>QPKB01000002.1:75231259-76431259 GCA_003546025.1 Camphora micrantha
CCCGGGACAAAAACCCGGGACAAGGAGACTTTTCATTTTTCTTTGGGTTTAGATGGTATGTTCTGCCTAAACAAAGACCGAACCTCTTCTTTTATCCACAAAACGGATTTAGTGTCGGCTTCCTAATGGATTTAGCAAGATACTCATAGAATCATTTTTAGATCCATTCACATCTCCATGGCAGCAGAGATTCAAAGCTAAGAATTTAAATGCTCTAATCAAGAACCTAAAAGTTGAGGTCTTTAGTAAATTTTCTGAAGCTGTGACCCATCTTTCTCGTGTAGCCAGTAGCTATAGAAGTAATAGTCAATCAACTGAATTTGCTGATTAAGCTTGCTATGTTCTGCCTAGGTATGTCAAACTCCCGGCCTGGCCTGCTCCAACCTCAGCCCGCCCCATGTTGGCCCGGCTCACTAGGGAAAAACCCTGGCACGGCACGGCCCGCCATGGGCCGGGCTGGAGCGGGCCGGGCTGTGCCGGGCCGGGCGGGCCTCTTTCACATTTTTTTCTTTTTTTTTTTTCTTATCAGTATTAAAAATAAAAATTAGAGCACAAGCACAAAGAATGACAAAGATATTTAAATAGTTCGGTCAAACTCGACTTTCTCCACTAAGAAGAGAAAACTATTTAGATCTTAATTTCTTGAATGTTTCTAAATAGGATTACCTTCAAAACCTTATAATCTTTTTTAGAAAATAAAAATAAAAAAAATAAAAAACTTCTATATTTAAAAATCACAATGAAGGAAAAAATAAAAAATCAAATGCGTAGTCCACTAATATATTCTGCTGGATTATAATCTTCCATTGATGTCAACTCTTGCTTCCTCTTATCTGCTAAATATCAGTCTCGTAGGCAAACACAACAGTCCATCGTTTCTTCAGTTAGATTTGTTCTTCTGTCATCCACCACACATCCACCTACACTAAAAGCTTGTTCTGATGCTACATGAGACATTGTAATAGTCAATAGATCACGAGCCATGGCCACCAACACCAGAAAAACGCTTTCATGTTGCTTCCACCAGGCTAAAAGGTCAAAACAAGATGCATCCTGCACTCGTATTACACTGACGTCAAGATATGATGATAACTCTGTCACAGTGTCACTTGAACTTGAGCTGGATGCCATGACCGTGGATAGGGAAGAATACCACACATCCCACTCACCAACACCTGTTTGCTGGACTTCTGAATGGCCCATACTAAACCTAGTTATACCTATTTGCTCACAATAAAATTGAAAAAGTGCTTGTAAATTTACCCTTATATTTGAAAAAATATTTAAATCTATATAATTTATATTTTTTATTTATTCCATCAATAAAAAAACTCTATACCACTTAATTTTAACCTAGGATCAAATATAGTAGCTAAAAAAAATGTCATTGGAGCCTCTTTCCAATATTTATTAAATTTTTCTTCCATGTTTCTAATAGTGTTACTCAGTAAAAAATGATCTCTAAATCTATTGAATTGTACAGTAATTTTAAAAAGCTTCATTAGATGTATGATGATATATTCCGAAAAAAAAATAATGTTAAGTTTAAAAAGCTTCTAATAAATCTCTTATATGAGCATATAACTCCCAATGTTCATCACTAATCATCAACTCTTGTACATGAAAAACACAAAATTCATTCAAAATAGTTTTCCAGTCATGTGCCTTGTTTAACAAATCATACATAGAATTTCATCTATGTTCTACCTCTTTAGGCATTTTAATGCTAATACGCCTTACCTCGCACATATTTGGGCATACAATTGTCTTCTCTGTGCGGAGGAGAAAATAAATCTAGCAATGTCTTTAATAGCAACTGTGTAACTTACAATATGCTTTAGACCAACCTTTGCAATTAGATTTAAGATATGACAAACACATCTATTTTGAAAGATAGAGTTATCTATCAAAGTTGCAAGTGGCATCTGCATTCTCATTAATTCAATAGCCACTGTATTATTACTGACATTATCTAAAATTATAGATAAAACTTTTTTTTTAATATTATATTCATCTGGTTTTTTCAAAATAAATGTACTTATTCTAGTGCTATTGTATGGCCATTCAAGATAGCTAAAACTAATTATACGTTTATTAGTAATCCATTTTGCATCTATGTTGTGTACAGTTTTACAAAGAAAACGATCACCCCCTTCAGAAGTCCACAATTCTGTGGTTATGACTATTCTACTAGGAATTTCTGTAAGGTAATTTTTTATATTTGTTTTCTCTTCCTGCCAGAGTCTAATAGCATCATTTCTGACTGTATTTCTTAAAATACTGTGAAATTGTGGTTGACAGTATTTCTGGACCCATTCTTCAAAAAACTCATTTTTAACAAAAGAAAATAATAATTCGGATAACACAATCATTTTAACAAGATTTTGTCTAACACTTTGTGCATTAAAAGAAAAAAGATCCAAACTGGTACTACTTAAATTTGGGTCTGTGAATCTGGCCTTCCTGTCCCTACATCCGCTGGCTTATGTAAGGCTAAACATTTTTGCCTATATCTTGTCAAATGTCCGGTACCCGATTTTGACTCGGCACCATAAATTTTACTACAAAATTTGCATTTTACCTTTTCAACTTTTTTTCCATTTTTAATAACATAGAACCTTGTAAATATCTCCCAAACTAATGAAGTTCTATTCCTCTTGATTGGTTTACCGGAACTCTGAGGAAAGGAGGGTGGTAAATCACATAGTTCATCTTGTGATTCAATAAAATCTTATTATCCCCCTAAATTAATGGAAAAAGATTCTGTGGGAAATCTTCTAGCCATATTTCAAAAAATAAAATTTATAAATAATAACAGTAATAAGCTAATAGCCTTCTTTTGTGATAATTGATATAAGAAATGGGAGAAAATGAGAGTTAATATAATATAATATAAACTTATATATATAGAATCTCAAATTTAAATAATATAAATACCTCTAAATATTTCAAGGCCAATTTAATCTTGTGTCTTGATAACTTGATCTTTGGCCCTCCAAAAATTTCTTAGAGAGACTGAAAGAGTTGAATGCTTTCAGAGAGAACTAGAGAATGTATAAAGAGTGAGAGAGTTGTATAAATTGGTGAGGAATGAGTGTGTAAATTGGTGATGAATGAGAATGAGAATGAGAGGGTTAGGGTATTTATAGACTTAGTAAAATGGAAAATGATACAAAATACCCTTTATATGACAATTTTATAGGTGTTGGGGGTTAAAATGAACTTTTTTAAAAAAAGTAGCCGTTTTTGGCTGTTGGGGCGGACTGATTGTTGGGCGGACTGGCGGGCCGTAGAGGGCAACCCACGTGCCGAGCATGCCTGGCGGGCCGGGCCAACGGGCCATAGCCTGTTGACTGGCAGGCCGGGACATGCCGAACCGGGCCGGTCCGGCTCATTTGACATGCCTAGTTCTGCCCATTTCACTTGCATTGTTGCTGTGTTTCTTTGATCTTTCTTATATTTTTGCTCTCTCCCTTTGCCTCCTTGTATTGTATGGCTGCGCATCGGGTTGAGCTTTTCTTCATGTTTTTAGTTGACGGGCTTGTGGGTGGTCTCACAGCTGGTTTGGGTTCTCTTTCTTCCGTTTCTTTGTCAATAGTAGGTAAACGATCTTGAAGCTACCTCTCATTCTTTTGTTCTTTATTATCTCTCTTTGGAAATACAAACTCTTAACTTTCAAAAAAACAAAAATACACGTTCATTTTCAACTCAAAATTTTAGAAAATCCCGTTGAATGCTGAGTGTTGGAGAAAATCAATTCCAATGTATTTATTCAATGTAAACAAATAAGGTCGTAGAGAAAATGATTGACAATTCTTATACGAAGAAAAGCAAGAGAGATTCAAACAAGAGAAATATTCAGCGATGAACACTTGCTATAGACATCCCTAATGACTTTAAACAGTCTTGATTGAATAAGATGAGCAGGCTCACTGACTTTGACTAAGGATTAATGGGTCAGGTTGAAGTTGAGTATATGTTGGACCCATACCAAGACCCAATTTTCTATATATCCAAAACCCAAACCCAGATATACCTGCACATTTTGAATTGGCATCGATCATTCCTGATTTTACACTAACGTAGAGACATTAACCACCATTAGATGCTATCATAAGCAGGAGTGGATTGAGTTTATCAGGAGTAGGCCCCATTCAATGGATTTTACAAGGCAAGAGTTCAGTTTCTAGGAGCATAAAAGCCGGCTCCCATACACTACATATCTACATGTAGGCCATTTTGTCATTATCTTACTAACCCACTATTAGATTAGTGGCAATACACCTACCTACCATTTGCTTAGAGGGTTCCATCTTTGTCAATGGAAGAAAAGACTGCAAATTTGGGCTTGTCCAAGCCAAAACTAGGGTGGCCAAGTTGGCCATATCCCCTATAAGTTTTCCAAAACTTTCTAATGTTATTAAAAAACATTCTTTCTTTTTTTTTCTTTTTTACATACGCCCATACGCCCGCTCAAGAAATTTTAATTTCACGTTGGTTTATCCACATTCAATTCAATAACACGTGCACATGGACTTTTCCAGAAGCAGTTGTACCTGCCCCCACAGGCGCATACCTTCAGGAGGGCGCTTAAATCCTGCAACAAACAGAAATTGTGAAAATTCCTGATTGTAAATTTTTGTTTCAGCAAGGGATCTCCTCAAATCAAGTCCCAATTAAGAGAGGTCATAAGCATTCTCTTAAACTCGACATTCAAACACTGTTTTAAAGTTTTGGATTTTATCACATCTGGGTAAAATTACTAGTGCGATATGGCATTGTCTCCCACTGATCAGCATTTGTCTTCTTCTTAATTAACAACAGTTTATCAGAATTGATTAATCTGGGGTTTCATATCCCATAAACCTTCCAAGATTTCCAAGGTTTTTAGGCTGAGTTGTTTGTGATCGTACTAATTGGAGCATATACAGAATAATGAGTAATATGTCATCAGCATTGAATAGATTTGATAAGAAACACACATCGAAAAATAGATCCGGATGTTTCATTTATGCATCCAAAAATATTAAAATATAGCTCCTGTCCTTAAATCCAAAACCAATTGATGATAGTAAACGGCACAATAATAGTTTAAAGGTGAGGGCGAAGGCGAATGCTCGACCACGATTATGACCGTTATGACCGCTCAGGAGCGAGGGTACACACCCGCCGCAATACCACTTATAGAAACTTACACCCTATTGAGCTACCATTTATCCCAAAATCAATTGTTCATAGGAAACGACACAACAATAATTTTATGGTGAGGGTGAGGGCTCGACCACGGCTATGGCCGCTCAGGAACTAGGGTGCACGTTGACCTCAACATATACTTGCAGTGGGCTGGATTTCACTTTAGTCAAATCAGATCATGTATAGAACCTGTGATTCTCCCCCTCCGCCATCCCATGTGATCAGTCTGGTGGGCCCAATCCAACTGGAGTAAATTTTAACCCACTGATAGATAGACCTCTTTTGTTTTTTTGTTTTTTTGTTTTTTTTTTAATTCCTTTGAAGTCGGACAATTTCGATAATCAGGTGTCAGTTGGCCATTTTCATCCTAAAGAGTGGCCTTTTTTGGGGTTTAGAAAATACTGCTCTTTATTTATAAGAGAGAGTTTTCAAGAAATGGGCCCTTTGTGGTTCTTTTATTTTGCTTCTTAAACTGCCAGTTATATAAGGACTTCTGTGACCGAGCTCAGATGAGAACATAGGGCTATAGCTCTATTGGATATATAGAAGTGACATCAAAAACAGGGGAAGATGAATATATTTCTTACTATCTCATCAATTTATTCAATTCAGTAGATACAGAACATTATTCATTATTGTAGTACAATGAGTATCGGCATGTCTATGTTTCAATAAATAAAAAAGACAGAAAAATACAACAATAAGTTAAACTTATAAGTTAAGAAGTAGAAGGATCGATCTCCTTGTGACATGCCATTCTCAAAGGAATGGGAGGATCTGAAAAGGCACCATCAGCTATTTGTTTAAACACCCAGTCATTGGCTGCCTCTGTGTAATGAACTCCATCCCAAATGATCCTAGTTGATGGATCTTTGCATGCTCCAACTATAGTTTCAGTCCCATTAACTATAATAAAATCTCCACATCGAGCGTCGCTGTTGAAATTGTATTTGCCTCCAGTTCCACAACATACCATTAGAGGATGCTCAAATCCTACAACACATAGAAATAAAGAAAATTCCAGATTGTGAGTTTTTCTTGTTTCAACTAGGAGATACTCCTCAAATCAAATCCCAATTAAGAGAAATCAGAAGCATCCTGCTTTAAAGTTTTGGGTTTTATCACAACTGGGTAAAATAACAAGTACCACATGATACTCTGTCCCACTCAACATTTGTCTTCCTAATTAACTGTAATCTTCGTAACAAAAAATAAATAAATTATCATAGTGGTTTGAAATGTTGCACTATAAGGCAGGTTAATCAAATCACATTGGGCCACCTAAAAAAGTATTGTCAATGTGTCTTTAAAGTCGGAATCAACAATTGTTATCGCGTGATGGATACAGCAAACTTTGCATTGCATGAAATTTATCATATTGTCATTCTAAAAAGCATCCTTATTTATATTGGAGTGAATGAGATAAAGGAGCTTAATATAGTTTAAACCTATTCAAATTATAACTCAAACTTATTTGTCAAACTTTTGCAATATTTCCTAACAAGCCAAGTATTGGATACCAAACTTCAATTGAAGCAATGGAAACAAGTACACCAATTTGTTGAGAGATGGGAAAGGCATCAGTAGTGATAGAGGCTAGCGATAAATTCTGTTGTTTTGTCTTCCCCAATCTGTTTTTTTTTTTTTTTTCGGGTACCCCCACTCTGATAAAGGTTAGGTTGGGTTGTTGTTGTTGTGTTTGTCTTAGGCTCATCAGAACTTGTTTTATTGGCAAATAGAGCAGTTGATTGAATTTTTTTCTTGGTAAAACAAAGAAATGTCCTATGACTAGATGTCCTGGAAGTCAAATGCAGGTTACTCATATTATGCAAAAATCATATTCAAATGTTGGGTGGTTTGGATTACTTGTAAATGACTATTGTTTGTGTTATTAAGGAATTACATGTAAGCTGAGAGTGCGGGCCTCATGTTCTGTAGGACCCATATTCTTAAATCCAAATTGCTCGTGACAAATTAAGGCAGAGAGAGAACCTGGTGTTTGATTCAACAAAAAAATAAGTATCTGATAGAGACCATTTTATATTAGAAAGGATAAATAAATTATAATAATCATGATTTTCTAACATCTTAGGTTAAGGTTAGGGTTGATTTTATTTATGATATGATTAGGTTCTCCTCATCTTGAGACTTAATTACATTTCTCTGATCAAGTTAATAACGTTAATTGTACTATATAAATAGCCATGTTTCTGTGAAAAAATATAGTTGGAAGTTTTCTTTCATAAAATAATTATCATTCATATGTTTCACTATGAAAAAATAAAAAAAAAAAAAAAAAAACTATAAATTAGTAGTTAACTTGCTATTTCATAGTAAAAAAGATGAATGATAAAATCATCAAACCAAACAGGTAATGGAGTAAAATGACTTTACCATATTTCTCAGGCTGCTTAAAGAGATTGTATTTTGCAGAATACACATCTACATAGGTGAATGCAGCCAATGGAAGATCCTTTCTGAGTTGAACCACAGTTTGGTTCAATCTCATATTGAACTTTTGCGCCAATTCATTCAATGGAATCGCGCAGCCCGCCTGGTCGAACTGATCTTTTGTAAAGTTTCTGGGATCCAAAGCAGATGCAAGGCAGCCCAAGGGGCCTGTGTTGTGTATCCAAAACGATCTCCCTCCTTGCTCATACACCTCCTGCACAAGGATAAATTTAATATCTAGGAATCCAAAACAACAATTACAGCATTGTAGCTATTGGATGTTGTGGCCCACTACAAAGTATCTTACTTTACCTTTAGTACTACAGCAAACTTGTCAAGTATGTCAGTTAGAGCTGCTGAAACTTGTGCTGCAGTCATATTAAGATAGTCTTCTGCTGTGATGTCATTTTGGCCTATGTCGAAAGTATAGAGCCCGCGAGAGAAGAAGTCCCCCTTGGGTAAGAGTTCCTTAAAAACACCCTCTGCATAATAAAGGCATCTAGAATCAGTGATTAGTGTTAAATTTTACATGTTACTTCCATAAAATTAGTATCTGACTAGTGTACCTCGATTATAGGCCCACTGGGATCTATTTTTGAACTGACTGAACTGCCCCGATTGAACATCTAATGAAAAAGGACTCGAAGGATTCGACCCACTCCGGAAGATTGTTGTATTAGGTCTTCTAATTGTTGAACCAGCTGTGGCGAAATTGGCTCCATGGCTGAAGTTAGCTCTGATGGAGTCGAGATAAGGATGAATAAAAGGCAATCCTAAACTGTTAGCTGCAAAATTTGCAAACACAAACATATATTTCATTTGATTTAGCATTTACCAGCAAAGGAAAATGAACTGTCTTATGTTCAATACTGGTTACATTACATGATAAAGTACATAAGCTCGAGAAAAAGTGCAAGACACATGGTCAGATTAAGGATCAAGAAAAGATGGTTGTTCGTTTTAGTTGTGGGATCTGAAATAAACTTTTAACCCCAGATTACAACAAAAAACTCCTCACCTGAATGTACATGTGATTTCTAGGGGTAAAAACTTAGGGTCCCTAAACATCAGTTAGGATGATTTGATTCGACCTTCTTTTCTTTTTCTTTTTGCTCTTTTTTTGTTTGACCCTGTCAATCTAATTGTCCTTAAAAAGCTAAAGATAGTGCATTCTGAGCCTTGCAATAGTTCATTTCATTTTTCACATAAGGGTTGCCTTGTTATTTATATTGGGAGTCTTTTCGTGCAGTGGCGGCTCTAGAAACTCGAGTCAGTGGGGTCAACAAAAGACTTATTTTCCGCAAATCGAATAAATTATTTTTCCCTTTATCTTCATCTGTCATTTACTTCCGATAATTCGATAAATATAATATAAAATTTTAATAATCCATTTACGATAATCCGACAAAGATAATATTGAGTTCTAAAAAAAATTAAACATAAATTTTAATACATTATTACTAATAGCTCTTAATCCAAAAAGATAATCCAAATACATAAACTTTTGTAGCTGCCCTCAACAGGTTTTCATAT
The DNA here is from genome assembly GCA_003546025.1 of Camphora micrantha. Taxonomy (NCBI): domain Eukaryota; kingdom Viridiplantae; phylum Streptophyta; class Magnoliopsida; order Laurales; family Lauraceae; genus Camphora; species Camphora micrantha. The sequence goes on from QPKB01000002.1 coordinate 75,240,437, forward strand.
ATTGAAATCATTGCATAATAGCTTAATTATCAAGACTAGCAACCGCATCATTTTCAATATATATAATCAAACAGTCATTCATCCATTGATCTCCCATTCAGTTATGCAACATGTTATTTACGTACTTCATTCCTGAAAAAGCTCTTTTTACAATCACAATTGGTAAAATCAACGCCAATTTTAGAAGCAGATAAACCAATTGGTATATGATATCCTTGTCTCCACTAACTTTCTAGGAATGTCATAAATTCCTTTAAGTCCTAAAAACTCATTGCTAGAGCGCATATCAACAATGTGAGCCCATTAAATTTTTTTAAAAATTTTGGTAGACAGTTGGCCCGTTAAGTTAAGCGGTTGGTATTTTATGGTGACTTTTGATCACAACCATAGTAATAAAGAAAAGGTGTAAAGAGCTAATGTGGGGTAAAATTCTTAAATTAAGTGGGGTCAAAAGCTTCCCATAAGTTTAATTCAACACATAAAAAAAATTTATTTTTAAATATTTTTTTAAATCTCAGTGGGGTCAATTGACCCCACTGTCATCAACTTGGAACCGCCCATGTTTTCGTGAGCTATAGTTTTCCACTAATTATCCCCCAACCAAATTCTATTTGGGCGACCAACACAAAAGCTTAAGCTGATACCAAATAACCCGCTCTACAAGTCCTTCAACCAAATTCTACTTAGGTGGCCATACAAGCCCTCCAACCAAATTCTACTTAGGTGACCAATACAAAAGCGCGATGGGGGGGGGGGGGGGGGGCTCATACCATGTAAGAAACCATATACCAACTCAAAAACTTAAGCTAAAAAATGGAAGGCCCAAACAGATATATATGTAGCCCTGCCAAAGGTATTACTGAGGCGATGTGGGATGTAGGGCTTTACTTTACCAACATTCTGATTCTTGAACCTGAAAATAAGATAATGTGGCATTCCTATGAATTTGGATGGTTGCTGAGACTTTCTCCAAAACTATACTTCTTGACCATCAAATACCAATTGAAAGGTTGTAATCGGAAACTTTTTCCTTTTTAATCTTTTTGAAAGACTCTGATTTCCCGACTAGAGGTATTTTCCTTGTCTTATACCACAATCACCAGGGCCCATGCTACAGGGGACTAGACTCCTATAATTAAAAATCCGATTGCATTTGTGTGAAGATGTGTGGAAGATGAAACCGCCTTTCCTCTTCCACTAAAACATACATCTACTGTAGAGGTGGGACTTCCAAATCTTTGCTAGAGAGGAAACAATAACATTTTTTAAATCTTTTCTGTGACAGGAAAGGATTGCACGGTATGGACAAATTAGTATGTACAAAACTGTCAGCTCAAACGTACCCTAGTTAGTATAACACCTTTTCTTTGATCACCCATGTAAGAGAGATTATCTCTGCGATAAGTTGACCACTAACAGTCCGCCATGTCTTCATAGGCAGCTACTGTCTGGCATAAGACAGTAGCCCCGTGTGCATGGCAGGCTGCCCTTACGGTCACCATGGGTAAAGCCTCACATGATTCGGACTCAGAAATAAATAACTCTCGACATCTGGAGTACCAAATCCCGGCATTACATAAACAATATTGTATATCCATATTCATCTTCGGTGAGTGATTTTTACAGTTTTAAGACCATATGATTAATTTCTTTACTGCCTAAAGACCGAACGCACGAAATCTGATGGAGTAACTTTACTGAGCTCTAACTAATAATTGGGTCCAGGTCCAAAGTCCAGCTGGGTTCATGCCTAAAAACCTTCGTAGCCAAGCATATGATAATCATATAATCCCCTTAATGTCTAAATTCAGGTCCCTGTAAAGATGAGTGCACTACTCAGGTTGGATTAATGGATTGGGTCTTAGATCGACATTGGACACAATTATTCGGAGCTGGACAATGACAGAGAACCATTATTGTCATCTCCATCTTCTCCAAGGTTATCTTCAAACAACGCCGGGCACGATTTCAACAGTTAGAAGTATCATTACGATATGTGAACTATAAACTAGTCCATAAAATATGAACAATTCCGAAACTTACATTATAATAGATACAGGTGATCTTCAGATGTTCCAAAGTACAAGGAAATGAAGGAAAAGGGAATAATAATAATAATAAATTGAAAAAGAAGAAGGAGAAAGAGAAATGTCTGCCTCTAGAATTGGTCCTCTCACCCCGGGGCCAGGACCACTTGTTCAAATAAAAGCCTGATTTACTGGTGCATACCAGAGGTAGATACTTCACATGCTTTGAAAAATAGTTGGTTCTCAAAGAGATGAACACCCTTGTTTTACAAAAAGAAATGTTTCCCTTATTATGGGCTTAGGGTCCACCTCTTCGTCAATGATGGGGCCCAAATGGCTGGAGATAATCTAGTTTATATACTCCCCAACTGGTGAACCCAGGTGGGTAATAACACGAAGCATGCAGCCCAGTCGGCGGAATACAATGGTCAACATCTTATCAGGTCCACAAGATGTGTGGTTTTTTATCACCGTTTTGGTATAGCCATATGAGCATTATCATGAATGTCCCAACCGATACGACTTTGAAATCAATACAGAAATTAAATGAGAGCACACATATAACATACCAATGAAGTCGATGATAATGCGGCCATCAGAATATCTCCCGGCTGGCATGTGAAAGTAGGAGATACCATTTGGCCAAGGAACTGACGGAAAACTAGCAGAAAGGCCTCCTGTGTCCGAATTGGAGGCACCCAAGTTGAAGATTGCAGGAAAATCACAGTCCTTAGAAGCTAAGGTAGGATTGGATACTGCCAGCAATAGCAGAATGCTGAAGGAGAGAGGAATAATAGCACCCATGTCTGTGTTTTGAGAATACGCAAAGAGAGAGTGAGAGAGGAGAAAGGAGGAATAGGGGAGTAGGATGATTTATAAGGAGAAGATGCAGTGTAGTGACGTCTCTCTTTCCAGAACAACACATTTTAACATTCACATGTCTAATTGTCTACATGCCTCCAAGAACTGCAGCCAGCTTGACAAGTCGTGCACGCAGAGTTTTTGCATTTGTCATTTTGAAATGATTTCAAGCCACGACTGTTTAAATAGCAGCACGAGGTTTATGGAGTCAAAATAATCCAGATATGAAATGTGTCTTTTTCTTATTTCAAAATTTCCTGTTCTCTGAATTGATTAAATTTGGGATGTCAAACTCTAATTAAAGCGAAATTTAAGTAGGTTTACATCCAAGAAGATGACATTTTATATTCATTCGTCCCCTGACAAGCTTAGTTAGAAGGGCCCTTTTTCAAGGGAAGAAAAGGGTTCCTCGTTGATGAAGGGTCCTGATTAGGGATGTCAAATGGCCCGGCACGGGCGCTGCCCGCCAGTTAACGGCCCGTGGCCCGGCCTGGCCCGCAAGGCGGGCCATGGAGGCTGGGCCCGTTGGCCCGGGCCCGCCTGGCACGTGGGCTGCCCTCTGCGGCCCGCCAAGCAAGCCAGGCCTGGCCCGCCCAAAAATGACTATTTTTTTAAAATTGTCCATTTTAAAGGGTATTTTATGTCCTTTTTAATTTTACAAAGTCTATAATATTCTAACTCTCCTATTCTTTTTCTAAATTTATTAGTGTTATTTATAATACTCTAACTCTCGAATACTTCAAGCCCTTTAACTGATTATCATATTCTCACCTTAACTTTTTAGTGATCTTGATATTTAATTATGTAAATTTGGATAATAATTCAAGCAGATCCAGGTTTTGAGAAATAGAATCATAAAATTTGTTTGATATTGATCATTGTGGTTATCTTACTGGTATATAACAATCTTAGTAACTCAGACTTTTCTCAATATCTCATAAAAAATAATGCTTTTATGACAATGAATTACCTATCAAACAAAAATTAACTTAATTGGTAAATATTTATCTGATAAAGACTTATAAATAAACTTTATGCTTAGTTGCATGTGTAAAAGGCAATCGTCCAATGGGATGATGGTTCAAAATTGCTCATCAACAGCACTAAAAGGTGTAAGTCAAACATGACGTGTGTGTTTGGATGTATGCTTGAATTAAAGGAATATATAGCAATTGACAAATGAGATATAATTAGGAGCCTTAAAGAGACCTTTTTGGAATTGACACTCCAAAATATTCCATAAGCCTCTCTATGTTCCTTATCATCATATCATCGGTTGAAGCAGACAATCAACTGATTTCGATTTTTTGTTCTTTGGTTTTTTTTTTTTTTTTTTTTTTTGTTCTTATTTTTCAATCTTATGCTATTTTAAAGGGAAAAAAGCATCAAAGCCTGTGAAATGAATTGTTGATTCAGCAAATGACCATCCTTGGGGATAATGAGTTTAAATGATTCAATCATGGAATATATATGCATTGTGGGGGTTTGCTATCTACATCGGGCCCACGGATATATACAATGTTTTGGATTTGGATCGGGTGCATTTCCAGTAGATATCCAAGGTGGTCCTTTTAAAATCAGGTCAATGTTAATCTGATTTAAATCCACACCATTTACCATAGAACAGGTCTAATGCTCATCCATTTCAACCTATATTTGGGACATGTTCATTACACAAATTAAATGCATGTGGTTGTTTTTTTTTTAATACTAATAAGAAAAAAAAAATAAAAAAAATAAAAAAAATTTGAAAGAGGCCTGCCTGGCCCACTGGCCCGGCACGGTCCGCTCCAGCCCAGCCAATGGCTAGCCGTGCCAGTGGGCCCTGCCGTGCCAGGGTTTTTCCCTGGCAGGCTGTGCCGGCCCGGCCCGCTAGCAAGGACGGGCCGAGGTTGGAGCGGCCAGCATGGCCCGTTTGACATCCTAGTCCTGATGCACTGCTATCCTGACAAGTGAAACTGAGAAATGCCTAAAAGCTGTTCAGTTTGTTTTTATGCAAACAATTATTAATCTACTTCCACTTGCAGGTTGTAACATTGAGACACCCTCAGCTAAATTCGAACCGTGTCCCACTTCTCCATTCATCCTTTGTAAAGGACAACATCTTATGTAATATTTCTTGAAAGGATAAAGAACTTTATGGCGAAATTATAAGGGGTTCTTACAGGTGATTTTTAAATTTGAGCTTATCGGACTTATGATGAAAGATATAAAAATGTTTTCAAAATTAACAATCTTAATTTTGACCTTTGGTATCGTGAGCCACATCTTTAGCTGAAAACAAGGGTTATGACGACACCCTTTCGATTTTCTTCATCCCCACGTGGCCATGCCCATCTATTTTGATGCCTATCTTCTTCGACCTACATGTCCATGATCTGAGGTCATATTTGTCACATCTGTAGTTTTGGGTTAGTTTTTCTTTGGGTTTAGATGCTATGTTCTGCCTAGACAAAGACCGAACCTGTTCATCTATCCACAAAATGAATTTAGCGTCCGCTTCCTGATAGATGTAGTAAAAAACCCAACTTGGACCCTAATAAGAAAGGATGAAGATACGTTCAAAGCCTCTTTTTAGCAAGATACTCATAGAATCATTTTAGATCCATTCATATCTCCTTGGTAGCAGAGATTCAAAGCTAAGACTTTAAATGCTCTAATCAAGAACCTAAAAGTTGAGGTCTTTAGTAAATCTTCTGTAACGCCACACTCTATATCCATGCATGATATTGTCCACTTTAGCCCACGGGCCTCATGGTTTTGCTTCTGATAGGTCTTAACCCATCAAAAGGTCTCATGGGGTATGTAGAGTTTACATCCTTACCTTGCATGAGGCCTTTTGATGGGTTAAGGCTCATCAGAAGCAAAGCCGTGAGGCCCGTGGGCCAAAGCGGACAATATCATGCATGCGTATAGGGTGGGGCGTTACAAATGGTATCAGAGCCGACTCTTGACTAGTTCGAGTGTGGGTCCCCTGCCGTGGTCTAGTGTAAGTGGGCAGATCTCTATGTGGGCGGGCCAAGAGGGCTGGCAGGCTACAGCACAGGGACGTGCAGCCTTAAGGGGGGTGGATTATGACGCCTCGGAGTCCCACATCGACTATAGAGAGGAAAGTGAATGGGGTTATATATAGAGTTTACACCCTTACCTTGCATGAGGCCTTTTGATGGGTTGAGGCTCATCAGAAGCAAAGTCGTGAGGCCCGTGGGCTAAAGCGGACAATATCATGCATGCGTATAGGGTGGAGCGTTACAAAAGGTATCCGAGCAAACTCTCGACTAGTTCGAGTGTGGGTCCCCTACCGTGGTTTGGTGTAAGTGGGCGGGTCTCCATGTGGGTGGGCCAAAAGGGCTGGTAAGCTACTTCACAGGGATGTGCAGCCTTAAAGGGGGTGGATTCGCCCCGGAGTCTCACATCGAGGGTTATATAAGCAAAACCGTATCTTCTGAAGCTGTGACTCATCTTTCTTGTATAGCCAGTAGCTACAGAAGTAATAGTCAATCAACTGGATTTGTTGATTAAGCTTGTTATGTTTTGCCTAGGTATGTCAAACTCTCGGCCCGGCCCGCTCCAACCTCAGCCCACCCCATGTTGGCCCGGCCCACCAAGGAAAAACCCTGGCACGGCACGGCCCGCCATGGGTTGGGCTGGAGCGAGCCGAGCCGTGCCGGGCCAAGCAGGTCTCCTTCACATTTTTTTTCCTTTTTTTTTCTTATCAGAATTAAAAATAAAAATTAGAGCACAAGCACGGAGAATGACAAAAATATTTAAGTAGTTCGGTCAAACTCGACTTACTCCACTTAAAAGAGAAAACTATTTGGATCTTAACTTCTTGAAGGTTTCTAAATAGGATTATCTTCAAAACCTTACAATCTTTTTTAGAAAATAAATATAAAAAAAGAATGAAAAACTTATATATTTACAAATTACAATGAATGAAAAAGTAAAAAAATCAAATGCGTAGTCCACTAATGTATTCTGCTGGATCATAATCTTTCATTGATGTCAACTCTTGCTTCCTCTTATCTACCAAATATCAGTCTCGTAGGCAAACACAACACTCTACCGTTTCTTCAGTTGGATTTGTTCTTCTGTCATCCACCACACGTCCACCTGCACTAAAAGCTTGTTCTGATGCTAAATCATACATAGAATTCCATTTATGTTCTACCTCTTTAAACATTTTAATCCTGATATGCCTTGCCTCGCACATATTTGGGCATACAATTGTCTTCTCTGTGCGGATGAGAAAATAAATCTAACAATGTCTTTAATTGCAACTGTGTAACTTATAATATGCTTTAAACCAATCTTTGCAATTAGATTTAAGATGTGACATACTCATTTATTTTGAAAGATAGAGCTATCAATCAAAGTTACAAGTGGCATCTGCATTCTCATTAATTCAATAGCCACTGTATTATTACTGACATTATCTAAAATTATATATATAACTTTTTTTTAATATTATATTCAACTAGTTTTTCCAAAATAAATGTACTTATTCTAGTGCTATTGTGTGGCCATTCAAGACAACTAAACGATTTTGGAGCTACCTCTCATTCTTTTGTTCTTTGTAATCTCTTTGGAAATACAAACTCTTAACTTAAAAAAAAAAAAAATACATGTTCATTTTCAACTCAAAATTTTTAGAAAATCCCGTTGAATGCTGAACGTAGGAGAAAATCAATTCCAATGTTTTTATTCAATGTAAACAAATAGGGTGGTAGAGAAAAATGATGGACAATTCATATACAAAGAAAAGCAAGAGAGATTAAAACAAGAGAAATATTCATCGATGAACACTTGCTATGGACATCCCTAATGACTCTAAACAGTTTTGATTCAATAAGATGAGCAGGCACATTGACTTTGACTAAGGATTAATGGGTCAGGTTGAAGTTGAGTATATGTTGCACCCATACCAAGACCTAGTTTTATATATATATCCAAAGCCCAAACCCAGATATACCTGCACATTTTGAATTGGCATCGATCATTCCTGATTTTACACTAACGTAGAGACATTAGCGACCATTAGATGCTATCATAAGTAGGAGTGGATTGAGTTTATCAGGAGTAGGCCCCATTTAATGGATTTTACAAGGCAAGAGTTCACATTCTAGGAGCATAAAAGCCAGCTCCCAGAGACTACATATCTACATGTAGGCCATTTTGTCATTATCTACATGTAGGCCATTTTGTGGCAATACACCAACTACCATTTGCTCATAGGGTTCCAAAAACGGATCCCCTGTTTCCTCCAAACAAGAGAGCATTGTTTGGACGAATCAAGGTCGCCACATGTAGGGGCGGAGAAGGGCAAAAAATAAATTCTCCTTTCTCCGTCCCCCTTCTGCCCCCACACGTGTCACCCCCCAATTTGTCCAAACAAGGGGGCCCTATTTGGACGAAATAGGGAATCCGGATCCTTCCAACTTTGTCAATGGAAGAAAAGATTGCAAATTTGGGCTTGTCCAAGCCAAAACTAGGGGGGCCAAGTTGGCCATATCCCCTATAAGTTTTCGAAAACTTTCTAATGTTAATAAAATATGTATATATATATATATATATTTTTTTACATATACCCGCTCAAGAAATATTAATTTCAAATAGGTTAATCCACATTCAATTGAATATAACGTGCACATGGACTTTTCCCGTAGCAGTTGTACCTGCCCCCACTGGCTCATATCTTTAAGAGGGTGCTTAAATCCTGCAACAAACAGAAATTGTGAAAATTCCTGATTGTAAATTATTGTTTCAGCAAGAGATCTATCTCCTCAAATCAAGTCCTAATTAAGAGAAATCAGAAGCATTCTCTTAAATTCGACATTCAAACACTGATTTTAAAGTTTTGGATTTTATCACATCTGCGTATAATTACTAGTGCAACATGGCATTCTCTCCCACTGATCAGCATTTGTCTTCTTCTTAATTAACAACAGTTTATCGGAATGGATTAATCTGGGGTTTCATATCCCAGAAACCTTTCCTAGATTTCCAAGGTTTCAGGCTGAGTTGTTTATGATCCAAAGCATATACAGAATAATGAGTAATATGTGATCAGCATTGAATAGATTTGATAAGAAACACACATCGAAAAATAGACCCGGATGTTTCATGTATGCATCCAAAAATATTTAAATATGGGCCATGTCCTTAAATCCAAAACCAATTGGTAAGAGAAAAACGGCACAACAATAATTTTATACTGAGGGCGAGGGCGAGGGCTCGACCACTATTATGACTGCTATGACTGCTCAGGAGCGAGGGTGCACACCTGCCGCAATACCACTAGTAGAATTCATACACCCCATTGAGCTACCACTTGATCCCCAAACCAATTGGTAATAGGAAATGACACAATAATAATTTTATGGTGAGGGCGAGAGCTCGACCACGACTATGACTGCTCAAGGGCAAGGGTGCACGTTGACCTCAACATATACCATCAATGGGCTGGATTTCACTTCAGTCAAATCAGGTCTCACTTCCATTTTGATCATGCATAGAACCTGTGATTCTCCCCCTTGGCCATCCTATGTGATCGGTCTGGTGGGCCCAATCCAACTGGAGTAAATTTTAACCCACTGATAGATAGAGCTCCTTTTTTTTTTTTTTTTTAATTCCTTTGAAGTCGGACTATTTCGATGATCAGTCGGACCATTTTCGATTCTTCAGGTGGCCCAGTTTGGGGTTTACCATACTGCTCTTTATCCTAACAGAGAGTTTTCAAGCAATGGGCCCTTTGTGGTTCTTTTACTTTGCTTCTTAAACTGCCAGTTATATAAGGACTTCTGTGACCGAGCTCAGATGAGAACATATGGATATAGCTCTGTTGGATATCATGCTTCTCACCCAATTGGCCGGGGTCTCTTTAAAAAAAATGTTACAGAGCTTAAATGGATACCGGTGGATATCAAAAACAGGGGAATATGAATATATTTCTTACTATCTCATCAATTTATTTCAATTCAGTGGATACAGAACATCATTCATTATTGTAGTATAATGAGTATCAGCATGTCTATATTTCAATAAATAAAAAAGATAGAAAACTACAACAATAATTTATACTTAAAAGTTAAGAAGTAGAAGGATCGATCTCCTTGTGACATGCCATTCTCAAAGGAATGGGAGGATCTGAAAAGGCACCATCAGCTATTTGTTTAAACACCCATTCATTGGCTGCCTCTGTGTAATGAACTCCATCCCAGTTGATCCTAGCTGATGGATCTTTGCATGCTCCAACTATAGTTTCAGTCCCATTAACTACAATAAGAGCTCCACATCGAGCGTTCCTGTTGAAATTGTATTTGCCTCCGGTTCCACAGCATACCATAAGAGGATGCTCAAATCCTACAACACACAGAAATAACGAAAATTCCTGATTGCGATTTTTTCTTGTTTCAATTAGGAGATATTCCTCAAATCAAATCCCAATTGAGAGAAATCATAGAAGCATCCTTTTGCTCAACATTTAACAGTTAAAGTTTTGGGTTTTATCACAACTGGGTAAAATAACAAGTACCACATGATACTCTGTCCCACTCAACATTTGTCTTCCTAATTAACTGTTATCTTCGTAACAAAAAATAAATAAATTATCATATTGGTTTGAAATATTGCACTATAAGGCAGGTTAATCAAATCACATTGGGCCACCTAAAAAAGTATTGTCAATGTGTCTTGAAAGTCGGAATCAACAATTGTTATCGCGTGATGGATACAGCAAACTTTGCATTGCATGAAATTTATCATATTGTCATTCTAAAAAACATCCTTATTTATATTGGAGTGAATGAGAGAAAGGAGCTTAATATAGTTTAAACCTATTCAAATTATAACTCAAACTTATTTGAAAGTTAAAAATCAAACTTTTGCAATATTTCCTAACAAGCCAAGCATTGGATACCAAACTTCTATTGAAGCAACGGAAACAAGTACACCAATTTGTTGAGAGATGGGAAAGGCATCAGTAGTGATAGAGGCTAGGGATAAATTCTGTTGTTTTGTCTTCCCCGCTCTGTTTTTTTTTTTTTTTGGTTACCCCACACTTTGATAAAGGCTAGGTTGGGTTGTTGTTGCTGTGTTTGTCTTTGGCTCCCTGTTTTAATGAAACGCTTTTCTTATCAAAAAAAAAAAAAAAAAAAAACTTGTTGAGAGATGCGGGGGCATCAGAACTTATTTTATTGGCAAAAAGAGCAGTTGATTGAATTTTTTTTCTTAGTAAAAAAACGAAGTGTCCTATGACTAGATGTCCTGGAAGTCAAATGCAGGTAACTCATATTAGGCAAAAATCAGATTCAAGAGTTGGATGGTTTGGATTACTTGTAAATGACTATTGTTATGTTATTAAGGAATTACATGTAAGCTGATAGTGCAGGCCTCATGTTCTGTAGACCCATATTCTTAAATCCAAATTGCTCGTGATAAATTAACAGTGGGTCCAATCCAACTGGAGTACTGATGTGTGTGTGGGTAATCCAAATTTCAAGACATAAAGTGAAGAAGGGGGGTGGGGGGCGCTTAGCCGTGCCGGATCGAAATTTCAAAACACAAGTGAATGATAAAATCATCAAACTAAACAAGAAATGGAGTAAAAAGACTTTACCATATTTCTCAGGCTGCTTAAAGAGATTGTATTTTGCAGAATACACATCTACATAGGTGAATGCAGCCAATGAAAGATCCTTTCTGAGTTGAACCACAGTTTGGTTCAATCTTTTATTAAAATTTTGCGCCAATTCATTCAATGGAATCGCGCAGCCCGCCTGGTCCAACTGATCCTCTGTAAAGTTTCTGGGATCCAAAACATATGCAAGGCAGCCCAAAGGGCCTGTGTTGTGTATCCAAAACGATCTTCCTCCTTGCTCATACACTTCCTGCACAAGGATAAATTTAATATCTAGGAATCCAAAACAACAATAACAGCATTGTAGCTATTGGATGTTGTGGCCCACTAGTATCTTACTTTACCTTTACTACTGCTGTAAACTTGTCAAGTATGTCAGTTAGAGCTGCTGAAACTTGTGCTGCAGTCATATTAAGATAGTCATCTGCTGTGATGTCATTTTGGCCTATGTCGAAAGTATAGAGCGCGCGAGAGAAGAAGTCCCCCTTGGGTAAGAGTTCCTTAAAAACACCCTCTGCATAATAAAGGCATTTAGAATCAGTGATTAGTGTTAAATTTTACATGTTACTTCCATAAAATTAGTATCTGACTAGTGTACCTCGATTATAGGCCCATTGGGATCTATTTTTGAACTGATTGAACTGCCCCGATTGAACATCTAATGAAAAAGGACTCCACCCACCCTGAAAGATTGTTGTATTTTGTCTTCTAATTGTTGAATTAGCTGTCGCGAAATTGGCTCCATGGCTAAAATTTGCTCTGATGGAGTCGAGATAAGCATGGATAAAAGGCAATCCTAAACTGTCAGCTGCAAAATTTGCAAACACAAACATACATTTCATTTTATTTAGCATTTACCAGCGAAGGAAAATGAACTGTATTATGTTCAATATTGAGAAAAGTACAAAACACATGGACATGTTAACGATCAAGAAAAGATGGTTGTTTGTGGGATCTGAAATAAACCTTTAACCCCAGATTACAACAAAAAACTCCTCACCTGAATGTACAAGTGATTTCTAGGGGTAAAAACTTCAGTTCCCTAAACATCAATTAGGATGATTTGATTCGACCTTTTTTTTTTCTTTTTCCCTTTGCTCTTTTTTTGTTTTACCCTGACAATCTGATTGTCCTTAAAAAGCTAAAGTTAGTGTATTCTGAGCCTTGCAATAGTTCATTTCATTTTTCTCATAATGCATTGTCATTTATAGTAGGAGCCTTTTCGTGAGCTATAGTTTTCCACTTATCCTCTATACTCTCAGTTGAATCCGAGATCTGTGTCTCCCTCATGCTTTCGGTGAGTGGAATGTGTAGAACTCTACCATGGAGCCCATCTATTGAGAATCCAAATCATTCGAAAATGATATCCCCTTCAATGATGTAACCTCAAATTATACTTCAACAGCACTTGGTCCCACTATAAAATTGAACAGATGGCTAATAATGTAATTATAATGTATTAAAGCACATTGTTAACTGTACTGTAAGATGCATGTCGATCAAAGTGATATAGGGAAATTAAGCTTGTCATTTGAACTAAGGATTGGCCAAATGTCACTTTAATCGGATCATTTTTAACCCTTGACTCTTTTTTTTTTATTTAATTTTAACGCTTTTTAAAGTACTTATCTTTTTTATTTATTTTTATATACTCAATCCAACGATACATGATTGCTGGAACAGTAGCAAGTCGGTACGACTGTGTACAAGTAGCAATTCATTGGTTTATGCATCTAAGGACGATGTTGCTGCTTGAATGTCATCCTGTGCATGGAATGTATAAAATAGAATCTCAAATGTTACTTAAAAACATGGATCTTCGAATCTTCAGTTTGTTGAACTCCTATGGTAAAATAATCTTAAAAACGAACAAAAATTTGACAAAATGAACTGATATAGTAATTTGGCCACTGTCTCATTACTTAGGTAATTGTTTCGGCCGGGACTGTTATGGACCCAAAAACACTGTTATAAACACTGTTTTGGAACATAAACCAACAAAAAGGTGAGCGCATAGAGGGATAGCCTGTTAGTTTACTCCCAGCTTCTCATCCTACCTTTCAGGGTTCGAATCCAAGCTTCTTTCTTGCATGAGCAAGCTCCCAATAATAGTGTGTACAAAAAAAAAAAAAAAATAATAATAATAATAATAAGAAAAAAGAGAACGATATGTGTAGGTAATGCAAGACTGGTTGATCGATCAATCTCTTCCAAGTATTAATTAGTGATCTCTAACACGCATTTTTATTAGCACTGAGTTATTTCTCTTTGGACTCTAACTCACGACTAGTTAGATCTGATATCATATTAACTTTTTGCAGCCACTCATTCCTACCAAAATCTGAGGCGTTAATAGACGCAATATAAATATTTTTTAATACTCTCCTTCGGATGGAGCCCACTTCTCAATAATAGATTATCAACCACCCTTTCCCAATCCCCTTTAATTTAATTTTTAAACCATGTCCTGGTGGTTGAATATTGTCTATATATATATATATATATATATATATATATATATATATAAGAAAAACAAAGTTACAGACACCTTTTACTCAACCATTTCTGTAAGGATCAAGAGAAGAAATGGAGAGACCACGGCATGAATGGTCCCACCAAAACAAGCCCTCCAACCAAATTCTACTTCAATTTTCCCATGAAACAGTGCCCTGATTCTTGAACCTGAAAATCATATGTTCACTTATCCTGCAGTATTGGCTGCTGGAACGTGGCCGTGGCAATCCTATGAATTTGAATAGTTGCTGAGACTTTCTCCAAAACTATATATATATATATATATATATATATATATAATACTTCTGGACCATCAAATATCAATTGAAAGGCTGTAATCGGGAAACTTTTTTCTTTTTAATCTTTTTGAATGACTGGGATTTCCCGGCTAGAGGTTTTGTCCGTTTCTTAAGGCCACAATCATCAGAGCTCATGCTACAGAGGATTAGACTCCTAACACTGAAAGCCCCACTGCATTTGTGTGAAGCTGTGTGGAAGATGAAACCACCTTTCCTCTTCCACAAAAACATATATCTACTGTGGAGGTGGGGCTTTGTTACACCCCGACCCGAACTAATCATGATTAAAACTAATTAATTGAGATTAATGCTAATTAAACATGGATAATTGGATTAATCAAGATTAATGACCAAAGATTGACAAATCAGTCTCAAATGATGCATTAAGCATAATGGAATGGATTTGAATGAAATTGAATTGGTTAAAATGAGTTTAGACTCAAACAAGGTAAGCTAAATACTTTTTTCGTAAATACGAGTTTTCGCGTATTTCGTTAAATACGGAAATTCTTAATACCAACGTGTGTATCTCGAATAGTACATTAACTTTCATAATAGACGCGATTCCATTTGACCTCAAATGGACCAAGTGAAGCTTCATTTGACTCAAAACATAAATAAAATAGATTAGAGGGGTTTTTAGTGTAAGTGGGTCCTTATAGTAGAATAAAATGAATCATTCTTCATTTCCACCCAAACCCTAAGCATCTTCTCCATCTTTCTCTTTCTCTTCCATTTTTTCTTCATTGATAGTGAGGTTAGGAGAGATTGAAAGGGCTTTTGAGGAGTTTTCCTTCATCTCCATCATCTTCCTCAAGTCATTCCCCATTGTTGAAGTCTAAAGTTTTTACAAGAGGTTGTGTCAAACCAAGCTAAGCAACAAAAGGGGTTTCTCTTCATCCCTCTCCAAATAGAGGCAAGTATAAATATTACTTGTGATTAGTGTTAGTCATTGTAGGACCTCATGGAGTTTCCATGCATTTTGTGCATTTTACATTGACTTTTGGGGTTTATTGTGGATTTAATGATGTGGTTAATGAATGATTAAGAGTAAGTAATTGTAAATGAGTGTTGTATGAGTAGGGAACAGGAGGTTCCAATACTCATTACAGGTTGTGGACATGGATTGGAGAAATGAGAGTAGAAGAAAGAAGAAAGATAAGAAGTTCTAAAGCTCGAAAAATGAGTTTCTGGACGTTGGCGACTAGCCGCAGGGCTAACCGCCATAAATTCGTAAAATGGTCGGTCTCTGGAAAGCTGACCGTGAGCTGACCGTCATATCGCGGTTAGCCGAAACTGAAATTTTGGCTAGCCGCCAAGTAACCGCCAAGCTGACCGAAGTTGAGTCAGGATTTGCATAACTTCTGGAAAGCTGACCGAACTCGATTCGGCTAGCCAACAACTAAGTCTCAACTGGCCGCCAACTAGACTTCAGCTAACTGCCAACCAGTTTTCGGTTAGCCGCTAGCCAATTTTCGGCTAACCGGCAAGATACTATTAGGGCATTAACAGTGAGAAAAATTTTGGAGTTTGGATTTTTACGAGAATTTAGAGCACCTCTTGTGAGTATAAATGCTTCCCCAATTAGTTTTAAGACTGATCATGGATTAAATTGAACTATTGAGAATTAGTGATGTTTTAAAAAGGGTTACTTGAACGAACCATAGTAATCGATAATTGTCTAAGCTCCATGGGTGATAATTACGGGGACTAATAATGCACTATTAAATATATAAATGTAATGTCCATCGAGAATAACACATGCATTTGGAAACCAAAGGTTACACCCGAATGGTTGTTTAGGATTGAGATAAGATTGAGTAAAACTGTAGGTGGTTAATAATGCTCTCATTATATCATTGTAATCCAATCTAATGAGATTGGTATATCTTTATTCCCATCCTTTGCCATGAAAGGAATTAGTGAATTGAATTGAATCTATAAAAGGATTTCTTACTGAAGGTTATTGATCCTTGAGTCTGGCACTACCTATATATTGTATTAAACCTCTAAATGAGTTCAATGAATTAATGAATGACTAATCCTGCTGCAGCATATGGATATTGGGGTGTTCCGGAACTCCATGGCGATGCTAATTGTCCCTGGCCCAGACATTAGTAAGTCCCACCAAATTCCGATCGTATCTTCAGGTATTGATTGATGCCTTCCATTGGAAGATGAATCCTCCCTTTGAGGGGAGATGGTAAATAAAATGAATCTTTCCTTTGAGGGAATATAGTAAATGAAATGAAATACAATGAAATAAATGATATGGTAGTTGCCATTTTGTACATGTTTATTAACTGACATTGTGTCTCCTATTGTCATTGTAGAGATTGTCTAGATTTCTCTAGAATTGGAATTGTTATTATACAGATCGAATGAACTCAATATGAATGTGTTAGTATGCTATTGCAAGATTTATTTATACATTGTTGAACCATTATGTTCATTAGTGTTATTGATGATATTACAGGCCCGATTGCCCTTTCTTGTCCAGCAGCGCCCCCAGCGACAGCGGAGGAGACCGCTCTAATTCCTACAGGAGGACTGATTGAATGGAATAGACGGGATACCATATGAAATGGGTATCCGAGTGCGAAATGAGATTGGAACATTTTGATAAATGTTTTGAGAAAATATTTATAAATTCATTTTGAAATGTAATTACTTATCATTTGCATAGTATTTTTGGATATGCAGTGTTTGACGAACAAATGTTGGAAATGATACATGTATAGAGACTTTATTTGTATACATGTAAATTGTAAATTGATATTGTCAAATATAAATGTTTCCACAAAAATTTTATATTTGACAGGATATTGAAAATGTTATCCCTTATGGATTCCGTTTTAACTTCGGCTAATTCGGAGTATACGGGAGTAAGTATAGGCTCGTGGCTCGGGGTTACCGGATCTCGGGACCCGGGTCGTGACAGGCTTCCAAATCTTTGCTAGGGAGGAAAAAATAACATTTTTCAATTCTTTTCTATGACAGAAAAGGATTGCACGGTACACACAAATCAGTATGTGCAAAACTGCCAGCTCAAACGTACCCTAGTGACTGTATGAGCTTTTGTTATAAAAAAAGAAAAGAGCAGAGAGATTTTTCCGATGGTAAGTGGACCAACCACAGTCTGTTATATCACCATGGGCAGCTACTATCCAGGCAAGTATAACAGGCTATTTGTGGTGACGTGATGGACCGTGATAGATCAGCCCACAGTCACCCACCGTGGGTAAAGCCTCATACTATCTGGACTCAAAATAAATGACTCTTGACTTCTGAAGCACCAAATCCCATCATTACATAAACAATATTGTATATCCATATTCATCTTCGGTGAGTAATTTTTACAGTTTTAAGACCATATATAGGATTGCCGGCATGCAGTACCTAATTTCTCTACTGCCTAAAATACCCAACGCACAAAATCTGATGGAGTATCTTTACCGAGCTTTAACTGATAATTGGGCCCGGGTCCAAAGTCCAGCTGGGTTCATACCTAAAAACCTTCGTAGCCAAGCATATGATAATCATATAATCCCCTTGTGTCTAAAGTCAGGTCCGTGTAAAGGTGAGTGCACTACTCAGGTTGGATTGGGTCTTAGATCGACATTGTACACGATTGTTCGGAGCTGGACAATGATAGAGAACCATTATTGTCATCTCCATCTTCTCCAATGGTATCTTCAAACAACGCCGGGCAAGACCCTCCATTCAACAGTTGGCAGCATCATTACCTTATGTGAACTATAAACTGGTCCATAAAATATAAACAATTCAGAAACTTATATTATAATAGATACATGTGATCTTCGGATGTTCCAAAGTACAAGGAAATTAAGGAAAAAGGAATAATAGTAATAATAATAATTCGAAGAAGAAGGAGAAAGCGAAATGTCTGCTTTTAGAACTGATGCTCTCTCCCTTAGGCCAGGACCACTTTCTCAATTAAAAGCCTGACTTACTGGTGCATGGGGAGGTAGAGATGGGGAGGTAGAGACTATACATGTCCGGAAAATTTCGTCTTTAAAGAGACCGGACACCCTTGTCGGACCAAAATAATAATAATAATAATAATGTTCGCCCTACTATAAGGTTAAGGGTCCACCTCTTCGTACATGATGAGCCCAAATGATGGAGATTATCTAGTTAATATACTCCCTTGGTGAACCAGGTGGGTAATAACACAAAGCTCACATGGATGAAATGATCTATGCAGTTTGATTACCGTTTTGGTGTAGCCATATGAGCACTATCATGAATGTCCCAACCGATACGACTTTGAAGTCAAGACAAAAATTAAATGAGAGCATACATATCACATACCAATGAAGTCGATGATAAGGCGGCCATCAGAATATCTCCCGGCCGGCATGTGAAAATATGAGATACCATTTGGCCAAGGAACTGGCGTAAAACTAGCAGAAAGGCCTCCTGTGTCCGAATTGGAGTCACCCAAGTTGAAGATTGCAGGAAAATCACAGTCCTTAGAAGCTAAGGTTGGATTGGATACTGCTAGCAATAGCAGAATGCTAAAGGAGAGAGGAATAATAGCACCCATGTCTGTGCTTTGAGAATACATATAGAGAGAGTGAGAGAGGAGAAAGGAGGAATACAAGTGTGGGGGAGAAGAGGGGAGGAGTAGGATGATTTATAAGGAGAAGAAAAAGATGCGTAGAGGACAGTAAATACTAGTGTTGTGACTTTTCTCTCTTTCCAGAGCAAGAAATTTTAACATTCATGTATGTCTACATGCATGCCTCCAAGACCTGCAGCAGCTTCATAAGTCGTGCACGCAGGCTTTCTGTGTTTTGTCATTTTGAGAAGATCTCAACCGACGACTGTTTATAAATAGCGGCACATGGTTTATGGAGCCAAAATAATCCAGAAATGAAATGTGTCTTTTTCTTATTTCAAAATTTCATGTTCTCTGAATTGATTAAATTTGGGATATTGTCAAACTCTAATTAAAACGAAGTTTAAGTAGGTTTACATGCAAGAAGATGACATTTATATTCATTCTTCCCCTGACAAGCTTAGTTAGAAGGGCCCTTTTTACAAGGAAAAAAAAGGGGCTCCTCGTTGATGAAGGGTCCTGATGCACTGCTATCCTAACACGTGTAACTGAGAAATGCCTAACAATTATCCAAACAATTATTAATCTACATTCACTTGCAGGTTGTAACATTAACATCTGTCTGACTTTCAGCTAAATTCGAACTGTGTCCCACTTCTCCATTCGTCCTTTGTAAAGGACAACATCTTATTTAATATTTATTGAAAGGATAAGGAACTTTTTGGCGAAATTTTAAGGAATTCTTACAGATAATTTTCAAATTTGAGCTTCTCGGACTTATGATGAAAGATAGAAAAAATGTTTTGAAAATTAACAATCTTAATTTTGACCTTTGGCTTCGTGAGCCTCATCTTTAGCTGAAAACAAGGGTTATGACGACACCCTTTCGATTTTCTTCATCCCTATGTGGCCATGCCTATCATCTTCGACCTACATGTCCATGAGCTGAGGACATATTTGTCACATCTATAGTTTTGGGCTTTTTGACCTTTGGGTTTAGATGGTCTGTTCTGCCTAAACAAAATACATGTCAATTTTCAACTCAAGATTTTTAGAAAATCCCGTTGAATGCTGAGCGTAGGAGAAAATCAATTCCAATGTATTTATTCAATGTAAACCAATGGGCTCGTAGATAAAAATGAAGGACAATTCATATACAAAGAAAAACAAGAGAGATTCAAAACAAGAGAAATACACAGCGATGAGCACTTGCTATAGACATCCCTAAATGACTTTGAAACAGTTTTGATTTAATAAGATGAGCAGGCTCATCGACTTTGACTAAGGATTAATGGGTCAGGTTGAAGTTGAGTATATTTTGGACCCATACCTAAACCCAATTTTCTATATATCCAAAGCCCAAAACCAGATATAGCAAGGGTTGAGCCTTAACCTCAACTTCGCAGCTACGAGCTATGCTGGAGCTCTAATTATTGATAGGTTTTTTATAGAATATACTACCTATATACCTCGAGTAGACCTTAGACCCAGGTGGACCTGGACCAAGTTATAAATCAAGTCCATAACAGAAGTCCACTAACATCAAAGATAAGGACCAATTTGTTTGGGCACGGCTAAGATCGGGTTAATTGAAAGAATTCTAAACCAGTTGTTGGTTACTTGCTGAAAAATTAGATGGATCTTGGAAGATTCTTGTTACACCCCGACCCGATTTAACCTTGATTAGTACTAATTAATGATGATTTAGTTAAATTAATCGTGCTCAGTTGCTAATTGTGGTAGTTAGGGTTGATTGACCCCTATAGATCGAATTAGTTGAGTCTTGAACCTCGAATAGGTGAGTTTGAATAGCGTCGACTCAATTGAACAGAGTCAAGGGCTTTTTCGTAATTATGGCTTTTCGCATTTTGCATAATTTGTACGTCATTTTGACATCATCGCGTGTATTTTGACGAGTACATCGATTTTCGTATTCTACATTATTTCATTTGACCTACTATTGAACATTTGGACCCCATTTGACTTAAAATGAGAATATACCATTTTAATGGACTTTCTTGCAAAATATGACACCCTTATCCCTTTTGAACACAACTTCACACCCTTATCCCTTTAAACACAACTTCATCCATTCCCTTTCATTCCTTTCATTTTCTATTCTCTCTAGTCTCCTCCTTCTCTTCTCCTCTCCACTGTTCTTCTACTTCATTTCTCTGTCTCTTTCTCAATCATCAAGAGGCATCTTGGGAGCTAAAGTGGACTCACCTTCATCTTTATCATCTTCCTCTATCTCTTGAGGGCAAGAACCCATCTCATCCATCTCCTACTTTCTTCAAACTCAAATTCATTGTTGAGGTGAGAGTCAAGACCTTTTTCTTTTGTGTTTTTGAGTTGCATTAGGTCAAGAGACCTTCTCATAACCATGCATGGACATTTATTGGTGTTGTGATGTGATTTATGTGATTAGGGTTTGATTATTTGGGGATTTTGGGTTCCTTTAAGCAAGAGTGTGCAGAAAGAATTGTAAAGCTCTTTTGAGGTAAGTATAAGCTCTAATTTGGACTTTTGTGATGATTTATTTCCATTGATTCCAATGCTATTCTCTCTTAAGAATTTTATTATCTTAATATGTGAATGGGTCGGTTTTGTTTTTATGATTTATAATGGATGGACTTCAATGGAAGAATTGTATGTTATATATTGTAAATGGGAGCATGGAGGCTCCATTATGCAGGGTTTAGGATGAGAAGAAGTTAATAAATGAATTGGAGGAAGAAGTAGTGAGAAATCTTGAAACGAGAATTCTGGACAGTTCGCTCGAATGAACTAGAGCAGTCGCTCGAGCGAACCTCCTTCTGAAGCTTTAGGTCGAGCGAACAAAATGATCGCTCGGACGCCCATCTTTTTGGATGGGGTCCACTCAAGCGAATATGGGTCTGCTCGAGCGACCACACCTCTGAAAGCCTCGCTCAAGCGAATAAAATATAACGCACGAGCGACCAACCTTTTGCATGAGTCCGCTCGAGCGAACCTGAAGTTGAAACCTGACCCTTTTCTTGACCCAGATTTGGGTGAATTACCACCCTTATTTTATCATAACCCATCTTAATCATCCTTAATAGATAATTAAGGTGTTTACCTTTACTCCCATAAGAATTTAGGAGTTTTAACACTTTATGACCTTAAAAGTGGAACCATTAACCTTATTAATTGGTCCAATTGGCACAAATTAGTCTAACATTATGCCATGAATGTTAGTTTGGAAACTCAATGTACTTCTCATAAATAGTGACACCTAACAAGGTAGTAATAAATTGATTTTCCCAAACTTACTTTGTATTGGACAATGAAGGACTAAAATAAATAGTATAGTCTTGGTTAGTAAAAGATCTTGATTCCTTTTAATTATTGCATTTTATATTGGAGTACAACTTCATTATTGATATTAAGTCTTATTTATGCAATTGATGCATTATCAATACTCCTTGAGGTCCAATTGTTTACATTCAAATTTGTAACTTCAATAAGTATACCAATTCAGTATTCGTTGAACATATGAATTGAGTGAGTAATGTGATATGTGAATATGATTCGATTTGATTTAGGATAAGAAAAATAGAAATTTACTCAAATCCAATTATAATTTGATTTGTATTTGATTCGATCGAGTCGGCACTACTTAGCTTCGACCTTGTGATACCCGACGGGGTTAAACTCGGTTTAGTTATTCGAGACTACTGCAGTAAGTCATCTGGAGCACCGGAACTCCAAACCCGGGTAGCCAGTTACCTTTGATCGGGCCGCTGGTGACATTCCAAATATATTTGCTCTCTAATTGAGAGGATGAGCTTAAGGTAGTAGCCAATTAATATGTTTTCAATATACTTGATTCATAAGCATAAAATATTCAATTGTGCACAAATTGCCTAATTGATACTCATTATTGTCATCTATAAATTACTCGTCTTAAATTCATTTGATACATTATGTATTTCTTTATTATTACCTATACTTTCTTAATCGTTGTATTGATAATACTACTATTGGTGTCATAGTCTTAGATGCAGATTCTGGCCTTAAAGAGGCCTCAAAGAGAGAAGGTTACCCAAGAGGTACCTTTAGGATTAGAAGAATGGTCTGAGCCTCGTGGTGTCTAGTCGCCTTCCTCAGAGAGCGAGAATATGTTTTGGAATTGTAACAGACGTGTGGCTAGCCCCTTTTTGTGTGGGCCACACTTAGGTTTAATTATTCTTTTATTTATACTTTTGGTAATGTTTGTATAGGGTTCTTTTATACACCTTCTTTTGTGAAACAATGTATATATTTGGATAATTCTTTTGTATTAAAACTTAAAATACTAAATAGACTGAATGAGAATTGATACCCTCACAAGAATGAATTACAGCTTCCGCTATGAATAATTGTTATTGATAAGTTCTAGTGAGTTATAGCTTAAGTGTGTGGAAAGTTATTTTTCTCTCCTTCGTGTGTTGTATTTGGCTCGAGACAAGTACAGCACGTGGAAAGTACGTGTGACGCACCTCGGAGATTACCCTAGACCAGGGTGATTCGGGACCGGGATGTGACAATTCTTGCAAGCTTGCACCCTTTGTTTATAAGCCCACTGTTTGGTCCCTGAGGACAACTTACATCAGCCTATGGTTTGGACCCCAGGGACCTACTTTAGATGTTGAAAAGAACCAAAAGAGCAGATGTGATTTGTATTGACAATAGGAATTGGATTATGTCCGGCCTACATGGGATATGGAATATCAGTGTGAAATCCATATATATCCCATGTGGGCCAAGTTATAGAATTTTAAGTTGTACAAGATTTGAGATTCAAACACAGAACCATCTCCAGCCACATAACGTAGTTTACCACTAAACCATACGTTACCAATTATCCTTCTTAATTGCAACCTGATTGAATGCATCTTATTTGGATTGATGGTGGGTTCAATGTGAGTATGATTTGATGATATACCCGTCTAAGGGCAACCTTTTAAAAGACGAACTCAATATGCCTTTGATTTATGTCAAGTCTTTAAAATCTTAATGCATCCTTAAGAAGGTGATTGAAGTCCAATGGAAGGGTTTGAAACATTCAAACTTGTGAATCATTTGAGGTTTTTTTTGGTTAATTGGCTATTTATGGAAAATCAGTTTCAACAAATGTTGCTAGCCCTTTGATTTTAAAGGAAATAATCGGAAGTGCACAATGTATAGGGAAAATATTCTCCTGCAAGTACAGGAATATAAGAGCTCCCAAGTCCCATCCCTATAAAAGTGGGGATTCTGATTCTGACCCTCTGAATTGTTAAGATCACTAGCAAATAGAGTGGAGGTGAAGGAACTCTCATGCTGCCTGCCTTCTTCATTTTCTGCTATTACAATTTACAAGGACATAACAGCCAAGGTAGTGCCCATGGCGTAAGTTTTTCCTTCTCTGTGGAGATGAGTTGGGTCAGCTCAGGTTTAGGTTGGCTGTGCACCTTAACTTACAGCTCAACCGCTTACTAGTCATCTATAAAAAAGTTGATTGGTGTCAATAGAAAAGAACAACAAAGAGACTGACAAATTCTCCAAAACGCCCTTTTTATTGGTGTCCTGTTTGTTTTACACTGCAAAGACACCTGCACATTTTGAATTGGCATCGATCATTCCTGATTTTACACTAACGTAGAGACATTAGCGACCATTAGATGCTATCATAAGTAGGAGTAGATTGAGTTTATCAGGACTAGGCCCCATTCAATGGATTTTACAAGGCAAGAGTTCACTTTCTAGGAGCATAAAAGCTGGCTCCCATACACTACATATCTACATGTAGGCCATTTTGTCATTACGCTACTAACCCACTATTAGATTAGTGGCAATACACCTACCTACCATTTGCTTAGAGGGTTCCATCTTTGTCAATGGAAGTAAAGATTGCAAATTTGGGCTTGTCCAAGCCAAAACTGGGGGGCTGGGATGTTAATAAAAAAAAATCTTTTTTTTTACATATATATGCCCGCTCAAGAAATTTTATTTTCACAAAGGTTCATCCACATTCAATTCAATATAACGTGCAAATAGACTTTTCCTGTAGCAGTGGTACCTGCCCCCACAGGCGCATACCTTTAAGAGGGTGCTTAAATACTGCAACAAACAGAAATTATGAAAGTTCCTGATTGTAAATTTTTGTTTCAGCAAGGGATCTCCTCAAATCAAGTCCCAATTAAGAGAAATCAGAAGCATTCTCTTAAACTCGACATTCAAACACTATTTTAAAGTTTTGGATTTTATCACATCTGGGTAAAATTACTAGTGCAACATGGCATTCTCTACCACTGATCAGCATTTGTCATCTTCTTAATTAACAACAGTTTATCAGAATGGATTGATCTGGGGTTTCGTATCCCAGAAACCTTTCCTAGATTTCCAAGGTTTCAGGCTGAGTTGTTTATGATCCTACAAATTAGAGCATATACAGAATAATGAGTAATATGTCATCGGCATTGAATAGATTTGATAAGAACGACACATGGAAAAATAGATCCGGATGTTTCATGTATGCATCCAAAATTATTAAAATATGGGCCATGTCCTTAAATCCAATTTGATCATTATAGATGCCCCCACCTATACTGTAAGATCTTACACCACATTGAGTTACTACTTATCCAAAAACCAATTGGTGATAGAAAACGATACACCAATAATTTTAAGGTGAACCGTTCAGGAGCAAGGGTGCACATTGACCTCAACAATCCATCCCTCAAGGGCACACCCACCTCGACTCCGGCTGCGAACTCTTAAAACGCGTAACCCGTGACTAGAACACCAGACCTACCAGACTCTTATACCACTTGTAGGATCTTACATCCCATTGAGCAACTACTTATCGTAAAATCGATTAGTAATAGAAAACGGCACAACAACAATTTTATGGTGAGGGCAAGGGCTCGACTACGACTATGGCCGTACAGGAGCGAGTGCGCACGCTAACCTCAACATATACTATCAGTGGGCTGGATTTCACTTCAATCAAATTAAGTCCCACTTCCAAATTGATCATGTATAGAACCTGTGATTCCCCCACTTCGCCATCTCATGTGATCGGGCCGGTGGGCCCAATCCAATTGGAGTAAATTTTAACCCACTGATAGATAGACCTCGTTTTTTTTTTTTTTTTTTAATTCCTTTGAAGTCGGACTATTTCGATATTCAGGTGTCAGTGGGCCATTTTCATCCTAAAGAGTGGCCTTTTTTGGGGGTTTAGAGAATACTGCTCTTTATTTATAAGAGACTTTTCAAGCAATGGGCCCTTTGTGGTTCTTTTACTTTGCTTCTTAAACTGCCAGTTACATAAGGACTTCTGTGACCGAGCTCAGATGAGAACATATGGATATAGCTCTGTTGGATATCATGCTTCTTAGCCAATTAGCCAGTGTTCGATCTCCCAAAGGCCGGGGTCTCTTAAAAAAGATGTTATGGAGGTCAAATTGACAGAAGTGGATATCAAAAACAGGGGAAGATGAATATATTTCTTACTATCTCATCAATTTATTCAATTCAGTAGATACAGAACATTATTCATTATTGTAGTATAATGAGTATATCAGCATGTCTATGTTTCAATAAATAAAAAAAGATAGAAAAATACTACAATAATTTAAACTTGTAAGTGTTAAGAAGTAGAAGGATTGATCTCCTTGTGACATGCCATTCTCAAAGGAATGGGAGGATCTGAAAAGGCACCATCAGCTATTTGTTTAAACACCCATTTATTGGCTGCCTCTGTGTAATGAACTCCATCCCAGTTGATCCTAGCTGATGGATCTTTGCATGCTCCAACTATAGTTTCAGTCCCATTGACTACAATAGAATCTCCACATCGAGCGTTCCTGTTGAAATTGTATTTGCCTCCGGTTCCACAGCATACCATAAGAGGATGCTCAAATCCTACAACACACAGAAATAACGAAAAATTCCTGATTGTGAATTTATCATGTTTCAACTAGGAGATATTCCACAAATCAAATCCCAATTGAGAGAAACCAGAAGCATCCTTTTAAACTCAACATTTAACACTGCTTAAAGTTTTGGGTTTTATCACAACCTGGGTAAAATAACAAGTACAACATGATACTCTGTCCCACTCAGCATTTGTCTTCCTAATTATCATATTTGGTTTGAACGGTTGCACTATAAGGTGTTACACCCCGACCCGAACTAATCGCGATTAAGGCTAATTAATTGTGGTTAATGCTAATTAAGCATTGATAATTGGATTAACTGAGGTTAATGACCAAAGAGAGAGAGATCAGTGTCTAATGACACATTAAGCCTAATGAAATGGATTTGAATGAATTAGAATTGATTGAAATGAGTTTTGACTCAAACAAGGTGAATTAAGGACTTTTTCGAAAATACGGATTTATACGTATTTCGTCAAATACGGAAATTCTTGATACCAACGTATGTATCTCGAAGAGTACGTCAACTTTCATAATAAAAACGATTCCATTTGACCTCAAATGGGCCAAGTGGAGCTTCATTTGACTCAAAATGTAAATAAAACAAATGAGAAGGGGTTTTGGTGTAAAGAGCCCTATATTAGAATCAAAAAGGGGAATAGAGCTCATTCTTCATCTCTTGCAAGCCAAGGAGAAACCCTAGAGCATTTCATCTTTTCTTTTCCTCTTCCATTCCTCTTGATTAAGAGTGAGATTCAAGAGTGATTGAGTGATCTTAAA
Source organism: Camphora micrantha (assembly GCA_003546025.1). NCBI lineage: Eukaryota > Viridiplantae > Streptophyta > Magnoliopsida > Laurales > Lauraceae > Camphora > Camphora micrantha. The sequence goes on from QPKB01000002.1 coordinate 75,268,066, forward strand.
GAAGGAAGCATCAACTTCATCTTCTTCCCCAAGCAAAAACCACCATAGTTGAAGTGTAGAGCTTGTGAGAAACCTCAAGAACCCATTTTCTTTGAGTTACAAGTAAGTAAGGGACTTCCTTTATGATTTCCAAGTTTCATTAGAGATTAAGTAGTGATTTCTAGCACCAATGACTCATGGGAGTTCATTTGGGTGTTTTCTTGATTAGGGTTTAGAAAGGGGTTTTTAATCTCAAGCCAAACCCAGACAAAGGAGGAGTTTGGCTAATAGCTTCCAATAAGGCAAGTATAAACCTTGCTTGTAATCCAAATTTATCATTGTAATTGTTTATAGAAATGTATGGTAGGTTTGCCATGGATTGTATGCAATTTTACATGGAATTTGGGTTTATTAAGAATGCTTAATGATATGGTTAATAGATGTTTTTAAGTTGCAAATGGTTTGATAGCCTCATTTAATGTCTTGGAAGCATGTAATTAAGTTATCTTGTTCATAGTTTTCCTTGGCTAATCATGTGTTGGAAGGAAAGGAAAAAGGGGAGAAAAGAAAGCAAGTTCCCGGAACTGCTGCACGCCCAGGTCCGATCGATCGGACGTACAGACCGATCGATCGGACTGTCTTTAACTGTAAGGGTTTTTGGGCCGATCGATCGGGCCCTGTGTGGGAATTTCGGCCGATCGATCGGACCCTGTTCAGGTTGAGTCCAGATTGATTTTGAGATTTTTATAAATTCTTTTTATTTTCTTGGTTTTAGGTGGGTCCTTGGCTACCCTCTTTGGACTCATTTGACCATGCGTGAGGGAATTTTTCGAGAATTGGGGTATGACTTTTAAGTCGAAATGCATGCCCGATTAGTTTTTAAGACTAATCATGGTTAAGCGAGATTATTGAGAATTAGTAAGGTTTCAAGGGGGTTCGTTGAGCGAACCATAATTGGATATTGCCTAAGCTTCATGGGTGTTAATTAAGGGGACTTGAAATGCACATATTAAATATAAATGTGATGTCCATCAAGAATAACACGTGCATTTGGAAACCGACGATTACACCCGGATGGTTGTTTAGGATTGAGATAGAATTGAAATAGGATTGAGTAAAGCCCTATGTGGTGAGTATTACTCTCATTGTGTCATTGCGATCAATCTAATGAGATTGGCATTATTGTCATTCCTTTCTTTTGTCATGAAAGGAATCATTGCACTGAATTGGATCCATAAGTGGATTTCTTACGGACTGTTGTTGATCGTTGAGTCTGGCACTACCTAGCGATTGTATTAGGACTCCAAGTGAGTTCAATGATTAATGAATGACTAATCCTGCTGCAGCAGATGGTATTGGGGGTGTTCCGGAGCTCCGTGGTGATGCTGGTGTCCCTGGCCCGGGCACTGGTAAGTCCCACTTATATATCCGATCATACCTTCGGGTAGTGATTGAAGCCTCCCTTTGAGGGGAGATGGTAAATGAATAAATCCCGATCATATCTTAGGATATTGATTGAAGCCTTCCTTTTAGGGAAGATGGTAATGAATTGAATGAAATACAATTTAAGAATGCTATGGTAGTTGCCAATTGGTACATGTATACTGACTGTTATTGTTCATCACTGTTATTGTAGAATTGTCTAGATTTCTCTAGCACTGAAAATGTTATTAATTGCAATATGAATGGATTGATATACTATTGCAAGTATTGTTTATACATTGTTGAACCGTCGTGTTCATTAGTGTTATTGATGGCATTACAGGCCAGGTTGCCCCTGCCGGCACTGCAGCGCCCCCGGCGCCAGCGGAGGAGACCGCTCCGGTTCCTCCGGGAGGATTGATTGAATGGAACCGGCGGGATACCATCTGAGGTGGTATCCGAGTGCGAAGTTGGAACATTTGGATAAACATTTTGAGAAAGATTTTGATGACTGTTCATAGATTCATTTTGGGATTGTAATTATTATTTTTGGAAATGTAGCTAATGACATCTGCATAATGTTTTTGAAATGCAGTGTTGATCAATGTGTATTTCGAATGATACATGTATAAGGACTGTATTTTGTATACATGTAAATTGTAAATGGACATTGTCAAATATATATATTGTTTTCCGCAAAAGTTTTATATTTGGCAGGTACTTGTGATTGATATCCCTTGTGGATCTCGTTTTAACTTCGGTTAATTCGGGGTTTACGGGAGTAAGTATGGGTTTCACGGCTCGGCTCGGGCCCGGGTCGTGACATACTTATTGTATGGTATCAGAGCGAGGTATAAAGATAAAAAGAAAATTTAAAGGACTTAGAAAACTGTAAAAACGTTGTGAGGAACGTTAAGATGCGTACAAATCCACTCTTGGATTTGTGTTATTGTTTCGCTATATGAAATGTGTGCGAGATGGAAGGGTTGAGATATGTATCTTACCTTTCCTTATTGTTTTCAGAATGGCATCTGGATCGGGGAGTGACGACTTTATTGAAGTTGTCTCCAATGATGGTGTTCCACCTCCTCCTCCACTTCCAGTATCAAATGCTGACACAAGAATGGCTGCTATACTAGAGCAGTTAGTTAAGAGCAATGAGGCACAAGCAGCCCTGCAAGCTCAACATAGAGAACAAATGGCTAAAAGCCATGAGGTGCAGTTGGGTTTGCAAGCTCAAATAGCAACATTGTTGCAAGTACAAACTCAGATGCAAGCTCAGTTGCAAGCTCAAGCAGTACCACCACCCAATGTGGGAACGCAAGTGGTGGTGCAATCTAAGGAGAAGGACCCTAATGTCCTGTATGAGCAATTCAGGAAGAGGGGAGCTACTGAATTTCGTGGCACCGAAAGTGCCATATTGGCGGATGAATGGCTAGAACACACCGGTGATGTGTTCGGTACGATAGTTTGCACGCAGATGCAAAAGGTCTTACTTGCCACGTCCATGTTAAGAGAGGAGGCCAAGACATGGTGGAAAGATATTAATGAAGCAATCTTGGCAGCCCCCGGAGTGGACATATGGGAGACATTCAAGGAGCAGTTTAGGAGAAAGTTTGTCCCCCAACACATCCAGCAAAGGAAGGAATCTGAATTCCTAAACCTGAAGCAAGGACAGATGACCGTCTCGGTGTATGTACACACCTTCTTGCAATTGTCTAGGTATGCTGCCGATTTGGTAGATACCGAGGAGAAGAAAGTGAAGAGATTTCTCCATGGATTAAACCCCGCATATAAGAAGATGGTATTGGCATCCAACAGGCCTACTACATTTGGTGAGGCGGTGGATAGGGCCTTTACCGCTGAAGAAGTGCATAGAGAGGAGATGGCTGAAAATGCAAAGAGGAATAGTAGTGGTGCTACTGGCTCCTATTTCAAGAAAGGGGGAGGACAGTATAAGAACAAGAACAAGAGGCAGAAATTCACTGCAAAATCAGATGACAGGCCAGTCTGTGAGACTTGTGGCAAGGGTCATAAGACCGAGGCATGTTGGAGGACCACTGGAGCGTGTCTAGTTTGTGGTTCCTTGGAACACAAAATGGCTCAGTGTCCGAGAAGCAGGAGAGATAACAGGGCTCCATACCAGCAGCCTGCTCAAGGTCAAGCATTGCTTCCTGCTCCTCCACAACAGTTGGCTTTACCTGCTCCTCCTAGGCAACAGCAGCCTCAGCGTCAAGGGCAGCAACGTCAGTGGCAACAAAGGCAACAACCACAGCAGAATAGGCCACAGCTTGCAGGAAGAGCTTATGGAGTGAATAGAGAGCAAGCAGAGGTTGCCACCAATGTGGTTGAAGGTACAATTCTGGTAGATAGTAGACATGCAATTGCTTTATTTGATCCAGGGTCTACTCATTCATTTGTAGCACCCTCATTTTGTAATGATATTGAAGAACGAATAATGCAATTGCCATATGACTTTGTTGTAACTACTCCCTTAGGAAAACGAGTAGTGTGTGAGTTGTATGTTCCTCAGTGTAGTGTAAAAATTGGGGAAGTGTCTATGCCAGCTGATTTAGTATTGTTACCCATAAATGATTTTGATGTAATATTTGGCATGGATTGGCTTGCGAAGTACAGGGCTTGTTTAGACTGTTTCCGCAAAATCATCACTTTTAAAGTGGATGAGGCCAATGCCAGTGTGATGTTTGAAGGAGTTCGGAAGAAGTATGATACCAGGCTAGTTTCAGCACTCAAGGCTGAACGGTTAATGCATAGTGGTTGTGAAGGCTACATTGCATTTGTTTCTGAGAAGAAGCCTGTACAGGAGTTGAGAGACATTCCTGTAGTCTGTGAATTTCCAGACGTATTTCCGGATGAAGTGCCAGGCCTACCTCCAGCGAGGGAAGTAGACTTTACTATAGAACTTGTGCCGGGTACTGCACCAATATCAAAGGCACCGTATAGAATGGCACCGTCAGAGTTGTTTGAATTGAAGAAGCAAATACAGGATTTGCTAGACAAGGGTTTTATCCAGCCAAGTGTTTCACCTTGGGGAGCACCTGTATTGTTTGTAAAGAAGAAGGATGGCACCCTCCGTATGTGTATCGATTACAGGCAAATTAATCAGTTGACGATCAAGAATAAATATCCCTTGCCTAGAATCGATGAGTTGTTTGATCAACTCCAGGGTGCGGCATTCTTTTCAAAGATTGATCTTCGATCTGGATATCACCAGATACGAGTTAAGGATCGAGATGTCCAGAAGACTGCATTTAGGACTCGATATGGCCACTATGAATTTTTAGTAATGCCTTTCGGTCTAACCAATGCACCTGCAGTTTTCATGGCTTTAATGAACAGAGTTTTTGCTTCATATCTGGACCAGTTTGTTGTAGTCTTTATTGACGACATTCTGGTGTACTCGAAGTCAGAACAAGAACATGCACATCATCTACGAACAGCTTTGCAAATTCTCAGAGACAATCAATTGTATGCAAAGTTGGAGAAATGTGATTTCTGGCTACGACAAGTGACATTTCTAGGTCACATAATTACTGAGAAGGGGATAGCTGTTGATACAGCTAAGATTGAAGCAATTACTAAATGGCAGAGCCCGAAGAATGTACCGGAAGTTCGGAGCTTCTTAGGGTTGGCAGGGTACTATCGAAGATTTGTGAAAGACTTCTCTAAGATAGCAGCTCCGTTAACAAAGTTGACTCGGAAGAACGTTCCATTCCAATGGAATGATGAATGTGAGTCTAACTTCCAAGTTTTGAAGGAGAGATTAGTTTCAGCCCCAATCTTGGCATTGCCTGAAGGAAGAGGAGGATTCGTCGTTTACTCGGATGCTTCAGGCGTTGGATTGGGATGTGTGTTGATGCAAAATGGTAGAGTGATTGCCTACGGTTCGCGTCAGTTGAAAGAGCATGAGAAGAATTATGCGACGCATGATTTAGAGCTCGCGGCGGTTGTGTTTGCCTTAAAGCAGTGGAGACATTATTTGTACGGAGAGGCTTTTGAAGTCCATTGTGATCACCGTAGTCTCCAGTACTTGTTCACTCAAAAGGACATCAATCAAAGACAACGTCGTTGGTTAGAGCTCATCAAGGACTATGATTTCCCATTCACATATGTGCCTGGAAAAGGTAATGTGGTAGCGGATGCTTTGAGTCGCAAATCTGCTGACTTGGCATCGCTAGTTGGTGAATGGAGTTTAATTGAAGAATTCAGAGATTTGGATTTGTCCGTCGAAGTGGTGGACGACAAGGTATTAGTTGCAGCAATGTCCGTCTTTGAACCAATGCTCATCAAGGAAATCAAAGATAGACAATTTCAAGACCTTGAATTGGCAAAAATCAAGGACAACCTTGCAACTAGGCCAGATTTTGTGTTGGTTGAAGGAGTTCTGTATTTTAGAGACAGACTGTGTGTGCCAGCACAAGAGGATTTGAAACAGGCAATAATGTTTGAAGCTCATCACACTAGATATTCTGTACATCCGGGAAGCACTAAGATGTATAGGAATTTGAAGGGTAGATTTTGGTGGAATAACATGAAGCGGGAGATAGCAAATTATGTGTCTTCATGTTTAACATGCCAGCGTGTGAAGTTTGAGCACAAGAAACCGCCTGGGTTACTTCATCCTCTGAATATTCCTAGATGGAAGTGGGAACATCTAACTATGGACTTCGTATCTGGTTTGCCAAGGACAAGGAGACAGCATGACACCGTATGGGTGATTGTCGACCGTCTTACGAAGTCTGCACATTTCCTTCCATTTAGAAAAGATATGGGATTCAGTGATATGTCCAAGTTGTTCATCAGGGAGATCACTCGATTGCATGGAACACCGGTCTCGATTGTTTCAGATCGGGATAGTCGGTTCGTTTCCTCATTTTGGCAATCATTTCAAAATTCAATGGGTACTAGACTTCAGTTTAGCACCGCATATCACCCTCAGACCGATGGACAATCAGAAAGGACTATTCAGACCTTGGAAGACTTGCTTCGTGCCAGTGTTATGGATTTTGGTAGTGACTGGGATGAACACCTAGCGTTGTGCGAGTTTGCGTACAACAACAGCTATCACTCCAGCATTGAAATGGCACCTTTTGAAGCACTGTATGGTCGAAGGTGTAGGACTCCAGTTAGCTGGGAAGAAGTTGGAACAAGGAGTTTCCATGGTCCTACTATAATTGCTGAAATGTCAGAGAAAGTGAAGAAAGTGCAAGATAGATTGAAGGTTGCTCGATCAAGGCAGAAAAGCTATGCTGATAATCGTCGGCGTGATCTAGAATTCGCCATTGATGACTTGGTATTCTTGAAGACTTCTCCAATGAAGGGTACTATCCGGTTCGGTCAGAAAGGTAAGCTTTCACCGAGATTTATCGGACCTTTCAAGATAAAGAGCAGAATTGGAGATGTAGCTTATCGCCTAGAGCTTCCACCGGAACTTTCTGGTATTCATAATGTGTTTCACGTGTCGATGCTTCGGAAGTATGTGGCAGATCCTTCACATATCATTCAGCATGAAGAGATCCAAGTCTTGCCAAATACTACATATGTTGAGAAGCCGACTCAAATCATTGATACTAAGGAACAGGTCCTTCGCACAAGGACAATCAAGTGGGTCAAAGTCCTATGGGATCATCATGAACCCAATGAAGCTACATGGGAGCTTGAAGAACAAATGGCCCAAAAATATCCAGAGTTATTTGTTCAGGTAAATTTGAATTTTAATTTACTGTTGAATTGTATTGCATTCGGAGGACCGAATGGTTCTAAAAGTTTAGGGGAATGTTACACCCCGACCCGAACTAATCGCGATTAAGGCTAATTAATTGTGGTTAATGCTAATTAAGCATTGATAATTGGATTAACTGAGGTTAATGACCAAAGAGAGAGAGATCAGTGTCTAATGACACATTAAGCCTAATGAAATGGATTTGAATGAATTAGAATTGATTGAAATGAGTTTTGACTCAAACAAGGTGAATTAAGGACTTTTTCAAAAATACGGATTTATACGTATTTTGTCAAATACGGAAATTCTTGATACCAACGTATGTATCTCGAAGAGTACGTCAACTTTCATAATAAAAACGATTCCATTTGACCTCAAATGGGCCAAGTGGAGCTTCATTTGACTCAAAATGTAAATAAAACAAATGAGAAGGGGTTTTGGTGTAAAGAGCCCTAGAATAGAGCTCATTCTTCATCTCTTGCAAGCCAAGGAGAAACCCTAGAGCATTTCATCTTTTCTTTTCCTCTTCCATTCCTCTTGATTAAGAGTGAGATTCAAGAGTGATTGAGTGATCTTAAAGAAGGAAGCATCAACTTCATCTTCTTCCCCAAGCAAAAACCACCATAGTTGAAGTGTAGAGCTTGTGAGAAACCTCAAGAACCCATTTTCTTTGAGTTACAAGTAAGTAAGGGACTTCCTTTATGATTTCCAAGTTTCATTAGAGATTAAGTAGTGATTTCTAGCACCAATGACTCATGGGAGTTCATTTGGGTGTTTTCTTGATTAGGGTTTAGAAAGGGGTTTTTAATCTCAAGCCAAACCCAGACAAAGGAGGAGTTTGGCTAATAGCTTCCAATAAGGCAAGTATAAACCTTGCTTGTAATCCAAATTTATCATTGTAATTGTTTATAGAAATGTATGGTAGGTTTGCCATGGATTGTATGCAATTTTACATGGAATTTGGGTTTATTAAGAATGCTTAATGATATGGTTAATAGATGTTTTTAAGTTGCAAATGGTTTGATAGCCTCATTTAATGTCTTGGAAGCATGTAATTAAGTTATCTTGTTCATAGTTTTCCTTGGCTAATCATGTGTTGGAAGGAAAGGAAAAAGGGGAGAAAAGAAAGCAAGTTCCCGGAACTGCTGCACGCCCAGGTCCGATCGATCGGACGTACAGACCGATCGATCGGACTGTCTTTAACTGTAAGGGTTTTTGGGCCGATCGATCGGGCCCTGTGTGGGAATTTCGGCCGATCGATCGGACCCTGTTCAGGTTGAGTCCAGATTGATTTTGAGATTTTTATAAATTCTTTTTATTTTCTTGGTTTTAGGTGGGTCCTTGGCTACCCTCTTTGGACTCATTTGACCATGCGTGAGGGAATTTTTCGAGAATTGGGGTATGACTTTTAAGTCGAAATGCATGCCCGATTAGTTTTTAAGACTAATCATGGTTAAGCGAGATTATTGAGAATTAGTAAGGTTTCAAGGGGGTTCGTTGAGCGAACCATAATTGGATATTGCCTAAGCTTCATGGGTGTTAATTAAGGGGACTTGAAATGCACATATTAAATATAAATGTGATGTCCATCAAGAATAACACGTGCATTTGGAAACCGACGATTACACCCGGATGGTTGTTTAGGATTGAGATAGAATTGAAATAGGATTGAGTAAAGCCCTATGTGGTGAGTATTACTCTCATTGTGTCATTGCGATCAATCTAATGAGATTGGCATTATTGTCATTCCTTTCTTTTGTCATGAAAGGAATCATTGCACTGAATTGGATCCATAAGTGGATTTCTTACGGACTGTTGTTGATCGTTGAGTCTGGCACTACCTAGCGATTGTATTAGGACTCCAAGTGAGTTCAATGATTAATGAATGACTAATCCTGCTGCAGCAGATGGTATTGGGGGTGTTCCGGAGCTCCGTGGTGATGCTGGTGTCCCTGGCCCGGGCACTGGTAAGTCCCACTTATATATCCGATCATACCTTCGGGTAGTGATTGAAGCCTCCCTTTGAGGGGAGATGGTAAATGAATAAATCCCGATCATATCTTAGGATATTGATTGAAGCCTTCCTTTTAGGGAAGATGGTAATGAATTGAATGAAATACAATTTAAGAATGCTATGGTAGTTGCCAATTGGTACATGTATACTGACTGTTATTGTTCATCACTGTTATTGTAGAATTGTCTAGATTTCTCTAGCACTGAAAATGTTATTAATTGCAATATGAATGGATTGATATACTATTGCAAGTATTGTTTATACATTGTTGAACCGTCGTGTTCATTAGTGTTATTGATGGCATTACAGGCCAGGTTGCCCCTGCCGGCACTGCAGCGCCCCCGGCGCCAGCGGAGGAGACCGCTCCGGTTCCTCCGGGAGGATTGATTGAATGGAACCGGCGGGATACCATCTGAGGTGGTATCCGAGTGCGAAGTTGGAACATTTGGATAAACATTTTGAGAAAGATTTTGATGACTGTTCATAGATTCATTTTGGGATTGTAATTATTATTTTTGGAAATGTAGCTAATGACATCTGCATAATGTTTTTGAAATGCAGTGTTGATCAATGTGTATTTCGAATGATACATGTATAAGGACTGTATTTTGTATACATGTAAATTGTAAATGGACATTGTCAAATATATATATTGTTTTCCGCAAAAGTTTTATATTTGGCAGGTACTTGTGATTGATATCCCTTGTGGATCTCGTTTTAACTTCGGTTAATTCGGGGTTTACGGGAGTAAGTATGGGTTTCACGGCTCGGCTCGGGCCCGGGTCGTGACATAAGGCAGGTTAATCAAATCACATTGGGCCACCTAAAAAAGTACTGTCAACGTGTCTTTAAAGTCGGAATCAACAATTGTTATCGCGTGATGGATATAGAAAACTTTGCATTGCATGAAACTTATCATATTGTCATTCTAAAAAACATCCTTATTTAAATTGGAGTGAATGATATAAAGGAACTCAATATAGTTTAAACCTATTCAAATTATAACTCTTAACTTATTTGAAAGTTAATTGCAATATTTCCTAACGAGCCAAGCATTGGATACCAAACTTCAATTGAAGCAATGGAAACAAGTACACCAATTTGTTGAGAGATGGGAAAGGCATTAGTAGTGATAGAGGCTAGGGATAAATTCTGTTGTTTTGTCTTCCCTCTCTGTATTTTTTTTTTTTTTTTTTTGGGTACCCCCCCTCAGATAAAGGCTAGGTTGGGTTGTTGTTGCTGTGTTTGTCTTTGGCTCCGTGTTTTAATGAAACGCTTTTCTTAAAAAGATTAAAAAAAAAAAAACTTGTTGAGAGATTGGGGGGCGAGAGAGAGATTTTATTTGTGCCGGATCCAAATTTCTAGACATAAAGTGAATGATAAAATCATCAAACTAAACAGGAAATGGAGTAAAAAGACTTTACCATATTTCTCAGGCTGCTTAAAGAGATTGTATTTTGCAGAATACACATCTACATAGGTGAATGCAGCCAATGGAAGCTCCTTTCTGAGTTGAACCACAGTTTGGTTCAATCTCTTATTAAAATTTTGCGCCAATTCATTCAATGGAATCGCGCAGCCCGCCTGGTCCAACTGATCCTCTGTAAAGTTTCTGGGATCCAAAACATATGCAAGGCAGCCCAAGGGGCCTGTGTTGTGTATCCAAAACGATCTCCCTCCTTGCTCATACACGTCCTACACAAGGATAATTTTAATATCTAGAAATCCAAAACAATAATAACAGCATTGTAGCTATTGGATGTTGTGGCCCACTACAAAGTATCTTACTTTACCTTTACTACTATTGTAAACTTGTCAAGTATGTCGGTTAGAGCTGCTGAAACTTGTGCTGCAGTCATATTAAGATAGTCATCTGCTGTGATGTCATTTTGGCCTATGTCGAAAGTATAGAGCGCACGAGAGAAGAAGTCCCCCTTAGGTAAGAGTTCCTTAAAAACACCCTCTGCATAATAAAGGCATCTAGAATCAGGGATTAGTGTTAAATTTTACATGTTACTTCCATAAAATTAGTATCCATAAAATTAGTATCTGACTAGTGTACCTCGATTATAGGCCCATTGGGATCTATTTTTGAACTGACTGAACTGCCCCGATTGAACATCTAATGAAAAAGGACTCCACCCACTTTGAAAGATTGTTGTATTTTGTCTTCTGATTGTTGAAGCAGCTGTAGCGAAATTGGCTCCATGGCTGAAGTTAGCTCTGATGGAGTCGAGATAAGCATGAATAAAAGGCAATCCAAAACTGTTAGCTGCAAAATTTGCAAACACAAACATACATTTCATTTGATTTAGCATTTACCAGCGAAGGAAAATGGACTGTATTATGTTCAATACTGGTTACATGATCAAGTACATGAGCTAGAGAAAAAGTGCAAAACACATGGTCAGGTTAAGGATCAAGAAAGGTGGCTGTTCGTTTTACTTGTGGGATCTGAAATAAACTTTAACCCCAGATTACAACAAAAAACTCCTCACCTGAATGTGCATCAGTTAGGATGATTTGATTCGACCATTTTTATTTGATTCGACCTTTTTTTTTCTTTTTCTTTTTTCTCGTTTTTTGTTTGGCCCTTTCAATCTGATTGTCCTTAGTTGAATCCGGATCAGATTCCTTAGGTCATGTTTGGCAGCCAAATCTTTAGAGAAGATATTTTGGTTTTTCTAAAATTATGGTAAATCCATATTTGACAATTAACCCAATCTTTATTCCAGTGGTAGTGAAGAATCACCAAACATGTTCTTAGCGTTTGCGTAAGAAATCATATACCAATACAAAAGTTTAAGCTGATCGGTAAAAGGCCCAAATGGATATATTAAGCCCGGTCCAACTAAGGACTTGGGCGATATGGGATTTCCCAACAATTTCAACCACAACTTTCCTTCAACGTTCTGGACACATTCCTGGCTTTGGCTTATATAGATCAACACGCCCTCCAACCAAATTCAACTTGAATTTTTCAAAGAAACAGTGCCCTGATTCTTGAACCTGAAAATCAGATGTTCACTTATCCTTCAGTGTTGGCGGCTAGAAGGTGGCATTCCTATGAATTTGAATGGTTGCTGAGACTTTCTCCAAAACTACATACTTCTTGACCATCAAACATCGATTGAAAGGTTGTAATTGGGAAACCTTTTCCTATTTATTCTTTTTGAAAACTGAGATTTCCAGGCTAGAGGTATTTTCCTTGTGGGCCAATGCTACAAAGGATAGGACTCCTATAACTAAAAATCCGGCTGCATTTGTGTGAAGATGTGTAGAAGATGAAACCGCCTTTCCTCTTCCACAAAAACATACATCTACTGTGGAGGTGGGACTTCCAAATCTTTGCCAGGGAGGAAAAAATAACATTTTTCAAATCTTTTATGTGATAGAAAAAGATTGCACCATACGCACAATTTGTTTGTACAAAACTGCCCGCTCAAACGTACCCTAGTTCCATCAACTGGAGATACGTGAAAAAAAAATATTGTGACATTTCATTTCTTACAGTATTTTAAAAGAATTATATATATATATATATATATATCTCAATGGACGATTACATCGTTTATAGTCAAAAAGAAGGATTCACAAGAGGTTTTTCAAACCAGAAGAGGTCTTTATCTTCTTTCTCTTTAAGTATTTCTAACTTCAAAATTTCTTGCCTCTTTTTCTTTTTTCATGTAGTTTTTTTGGATCCTCCCTTTCTTCCGAACAAAGGGAAGGGTCTTCTTCGGTGGATCCCTCTTGTTCCTGTTTAGTCCCCTTCGTTTCAGAAGTTTTTCCTATTTCTACATCTGTTTCTTCCTCACTTTTCCCCCTTTCTTCCGTTCTTGAGGTTTCTTTCAGTTTCTTAGTGACAATAGGCGACGGTGTTCTGCCTAAATAGTAGACACGGGTGATAAATAAGAGAATAGTAAAGATTCGAGCCATAGAATCTCTCAATTCTGACACAAGGTACTTATTAGATCGAACTATAACAGCTTTTCTTCGCCCACCCATGTAAAAAATAAAGAGTGGAGAGATTTTTTGTATATTAAGTAGACCAATCACAGTTCGCCCTATCACCATGGGTAGCTACTGTCTGGTATAGGACAGTAGCCCCGCGTGCATAGCAGGCTGCACTCACAGTCACCATGGATAAAGCCTCACATGATTCGGACTCAAAAATAAATGACTCTGACTTTGAAGCACCAAATCCCGGCATTACATAAACAATTTTATATATCCATATTCATCTTTGGTGAGTGATTTTTACAGTTTTAAGACCATAGGATAGCAGGCATGCAGTGCCCAATTTCTTTACTGCCTAAAATACCCAATGCACGAAATCTGATGGAGTATCTTTACTGAGCTCTAACTAATAATTGGGTCCAGGTCCAAAGTCCAGCTGGGTTCATAGCTAAGAACCTTCGTAGCCAAGCATATGATAATCATATAATTCTAATGTCTAAAGTCAGGTCCCTGTAAAGATGAGTGCACTACTCAGGTTGGATTAATGGATTGGGTCTTAGATCGACATTGGACACAATTGTTCGGAGCTGGACAATGATAGAGAACCATTATTGCTATCTCCATCTTCTCCAATGATATCTTCAAACAATGCCGGTCACGACCCTCCATTCAATAGTTAGCAGCATCATTACGATATGTGAACTATAAACTAGTCCATAAAATATAAACAATCCAGAAACTTATATTATAATAGATACAGGTGATCTTCGGATGTTCCAAAGTACAAGGAAATGAAGGAAAAGGGAACAATAATAATAATAATAATTTGAAGAAGAAGAAGGATAAAGAGAAATGACTGCCCCTAGAACTGGTCCTCTCTCCCCAGGGCCAGGACCACTTGTTCAAGTAAAAGCCTAATTTACTGGTGCATAGGGGAGGTAGAGACTACACATGACACCCTTGTTTCCATTATTATGGGTTTAGGGTCCACCTCTTCGGCCATGATGGGCCCAAATGGCTGGAGATAATCTAAGTTAATAGGCTCCCCAACCGGTGAACCAGCTGGTGGGTAATAACACAAAGCGCACGTGGATGAAATGATTCTCAACCACCAATGCAGCCAAGTCGGCGGAATAGAACGGTCAACATCTTTTCAGGTCCACAAGATGTGTGGTCTTTGATCACCGTTTTGGTGTAGCCAGATGAACATTAGCATGAATGCCCCAACCGATACGACTTTGAAGTCAATACAGAAATTAAATGAGAGCATACATATCACATACCAATGAAGTCGATGATAAGGCGGCCATCAGAATATCTCCCGGCCGGCATGTGAAAGTAGGAGATACCATATGGCCAAGGAGCTGGCGTAAAACTAGCAGAAAGGCCTCCTGTGTCCGAATTGGAGTCACCCAAGTTGAAGATTGCAGGAAAATCACAGTCCTTACAAGCTAAGGTTGGATTGGATACTGCTAGCAATAGCAGAATGCTAAAGGAGAGGGGAATAATAGCACCCATGTCTGTGTTTTGAGAATACATAGAGAGAGAGTGAGAGAGGAGAAAAAGGAGGAATACAGGTGTGGGGAGGAGTAGGATGATTTATAAGGAGAATAAAAAGATGCGTAGGGGACAGTAAATACTAGTGTAGTGACTTTTTTCTCTTTACGGAACAAGAAATTTTAACATTCACATCTGTCTACATGCCTCCAAGACCTGCAGCCAGATTGATAAGTCGTGCACGCAGAGTTTCTGTGTTTGTCATTTTTGAGATGAGCTCAACCGACACAAGGTTTAAATGGGAGAAGTAAATCGCGGTAGAGAAAGAGGAAAAACGATGGGTGGAAAATAAAAAGAATGGGAAAAATGGTATTGGGGGATAATGCGTATAGGGGATAAAGCGACCTCGTTACAGGTTTAAATAGGATAAGCGACGATGTCACACATTTAAATTTTTAATAAAAAAATAAAAGTGGTCACAAGAATCACTTCCATTCAATATTTACTAGTTGTCTCATTTTTGGGTTAGTAGCCACCTACATCCCTTTTTTTTTTTTTTTTTTTTTGAGTTTTCACTTGTTTTTATGCAAACAATTATTAATTTATTTCCACTTGCAGGTTGTAACACTGACAGCTCAGCTAAATTCAAACTGTTTCCCACTTCTCCATTCGTCCTTTGTAAAGGACAACATCTTATTTAATATTTCTTGAAAGGATAAGGAACTTTATGGCGAAATTATAAGGGATTCTTACAGATGATTTTTAAATTTGAGCTTCTCGGACTTATGATGAAAGATATAAAAATGTTTTCAAAATTAATAATCTTAATATTGACCTTTGGCATCGCGAGCCACATCTTTATTAGCTGAAAACAAGGGTTATGACGACTCCCTTTCGATTTTCTTCATCCCCACATGGCCGTGCCCATCTATTTTGAATCTTTGATGCCTATCTTCGACCTACAAGTCCATGAGCTGAGGTCATATTTGTCACATCTATAGATTTGGGTTATTTTTCTTTTGGATTTAGATGGTCCGTTCTGCCTAAACAAAATACGTGTCCATTTTCAACTCAAGACTTTTAGACAATCCCGTTGAATGCTGAGCGTAGGAGAAAATCAATTCCAATGTATTTATTCAATGTAAACCAATAGGCTTGTAAGGAAAAATGAAGGACAATTCATATTTATATTTATATCTAAACCCTTATAAAAGATAAAAAGATGCTGTACTTCTTTCACTAGGAGTACACCCTTATGAAAGAGAGAACGATGTTGTACTTTTTTCAATACACACACGCTCAATAAAATACAAATTGTGGGGCCCACCCTTATATATATATATATATGTAAGTACTTTTTTCACTATACACATGCCTAATAAAATGCAAGTTGTTGGACCATCCTTATATAAATGTAGTACTTTTTTCACTACTGTGTGGGGAAGTTCCTAGTCGTCCCAAGATTATGCTTAGCTTGTGTTTTGGCCTCCAGTCCGGCTGAACGCATCCCGGCTATGGTGCCCGGGCACTAGCCGGGGTCAGGGTGATGGCCTCATTCTGGCTGAGGCTGACCTCGATTGTGAGCCCGACCACGGCATGCGTTCCGGCTGCAACTATGAAGACTGCCAGCCGAAGCGCATGCTGAAAACACCTCCTGCCTCCAGGCGCATGTTGACAAGACAGATGTCATCCTAGCCGTTCAAACCTCTGACAAAGCAACATCCAGCAGCTGCAGCCCCATCAGGGGGAGGCCCAAGAAAGGATCCGATGAGATCTTTGCTGCCAATAAGTCCAGACAGGATCAGGCCCAATGTGACTGGCATTTAATGCGATATGGGCTGATCAGACTGGCATTAAATGCTATGTGGGCTGTGATGGACCTTCATTTATTGCTCCATGGGCTGATGACCTTAGCAGCCAGATCATCATGCCCAAGATATAATATCCAAGGGCCCCTATATATAAATGAAGGAGAACAAAAACAGGTACGCATAAGAGAATAGACAGACATTCTTCCTCTCTTCTTCTCTTTCTCTACTCCTTCCTGAACTCAAGATCAACACTAACTGAGGCATCGGAGAGCCCTGTGCTGCCCGCGGTCAGGGTCCTTTGACTCCCTTTCCTTCCCCTTTTCAGGTTTCCTGACCCAGAAGCAGCCAACTCTCAACAGTCATTTTGGTTAAGTCCTCTAAGGCACCCCCTAATCTTATGAGTTACAGCAATTGCAATTACAACTACATACATGTTCAATAAAATTCATGCTTTGGGGCCCACCCTTATATAATATATATATATATATACACACACACTACCCTTAAAATTATATCTTCTCTTTTATCTTGACTTGAGGCATGAAGCAACTTGACATAAATGTGAATAGCAGAGATAAAAATGTTAAATGGATATATGATAAAATTAGAAATGAGCACATTCAATCAAGAACATCTAAAGATTGTATCAATATGTGATAAATGAAGTGCAATTGAACATTGTCCAAAGTGGACCAAAGGATAAAGTTTGGGAAAAAAATAAAACTTATCTACGCAAGTTGTTGCCCCTTCAAAAATGGGTAAGCCAAAGAGGACACAAATGAAGGTTGCAAAAATAGATCCAATGAAGTGCTACCTATTCAAGAATTTAGCCTTCATGCGGCTAAACCCATCAACATAAATTGGGACAAGATTTTGATGATGGTGATCTTTAAACCAAGAAATATAAAAAAAGCAATTAAAGATGAAAACCCATTTTGTTTTCCTAGAAAACACTCGAGCTCATGCACTCTCACAAGCTATCAGGACGTTTGGTGTCCCTAACCTGCCAAGCTAAACTAGGGACACCCACTATTATCTTATATTTTGTGTGCGTCTTTTAGAAAAATAAAGCCAAAATAATGGAGAAACTCAATACGAAGCCAGCCCCAAAAAGGTTTTTGCTCCGGTACATTTGAGGTCTATATATTAAAGCAATAGGAGAGGGGTGCCATGTCAGCAGGTCTCTTCTTTCAAAGAATTGCTTTAAAAATATATATACACAGCTTTGACTTTGATGTGGGCCACTACACCTCCCAAATCTCTTCCCTAAATCTCTCGAGTTAACTTAAGATTATGTTTCGATAACTACATTTCTAAAATCCTTCTAACTTTTTCTCAAATCTCTCTTTTCCTAACTTTCCTATTTTATCTTCCTATCTTAATCTTCAATTCACTCTCTAATCTTAATCCATCCTAGATCAAAGTTTCACTCTCTAATCTTAATCCATCCTAGATCAAAGTTATCAGATAAGCCCATCAATATACGAGTTCCTTAATCCTCTCAAAATATCACTCGTAAAATATTGTCACATGGTCCTCTCAACCTCTTCCTCAACCTCTTCATCTGCAAAATCCAACAAGCTTTACAGTGGATAGTCCTCTCAAACCCATCATCAAAACCAAGTAAGACAACTTATTTAATAAAAAAAAATTCCAAATGTCATCGGTAATCATTAATATTTTTTTTTTTTTTTTGTTTTCCACGAATAAGAAGACTAAAATAGCTTTTTCTTCTTTTGAAAGAATTTTTCATTTGCCATTGTGTTTTCTTCAGGTTCATATGTTGATTTTTAGTGATTCAACCTCATTTAATGTGGGTACTATTAGAACGAACCAAGCCATTTTTCTAAATAATATATTTATTTATTTCATCAATAATTTTTTAATGAAAACATTCAATTTAAATATATTTGTATTTCTTTGGCCCGGGCTTAGCATGGACCTGGGAAGAAAGAATCTACTTATAATTTTCTCTCCATGCCATGAGACCCACTCAACCAAATCCAAATTGACATACGCAGGTTCTTCCCACTCTCAATCAAACTTCAAATCACAATTAACATGGCGTATAGATATAGGTAGTGGGCCCCACAAGAGCATGACATGCATGGCATCAAAATGGATAGCTGCTCATCTTCTCACCTCCACCGAACTTCAAATCCTATGCATCATGACACATAGATAGTGGGCCCCAAGAGAGGTGCTTGAGATTTTCATTTTCGCTTTGAGAAGCTCTGCACTGCTTTAAAAAAATAAAGAAAACTGAAACAAAATTACCTATGAGAGTTTTCTCTCCTAAACAATATGATCTCTTCTCTTCGAAACTGAGATCAATCTACTCATCGACAACTTTCATGAGATCCATGACTAGATGATAAACGTACATATCATGGCAACAACATTCAATGACTTTCTCCTTTTTTCTGCCCGTCTTCTAAGTACAAAGAAAACCCATTTTTTCTCTTCTGTCTCCTCTTACTGCATTTTTCTTAACAACCAATAGAAGATCATACATTGATTTAATGATTTCTTGGGAGTGGGGATTTTTTTTCTTCTCCCAATTGAATTTAGGGTACTGCGATTTGGGTATTTTTCCCATTCACAAGATGATGTGGGATGGTAGTTGATATCTCACCTACATGTGGAGGATTTGTTGTTGGATTACAATCTTGGGATGACTTGTATAGGATGAAAATTCACATACCTCCTATTTGTGTTTGTTTTATTTTCACATGTCACTATATCTATGAATTGCCACTTATCTAGGTGGGACATGTTTCCCAGCCATTACCATGTATCATTATCGGCTAGGGGGATGCTTTAATCCCTTTCTTCTTTATTTTTAATCTAATTTGTATTGATAAATTATGTTTCTATTGGAAAACACTTAGAATATCTTCAATTACCCTTATAATTTTTTCTGTTCATTTCTTTTCTCCTTTATCCATGTCTTATGATATTTGATCTTTAAATTTATATTTTTTTAATATTGAATGAAACTTAAAAAAATTTCTCTTCAGATAGTGAAAAAAGTCAAAAGTGATTAATAATCTTATTAACATAAACTACTTATGAAAAAGAATTAGCAATCCTATTAGTTAGGAGAAATTAAAATTTTAGGTCAGTGAAAAATGCACAAGTCAATGAGAGACTTAAAACGTAAGAAAAATTACACCTTAATAAAATGATTAAAATAGTTTGAGATTTAAATAGATAAAAAGCTCGTCAATAAAAGAAAAGCAGCCAGTTGAGAACGGACAATACCTATTTTTACTTTCAATCATAAATTATATAAACACTATATAAGAGATAAGACATTAATCTAAATAAATTTGGTTAGTTAATAAAAACAAAAAAAGATATGAAAAAGCAGTGCACAATCTAAAAGACAAGATAAAAGAATTAGTAATAAAGGGAAAAATTTATAATGGTAACGGAGAAGGGAATAAATTAGTACTTTTCAATCCGAAAGAAGGTAAAGCTATAAAAAAAATTATACAATCAGACAAAACACTTGTAGCACTATATAAGTGGCATGCTATTGAGTTGGATTTACATTAGCTTTGTAAAATAAAATGTGAAAGTGCTGATAAGACCTTAATGATAAGTAGGCATCTCAAATTTCAAACAACCAAATGCTTGAGATTCCTTTTCTTTTATTCTCCTCTTTTGATGAACTTGAACTTCTGTTACTATACATCTAAATGTAATTTTCATACATTTCGATTCTTCTTTTTTCTTGCTTCTTCTTTTAATAGTGATGTTTTAAATTTTATGCATATTCTTTAACATTTGATTCAATTGATACTATTATAGTTTCTTAATGGGTTCTTTTAGGCTAAGACTATAAATGATTAGTTAGCTAAAGATGGACCAAGTTGTCTACTATCGTACATGCATGTGTAATAATAAGCTTTGTTCACTTCTATTTGTAATTCTTGTTTCCAATATAATTTTATGTTATCTTTTTTGTCAAAAAGAAATAAAAATGATGGGAGGAGATTAAAGTCGAGAAGAAACTATAGAAAGGGAACGCTTTCCAAACAAGAGCAAATATCTGCTAGCTGTCTCTCATTTATTTTTTTATTAATATCTTGTTTAGTAGAAATACTTAAAAGTATTTCAATCTAGCAATACGGATTTGCTCATTTGTAATAAAATAAATAGCATCGTGAGCTGTAATTTTCTTCGTATATATGTTTGGGGGCTGCACTCACTGATACAAAGAAAAGCAAGAGAGATTCAAAACAAGAGAAATACACAGCGATGAACACTTGCTATAGACATCCCTAATGACTTTAAACAGTTTTTGATTTAATAAGATGAGCAGGCTCATTGACTTTGACTAAGGATTAATGGATCAGGTTGAAGTTGAGTATATGTTGGACCCATACCTAAACCCAATTTTCTATATATCCAAAGCCCAAATCCAGATATACCAGGAGTTGAACCCTAACTTCAACTTCGCAACACGTCGCAGCCCTAATTATTGATAGGTTTTTTATACAATATTTTACTTATATCCCTCGAGTAGACCTTCGACCCAGGTGGACCTGGACCAGGTTATCAATCACGTCCATAACAGAGGTCCACTAACATCTAAGATAACGACGGATTGGTATGGGCATGGCTAAGATCGGGTTAATTTGAAGAATTCTAAACCAGTTGTTGGTTACTTGTTGAAAAATTAGATGGATATGGGAAGATTATTGGGGGCTTGCACCCTTTGTTTATAAGCCCACTGTTTGGTCCCTGAGGACAACTTACATCAGCCTATGGTTTGGACCCCAGGGACCTACTTTAGATGTTGAAAAGAACCAAAAGAGCAGATGTGATTTGTATTGACAATAGGTATTGGATTCTGTCTGGCCTACATGGGATATGGAATATCGGTGTGATATCCATATATATCCCATGTGGGCCAGTTATAGAATTTTAATTTGTACAAGATTTGAGATTCAAACACAGAACCATGTATCTCCAGCCACATAAGGTAGTTTACCACTAATATCATCTATAAAAAAGTTGATTGTTGTTAATAGAAAAGAACAACAAAGAGACTGACAAATTCTCCAAAACGCCCTTTTTATGGGTGTCCTGTTTGTTTACTCTGCAAAAACAACTGCACATTTTGAATTGGCATCATTCCTGATTTTACACTAACGTAGAGACATTAGCGACTATTAGATGCTCTCATAAGTAGGAGTGGATTGAGTTTATCAGGATTAGGCCCCATTCAATGGATTTTACAAGGCAAAAGTTCACTTTCTAGGAGCATAAAAGCTGGCTCCCATACACTACATATCTACATGTAGGACATTTTGTCATTACGCTACTAACCCACTATCAGATTAGTGGCAATACACCTACCTACCATTTGCTTAGAAGGTTCCATCTTTGTCAATGGAAGAAAAGATTACAAATTTGGGCTTGTCCAAGCCAAAACTAGGGGGGGCAAGTTGGCCATATCCCCTATAAGTTTTCGAAAACTTTCTAATGTTAATAAAAAAAAAATTCTTTTTTTTTTTCACATATGCCCACTATGAAATTTTAATTTTCACATAGTACTCTATCCAAAGAAAATTTTCTGGTTCTGCCACTAGACAGACTAATGCCGATGCCGATGACCATTGTTTTGCTTTAGGATTATATTACTGCAAATGCCGATGACCATGTCTGGTTCCAATCCTCAGCCCATACCTGATCCACCTTGTGATAGGTTTAGACATGAAATTGAACCCTCCTTCTTGTGTGTACAAGTTGAGTTGGGTTTGTTATAGGTTTCATCTACTCCTTTTTCTATAAAAAGGAAATTTTAAGTATTATATAAAAAAAAAAAAAAAAAAAAACTTATTTCATGTGCAAGATTTTATTTCATCTATACATATGTATGTTAGTCATAAACGTGGTTAAGAATGAGGGGCAGCCCAGTTGGTTGGGAATCCTACTTCTCTCTCAAATGACTAGGGTTCTATTCCTAGATCACTCCTACGATTGTAGGTGCTCCCACCCCGCATGTGCGAGCTGAGTGCAGTTTCATGGGTCCCAGCCCCTTTGGCGGGGTTACTAAAAAAATTAAAGGTCATAAATGGTGTGAGTGAGAGACAGAGAAGCAAGAATTTCAAACCCAGCCAGCCCAACTTGGGGCCAAGTTTATAACCTGTCAACATCTCAAACCACTCAAATGTCAAAACTACTGTCAAACCTGCCGCAAATGGAGGAAAGTTTTACCAAAATAATTAGAGGAGAGTTAGGGCAAAGCACCTGTATAATTGTCATCCCTAACTCTATTCCACCTATCAGTAGCTTCTACGAAAGCATTGAGAATTCAGTATGCTGAGAGAAGGCACCAAAATCTAACCAGTAATTGTTAGAACCAAAATAAGATCATTGAATTGTAGAATCAGCAGCACAAATCTATACAATCAAATATATATGTATACTCATGGAGTTGTTTGGACCAAATGGGAGAAAAACATTGAGGTAATCAATGAGCTCACAACTTCGAGGTAATTAGACCCACCACTGAGGTATAGCTTGGCTTTGGACAAAATTGTCTGTGTCTTTTGCCCAAACCTGATACTTGCTAATCAAGGTGCTTTGGGCACTTAACCTAAGGATCCTTGCTAACCATGTCGACGCAGTTGAGCCTTGGTTGGATCCACCACCTGATTGAAAGCTAAACCTTTTGAGTTCGATCCTTCATCTACTATTCATTCATGGGATTCCTAGGGGGATTCTGACTCGGTGGAATGCTAGTTCAGGCCAAGGCAGGATATGGCCAAAACATACTCGCACTCTAGCATCAAAAAAGACTATTGCATTCCACATCAATTATCCAACACCCTGCCAAAAGAAGAAACAAGAACCAAAGATGACCCAAAACCCCACCTTCCATTATGACTGCTGCGACTGACCCCAGCCAGCTTCCCTCTATAGTTGATGCTCTGCTATCATGTCATGTGAAGAATCACATCCATAACACATAGGGACCAAAAGGCCTAGGTGCTTGCTAAATCATAAAAACACTGTCCCAAGGTCAGGGTCGTATGTTTTTTTGTCTATATGTGCAAACAAGAATAAGACATGTCTCAACCCATCCCAAGTTTTTCTCTACTTTTGTGTCCATTTCTAGTGCACTTTATTGAGTCCAGACAATTAGAATCCCTCTCACCAAATCGGTGCCTTTGAGTGGGCCGAAGTCGAAAGTGTAGCTGAGACCTGCTACACTTGGACACTACATTAGGCGCCTTTGATGGACATGGCTACATTGGTTGTTCTGCTTTTGCAAGAAATGGCAATGATGGGTGAGTGAAGTGCTGAGAGAATTCAGTATGTAAATTTTGTGCATGGTGAGTCACCTAACTTTCATAGGGCTCATGTATCATATAAGCAGATAGAACCATGATCCTCAGCAAGGAAGAAGGTATCTCTTGTGACAGATGAAAAGATGTGATCATATTTGTTGAGTACTATAGGATGAGTGGAAAATCCACAGTAGAAATGGTGGTTGACCCAGTAATGATCCAAACTGTTTATCAAATAGGCCCCAAGATGGATGGTCAATGCTTTGCCCAAAAATAAAATTAGAAACTTAGAGAATCCGAAGGTTTCCTTACAAATATGAACCATTTTGTTCCAATGGTGATCTGGATGTATCAACTGTGAATTGTGATGCGCATTCAACTCATCGGCAATATGAGAAGATAAAATATGGAGAAGCTGCAAAAGGTAGTTTGTTAAGAAAGAAAGTACTGCAAATAATATTGAAGCAGTGGAACCATCTTTCTTTCATTGGGCCTAGACTCAAGTGCGCACACCTGTGGTGTATGCCTGGGCTGAAATCATTAATTTGCTATCTAAATTGACTTGGAAGCATAACGAGTATACGATGGTGAATTGCCAACTTGCTATATGATTTTACCAAGGGCAAGATGCAATCAACAGTGTAGTTAGTGCAATGTGAATGCGGTTCTATTGCACAACAAGCTACAGAGTATAACACCTTGAACCATGAAAATTTTGTTCCTACATCAAATTTGTTGTTAAGAAGCCCGAAAAATTGACTCAGCTCAACTTAAAAATTATGAGAAATGAGTAACTCAGGCCATTTTGACCCCAGAACTTCATCAAGCTCATTGGATTCGTTGAACTTTGGCAAGTGAAAACAAGTTTCCAGAACAATGGATCAAATGGTGTACACCAAGGTAAGGCAAATGATGGGCTAGACACAGATGGACCGGGTCTGGCCCCAGTAAGGATTGCAGGGCCCAACTCCACGTCTCTGTCTGAGACAGCCTAGAATAAGTTCAAGCACGCATAATAAAGACTATGGTCTATGGTAGGCTGAAGGCTGCCCCTAGGCTAACAAGGCCCAAGTTCGATTTGGGCCTATGTCCGAATCTCATTTAGTGTACATCAACCAATTTTTTCCTCAGATCAAAGGGCTGAAGGGATTAAAAGAACATTGTATAGAGAGGGGGTAAAATAATAATAGTAATAGTAATAAAGGACTAAAATTTAGGCTTGAATTCAAAAAATGGAGCTGGCCGGTGGGTAATTATACTCTATATTTTGTATGACAACATAACCAGTATCAGTCATCCTCATGTTTCCAACTTTGAATTCCAAAGTATAACCAAACAAATAATCCCCTCATTTGCCTGCCTCCTAATCTCACAATGTGTGAGTCTACCAGTCTTTAATCATCCACAGTTTTTATCTCTTGCAGTCATGGTTTTAAGCAAAGTTGAGCCCAGTTGCGTCTCCCAACATAAAAAAACGCTCTGGCCATAGTCTAAATGGTTAAACTGTATTGAAACTTCATCCACATACGTTTAGAACACCTTAAAAGCAAAGTTGAACCAGGTTTGAGTGAAACCAGTGCCTTGATCCGCACGCTGTTGGATAAAAACAAGGGTAATTGTGAAAAAATGGTTAGAACTAACAGTCAAGTGTACCTACCACAAGATTTATGTTTCTGAGTTGTTGAATATTATTAGCATATGCATCATCGCTTACAGCTTAATATGACATTTGCATCATTTCACTACCAAATTCTCTTTGAAATTAACCACTGCTGGTCCGGATAGAATATGTGGCCAGGATTCAGACACTGTAGATAGAAATGTGAATGGAAAGGGAAAAAAGAGAATATGGTCCTACAGTCCAAGCTCTAAATCTTGAATCTTTGCTGCATGCTTAGATGATGAGTAGGAAAGAACACCACATCGACCGATGTGTTCCACAAGCAAGCCCTGAAATGCTTTTCACAGTGGCAAGAATTAACTGCATTTCGTACCCTTGACCAACATTTAATTCTTCATTTGTATTGATCTTGTTTTGAATATTCTTTTACTAAAGCAGGCGGAAGAATTCAGAGAATGAATAGTGCTAGTTATTCTGTTTGACCAAATTGCTTATAATTTCCAATATGATGTGGCCTTTGAAAACCAAGTTAGTCTAATTATCCGATTATTTTAACGTCATGGTTTAGACTCAAATCGTTACCATAATATCGCAACCACGGTTGCACTATATATTACACTAGAGCCTGTTTGTTTGCATGAGAATTGAATATGAATAGTACTTGAATTTCATATTTATATATATATATATATATATATATATGATTTGAATTATTACGAGGATCAACTCTAGACCCAGCGGCAGAAGTAGGGGGTAGGGTTGGCCATTGCCCTCCCCCTAGAAATTTATGAAAATCTCATTAATTAAGTCAGTGGAAAGTCTATAATACAACTTTTTTTTTTTTTTTTTTTTTTTTTAGCATATCTCCTGCCAGAGTCCATTTGGCACTTTACTGGTTTAGTAAAAGTCAAGTAAAGCCTTCATTTTTTAGACAATGATCACATCAAAAATACAATTTTTCAAAATTTCCTCCTTTAAAAAAAAAAGTCAAAAAGCAACCTCCTTCCTCCACTAAAAGACAAAAAATCTACACTTTTCTATACAAAAAGTCAAAAAGATTTCATACCAAAAAACTAAAAATAAAAAACCATCATAACTCACTTATATTTTATTTACTCTTAATTTGATGCTTTACTTTATCTTTATTTTACGGTAAGATTACCAAACGGGCCCAAAAGGAAAAAAAAAAATATAGTGACCCCCTAAAGAGAATTTTCTGATTTTGCCACCATTCACTCAATTTAACATTGTCTCATGGATCCACTTTTTCTTAATTTGGGGCATCCATATTAGTTATATGCCTTCCAATGAAAAAATAGTGGTCTAATTTCACTTAAATCCGAGCAAGCTCCATTTTTTAATTTCATCAATTAGTTAAAACAAGAATAATCAAGTACGTGCTCTGTGTCCCTATTTTCACACTCTCATTGATTTAATGGTATATATAAACATTAAATGAAGTGAGATTTGGCCAGGTGTATGTTCCGAGGACAGCTATGGTTTTGAGTGTCTTTGATCAATTAAATGCTAAATCCACTTGAGCCAAACTAATTAGAGTTAGCATATAATTGTAATATTTAATAATGTGAGGTGCTCTTATGAGAGCATCTCTCACTTTACTATGAGAGATACTCCTGTGAAAGCATCTCCCTTTAATGATATTATTATGGACCCTTGTAGTATACATAGCACTTGTGTAAACAGCATGCTACCCCCACCAAAATGTTGTCCCCCCTCTTTTCTAGTTAAGCCTATTTTTATATATATATATTTTTTCTTCTTGCTGTCTATTGGACATTATTTTTTCGGATCCAGATCCCCTATTTCGTCTAAATAGGGGAGTCATGTTTGGACGAGTCATGGGATTACACGAGTGGAGGTGGAGGAAAAAGAATTTACTTTTCTCTTTCCTCTGCCACCGAATGTGGCGATATCTGATTCGTCCAACCAAGCTCCCTGTTTGGACGAAACACAGATCCGTTTCCCATTTTTTTCTGGAAAGTCAAGCAATCAGCTCGTGGCTCTTACAAGAAATCAAACCAAACTCAGAAACGGCTGCTTTCCAAAACGTGGTCCACATATAGGAGAAAGTCTGAGTTCGGCAACAGACCTAGATTCCCTTTTATCTTTGCCCAATAAGCTGACGGCCGATTCATCCAAGAGAAGTAGGGAGGAGGGCCATTTCCAGACACAATAAAAGAAAACGAATATTCTAATCAAAATGTAACCATATTTTTATATAAAACATTACTTGTACTAGTGCCTTTAAATCTAATATTTTCTTAAGAACCGATAAAAATTATATATTTTTTGTAGAGCTATTCGCACAAAAATGATATGATATCCCATAGCTCTTGCTATCGCATTGTCCTAAGACATGCACGGTCTAATATATGCAGTATCGCATGACCTTAACATATCGCACGACTAGTTCTGTGAAAAATAATTAAACCTCTACAATTCATGAGCATTTGTCAAGTCTACAAGCAATATACCTTTCAAAAAACATATTTACTCTTTGCCAAAAAATGATAAAAAGTTGTTTTCTCATACTACTGAATGACGAAAAATCATGCATCTCCTTTTTTCTAAAGAAAAGAAGTCGAAAATGACAAAAGGCAGACACTTTATTGTTTTGACCCATTCTTATTTTTTATCTTTTAATTTGACCATTCACGTTACTTTACTTTACTTAATGAAGTTACCAAACAAAAAACTATCACTAATAAACTTAATTTTAATTTTTTTCGATGAGTACACGTGTTTTCTTTCTTGGTCCTCACGAAGGAGAGAGCTTCCTATTGCTCCTAGATTACATGCCTTCGTTCAAATGCAGTCTCCTCGGTCCCATGTAGGCAACGCAGGCGGTAGCCGGACTCAAAACATGTTTTTTATTAGTTTCAAAGACCCACATTCATTCCACTCTTCACCATGCCCCAATAGTCCCACTTGAACTTGACTCTCTTCACATTTTCTTCCCTTGAATGCGAAATTCCACAATCGGAAACACCCACGATGGTTTCAGCAGTAGAACAAATTCAGTCAAGACAAGGAGCCATCTGACAAGGAAACTCATGCACATCTTTGAATTCCAATGCAACACACCAAGTTCCATAGTCAAAACATGACAAATACATCCCCAACTAACATGCTAGCTAGCTAGCTATAAATACATGACACCCGTTATTCCAAATACTCACTAACCTCTCCTAATCGACTTCTCTTGTAATCAGCCACACACCGGCCTAGTTTGTACGTAGTAGTACTTACATTCATGGCTAAAGGGATCCCCATTCAAGTCCCACTTGTTCTCCTTTTCCTTCTTCCTCTTCTCATGAGTTGTTGTTTCTTCTTCACCGTGGAAGCGCGGCCACTAATCCTGGTGAGGCAGGGGAACTTGGTCGGAGATGTTGGTGGTTTTGTCAGTGGTTTGGCCCTAGGAGGTATCAAGAACTCGGGTCCGGCCCCAGGTGGTGATGGTCATAAATTTACAAAAGTTTATGCTCTTGGAGGAATTAAAGACAGACCGAGCCCAGGTGGTGGGGGACATAAGCTCACAGACGCACACTCTCTTGGAGGAATTAAGGATGGTCCGAGCCCAGGTGGTGGGGGACATAAGCTCACAGATGCACACTCTCTTGGAGGAATTAAGGACGGTCCGAGCCCAGGTGGTTGGGGACATAAGCTTACAGACGCACGCTCTCTTGGAGGAATTAAGGACGGTCCGAGCCCAGGTGGTGGGGGACATAAGCTCACAGACGCACACTCTCTTGGAGGAATTAAGGAAGGTCCGAGCCCAGGTGGTGGGGGGCATTAGTACCTAGACGCACACTCTCTCTTGGAGGAATTAAGGATTGTCCGAGCCCTGGAGATTGGCATGCTCACAGACGCACACACTTGTTAAGGACGGTCCGACATTGCACCTCATGATCTTCTTGGAATGGCAGATTTACATTATGGAACTGTCTTTATTTCCTACGTGGAGATTGTTGCTTCTTTTAAGATTTTTGATCTTGGCAATGGCAGATTTACATTTGGAAGGATTATTTCCTACGTTCGTTTCTTCTTTTAAGATTTTTTTTTTTTTTGGGGGGGTGGTTTGAAGTTTGAACTAAATATTCTTTTGGATTTTATTTCTACCCCTTGGAAAGGCTTGTACTACATACCATTGAAAATTATGTCATTAATAAATAAAAGTTGCACATGAATCGGAAATGATAGAAATTCTTATTCACATTCGTGTAAGATACTGGTTCTTCTGCGTCTTGTTTGAGATTATATGTCAGTCTTCTTTGTCTTCTCAGTTTTCAAGATAAGCGTCACAGAGATTTCTGAATGAAAAGTACTAAAGCATTCAATGCTGGGTCTTCGATCTTTTGGTAGTCATACTAACCTTCAATTTTCTTTAGTTTTTATTTCTTTGTTGATACATCAAACACTGGCATCTGTTTGGAGTTTGCGTCTGTTGCTTTCTATCGTCTATGACTCGATAACTTACCACATGTTAGAATATTGCATGGACCTCGAGAACATTTCCATGTCGGTAGTTAGTATATTTGTATATTCAGAATACAAAAGTGCAATTTCTAGTCTATTCTTCGCATACCATCGTTTTCAAAGAGTTCAAAATTCAAAATTACCCGGCAGAGAGAAGTCACCTAACTTCTTTAGTCAACTCATCACGTGCAGTTCAACGAGCCTGATCCTCCAATGGCTCAACTGAAGAGAATTCTCCTACGCCAATTCTATAAATCTGTAAGTAGGTCCTACCTTGATATTTAAATAGATCAATATTATTAAGTTTTCGTACCTAACTATTTCTACTAAAATCTTAAGTAGTTAGTAGAGGCTACATAAATACTTTTGAATAAAGATGACTATACTACTTTGTTTTGTGGTTATAAGAACAATCTCTTTTGATCAGAATTATGTCCATCATCAAATTAATTAATATCTCTAAAATAAGCAACTAAAACGAGAAAATAAAGATTCAAAATGCATGCTTAATTGTTGCATTCCTGAAAAGAAATTTAGCTTGGCACAAGGTGGGGCAATGGGTTAGTCATTTTGAGTGGTTTAGATTTCAAAGAAGGCCCCACTGGAAAATATATTCTTAGTAATCAATTTTCTTTGTTGCAACTATAGACCTCATAATCTTAGCGTTCAAAATTGCATCAAAACTCTTTGTGGAAATTGGTTGATTCTGACTGATGATTGATCTCCTAATCAAATAATACAAATAGAATTAACAAAGAGAACTTAATTGGATATTCCATTTGGCAGTGTAAAGTATATATCAAATAAGTAGAAAAGGTCAAGTAAATGTCAAATCACTTGCATTTTGGGAATCCATAAATAAGAATTATCATAATTCATCGAGCGAAATAAGTCTTTACAAGTGACCATTCACTTTAATTCACTTTACAAATGAAATACCCAAATAAGCAATAAGAAAACTATAAGCCATGTCATTTGAACATTTATTGCATTGGAGATAGAGAATTGTGTGCCCTAGTAGGACAGCGTTAAGCACTTATACCTGAAGGTTGTTAGAAGCAGGGTCTATATTCAGCAAGTGCTTAAGGCCGTCAAGAGCTTAAAAGCAGGCTCTATATTCAACAAGTGCTAAGGTCATGTTTGGGACAATTAGTCTATTTCTTAAAGACCATTCAATATAGACCCATAGAAAAAAAGAGGTTAAGATAAAAAGTGGTGTTTGGTAATGCAAGAGTCTATGCTAAATAGGCATTTTTATATCACTGGTTGAGAGTTTTTCCACATATTTCTTGAGATTCACAAGGTATTAGGCTATGATAATTGACCATATGGACGTGCTCAGCATTCAAAGAGATCTCACGGTTTGGATCTTGTATTTGGGGCCTACATAATCCACAAAATTATACCTAACGGCTCACTTTTTTGCACATATCTAGCGATTGGTGATGATCCAACGGGTGAAATTTGGTGTTATGGTCATGTTTGATATATTGAACATTACTAACGGTTTAGATCTTATTTTACACACTTCTAAATCATAATAAAAATTGAAATAGCTGACTGCTCATGGACAAATGCAATATTGAGCATAAGACATCCATGGTTATTTTTGTTTTGCACATATCTCGAGATTAACAAGGTATTATGTGATCAAAATTGACTACATAGCCATTTTCAACCTCCCAAACATATCCAACGATTTTGATCTTGTGTTTGAGGCCCATAGATCATAACAAATTATATCTAATGGCTCACAGTTTGTGGCGCATATCTTGAAATTTGTGATGACTCAACGGTTGAAATTTGGTTACATGGCCATTTTTAACCTTGTGAACATTTTCAACGGTTTGAATCTTGATTTGGCCTCTCAGATTTGGAGAAAAATTGAAAACACGGGACTGAGCATGATTATGCATAAACATTGTAGCTCCGCCTCTTCTTTTTCCCCTCTGTTTCTCAATTACCTCATAAGGGGGTTGTGGAAAGTAGAGTCATTGCCTTTACTTCTCTAAAATATGTAGCGGCTAAAAGGTGGTGTCAAACACTCTATTTTTTAAAACCTCTATCCATTTTAAAGAAATAGAGAGAAAAATTAGACCTCCCAAACATGCACTTAGGCTGTTAAACGCATGGTCAATGTTCTACTAGAAAAAAAAATTAAAAAAAAGGGAAACTGCCTATAGATAAAATCATCAAAGCCAAGGATACTTTGCTCTCTTACTAAACAGATGATCATGTCATTTTTAGTAAAAGGGATTATCTTTGTCTATCCTCCATCTACTCAAGGCTCCATAATTTTGACCGTCTAGATTGAAGTAATTATGCAAGGTTAAGTTATCAATAAGAAGATGCAACTGTGTAACATCACACAGGTTATTTTACTGATTTTTTTATTTTTCAAGTTTTAGCAAATTATTTGAGTGATGTGATATAAAGGGTAGAACTGTAGGACCCTATGCCACAGCAAATGCCCAACGCACAGTTGATTGCGATGGTTCTCCGTTTCGAAAATAGAACAAAGTTCTCCAAGACCAGAAGATCCTAGCTAGCCATCGATTTTAGTATCTTTTCAATGATGCTGATCACCAAACATTGGATCCCACATCAACAAAACCAGTGGCCCAGCAAACCATGCATACTTCTGCTTCAGCAGTAGACCCTTAAATAGTTTTGCTCGGTCTCTGGTCTTTAAACTGCCCACCAAGAAAAATGGGTTGGCGGAAGTGGAAAATCAAGATCACGTAAGCATCTCCAAGTTTCAACAGCCACGTTTTTTTTATTTTCATGCACGAAGCTGTTACTAACATCTTTTGTCTAATATTTTTCTTCACTGACTTTCACCCTCATGAATCATCCTCGATGGTTCCTCATGCAAAGATGAGTTTGAATGAAGCACTAAATGTTGAACAGTCAAACATATCCACCACCCTCGCCTATTATAAATAGGAAGCCAACAACGTACTTGTCATTACTATCCTTCTCCCTACAACAACGTACCATACTTGCCTGCCTACCTAATAACTACATTCTTCCAAATGGCAAGAGTTTTCAGGACTGTAGGCTTTTCTCTGCTGCTAATTCTCTTGATAAGCTCTGTTTTGGTCTCAACAGAAGCTCGACCATTGATCCCATTGATGCAAGGTATCTTTGAAGGTGAAGATGGCGGTTTTGTTGATGATCTATTGCTGATAGGAAGGAAAACTTCGGGCCCAAGCCCAGGTGGAAAGGGCCATGGATCGGAAGAAACATATGCTCTTGGTGGAATTAAGGACTCTGGTCCAACCCCAGGAATAGGACACGCGCATGTCGACAATGTGCACTAGTGAACTATTGCAAATGAAGTTTCATTATTGATGTTTGTTTAAACAGAGTTTCGTTTCATTTTATTTTTCTGTCCTTCAATGGTATGTACTGTTGAAAGATTTAAAGATGGTTTGCTCACATATTGGAAAGACCCATTTACCAATTTGCTCTGCCATTATAGGGATTTTGCTCGTAAAGCTGTCCTTGGACATGAAATTTGCTGAGATAACTTAGGGTTGTGCAATATCACCATTTGTTGTACGATCAATTCTTTGTAAAAAATATTTAATCTTCGATCATTTAAGGGCAAATGTCAAGGTTAAGGCCGATAATACACTCAATATGTACACACTTTGTACGTAAAATCCTATGGGCCTCATTGATTTGCAGAGTAGTGGACCTTTGGGGTTAGAGACACTGATCGATTCTTTTGCTTAACTGGTACGTAGTAATTGTATGGACGTTTACCCAAAAAAAAAAAAAAAAATTTATATGAACTAGAGTGAGACTCTTTCTTTTTTTTAATTATTGGTTAGTTACGGTAATGCTATATATGTTGAGATAGGTAATATTTGATATCAAATATTATCAGATTGATCTTGTCGGATTAGACTATCATAAATTTATATTACATAAAATCATCATCGCTATATTTCATAAATTTGTGCGTGATCTCTGTAAAAAACATCCAGAGCACGATTTGCCAAGGTTCAAAATCTCTGGTCCTTGGTTTTAAAGTTAGCAAGAAATTTAAAGAGAGTCCAAGTTTCTGAGATGAGTCCAGCAAAGAGGCCTCGCCCAAACTCACCTCGTTCGCTCAAGTTTGAACTTGAACTAGTCGTGCTAAGCTGAAGAATCTTAAGAGCTATTAGCTCTCACTGATAGCCCTATTTGAAAGCTAGAATTCAAGACAGGGTCTGTTTGGATGAGAGGAAATTCTTGATAGAACGAAGTGAGTGTCTCTGAAATTTCTGAATTCTATGTTGGATTGGGATTTTAGAATGAAAATTAGTTGAGCTGGTCATGAAAAAAGTCACTTATGGCCAGCTGAGTTCTTTGAATTTGTAATTCAGAATGCACCTTTACCACTAGCATTCTAGCGTTTTACATTCTGGACAAATGCTCCAAACAAGAATCCCCCAAATGCTTGCAACCAAACAAGCCTTAAGGACGAATACATATTTTATTATGAAAAGAGAGCACAAAGAAATCACCTATTAAGAAGAGGTTTTTGATTTGGCTGAATTAGAGACCATATAATAGGTAGATCAATATTATAAGGTTCAAAATATATATATATATATATATATATATATGGGAAATATATGAATTTATGGAGAATTCATGCACAAATGGCTTAGATGTATACTAGGGTTGTGAGCTGTCGAATTTGGGATCTCCTTTAATCAATCCGAAAGGAAAACAAACAACCACAACTCCTTGAATGTCATAAATATTAGGCTTTTTTATGTCAATATAAATGATTTGATCGTTGGATTGAAATAAGAAAATTAATGCATTCTAAAACTATTAAATTTGAGGGCCACATATCAAAAGATTAGGATTATTTGATAAACTTGAGATTTTGCGCACATGTCGGTCACATCTATATATCTTTCAATCCTCACTTTTCCATGAATTGATGTGTTTCAAATGGGCCCCACAAGTAATGGCAGGACTAGGAAGTTCTCCTTGGGACGCCACTATGTGTGTGTGTAAATCTTTGGGGCGCCATAGATAAAAAAAGCATAATTTTTTTTTTTAACTTGCGGGGGACAAACAAACAAACACACGCAAAAATTCCGCCCCCATCCACAAGGGGAATGCACAAATAACTTGGATGAGCATGTGCGCCCCTCAAAATCCATATGCATAAAAATTTCATAACTAACTTATGACGATCCGCTTCGAATCCTGGTAGAGGCTTCAGGTGACGACTTGGTAGTGTCCAGGCTTTCGGATGGTAGAAGCTTTGGGTGTAAAGAAGTAGTGTCCATTCTGAAACATTAAGTGATGGTCGGAGGTTTGGAAGCCACCAGAGCCCAATAAAGTGCGGCTGGGGTGGTGTATTTCTCTCGTTAGCGATCAAACCCTAGCGGGGACTTAACTTGCGAAAAAAAAAAGTGTGAACATTTCCATAAGTAAAAGCAAATAGCATATGCATTTTGAAAATGTCCCTTTTACACTTCACAAATAAGACTATCTATTGCCAACACTCTCTTGGTTGAGTGGTGTTGGCAACTTGATATCACACACACGCGTGACATATTTAGAAATCCATTCATTATTCTTTTAATGTTGATAGTATCACTCATCGTCAGTATGCCAACCTAGCAAGAAAAAATAAGACCATCTATCTAAACCTACTAATTTATTTACTTATATTCATCATGTAACATTATATATATGTAAGGCTATATATGGTTGGGTCTGCCACGCCAAAAAAAAACAAAATTTAAAAAATACAGACACAAATTCAAACCATAAAAATGGAAAACATTAATGTAATGTAAGGATGAAAATGTCACAGGTACAAGTCGGACCATAAAGTGCCCAAATTGAAACCCAAGTTACTAATAGGGACCCACACTCAAACTTGGGCCTGATACTCATCCCTGAATTTTCAAACGCCTAAGCAAAACAAGGGCTTAGACCCAGACCCCAATTGAGACCCAAATCAGATTATACTTTCATAATATACATGTATGTATCCGATCGTGGCATCAGGCATTTCCGCATTTGGGTTTGTTGATATGAAACCTACGGTCTTAAATCTTTTGATTCAACCCCAAGGGGTTAGCTCAGTAGTCAGGATCATGGTTTCTCCCTCTTCCGAAGTTAAAGGTTTTGGTATCAACCCCCGGTTCCCCCTTCTTCAGGAATTGAATGTCGAGTCCACTAGTGTTATCACCTAGAGACCACAAGAGTGTTTACCAGACTTCTCTTGGACCCAGAGGGATTAGTCTAGCCTAATGGTTTGGGAAGTCTTCGATAGGAAAAAAAAAATCTTTTTATTTGTCTCCCTTCAATGATGTCTTTGCTGATTCATTCAATGGTGACCCAGAATTATAAAGAAGTGCCCAATGTCGCTCAAGGTGTTTTAATGGTTTCTGTGGCTGCTTGTACAGAATTCGAGAGTATTATCAAAACAACACAGACCCATGAACAGCCACTCCCAACTGCAGTTGGCTCGTCAAGTTTCTGATTGGCCCCTCATCGAAAAGATTAGTGATCTATCACATAAAAAATTACAGTACAAAGACAACCATAAATATAGGTCACCTGACAAAGTTTGCATCAATGGGCTTATTTTATTACGAATATAGCCACCTTTTCTACCAGCGTAGGGACCTTATGAATTATGATGAACAGGATGCATGGGATCATGACACATATTTTGAAAGAATGGACTAGGATATAATATTTAGCTCTTTGAACCATCTTTTGTTCTTTGCAAAAGAGATTGGTTCTGTTTGATTAGAAGTTGTCCTTCAAAGGAAGAAATCATTAAAAAAATTCCTTGAAGTAGATCTAGCAGTGCTTTCCACTTGTTGCTGGCCTCTACCTTCTTGGTAGTTCTCATGTGCTGATGTAGTGCTATGGGTGGGCCATTTTCACTGTTCATACGGACAAAGGAGAAAGATTATTAGATGGTATTGATAATGGAGTCTCTAATCAGTGGAATCTTTCCACATGACACAGTAATGCTAGGGACCCGCTCCAGGGTCGCTACTCCTAGCTTCAAAAAGGTTGGTCCATGAATTAGGTGGTCCACCCCTCAAAAACACTCTCAATAAATTAATTCTAACCCTTCATATTGTTGCCAGTAATCATAGATTAATCATGGAAAACCACAATCTTCTATGCTGAAAAGAAAACGGTATAAAGATTGTTGGACTAGTAGGATCGTGCAAGCAACCAGGTAGCTTTTTTGTGCATGAATGAGCCCACTGTGTTAATGGAAACCCTCTCCGAACCATGAATTTCTTTGCTGCAAGCAGGAGTTAAAAAGGATTTCTTTATGCAATGGGAGGATTCCGCTCTAAAGCAGGCTACTATTTCGTTGTTTGGTGTGACGAGTTTTTCTTGCAGAAAAAAGAAGTTGAATTAATTTTCATTGAGAAAGAGGGTTTTGATTTCTTGGGAGAGGGTAAAAAACCTGGATTCATCTCTCCCAAAATTCAGAGACCGTGAAATGTGCTTGCTACATGAACAAGTCCTTAGAGGTACTCACCAGCCGGGTTAATTTGAAAGTTTGGCCTTTCATGGCCATCACTCATGTCCCAGCGATCCTCTGCAGCGCAGAGGAATCATGTATCAGCTAACATCTAATTGGGTCCACCACTTGAACCCTTCAACCCTCCCAAGTTTGACTCCGAAGGTGATAGAATATATGCAGAAACTTGACCATAGTATGTCTCTGTGACATGATCAGGTTGATTACACTAAGGTGGGCCACATGTAAGATAAATCAGGCATATCCCTCTGCATATAAACAACCAGGATCAACCCTAATTGTAGCTCTATTTGGTTAGGAATTTGGGTAATGTGTGTGTGTGGATGAGGTGTGGGTGGATGAGGATTTACCAGAGCACAAAGCTGCAGGCAGAAGGCAAATTTTCCATGTAGTAGCTTTTTTTCTTTGCAGGGGGGGCTAGTCTACTCATTTCACACAGACTTATCCATTTGAATTGGAACATATCTCAGTATAAAAGTGATATGTGCCATAGTTTCGATTCGATTTAATAAATTTTATGGAAAAAACCTAATTATATTTTAATGATTCCGACTCTTTTATGAGAAAAAAAATACCAAACATTGCAAACCCTGCACCCGACCATTGGAAAATCCGTATATATGACCTCCCTCATATTCGGGTTGAAGAAACTAAAATACACCATGCCATACCAATGAAAGTGAAAAGAGATAGCAGTGGTCATGAACAATAATTTGCAACGTAAATACTTGAAGTTTTCGTTGATCGCTAGCCTCAGAGCATCATCTCCCGTCTGCATCTGATTACATTTTTTACATACCATTCTCATAAAAGTATCTTAGATTAATAAATCTATTAGAGGATTGTTAGAGAATTTTTAGGATTAGGATAAGAGTTAGTTTGATTTTGAATTTGAAATATCTTGTATGTATAAATTGAGAGGAGTGTTATGAAACTTACTGTGAATTTATGTAAAAGTCTTTATAGTTTCAGAGCGTGAGCCCAAGCGATGATCCAGCATTTTCTCCCAAGATTTGATCTAATGGACCATCGGCACCGACAACGATAGAGATGGATCAATAGACGGACGGTAATCACCAAGAAGAATAAGATATGATTGCAAAAGATGTTAGAGAATATTCAGTTGTTTGAGGATTGTTTGGATTAGGATAAGAGTTAATTTGATTTTGAATTTAAAATATCTTTTGTGTATAAATTGAAAGGAGTTCCTCTTATGAAACTTCAGAGTGAATTTATCTAAAAGTCTTTAGCTTGCGGAACAAGATCAGTTGAAAGCCAGTTCTGCAAGAAATTGGACATGACTCAACACCTACAAACTAGACCCTAACTCCAAATCCGAAACAACTATCTCCGAACCTACTCCTAACAAAAAAACAAGTCTTTAGCTTGTAAGAAAAGATCTAATAATCAAACGAAAAACCACAAGCAAAGGACAGAAAGGCAGCAAACGCCAGCCCCACCATCCCAAAAAAAGGCCCACAGAAATTTACCCAAGTGATAGGAAAAATATTTCCATTCCTCAGTTCAGATAGTTAGAGCATTGTAGATTTGTAAGATGGTTGATCCATATATATTATTTTCAATAGCTTTGTCCCATTCATCTCTAACAGCACAAACTATCTGTTCTTACAATGACAATGATCATAATCTTCCCATATCCCATTATCCAATCAAACTAGGTCAGCTTTTCGATAAAGATAATGCAGATGTCATTATCCAATCCAATTTTGTTCCCAATAAACTCAGGATCAAGAAAAAAAAAAAGCAACCTCACAATGATGAAAAGCAGAGCTAGCTACAGCCAAAGTCGCACATTATTATCATCAGAAGCAACACAACCACACATTACAAGGCCATATATAAGGAAGACTATTCCCTTATAAGCCATTGGTGTTCCAGGGCCATTGTCATGGTATCTGTCTATAACACAGATGCTAAGCATGCTCCAACCGTATGCATGCACCACGTAAAACATGGCAACTGATTTTCCTTTCCTCAGTTCAAACATTTGATTTTTCATTGAGATTGCTGCCAGCAACGTCCACCACAAACCTGTATCTTACGTCATTTTTCTCCAATCTCTCGAGGGCCTCATTCACATAATCCATCTTTACAATCTCTATCATTGATGTAAGACCCTTTTCCTCACAGAACTCTAGCATCTCTTGGGCCTCCTCCATGCTCCCAATGAAAGTCCCAGTAATGGTCTTTCTCCCTGTTAGAACAAGATGACAAAACAAATGCAACGTATCAACAGTTTGCTTTAGGTGATGCTTTTACTAAGATGCGATTAAGAATGACCAGTGAGGAAAATTGGAACTAATCATATGTGTTCACTTTCCAATGTGGACGGATTGTTACATGCTCATTCCAAGCCAACTAGGGGGGTTTTCTTTAGATTGACTCAAAAATTCGTGAAAATTTAATTTAGTTTTTCACTAAAAAAATAAAAGCAAACCTCACATAGATGATAAGGATTTGCTGATATGGCCGCAATGGTCGAGGGAAAGTGGGCCTCACTTAATCATCGGCAAAGCATTATCCAATCAATCTTGGGGGCCGGCTAGAGGAGTTCTACTTTACACTATGGCATGACACAATACCCATTCATATAAGAACAAGATACCTATACAACCACAATCACCTACTTCTGAAAGTAAGAGGGTAGGGGCACTTCAAATAAGCCTTATGCAATTATAGTGGTATTTGACATTGACAAATTTCAAAGTAGTGACCTAGCTCTCAAGTCTAATTTCAAAGTAGTTACCTAGTTCTCAAGTGATCTTACCTAGCATGATCATGGGTGAAACGAATTGCAATGGCTCTGAGATGACCCCCATCAGCAGTATTTTTCCGTCGACTTTCAAAAGCGAAAGGTATGGCTCAAGTGGATGATGGGCAGGGACGGTGTCAAGGATGTAGTCCAGGCTATCGGCGGCTTCTTGCATCTTGGACACATCAGAGCTGACCAGATAGGCATCAGCACCCAAGTGATCAAGCGCCTCCTCTCTCTTCTTGTCAGAGGAGCTGATTACTGTTACATGGTGGCCCATTGCCTTGGCTATCTTGACACCCATATGCCCAACCCCACCTAGACCCAGAATTGCTCCCCTCAGGCCACTTCTTTTCAGCCCAAAATGCCTTAACGGGCTGTAAACTGTCACCCCGGCACATAATAGTGGGGCTGCTTGCTCTGGGGCCAGTCCTTCTGGGATTTTCACTGCAAATCTGCGACACCAAAATCAATCAACCTTTGTTGCAATGCAAATTCAACATTTGTTATTTAAACTGATTGCAATAAATGTTTCAAGGGAAAAGTGGAAAAAAAATACATAATGAAGAATACATCTTTGAGTTTAATGTCGATAACAAATAAATACATAAACCCTTTAAATCTTGAGTCCCTAAAGTTAAGGGTTGGGATAATATCATCAGACTAACATTTGGACTAACCCTAATTCACACAAAAAACCCTACCTATCTCCCTACCCCATTATTTTTTTCTAAAATAACACCTCAGCATTATATACTCAAGACTCATTAAGAAAACAAGCACAGATTTTAAATGAACAAAGTGCATCAAAATATGACAAGAGTAGCCCTTATTGGCCTTGGACTGCGAGACTCGCAGCAGGACATTACTTGCTTGATTGCAGGTGGGACAACTGTACAACAGTACAAGCCAATCATATGCAGAAGATTGGCAATGCGAGTAAGGCTGTCAAAAAGCCTGATTGCAGCTGGATCCACATGAATTGATCTAAATGAAACTCTAACATGATAGTGAATTTGGATCTGATCCATTCTTGGCTATGAAAAATCTTTTTTTTTTTTTTAAATGGAAGTATGGACTGAAGTAATTTTAATCAGTATCAGAAAAACGCGCTTTTTTTTTAATGCATATACATGACAGCTAAGCCTGAATAGATGATGGTGATGAAATGATATATCTTAGAACTAAACTATGAAAAGCACACAGACTCACATTAAACATGCTATTTGTCCAAGGATCCAGAGCTCCCCTGTTTTACAGTTTCAACTTGTTATCATTATTATTAAAAAGTCCTGAATTGAGTCCTTCTGAATGAATCTATTTCCAAGTCTGCCCCATAGCAGGCTGGAACCTCATGTTAATATCACTAAATTAACTGTGAGAAATTATATAACCCTGGAAGGAGGATAACCAAGTAAGGTCCACATCTCAATGATATGGGCCATTGATCCAATGGAGTCCACTTGAGAATAAACCAGTCCAAAAAAATCTACCCATGTGTCAATACTTTCCCTTCCATAGAAGGCTGACAATAATTTTCAGGAACGAAACAGATTCCTGATACAATAAATGAAAGATCCCTGATCTGAAGAATTGATGTCTTGCAAGTTGCAAGTAAAAAAAAGAAAAACAGACATTCTTTTTTTAGTATAATTCCCTTGACTAGATCTAATGGAATCTGGGGTTCTCTGATATTGGACCCATTAAAGAAGGGGGCGACTAACTGAAATCCAAACCAAGAAAAATTGATTCACACTGGAAGTTGGGCTGATTGATCATGTTTTAAACTAGTGTTTTCACACCCATTATTACTTTAATTAAATATGTACTGTAATCCTAAATCACCAGAACTTACTTTTGGTCTACAACAAGAGACGAAGCAAATCCTCCCTGTGTAGGTTTGCCATCAACATAAACATCATTGTAAGACCAGATCTTCTTATTGCAGTATTGCTCAATGTTGGACTTGCAGGGACCACAGGTCCTGCAACACCCCACAATCAGGCCCACCCCTATAGTGTCCCCCACCTTGAATTTCTTCACATCTGATCCCACCTCTGTCACTTCCCCTACAACTTCATGCCTGTATTGCAAATAAAAACATAATCAACAAGATCAGACCCATCAAGGAAAAAAGGACGGTTACCATCAAATGATCAAAGATGATAGGATGGGATGGGATGGTATGTTACCCGGGAACCATGGGGTAGTTTGACATGCCAAGGTGGTTCTTCAGCTGGTGGAGGTCGGTGTGGCAAATGCCACAGTACCAGACCTTTAGAACCACATCTTCAGGACCTGTGCTCCTGTTTATTATTATTGCAACAAATACATGAGAGGATGAAATGTTTGATGTTTATTGTTATTGCAACAAATACATCAGAGGATGGAATCCTTGAGGAAGAAAGAGAAGGGGATTAGCGTTACCTTAGTGTGTAGGAGTAAGGTGATAAAACACCAGAAGGATCTCTAGCAGCCCATCCAGTAACTTGTTTGTCTGATTCAAGGGTACCCATTTGGTGAAAATGGTTGAAGTTGCCCAGACGAACAGAGAGGTAGAGAGGGAGGTTGGTGGATTCAGAGTAGAAAAGTGGGAACAAGAAGGAATGAATTTCAGTGGCGCACACCAAGAGGATAGGAGAGGAATTTATAGAAGCGTGTGGGTTACTTCTAGCGACTATGGAGCGCGGTAGGTGAACCTTTGGCATAAGTATCAATCTAGAGAAAAGCTACTTGTCCCGGGACTTTCGTCCCGGGACATGGACCGGCCCCATGGGGCCGTTGGATCCCAGGCAATCTATCTACTTCTATCAATCAATCTATATTTCTATTTTTCTACTAAACGAGTAAATAATGCAAAACTTTTTCATTACATCGCTGTGGGACCTACCTCTAAATAGTATAATAAAATATTATAATATATTATAATGAGAAATTATAAACTTTTTCACTACACCTTTATGGGCCCATCCTCAAATATTATAATACAAACTTTTTCACTATATCATTGTGGGGCTCACCCCCCAAATATTATAATATAATATAATAATATATTATTATGAGAAATTGAAAACTTTTTCACTACACCATTGTGGGGCCCACCCCCAAATATTATAATATAATATAATAATATATTATTATAAGAAATTGCAAACTTTTTCACAACACTTGTGTGGAGCCCACCCCCAAATATTATAATCTATC
Source organism: Camphora micrantha (assembly GCA_003546025.1). Classification (NCBI taxonomy): domain Eukaryota; kingdom Viridiplantae; phylum Streptophyta; class Magnoliopsida; order Laurales; family Lauraceae; genus Camphora; species Camphora micrantha. Next base: position 75,311,431 of record QPKB01000002.1, read on the forward strand.
TACTATTTTATCTACTATCTATCTGTCTATCTATCTACTCTTATAAAAGAGGGAAAGATGATGTACTTTTTTCACTACACACATGCCCAATAAAATACAAGTTGTGGGGCCTACCCTTATACATATTTATTATATATATGTATTTATATATGGATAAAGATGCGGAAAAAATGGAAATTTTTCAATTTCTACTCTTATAAAATGTCTAAAAAAGAAAGAAAGATGATGTACTTTTTTCACTATACACATGCCCAATAAAATGCAAGTTGTGGGGCCCACCCTTATATATATTTATTATGTATATGTATTTTATATATGGATAAAGATGGGGACATAATGAGAATTTCCCAATTTGTCTAAAATAGACTTTGGGTAAAGCTTAGATTTAGAAGGGTTTTAAGGATCCGGATCAAGATAATCTAGAAGACTAAAGTTTAGGAATTAAAATCATCTACCCAACAGTACCATTATCTTAAAAATCTAAAATTACGAAAATACCCCCTAAATTCTCTGGAAAATTGCTAACTACCCCTACTATACCCAAATGAATTCGGATACAGACCAAACTTGGCACACACAATCCTAATAATGTTTTTAATCTCTTATATTGAGTAGATGCTGATATTTTAAACGCAATAAAAAAAAAATTTGATACATTCCAATAAATCGAGTAATTTTTTTTCGAGTTCTTTGTTTTTTTTTTTTTAAGGTGGTGGAGAAAAAAAAAAAAAGAAAATATGGATAAGATTGGAATCTATCTCAAATCAATATCTCAAATGTTATTTTTTTCCCTCTTCTTTTTTCAATTTTCTTTTAACAATCTTCTTATTCAGGTACAACAAGATTTTCAATGCATGGAATTTTGTGGGTATGAAGTTTTTCCTTTTGTGAGTAATTGTGTAAGGAAGAACATGATATTTTAACAGATTCTTCATTGACTCTTAACTTCTTTTAGAATGGAGGGAGTTTTCATACATGTAAGTGAACATTGTCTACTGAAATTATTATTGTCTGATTGTGTATTCTTCTTCAAATTTTTTTTAATGTTGCAATAAAATCTTCATTCTAAGAAAAATGGGTGCAACCTGAGTTAAAAAAATAATGATGAAGAGTTGGTTTTTTCTTTCTTATTCATGTTTGGGCCAAAGTTAGGCCCATTGATAGCCTTCGTGCTTTGATAGTTTTAATTATATGTCTGTTTTATTTTTTAAATCTTAACTGCAGGCTTCCAAATTGTGCGTGTGTCGTGTTTATTTATAGTAAAACTTTGTATTTATTTCTTACTCTATGTTTGGAATATGAATTTGTACATAGCATTTTAAATGTAAAATTGATATTGTTTTGTTATGTGAAATAGGAAAATGAAAAACTCAAACAAAAAGTGTGCGGGTTGAGAAAAGTTAAGTAGACAATAACTAAAAAAACGATACTATGAGGCATGGAAAAGCTCTCCATTATCTGTCAGAATCTGTTTTCTCCATGTAAGGGCTTTTTTTAAAGCAGTACATGTGCTAATATTCAAAAGGCCAAAAACTTAATATATATTTGTATAAGAATCTGACATTTTATATTGTTTATTTTTCTTGTTTTAGTTTAAATTAATTAAATTCTTACATTTTAGACCAATGCCTCTTCAATCGTCACCCTCTAAACCCCTCAAGAGTGGGATAAGACCAATAAGCATTTATTCGTGATTCTCATTAAACCATTTTGTTCACTAATTTTCAAATTTTTATTCAGTTGTGTTTTTTTTTTTTTTTTTTTTTTTTTTTTTGTCTTTTGTAAAATTAATTGTGAGATATGATACAATTAAAGAATCATTTCAAAGGAAAAATATTTCAGATTTTATCATTCATAAAGTTTTTTTAGTCTTTCTTGCCACTATTTTGTCCACCCTGGTTAATAAACGAAGCGAAAGTGAGAAAAACAAAAGATTTTAACTATGCACTATTTACTCATGTGGTTCATTGTGTACATATTGCCTTTTAACTCCGAAGACTTAAATACCATGTGCTTTTTTAATAATAAACCTTGAACTAAGATGGGATGAAAATAAAAGAGAAAATGAATAGTGTATTTTATAATAGATCAAAAGAAAATGAATCAAGTGTATTTTACTTACTACCTTTTGGTGTTCAATACTTACAATTTTGTGGGCACTTTAAATACTTCGTCATCAGTTTAAAAGTTACAACAAAAGGTATTAGCTAGCTTGTTACTTTTGTTATTGTTGCTGGTGGCCAATTGGTGGTTATATTATAATTCAAATACCAAATTGACTACACACGAGAGAATTAACATTCTTTTCTTTTTTTTACCCGAAACAATGCTAATTGTGCAAATAATTTTTATTTATTTATTTATTTATTTTTATTTTTTGGGGAACTAAAAGATAGTTGAGTGGTATTTTTATTTGAAATTTGAGAGTTAAGAACATCAGAGGGCTCCAGGAGGTTTCCAGAAGATATGAGATTATTTTCTTTGTACGGATGTAACCCTTTGTTATTATTTTTAAATATTAACCATTTAATCTTTTGTATACTAACCTTAAATATTTATAATTTGATGTTCCTTTAGTTGTATGTTTTTGAAAAATGTATAGGGACCTCAAAAACTTGTAAGCACATCCTATATATACAGGTACTTCATTTGTATTATTGCTTTATGTTTAGTTTTTTCTTTTTCTTTTTTAGAAAAAAGTAGCAACTAACAAAATATCATAAATAAGAAAGTGAGATGTACAAACTTAAATTCATTTTATGTCCGCCTTGTTTTTTTCTCTCTTTTAATGAAAGTACCATTAAAAAAATTAAATATTACTTTCCCTTTTGCTTCATGTATTTGTATTTTATTTAGTTAGAATAATTGAATTTTTAATTTGACATAATAGTTGTATTGATCTTGATTTATACCACTGTCGCAAGAGTAATCACAAATTGGATAATGTGATAACTACTACTAAATATTGGTTCTCTTCTGAGATTAGTAATTGCTAAAGATAATTCCATAAATACAATTTAGTAGTAGGTCTTATAGATTGCTATCATAAAATTGTTGTTGTTCAGTATAATTTTTAATTTCTTAATATACAACTTTTGTGAATTTTTTTTTATTATAAAAGGGCATTTCAAGGGCATGAATATATTTATTTATTATTTCTCTTACTCATGAGGCTTAAATTGAAAAACTTTGATCATTTTCTAACACATTTATTTCTTTCATCATTGCAAGCTACTTCTTGTTCTTGTTCTTGTTATTCTTTTCATATATTTCAATGAAACGGCATACCTTTCCTTAAAGGGAAAATGAGAATCTCATAAAAACTGTTTACTATGCTAGCGTTACTACTAACTTCAAAGTCAATGAATGAAATGGTCGTTTTAAGTGTAAACAACTAAAGTAAGTATTTGATGCTGAGCTGCAACAAACTCAGTTTGTCTTTGTTCATTTCAATTTTTTCTTACTTTGATTAGCACTCTCATCCTCTATACAGAACAGAGCAAAAGAGTTGATTTAGAATTCCTAGGTTACATTCTTATGTATTTCTTAAAAGGAATGTCCAATTCTTTTGACATATTTGTATTTGTAGTTTTTTATTTTTTGATATTTTTCCCTATGGATATCTCTATTTGTGAGCTTCCATTTAACTGAACTTCTATGATTACTTTGTATTATCATTTTCTTACAGATTATAAAATATAGCACTTTGTATCAAGCAAAAGAAGATGCTGACTCTTAGAGAGGTATTACCTCTTTTTACCTGATAGTGTCCGTCTTATAAAATAGAACAAAGCACATGTTAAATACTAATATTGATCAATAGGTGCTCTGCAAATCTTACCCGTCAGAGTTCATATCATTGTTCCGCCATTGTTGATCCTCGTCGCCTGAGGACAAGCCAGATTATTTCATTATTCTTGACGGTTTGTGTGAGATGTTATTCTTCTCTGTAAGATAAGACTAAAACCACTATCTCAGTTTTGTTATTCTGATGTCCTTAGGTAATATATAACTAATTTTTTTCCTTAATAGAATCTGATTTTGTAGGGAACATATAATGTTTATGGTAATTGGTTAGAACAGTAAGTTCATCTGGTTCTTAGTTTTTTTGTTTTTTTTTTTTATAAAACTGCAGGTTATCAATTTGACTATGCTTTCGACTAGACTCCAACTTTAGCAGGTTAAGTCTACTAGGAAACTGATAAGTCGACCTGACAGGTTAAATAAAGTAAATTGAAATTTCTTGGTACACATTCATGATAAAATATCTAGAAATATGTGATTTATATATCTTAAAAAAGTTATATAAATTCCATATCGATTGTTTTTTGAGATCTCATTTTTCTCACTATATCACTATTTTATTATTTTCAAATGTATATAACAAAAATAGTGTCAGCTGTATTTAGACATTGCACGGGCCTTGCAATTTACAATCACTCATTTTTTTGTTGAAATTTTATTTTTAATTGTATTGAAGCTTCTACTAAATTTTTTAAAAACTTTATTTTTTCAAGATTTTCTTAGTAAAACTGTGTGTTCGGTGCACGTGTAGGGCTCCACTATTAACTCTAAAAGTAAGTTATTGTTCAGTGACATAAAGTTTATTTACATATTAAAATATTTAATAAAGTTTTAATTATTTTTTTAATTTTAGAACTTATTTATAAATTAGAGACTTATGCATTTTGGATATAAATAACTTCATAAATTTTGGATACAAAGTTTTACATTGTAAATTTTAAAAGTTAGGCCCCAATTGCTGCAATTTTAAAGGTGGGTCTCAGCTACATCATGAAATAAGTACTTTTTTTATATAATTTTAACAAATACTCTAATTGTAAATTAGAATTTTAAAATTAAAGCTTTTAATTTAGAACTTAATCTAAGTATCCCTTAATAATTAGATTAGAGTTTCCAAACGCCCCTTGTGTCTAATTCCCTATCTTCTTTACTTTTTTATTTTGAGCTTATAGTGAGGTTATTTTATGTATTTTTTGTGTATTGGGGGTATGTTGGTATTTTGCACATGGGTCCCACTTGGAACATTCTTTTGTTATTTTGGTATTTTCCATAGCCCATTATTTTGGGTTGGATCTTTTGGGAGAATGGGTCCATAGCCATTCTTTATAGATTGTAAAGCCTTGACTCTTGAGGTTCAGGTATGGTCGAGGGTGGGGTCTTCACCTGATTGTTTCAGGGATTTACCAACACTATGGAGCTCGCCTGACTGTATCAGGCTTGCAACTCAGACAGTGCAGGTTGGGTGCTGGCCCAAGTCCAACCCAAGATCAGCCCATAAGGATAAAATCCGAAATAGCTAATCTGAGCCTGACCCAAAATTGTGAATCCCCACCGAAGTGCAGTTTGGGTTGACTTGGGCCGGATTAGGTGTCTATATTTTAACCTATATACTTTGCATTGTGTTTGGGATTTAGAGTTTGCCAGCACTACATGAGCAGGTGAACATTTTCCTACTTTGGATTGCATATATATTGAGTAGTAATGATTGTAGCACAGTTACAGCTAAATGAATAGCCAAAAGGTCCAAAACCCAATTCGGGTCCATGATCTACATTTATATCATCACGGGCAAGAATTTGGTCCATTTGATATGATTAGATAAAATCCCACATGACCTTTTTTTTGAAAGGTGATTAATTTTTTTAGATTTTTTTTTGGGGTTGTGTTAATTTTTCTTTTGGAAGGTTAAAATCCCCCATAATTTTGCTATACATTTGTGTGCGTATATGCCACATGTACATTGATAACACATCACTTGGGATGAAACATGGCCCATTCAACCGAAAGTGGCATCTAATTTCATCTCTTTCCTATTTTTCAATTTTTCTATGTACTTTTTTTATCATATAAAACTAAACACGGCAGACAAAATACAATTTATACTATATTAAGCTTAAAGTGTTTTTGGATTGGATTTTGACTGTCAGTTACAATTTTGACCGACAATTATTCCTTTTTATTAAAATATTTCACTTTTACACCCCATAACTACCCACTCATATTCTTATTTCATCAAAATTTAAAGCACCCACTACTCTCTACTTTAGTTCTATTTTTACCTTTTTTTTTTAAGTCTCTTGCTCCACCCATTTCTTTTACTCCCTTTCTCCCTAAGTTTTTTTTTTTTTTTTTTCATTTATTCAACTGAATGGATGGAAAGAGGTAATCCACGTAACCTTTTTACTATACAAATATTTACTTTATAGTACATGTATGTACCATGCTGAACATGGGTGGTTGGACTAGTTATGTACTTCATAAAAAAATTATAACCAATATAACATAGAAAGGTTTAAGAAATAAAACTGTGTAGCCAAAAGGTCCCAAAACCAGTTGGGATCCATGATCTGCATTTATATTAGACAAGTTTTATTTCTGCTACTCAAAAACAATAATCCAAGAAGTGAATACACATTAGTTGTAACTCCTCTTAAATCTTAAAAGTTCTAGTAGCTTATGACATCCTTCGTAACCACATGTAGCAGAATGAGTATCCCAATAAATGGCAAATTAGTCAACACTTTCAAATTGCAAGGCACCCAACAAAAAGAAACCCATTAAAACCAAAGTCTTACATCATGCCAACAAACCACAAGAACGAAGGACAACACAAAACATCACAGATCCAAAAGCATTTTCATGAAAACCCACCAGATGATGCATTTTTTCTGATTTAAATTTTAAAGTAGGAAGATCTAAGTCAATGGAAGAATGCACGTGTTAGTAATATACATATAAAACAGAGTTTTCTCAAAACAAATCGCATAAAGATGTAAACTTGCGTGGATTTATACCAGTGAAATAGGTCTAAATTTAAGACCCTGATATGATTTCCATAGGGCTTTTTTTTTTTTTTTTCTGAGATTGAATCGAAAGGAGATTAAAATGGCATTGAAGCACAAAACAAAGGAAATAGGCAGGACCCCTACAGATCCCGGTCTCTAGGGGTGTTGTAAGGAGATAAGCTCTATAGATGGCCCTTCCCAGCCCAAGCCATATGCATTGCAATTGAGTGGGGCCCGGGTGTGTAGAGAAATTCATAAGCAGGACACATCTTCCTTTTCGAAGATTAATAATATGGCATTGAAGCACAAAACAAAAGAAATCGGCAGGTGGAGAGAGGATTCTACAGATGCGGTAGGGGTGTTGTAAGGAGATAAGCTCGGCAGATGGCCCTTCCCAGCCAAAGCCACATGCATTGCAACTGAATGGGGCCACTGCACATGCAAGGCACGTGCATTCTCCAATCAATTATATGTAAATCAACTACGAGTAAACACATAAATATTATCCAGCAAAAAAAAATACTCTAAAAAGTAAAATCTCCATGCCAATGACAGATTAAAATTAATGAATATAATCCTCTAAGAGATTGAAATGAAAATCATTGCTGCAAAGCATAGATCATACCATTTATACATGCATACTAAATGATATTATGGAGAGTAAGAGCAATTTGCCAAACTAAAAATTCTGGAATTAAGCATATTCATATTGCAAATCCCGTATAGTAGCTACTTTCCTGTAAGCACCTTAGAACCAGCTCAATGTGTCTTGTATTGTTGAACATGCATCTACCCACTCTAAATTTAATCATGCTTAATAATAATAATAAATAAAAAAAAAAGAAAAAAAGAAAAAGGTCAATAGACATGATCATGTACATCCAAATGTGAATATGCATTGTGAAGTGTGAAGTCCTTTCTTCATGAACCTCGAATGGACTGTTGTATGAAACCCATCTCCAAATTCTAACCTCATCACCAAAAATTACAATAATTCAAGTTTGAGTGCAATATGTGACACGGGAAAGATATTGACTTGTAGCTACTCCTCACCTTATGGACTTGAAAGAAGCTCAATGGGGTCAAGACCTCAAGATCTTTGTGCTGCTGCTTAAGTTAAAATACTCATGTAACAACAACTGTGTCTAGGAAGAGTTACCAATACTCTACTTGCATATAGAAGAAATCCTTTGGTGATACCTATTAGACTCGACCTTTGATGCTCATATATCTTGTCATGTAGAAACTATAGAATTTATTCAGACTTGAGAAAATATGTGTTTTTATCAAGTAGGTGCAATGAAAATAAGCGGAATCCGAAGTAAAAAACTAAATCACCATTTCTAAACAAAATTAATTACAACGGTTAAATCGCGAAACCAAAAAAAATAAGAAAAATAAAAAAATAAATGTTGTATGAGTATAGAGATCTCTGAGTGAGTTGGAAATTTGATAGCTGAGATTTACTTCATCGAAATGCTCAAAAATAAAACTCAACCACCATGAGAGAAATTTATGAGGAAATGGAAAAAGATCCACAATAGAGATAAAATGAGGAATTTTTTCAAACAAGATCGTAGGGCTTTCGAAGCTTGATGAAGAAGGATATTTGTTGTGAGAAGGATAGGAGGAATAGGGATAGTCGGATTATAGGGTTTGGTTTTCCATGTGTTTTCTTAGGTTTGATCGCGAAAGAGTTTGAGATGGGCGAGAGTGACGGAGATGAAAGATAGCGATAGGGAGAGAGAAGATGACTAAGAGAGATGATCAGACGAAGAAAAGATTTTTTTTTTCCTACAAAGAGCTTCTCGTTTTTTCATTCAACCGGTAGTTTAGAAAGGAACAATACAGGCATGGAAAGGAAGAATCGAGCTGTTGCATGTAAGTGGACCCTATACATTGTTGTTTATGAATCTACCATCCATCTGGATGACATGCATTAGATGCATCTAAATGGGCCCCATCAAGTGTGGGTGTAATTGGGCCCCATAATGGCGTGCGTAGAGCAAATAACAGGTCACTCCTTTCCTTTTATAAGGGTACAAGTGGGCCCTATGCATTGTTGTTTATCAATTTGGGATCCTTTTGGATGGTATGCATTAGATGCTTCTAAGTGGGCCCCATCAGAGATGGTTGTGTGGAGAGTCAGCCGCGTAGTATTCTCTTTTATAAAAGGTGACTATAAGCAATTCAATTGATGGGATCATTAAGAAAATTAGTAGCCTTATTAAATATTGAAATTGACGGCATTTAGATGCATTAGAATAGGTTAGAACAAATTTTACTTCAATTGAATGTAGGTGCATCGCTAAGTCGAATGACATCACTCTAGTTGTTTCCTTTTTTTTATAACACGTTTAGGGGGTCAGCCCGATCTCAAACCCACCCCAAACTGGTTTGGCCCGGGCTTAGGCCTTAAGGTTTAGCACTTGGGCCCGGCTCGAATTATTTTTTGGGGCCAGGTTGGATTTGGATTGAGTGGGAGAGAGGCCAAGCCCAGCCTGACCTGACTGTAAAAACCAAGTGTAGTAAGAACAGGACTTGAACTCAAGACATCTCACTAACACACAAGTAACCAAATCAGTGGACCAGTAAAAGAGAACCATTTTTTATCATTGTACCAACACATGTCACTTACCAGTTAAACCACTCAATTTTAGGTCCATGCAATGGGGGCCACCTGAGTGTGTAGAGAAAGCAACAAGCACGTCGTTTCTTCCCTTTTATAAAGGGTATAGGTATATATATATATATATTAGATAAAAGGGAAGATATATATATATATATATATATATATATATATTAGATAAGGTTTATAGACTATTGATTTAATAATGGCCATTCTTCATCACATGCAACAATTTGGTCCATTTTGAATTAATGTACTAAAACTAAAACCCCACATTTTTTTTGGGGAAAGGTGATTAATTTTAATGGAAAGGTTATAAAATTCACATGTTTCCGCTCTACATTTGTGTGCGAATGTGTCACATGTGCATTGATAACACATCACTTGCGGTGAAACATGCCCCCATTCAGCCCAACGTGGCAACTAACTTCATCTCTTTCTTAATTTAATTCACTAGCATGAAAGCCCCTCCAATGCACGGTTAAATATAATTCAAATGAGATAGTTAATTAATATTAATATTTAAATTAATTCTTAACTCAGAAAAAATGGATAAAAATTATTTAATTAATATTCAATAAAAATGAGAAAGCCTTGTGCGATGCACGGTTAAGTCCCACAAAAATTGATTTATAAGTTAAAACTAATATTTAAAATAAATAAATAATAATAAAAAGGTTAAGGCACACCCAAAATTAGTTTTTCAAAATTATGTTTGCTCGGGTTAAATGCTAATTTTATTCAATAACCCAAAAGGAACACACCCAATTAACCTATGCATCCACCATAATTAAAAAAGAGGTTAAAATTTAAATTTTAAATAAAGTTCTATTATGGTTCTATGACTATATCACAAACTAACTAATACCATAATGTCATAATAATAGAAGAGCATATACACGCAATTAACCAAAAACCATGTGAGAAAGCGCAACTAGATTCTTTTATCTTTTACAACACGTTCAAGAGAATTTAGAAATATGGAATTACTAAAATCAAAGTAAAAAATAAATGTGAAGAAAATGCTCTTAGACAAGTATTTCTGAAAATGTTGCATTTCTGCTCATTTTGAATAATATATAAAAAATTGAAAGTCAACCTAATTTATAGAGTTGGAAGGCATTCCTTAGAATTGGGCCACATCCACACAAATGGGCCAAAGAGACACATCTTATTGAAAAGGTATAAATATATTTTTAAAAAGAAATAAAAATTTAAATTATTTGAAGAGATGCATTCAAGTTTTAAGTGCCTTTTGAGATACATTCACAAGTGGGCCCAAGAAAGCTTATGAGACTTCTTCCAAGGTCAGAATTGAGTGTGTTTTTTTTTTTTTTTCCAACCAAGACTTAGCTTTAAGGCGAAAAAGATTTCATTTTCATTTTTTTGTTTTTATTATCATTTTTTATATTTTTCTATCATATCATACTAAAGACAGCATACAAAATACCATTATGTATGTCATAAAAAGATATAGCCAATAAAATAGAAAGCATTAGGAAAGAAAACTTTATAAAAGGAGATTAAAAGTATTAGATGCCCTATTTGGATGAATGATGATGGTATGGGTTATTGCCATATATTTTAATGACATTTTTGAAAATGTGACAATAATGTAACCGCTAGGGGCAGCTCAGTTGGCCTTTGACCATGGTTTGTTCTTGGAGGTTGATCGTTCAAAACCGCACAATAACACTAGACCCACAAGGGGGTTTACTAAGAACCCCTTGTGCCTATAGGGATATTAGTCCACCCCAAAGAGCTAGGACACCCTTCGCTATAAAAAAATGTAATAATAATGTTGTGATATTTACTAAAAATGGTATTTTTATAAATAATACATAGCATTTTGATAATGCCATCAAAGACAAAGTTATGACGAGAAAATCAATATAGTATTTGAATGAAATGATGAACATATATAAAAGTTATTTATTCTTTGTTTTGCTAAAAGAAGAAAAAACATAATTAACTTGATCTTAGATGTTATCGGTTATATTCATCAATAATCTTTTTCATCTCTTGAAAAATTTAATAGAAAAATAGAAAGTGAATAAATTAAGGGGTTTTAATGGGAAAAGCCCCTGTACATGGACATTTAATAAATTTAGACCCAATAAAACCTGGCAGACAGAAGTGGTCCCATGGGCCACTTGCGTTTTTTTTAAGCTTTTTTTTTTTGTAATAGTCGATACTGACTATCCAGTCATTATACAAAGGGTAAAACACCCCTTTTTTTTCACTCTGTCTTCTTCACCTTTTCCCTTTCTCACTCTGTCTTCATCACCTTTTCCCTTTCATCCTCTCGACGGTGGTCCCAGGCGGTGGTCCCAGAGAAAGATTCGCACAACCTCTTCAAACATTCTCCATAGTTTGAAGCACATGGAGGTATTTTGTTTTTCTTCTCGTTTTTGTGCCCTAAATTTAGAAGGGAGTTAGCGTTTTTTGATGGTTTTGATTGTTCGGAAGGGAAAGACTTGCAATCTTCTTTACACTTTCTAGTTCGCCCATTTAGAAGGGATTATTCGATTATGAGCACTGCCGTTTGCAGAAGTTATTGTATTATCCTGTTTATGACATTAACCAAGTTACATGTTCATGGCAAACGTACTGGGTTTTCTGAAATCATAGTAAATTGGTTTCGAAGTATTATAATCAAATCTCATGAAATTACCGACAAGATCCCCAACAACAAAGTAGAAGTGGATCCCCTCTCTTTGGTCTGAGGATGAAATTTTGCTTATTTGATTCATAGGATTAATACTTTTTATTTTCAGTGATTTATCCTCTTTTAAGTAGCAATTGTAACAAGTGCAGTTTTCTCATGTAAAGAAACTGCTAATTGGACACAATCACAATCATCTAAACCACATATCACTTCTCTTAACATGTAGTGGATATATGTTTTGGTGGTTCATTCTTTGTCACTAATATTCTGTGCCCAAGCAAGTTACATACAGTTGTTCAATTGTTGTCTTTATTTGCTTTTGTGTATGTGAGCACTCCAGTTAGATGTCGTGGTTTGTTAATGATCACTCCATAGAGACTGATGTAACGTGATATTATAATATGTGGGCACTCCAGAGAAAGTAATTTGTCGGCATTCTAGAGAGAGTATTATATTGTGGTATGGGAAGGAAAAGGAGAGCATCTTTCCAACAGTTGTCCCTCTATTAAAAAAGAGGTAGACATCTTCACAAGCCTCCAAAGATCCCGAACCCTTTTGCATAATTCCAATCCAATGTAAATAATAAACACCTATAACTTTCGTCTTCCCATGATAATCTTTCAAATACAAAAAGGAAGTCACCCAAGGGCAAACAAACTTGCATTGGCTGGAAGATATATACGTGCAGTCCACTGTTTGGTGATACAAACAATTGATGCAATGTGGCCCCACATGGACATGCTATCATTCAAAACAATAAGTCTATATGGACATACTCAATGGACCGATTTTGGGACCGATCCTACATGGAGGTCCATGTGGCGATGAGGTAAGTAGCATAGTCTTTTCAAGGTCCATGTAGCGATGAGGTAAGCAGCACAGTCTTTTCATCTTTTTCAAATGGGCGCCATAATGAAAAACTGAAGAGGGGAAAAGGAGTCTCAACGCCCAGAGAAGCCATTAACGTCTGTAGCAACTGGTTCTTCTCCCTTCCTCAGCGGTTCTCCCTCTTCATCGCCTCCCTGGATCTCAGCTGGTTAATCAGTGCCCCAAATAGGGGTACTCGGCGAGGTTTAAGCAAATTTCCAGCTACTGTGTTGGAAAAGTGCGCGGTTTCAAAAGCTGGCAAACGTGATTGTATCGTGCCCGAAAATAGCAGTTTTTTAGTTTGTGATATGAACTTTGGAACCCCAAAATTTCGGACAAAAAATCCATCAGGAAGCTAGTTAACCAGTGCCCCAAACAGATACTCAGCGAGGTTTCAGCAGATTTCAGGCTACAGGGTTGCAAAAGTTCATGGTTTCAAAAGCAGGCAAACGTGATGGTTTCAAAAGCAGGCAAACGTGATTGTATCGTGTACGAAAATAGCAGTTTTTTAGTTCGTGATATGTACTTTGGAACCCCCGAGTTTCAAACAAAAAATCCACCGGGAAGCTGGTTCACCGGTGCCCCAAACAGGGGTACTGAACGAGGTTTCAGCAGATTTCAGGCTGCAGGGTTGCAAAAGTGCGCAGTTTCAAAAGCAGGCAAACGTGATTGTATCGTGCCCGAAAATAACAGTTTTTTAGGTCGTGATATGTACTTTGGAAGCCCCGAGTTACGAACAAAAATCCACCGGGAAGCTGGTTAACCAGTGCCCTAAACAGGGGTACTGAACGAGGTTTCAGCAGATTTCAGGCTGCAGGGTTGCAAAAGTGCACGGTTTCAAAAGCAGGCAAATGTGGTTGTATCGTGCCCGAAAATAGCAAGTTTTTTAGTTCGTGATATGTACTTTGGAACCCCAGATTTTCGAACAAAAAATCCACCGGGAACCTGGTTCACCAGTGCCCCAAACAGGGGTACTGAACGAGGTTTCAGCAGATTTCAGGCTGCAGGGTTGCAAAAGTGCGCAGTTTCAAAAGCAGGCAAACGTGATTGTATCGTGCCCGAAAATAGCAGTTTTTTAGGTCGTGATATGTACTTTGGAAGCCTCGAGTTACGAACAAAAATCCACCGGGAAGCTGGTTAACCAGTGCCCTAAACAGGGGTACTGAACGAGGTTTCAGCAGATTTCAGGCTGCAGGGTTGCAAAAGTGCACGGTTTCAAAAGCAGGCAAATGTGGTTGTATCGTGCCCGAAAATAGCAAGTTTTTAGTTCGTGATATGTACTTTGGAACCCCCGAGTTTCGAACAAAAAATCCACCGGGAAGCTGGTTAACCAGTGCCCCAAACAGGGGTACTGAACGAGGTTTCAGCAAATTTCAGGCTGCAGGGTTGCAAAAAGTGCGCGGTTTCAAAAGCAGGCAAACGTGATTGTATCGTGCCCGAAAATAGCAGTTTTTTAGTTCGTGATATGTACTTTGGAACCCCCGAGTTTCGAACAAAAAATCCACCGGGAAGCTGGTTAACCAGTGCCCCAAACAGGGGTACTGAATGAGGTTTCAGCAGATTTCAAGCTGCAGGGTTGCAAAAGTGCGTGGTTTCAAAAGCGGGCAAACGTGATTGTATCGTGCCCCAAAACAGTAGTTTTTTAGTTCGTGATATGTACTTTGAAACCTCCGAGTTACGAACAAAAAATCCACTGGAAAGCTGGTTAACCAGTGCCCCAAACAGGGGTACTGAACGAGGTTTCAGCAGATTTCAGGCTGCAGGGTTGCAAAAGTGCGCGGTTTCAAAAGCAGGAAAACGTGATTGTATCATGCCTGAAAATAGCAAGTTTTTAGTTCGTGATATGTACTTTGGAACCCCCGAGTTTCGAAAAAAAAATCTACCGGGAAGCTGGTTAACTAGTGCCCCAAACAGGGGTACTGAACGAGGTTTCAGCAGATTTCAGGCTGCAGGGTTGCAAAAGTGCGCGGTTTCAAAAGCCGGCAAATGTGATTGTATCGTGCCCGAAAATAGCAGTTTTTTAGTTCGTAATATGAACTTTGGAACCCCAGAATTTCGGACAAAAAATCCATTGGGAAGCTGGTTAACCAGTGCCCCAAACAGGGGTACTGAACGATGTTTCAGCAGATTTCAGGCTACAGAGTTGCAAAAGTGCGCGTTTTTAAAAGCAGGCAAACGTGATTGTATCGTGCCCGAAAATAGTAGTTTTTTAGTTCGTGATATGTACTTTGGAACCCCCAAATTTCAGACAAAAAATCCATCGGGAAGATGGTTAATCAGTACCCCAAACAGGGGTACTCGGAGAGGTTTCAACAGATTTCCAGCTACTGTGTTGGAAAAGTGCGCGGTGTCAAAAGAAAGCCTTTGTCTTATTAGAATGTAAAGGAGGTTAAAGGAGGTCATGTATGTAATTGGCAACTGCGATAAATACCATGTTATCATGGATGTCTTTTGTTAGCTAACTGATCTACATTATGGTATTGATCATGGAATGTAGGAAAAGAGAAAAGCTGTTGTAGTGTACTATAGCTTGAATTAGAAAGCCTTTGTCTTATTAGAATGGCCATTATAAGGGGTGCATTATGAAAGCGATGACAAGCTGCATAGTCATTATAATCCAAGATAATCTCACCAACACCTGTAATTCCATGTTGTGCACACACACTGCCATGAAAATCGAGTTTTTTCTCACCTAGTGAAATCAATGATCTTCAATGCTGCCAAGTCCTGATTAATTTCTAAAAAACTCGTTGATATTTTGCAGGTCAATGTAGAGAAACCCGTTGAAACTCCAAACATACTCCTCTTTAACCAAAACAATCATATCTCGGAGGGCATCGGTCACGGAGAGTTGGTGGCAGGATGGATCTGATGCCAAAGTTGAAGCTGCCTTCGGTAAGCACGGCCACAGAGTCTGGGAAGCAAGGGAGGCACATACACTAGTGTTTGTTGTCCACTACAGGAACCGTTTCACGCTGGTTGTGGGATATGTTGATGAAAAAATGTTGGAGTTCTATAACAGTTTGGCTGGTGATCGTTTGACATAGAATAAAGCGGAGAAGTTTGTAAGTATGGTTTGGGATCCTAAATTGCAATCCGAGTACATAGTTTGAGACATCACTTATGATAACAGTCCCCCCCCCCCCCCCCCCCTCCAAATTTATTTTCCATTTTTTTGCAGATCGACTGGTTGAACAAGATGTATATGCATTTTGGGTGGACGGATCCATTTTTATGGACTATTGTGTTCAAGGAAGACATTCTTCATCAAAACAATGGTAATGATTGTGGAGTCTTCGCTGTGGCATTCGCAGAGCATTGTGTTCACCGCCGTCCTATCACATTTACCCAAAATGATATCCCTTACTTCCGTAGCAGAATTGTCATTGAGTTATTCAAGAGAAGTTGGCAAGTGAATGCTAATAGGTTGAATCTTCCTGAGTTGTTGAACCTACCAGCTTGATGTCATTTTATTAGCTGGTTAATAGAAGTTGTTTTGGGAAGGTCTTGGGCAGTAGACGGAGAGGCCAAACTTGTATGGTTCTTGTATGATTTTGATTATATATTGTGGACCTTCATTTTACATTATTTGAAATTGAATGGGTATGGAACGTGTACTGAATGTGGTTGTGATTTTAATTATATATTGTGGACCTTCATTTCACATTATTTGAAATTGAATGGCTATGGAACGTGTATTGAATGTGGTTATGTCAGTGTCTGAATTGTACTGAATGTGTGCTTGAATGGAGATTACCAATGTAATTTGGATCGTGACTTACAACCATTGTCATAAAGCTGAAAACAAAAACACTGTCATAGTCGATATCGACTATCATCACAGTCGATATCGACCATTTAGCTAAAACAAAAAAACACAATCATAGTCGATATCGATTATTTAACTGAAACATTAACAACACAGTCATAGTCGATATCGACTATTTAGCTGAAACATAAAAAAACACAGTCATAGTTGATATCGACCGTAGGGATAGTCGATATCGACTATTTAGCTGAAACATAAAAAATACAGTCATAGTCGATATCGACTATAGTGACAGTTGATATCGACCATTTAGCTAAAACATAAAAAACACAGTCATAGTCGATATCGACCATTTAGCTGAAACTTAAAAAACACAGTCATACTCGATATTGACTATTTAGATGAAACATAAAATACATTAACGTTGTTGTTTTTTTGGTAAAGCTCGACTAGTTTGTAGCTCTAGATGGGGTTAGCCAATTAATGATTCTCAATAGTAAGGCTGGAAAAATAAAACATCAATAATGGTCATACACTTGCATCCCCAAGAAATTAATAGTTATATTTATCGTAGATGAGTTTTCAACATATATTATCCCCAAAAAGGAGTTCGTCCTTACAAAAAAAAAAAGGAAAGTATACAACACACCCTTCCAAAAAATGCTTCAATAAAATGTACAAGCCGATCACGGCAACATCTTCTATCACATTATCACAAACCAAAAAGGAGTTCACGTTGACTCTAGCATCCTACTTCCAAAAGAATGCTTCAATAGACTGTACACTGTTCAGACGGCTGCATCTTCTATAACATTTACACCAAATACTAACACCAACCAAAAAGGAGTTCACATTGACTCTTGCATCCCCCTTCCAAAAAATGCTTCAGTAGACTGTACACTATCCAAACAGTTGCATCTTCTATCACATTTACACCAAATACTAACACCAACAAAAAATGAGTTCACATGTACTCTTGCATCCCCTTTCCAAAAAATATTAACAAGAACAAAAAAGAGTTCACATTAACTCATGCATCCCCCTTCCATCTTCAAGTTTGCGCCGATGGATTGAGGCAACTTTGTCGATTATGCCCCCTCTCCTTATAGTTACCACAGGTGACTACCCTCCGCTGGCGGCCACGATCCTCGGTCTGAATCCTATTATTCTTTGGCCGCCCTGGCTGTTTAGTGGCTCGTGGTAGCAAAACTCGTTCATCAGATATGTGCTCCCATTGTTTACTGTCACCGGTAGCATGCAATATTTCATTATACGTCGTACGATATACACTTGATAGGTACCAATGTTCGCATAATTCATATGGATCATAGTTTTTTATTCTCATTGAAGCCAATGCATGAGAACACGGGACCCCCAGAATCTCCCATTTTCGACATGTGCAAGTCTTGCGTGAAAGATCGACGACGTCCATGTACTCCGCAGATTGTACCTGAAACTCAACTAGACCAGCCACACGAACATGCAATCGTCGAGCTTCTTCACTTTCTTTTTCCAAAACTTTCTCCGCATAAGGTGTTAGACGGCTTATAATTGCTTCCGATTCAATATGGCGCTTCTGGTAAAATTCCATTAGTTTGGCCCGTATTTCCTCTACCTGTTTTGTAATAGGAAGGACCCTCGTGTCCTTTAAGAGGCCATTTGTGCATTCTGCAGCGTTACTAGTGAGCATGTCATACCTCCGTCCTTCTACATATGCATCAGCCCAACGTTACCTTCCAATTGAATCAATGTAAGTGAATGCCTCTTAGCTGACTGCCGGTATATCGGTCATATATGAATCATACTCAAACGGCCTGTTTGCTTTGGCGGCACGCCAAAATTTCATAACAAGTGCCGCATCACTGAAAGCTACCCTGATATTCTCGGCAATGTGATGGTAACAATAACAATGCCTTGCGGAGGGTATGGTGTTCATGAGTGCCGGAATAAGACCCTTTTGACAGTCCGACACAATAGTCAAATTGTTAGGCTCACCCAGCGCTATATGTAGATTTGCAAGGAACCACTCCCAACTATCACGTCGTTTAGCTTCTGCAAAGGCAAAAGCGATGGGGAGGAGTTTATGATTGGCGTCGTGTGTAACAGCAACAAGCAAGACACCGGGATACTTCCCTCGAAGATGTGTCACATCTATAGCAATCATTGGTCTGCACGTACTAATGAAAGACCTTAGACAAACTCCGAATGCCCAAAAAAATCTTCTGAAACGGTCCTCAGATGTGGTGTCTATGTTTGTTATTGTGCCTGGATTGGTCCTCTGCAGTTCAATACAGTAACTAGGCAGCATTTGAAAAGACTCCTCGTAAGATCCTCGCACTGCACGCAGGGCTATCTCCTTTGCTACATGTGCATTCCTGTAACTAATAGTTGTCCCATATTCCATTTGGTAGTCGTTCATGATCTCTTTTGGTTTTATATTGACATTTTGTCGGACTCTATCCATGATGAACTCCGAAATTAGCAATGCCGGCGCCTGTCTATGTGCCATTCTCATCATTGGCTTCGAGCATCTATGAACAGGATTATATGTACGCACTTTGAATTGTGGTCCTGATTCCACGATAGAGGCATGAATGCGCCAAGGGCAATTTTGATCTTTACAGCATGCTGTCACTTTGTACATGTTTGTCTTTAAGTGCTTCAGAGTAAAGTTTCCATAAATGCAAATTTAGCCACAGTCTTCCGGAATGTGTCACAATCAGGGAATTCACGGCCAGCCTACATTTCACGTGCAGAATTGTTTCCAATGTCTACATTCAATTCTTCAGGTACCATGTTGTCGATGAAATTAACACATGAATGTTCACTTGAAGGACATGCATTGTTGACTGAATTGGCCCCGGCAACGTTGTTTCTGTCTAAGCCCATCACAATCACTGAAATTTGTCCGGTGAAATTATTTTCATCAAAATGATTCTCATCACCATACTCTACCCCATCCTCTATATTATCAACATCAATTTCTTAACCTAAGTTATGATGCGGACTTGTAATGTTTAAAATAGTTGAAAAATGCATGTCATTATCTTCTTGGAGATCAACTGTAGGAAGCTCTGGAACGGCTGTCCTATCTTTCACTTCTTTTCCCTTGCAACTTATCAATACACTCCTCGATTTTAGAAGTAAACATCGATGCTTGTCATTCCTCTGAAACCTATAGTGCATCAACATATAACAAAATGCAAGTAAGGGATTGTGATTAATATTTGATATAAAGTATAATTTAGAATACAACAAATTGACATACATATATTGTTCTCCTCCTCTACATTGTCCATTGTTCCAACTTTTAGAAACATATAAGTAGATCCCATTTGTATCCTGACCCGATGCTTTGATCATTCTGTTCACATCATTATCATCTTCAATGCTAGCTAGTGAAAATGCACGTCCATTGTGATGAAGGTATTATATGCTTAAACTTTTAGTAAATGAATCTCAATTAGATACTTCAATTGCTTCAGCAACCAATGACCCATATGTTATGTTGGTTGATAAATACCTCATCTTCTGCTTTCCTCTGTTATAGACGGGATGCATAATATCAAATTCAAAGTTTCCATCGTAGTGGAATATAATTAGAACCTCGCAATCTGACATGCTGTTTATAAATAAAAAATTAGTTCATAATAGTGATAAGAACAAAAGGTAAATATGTATACATAAATAGTGCCCATGGTGAAATGCCAAATGTATTATTTGTACTAATTGTATTATTAAACAATGCCATACAGAGACTACGCACATTTTAAACCCTAAACCAAAAAAGGATTATGAAAACTAAATAAGATAATGTAACTGTAGGAGCATATCCACCTTTTATAACAATTTCATGGGACAAGGCAAATGTGCTGTTAAAATTTTTAGATCTTGTAAAAGGAAATAGATGAAATGGAATTAACATGGGACATGAATGTTGTGTTTTAGTTTAGGTTAGGGTAAATAATACAATGAAGAAGAGAAGTGATGTCTTTATTGTCAAATACATGCACATTTAAAACCCTAAACCCAAAAACATATGCGAAAATTAAAGATGGTAGTGCCACTTTAGGAGTAAATATCCACCGTTCAAAACTCTAGATGCACTTGGGTGCCATTTTCTAAGATAGTCCAAAAATGCACATTTTAAACCCTAAACCCAAAAACGTATGGAAAATCAAAGATGGTAGTGCTTTTTTAGGAGCAAATATCCACCGTTCACAACTCTAGATGCACTTGGGTGCCATTTTCTTGGACAGAGCAAGGTCGTTCATTACTTGTCTAGGGATGGTAACATATAAAAGGAAGAATATGAATCAACAAGTTGGGTGAATGCCAAGTTTTGGGGAAACTATCAAACTAATAATAAAGATTCAAGTGTATACCAACCCCTTAAAGGAGTGCAACCACCACCCTTAATGGAGTGAATAAAGAGCTACAGCTCTTGTTTGTCACCAGGCAGTGTTGCAGACATGAGACGAACAATGAAAAGGGAAAAAAAAGACATGAAACTGGGTATTTAACTTATGAATGAGCGTCGATATCGACTATAGCACTAAAAGACAAAAAAAAAAAAAAAAAAAAAAAAAAAAACGTAACATTAGGACCACTTCTGTCTGCCAGGTTTTATTAGGTCTAAATTTATTAAATGTCCATGTACGGGGGTTTTTCCCGTTAAAACCCCATAAATTAACTAAGGGTGTTGCTTCATTATTCATTTCTCGTATTCCTTTGATTCCAATATCATAAAAGAAAAAAAAAGATTATTTAATTCTCATTTTTTTAAAAAAATTAATCTATAATCTTCATTTTTAACTATTTACGACATAAACTCTTATGTGTCCAATTACTTTTACCATCTGTTGTTTGCATTAAAATAAAAAAAAAAAGTAAAAAATCTCCTTTATCTCCCTCTACATAATCTCTTTGCGCGTGTGATTTATTATTTCTAACTTCCAAAGGCAGAGGCAGAGAGAGAGAGAGAGAGAGAGAGAGAGTCCCCTCCCTCTTTGAAAAGAATAAAAAAGAGAGGGAAGAAACTGAATCTGAAACTGACACAGAAACAAAAAACTGAAACAGACACCTCAACGCGGCCAAGCACAGCAGAGCAGATAAAGAGGCCCTAGGGCACAATTTCAAGAAGAGGCGTCGATTACTTATCGTACACGTCGTCCCTATCTTAAAAATGGAGTCCTCAAAGGACGATGGTCCCGCAGAGGCAGAAGCAGAGGCAGAGAAGAGCAGCAACGAAGCCTTGGCAGCGTCCAATCATATGGTTTTCTCTGTAGGAGAGCGCGTTCTTGCTCACCATGGTCCTCTCCTCTACGGAGCCAAGGTGCTCCTCCTCCTCCTCCTCCTCCATCTCAAATCCTCAAAACCCTAACATTCTTAATTCTATCTCTCTCTCTCTTTTCCCAGATATGTTTTGGTACAAGTCTCTTAAAACGTGTTGCCCCGATTGTGACTCTCATGCTCTGTTTGGATCCTAGGAACTTGGTTTCCCTATAAATCTTATTACATGGCAGAGAACAACACTTGGTTTTCCCAATTGCAAACCCCTTTTCCACATACTATAGGGATTGATGTATTCCCCTTGGGATTGAAGAAAACTTCGACTATAGAGATTGATGTATTCCCCTTGGGATTGAAATAATACTTTGATTATTTGTGATTGTCAATGAGTAATCTTGCTTTACCTCCTTTTTTTTTTTCCTTGCAATTTCTTTTCATACTGTTGATTGGGTTTTGGGCTGCAACTTTGGTTTTCTAATTCAATTTAGTGGTTTCCTTTGGCTGCATCATCAATCTATTATAACAAAAGTTTTGTTTAGTAGTTGAACTTGTATAGTTTTAAGTCGAATACCACCTGTGCCACATGTTTGCCTTCAGCCTTTCTATCTTTTTTTCATGTATTAACTTGAAGATTGCTTCCGTATGTAAAGTTTTACTGATGCAAATTCTTATTTCTGAAGGTAAAGAAAATTGAGTATCTAGACAATCAACAGAGATATTATGTCCATTATCTTGTAAGTGTTACCTTTTAAGTACTTTCTTTAAGCTGATGTTTATCAATTCAATGTCATGATGCTTAGACCTTAGTTTTCATAATCTTTTTCTGGTGATCGACAGAATGATTATGTTCATCCTGTTATCCTTTGATTATCTTAAGCTGCACTTTCTTTTAGTTAACTGTGCAGAAAAACTGGGATATAAACAGAATGTTGTTGTTTCATTCGGACCTTTCCATTGACATATTTGTTTTCTATTTTGCAGGGTTGGAATAAAAAGTGAGTACAGATCGATGCTAATGGTTGTGGGATAATTCTATGCCTCTCTGAATCTTAGTTTTCTGAATACTTGTTCCTTGAAACTTGTCTTACCTTCCAGATACTGCTCCCTTTTTTTTTTTTTTTTTTTTAAAAAAAAAAAGAGACAATTTTATGCTTTTCATGATCACTATCTAGGAAAAATGCCTCAAAACGAGGCATTTCCCTCGGGCTTTCTTCCTTCCAGTTTCCCACGCTTTTCTGACACTTACTATTTGTGATAAATGTTGGGAAATGAGACATTTGCATATATTTGTGGTCAAATATCTATTTTGATTAAAACTAGAAGCTTCCAGTAGTCATGGACGCATAATATCTGTGTGCAAGTAGGAGAAACCTATTATAATTAGCAACATAATACTTATGTGAAAGCATGAGATACGTATTTTAGTTAAATTTGCAAGCTTCTGGCATATTTTCGGGATAACAAAATTGTATCTAAAAGTAATGTAAAAAAAATTCTCATGGTTCTGTAAAAGAACCCTTTGGAAGGGTCCTAATCTCTTTTTGTATCCTTTTGATTTAGTTAATTAAATATCTCCATCCTGGCAAAAAAAAAAAAAAAAAAAGAATCCTGAGTCTTGAGTGCTAACGGATCATGATTAAGCAGTACAGATGTACCTACTTACTCCTCTCAGGAAAAGTGCACTTAACTTGCACCATTTGATGACTTGCCTGTTCTGTTGCTAAGTTGTTTCTTCTGCTTTATTTTATTTTATTTTTAATTTGCATAATTGACAGTTGGGATGAATGGGTTGATGGGGATCGCCTGATGAAATTGACCGAAGAGAATGTCCAGAAGCAGAAAGAACTGGAAAAAAACTTTAGCGCAGACAAGAATCCAAAGTTGGGGCGTTCACCAATTAAGCCAAGAAGTTCTAATGGTTGGTTTTTTTTTTCTTTTTTAATAATCTTGTTTATTTTTCTCACTGCACTTTACATTGCTTTATGAATATCTTATAGAAGTTATGTTATTGCATATGATCTTCATTTCATTTCCTTTAGTTTTAATATTTGAGGAAGACTGAGTGCACCCCTTATTTGTGGTTGAAGACAATTAGTTGTTGAGCTGCATCATTTATCTATTTGTGCTTCATACTCTTTCCTAAGTGCTTTTGGAATACATGTTGAAGGTGGCAGTGCCAAAGTGTCTGCTTTGCCAACTACAAAACATTAGACATAAGGATAAATTCACATACAGGTTAAAGTGGATTCATAAAGTAAGGGGCAGTTTGTTTGCACTCATTTACACTATGTAAATGATGCACATGCATAACAGTTATGCATGATCGTGATTGTTTGCACTCATTTACGCATGAGGTGTGAAATGGTGTGTAAATGAGGCCATGTTCATATGAAAATTTATGCACTTTAAGAGGTGTGAAACCATTACACGATTAGAAGATGCGCTAATACAGGTTCTGCCCCCAGACAGGTCGTGGTTTCCAACTTGTCAGCGATTTTTTTTCTAACTTGTCAGCGATTTTTTTTCTAACTCCTATGGGCCCCAAATTTTAATCCAATCCATTCAAATAGTTTATTGACCCATTAAACCCCAAAGCAATTAGTTTTGTCTTAAAAATTCATAGACTTTGAGATATATGAAGATCTTACATATGTAATTTGAAGCATTTAACGTTTGCTCATGTAAAGATGGTGCTTCCAAACAAATAGGGTATTGTGTTTCGCATTTGTAAATTTTACATATGCAACATTCACATATGTAAATGGCATTGTCACATCACATGTAAAAGACAGAGGACCCCTAAGAAAAAAATACACGATAGATTTAAATAAATAAAAAATTCTGTAAGATAGTACAATGAAAATTAGATAGAATGAATTCATAAGTTCGAAGTATTTAAGCAACAAAATAATGAGAAAGTCATGCAATGATTACTTCAAGCGGTCATATGTGACAGAATAAATTCATATCTCTTGCCTTCTTAATATAGTTTTGAAGGTATTACAATGATGAGTGCCAGTTTATATATATATTTGTGAGAGGGCCTGTAATGAAAAGGAAATCCCTTAAAAATGAGAGAAACTCTGCTATAGTTCAATGCCAAGAGGGTCGATACAAGCATGACGATGATATGTGAGAGATCTTTAAACTAAATGAAGAAATGATGCGTTTTGAAAAATAAGGGAAAGAAAATCTGAAGAAAACTTATTGAAAAATATATCAAGACCATATTTGTTGATTTTGTTTTATGTTTTTTATTTTATTTTCTTGGTAACACTAAATTTCATTGAAAAGAAGGGCCAATTCAAGCAAGAAACCACCAAACTCATTTTAAGTGACTTGTACCAAAGCAAACAAAATGACTAACGGCCGAGATTACATCACACGACCGACAAAAGTTTAAACCCTATCAACCCCTTCCAACCCCTTCTTTTGTCAATGAATCCACAAAATCATTAGCCAATCAAATGACATGATGAGACCATTTTATTGGAAGATAAAAGACGCTTGATCTCCTTAAAAATTCTACATCGAATGTAGCTGGGTTAGATATCCAAGAATTAGCATTAAAAGAGTAACTTAGAGTACTTCATGAGAAAAGGGGATGAATCCTCTAAGCCTCTGAAATTGCAAGAATCTCCCCGGGAATCCTTAATACCAACAGACTTGGAGAAGACAACCAAAACCTTCCCTTTGTTGTTGCGAAGAACACCTATGCCTACAGAGTCAAGCTTGTCCCCAGTTGTCCCTTCCAGATTAAGTTTAACATGATCTTCTAGCTGCCTTGTCCACATTAAAACCATTTTGGTTTGTTTTGGTCAGTTAATTGAAACACACAAAAATAAATGAAATGTTTGGTCTTATTATGGATGTTTCAGTATTTGGTTTAAATTTTGATTATGTCAAGCAAAATGGATGGAAGGGGTCCTATTTTCCAAAATCTATTCGGTTCCAAAATCCACCACCTAGGGTCCCATAGATCATGAGATGTGTGGGGATGGAAAGATCTAGGTGTGACCACTCCAGATACCAAATTTGAAGTCAATCTGATGATCCTAAACCCTTGATTTGTGGCCCAAATTTTTTAACGGTTTATATAGAAACTTGATCCGACGATCTAGTTTGAAATATGTATCCAGTCCGAGGTGATGATATTGATATATTTAAATTCTTGAAATGCTCCATGGGAGCACCGTGGATGTGCCCCATTTTTAGGCATGTGGGACCATCTATGATCAATCCAACTCCTCACAACCACTACCTCCCCCTGAATGTCTCAAGCCCCAAGGTTGACACCGATTCAAATGTTACTATATTTGGATCGAAATACTAAAAAAAAAAATTCATTCTAAAACCATTAAAATTGAGGGCCATGCATCAAGTGATTAGGATGATCTAACGGAATTGAAAGTTTGCACGTGGTAGGTTCCATTTGGATCTTTTGATCCCCCACCTTTCCATGATTGACATTGGTCCAAGTGGGCACCACAAGGACACTTGTGTGGATTGTCTGCAAGGAGCACACCCCTCCTTTTAGCCCCAACTAATTGTGGATGAGTTTACACAAGAATTTTTAGGGTTTTGGTTGCTCCTCTCTCTCTCTCTCTCTCTCTCTCTCAAACAATTTCCTTTGTTGACCGATGACTAACAGTTTTGCCCTAGCCAAGCTTTATTTTTATTTTTTTCTAGTTTTTATCTGCTTAGTTGTGAAGTTGATTTCTTTCTTTGAATTTCTTCTTCTCCCCCCTCCTCTTTCTTCTTTCATGAAACATGATGGATTGTTGCTAATTTTTAATAAAGTAGTCTACATTTGAGCAAGGAAAAGGGAAATCACATGAACATTAGACCTTTTGAAACTAAACTGATATCTTTTCCATATTCCCTCTATGCTAGATCTAAAATTGCATAAGAAAAAACGTTAAACAGTTAGAAGTTTTGTTCTCAGAATGACGGATGAATTTTTTGCTGATTTGCCCCTTAGCATATACTATACATATGTTTATGTATATCCAGTCGGCTATTATGTATGCTTCTTCTTTCAGTGAAAATGCTAATTAAAAGCCACTTTGATCTTTGATACCTTTATACTTCAAGATAGGCAATGAATCGCGTTTTACCATATCTGATACTTTTTAATGCGTAAAATCCATGTCCCTACTATATCCATGGCATTTCCCTTTGTGTCCATGCCAGATCTAGGCATCATAGACTTTGATTATGTTTTTGCGAATGCCTTGTTGTATTTGAACTTCTGTGCATGCTTTCATTGAATTTCCAGATACAAATGTGGATAAAGAAGACCTTCAGAACTATGGTGAGGCAACATTTTATGACGCACGTGTAGTTGTATATACAATGTATTTTTTGCTTATGATATGTTAACTAGTGACTTAATGTGGTTCTGGACTACTCAAAGTTTGTAGGGTAACTTTTTTCAGCTCTTCTTGTTTTGAGGATCAAAGGCATCTTCTATGTATAATCTTATATTTCATCTTCAGGAGAGAAGATCACTTCATTCCCATGGTGAATTTCACCTTGATTGGAGTCAAATTCATCCTAGTCATAACTACCGGGGTTTTGTTTGGTTCCAATGATCTTCCTTGCTGAGAAGGGGGTCCCACAATATATAGTTTGATCTCTTCTATTGTAATTTACCATGCTAGGTCCTATACATATTTTCTGTATGATTTATGAGATCTAAGAAAATGTATTCATCTAAATCTTCTGGAAGAATACAAATATATGAATACGTTATAGACTTGGTCACTTCCCATTAGAAGTGTTTAATGCTGTTTGATACATTTTCGATATGGATGTCGGACACAACTCTTTAGATAAAAAACCCACAAAACTAAATGAAAACTATACATCAAAAGTAAAAGAAGAATGGGAAACTCCTTTCCTAGCAAGACTGTTTGTCAGGACGTTAGCCTCTCTTAAAACATGATTGAAGAAAGTTCTAAGCTGCCTCGAAATATCCTGCACTGCACCCCTCCACCCTGCCCGCCTATCTCTCGAGGATAAGATGTTTTCCCTGAACTCCACTGAATCACCGAAAAAGAGTCACCTTGAAGAATAACATTGTAACCTCCCATCCTACACAACTCATGTCATCCTACCAGAAGAACAAAAACTTCAGCCTCATTAGCATCCGAGAACATGTAAAAATGCTGAAGGAAGATATTGTTCTAAGTTTTTTATGCAATTGATGGTCTTGTCATATTTAGAATGCATGAAAGGCTACATCTAATAAAGCTAAAAGAATGCATAGGTAGCATGTCTCAAGTTAAGCTATTCATTTTAAGTATCTTTAGTATGCAAGTCATCTGCTACTAGTTTTTCTAAATCCTCAAGGCATGTAAATTACATGTGCACCTCTAATGCATTTATCGTGTGGCTCTTGTATGTTTTTTTCTTTATAACCATGTGGCTTTTGTATGTGAACTGAGCATATCATAGTGGATTACATGGCTAATCCTATTGTTCTATCAAATGATCATTCTTCACAACACTAAATAATTTCATTATCATCTTCTAAGCTGTTTCATTTTACATGATGATTTTATATTTTCCTGAATGCTAGTTTTCAAGATCTATTTTACTCAATCAATGTGTATAGTTTTAGGCATTGGTGTTATAATATTATTTAATCAGGGAAAAAGAAAATCAAGAAAATATGTTATTTACTTAAAGGGTTTAATGTGTTGATATGTGGACTGTGATTGCAGTAGGCAGAAGCAAGAAGCGGAAGGGTGACTATGGAATTGAGGTGTGCTTGAGTGCTGAATGCTTATCCAATATAATTGTCTTTTTTTCTTAGTCATGTTGTCTTGACTTTCATTTACTTATTTTGCTTATCGATTCTCATTCTTGATTCTCATCAAGGTTGCTCCTGGTTCTTGTTAGATGGTTTAATATGATTATTTCAATTTCACACACAACACAATTGGATTATGTTATTTTTTTGAGTCTAGTCCTAGCTCCTAACTCCTAATTTCTATTCTTTCTTGATGTCACCAATATTTTTTAATGAGTTGTTAATGATATTTTGTAGATAAAAGTATACTATAAGTAATTGTAAACCCAGTATTTTTAGGACTAAATACATCAAGGTTGCCTATACATCTTATGATAGAGATGGATGGAATTCGTTGTACACATCTCAAACTTGATACACTTCTTTTGACCTTAGTTTGCATTCCTAATCTCACCTAAGCTCACTTATAATTGTTTTATATGATGCTAGTCATGCATACACTGCTATTTTTTTTTTCAACGTCTTGTTATTTTTGATATCCATTCATCGGGTTTTATGAATTCAGAAACATTGTCTTATAGTTAGTTATTCTATTTTTATGTAACGCGCCTCAATGACTGTATTCTCCATTTGGATTTCAAAAGTCTCGATGAATGTATTCTCCCTTTGGTTTTCAAAAGGTCTCGATGATTGTATTCTCCCTCTGGATTTTAGTTCAGTTGGAAAACTAAAGTTTTTTCCTCCATATCCTTTTTTTTTTTTTTTTTTTTGAGTTCACAATTGATACTTATGGAATGTCAATGATTTTCATCATACGAGATGTTAGGAGGAGGATACGGGATCAACAAAAATGCTCATGAAGATCCAATTCCCATTGACATTGAAGAAACAACTAGCTGATGATTGGGAGTTTGTTACTCAACTGGGTAAGGTAGTTGCATCCCAAGCTATGATTGAGCTCTTTTACTTTTATCATTTACCTAGTATCTAATGGCACGTAGAAACAGCTTAATGTAATGGTTGTCTGGTCAACTTAAAAATTAGAATGTATGATTTGATACTTTGTACACATGGCTTCCTATAGATAATATCTCTAGCAATGTTTTCCTTGGGGTAAAAAATGACATTTATTTTCTTGTATTTAGTGCTTTAGGGCTTAGCTCACTTGGTGGAGGGACTTATATGTAATTTCTGTAGTTTGTAGGATTCTACGTAATTATAGAAAATCCACAGGGGCTTTTATGTGATATTATAGTTCTCACCTAATACGAAATAACATCAAGTATTCTTGCCAACCTCTATAGAAAATCCACAGGGGCTTTTTTTTTTTTGATAATGCTCCTATTTTTCTTCTTCTTCATAAAAGCTTGAAATACTCGATGCCATCTTCACTACACCTAGGTTTAGAGATTATCATGCAAAGTCGCCTAGTAGTGGAGATTTGAAGAAATCTCAGGTTTTACAGGCTCTCTGCCTTAGGCAAACCTGTGCATAGGTTCAGCTAGGCCCAGTTGGTGGTCCGCAGGACCGCAGCCCCTTGAGTCTACGAAGTGAAGGTTGACAATCTATCAGCAACTCTATGAAGGTCGATAGCTCTATTTCATGGTTGACGGAGGCTTGGCAATCTGTGGGTGACTTTTTGTGAATGGTACTCTAAGGTAAGGTGCTGTTTGGTACTTTAGAGTGTTGATTTACATTATAGAAGAGAGAAGTTGTTTTTTCTCCATTGTTTTTTGTTGCAGAACTTGATTCAGAACAAGTTCTATTGGAAAGAAATGTCTTCCAAGTTAGAAACAAATTGTGAAAGAGTAAAATCCTCGTGAATCAGTCCTTTTGTTGTTGTTACAGGATTTTTTTTTTTTTCGGTAACACTAAAATTTTATTGAAACAAAAAACAAATATAAGGGAGATAAAAGCATACAAAAAGACAACTTTTAGGTGAACCAGTACAAGAGACATGTACCAGCCACCGAACCCAGCCAACTACATTATAGGAGCACTTAGAGTTTGATCTTCCCCGTGCTTATCTAAAGAATTCACCATCCATTTGCAAATCTACTATTATTCTGAAACGTGACCTGCATCTCAGTCTCAGATACCGATAGACTGATTTCATTGAATAAGAATTGCATTTTCCAAGTTCCTCTCAATGATTTATTCAGTGAACAATAAAGCACAAGTACGTTAATATGGGGTCAAAAGAAGGGAATGATGTCTCTAATGGTAAAAAGGAAGTTTCTGGTGGAACTTAAAATGTGTTCAACCCTATAGAAAACATCAATCCTAATGCCTGAATTATAGTGGAATTGTTCCATAAAAAAACTATAAAGACTCATGTTATTCTGTGAGGATGGCTATTGGTGGAGCAAAGCACCTAGGGTACATTGATGGAAGTTTCTTTGTTACTGTTTGTATGTTTTTAATTTACCACCTCTCTAACTCTACTCTCTTTGTAGGAACCTAGTAAGGAAATCCCTTTTTACTTTAATACATTTTGCTTTTAATACAATGAAGATTCACTAAAGAAAAAAAAAAAAAATCTAGATTTGCCTTGCATGACCTGTTTCTGCAAGCTCCATTTCTGTGTATTTGCATAACAACATAAATAAAAAAAGAAAAGCATTTGTCTCCGTAACACTTAAACCATGGGAATCCATAGAGACATACAAATAGACATAGAAGAAGGATAAAAGAATTTCAACTAAACAAAGTAAACACAGCGAAGTTGGCACGTTATAACTATTTAGCAAATAACTTCAAATAAAAAAATGTACCAGACCTTGTTCATTATTCTCTAACATTGCTAAGTAAGCAGCAACGGGGAGCCCACCACACGTAGGTCATGCTCTCCTATGGATGTTTCCCATGGACATCCATGTGGATAGCCTTGTGGGGACCACCTGGGGCCCCATCAATTATGAGGGAAGTGGGGAATTGGAAGATCTTGATGTGGCCTACCTATGTGCAAGATTGTAAGTCCATCATATCATCCTAACCCTTGATCTGTGGCCTAGAAATTTAATGGCTGTGTGTGTATATAAAAGACCCTTGATCCAATGGTTCAGTCCATTCGGATTGGTGTAAATCCAATAGATCTAGTGTAAACAGGGGGCGGGGTTTTGATGACCCGTTCAGATCAGTGCCTAAGTGGGGCCCACATGGCTGTATGCATGTGGTAAGGATGGTCCTTATAGCTTATGGTAAAGACTCCTAGAAACCATTGGATCAATGGAAAGCAGTCGGCATGGTGATCATTTCAAAAGTATGTATGTGTATGAGTTTGTGTCCGTCCTTGCATTTTGACGCTTAATGCACTTGATACTTCAGATCATGCTTTCCCTTGACATTTTGTTTTGTGAAGTGTAATTGATGATAAGAAAACCAAAAGGAATGTACATATGAATGGTCACAATTAATGATGAGTCATGCAAAGCCCAGTGACTCAGGCTTGCCAAGTACCGAAAGTAGCGTAGATTTGCACTCTCTGAGCCAATTGGATAATGAGCTCCCTGAGAGTTCCTTGAGTCTTTGAAGAGTGTTTAATGGGCATAAATGCAAGTGGAACCATGAAATGGAGTTCTTTTGAGTCCTTCACTTGTTGCAATGTTGAACTATTTCAGAAGGTGGAACATGGTTTAGTCATGCCCTGTCAGAAGAGTTGCAAACTGCTGTTTCTCTCACTCATGCTCTTTAGATTCCTGTAGACACTGTTTCTTGAGTTTGCTTTTATAATGCACACAAATAACAGAAAATGACACTCTCGTGCATAAATAATCTAATTGCATTTTATTGTTCCATTCTTGTTTATGGAGAATATTGCTTCTAATTGTGGATTAATTGTGGAATTTTTATTCATTTATTTAATAATTATTCTCCAGCTTGTTAAACTTCCACGTAACCCGAATGTTGATGGCATACTGAAGAAGTACCTGGCCTACAGATCAAAGAAGAATGACATGTAAGTTCCATTGGCATATACCCCTTGAAATGTTGGGTTGCCAGTCATAATAGCAAAATTGGGTTATTTCCTTTTGTTCCTTTAAAATGTGAGTGTGACCACGATTCTTATGGCTCTCGCTTTCTTGCCAAGTGTTTTTTTTTTACACCCCTTTGGGCCGGATTAATCCCTACGGGCCCAAGGGGAGCCGGTTAAATCCCCTGTGGCCACAGTGTGGTAGCGCATTTCTTGCTAAGTTGTTATAATTTAATGTATTATGCATTTCTTATCATTTGGATAAAATACTTCTCGTCTCTCCTGATATTAACATTTGTTTTTGGTGGTGTTCTGGAAGTCCTAACAATGTGATCTTCATCACCATGTTACTGTCGTTACTTTAAAACCTCAAAATATACAAAGCTCTTCACGGTAAAAAGAGTTCATCGCCATTATCATCCTCCCATCCTTCTGTTGTCAGCTTATCAGCTTATTGTGATCTACAATTGTAATAAAGGTCATTGTTGGATTATTTTATTTGTCTCCTGAACATTTTTATTCTACTGTTGGTGGATGTAGGGCAGCTGAGTCAGTAGAAGAAATTCTGAACGGAATGCGCAATTACTTTGATAAGGCATTACCAGTGATGCTTTTGTATAAAAAGGAGCGTCGCCAGTATGATGAAGCAATTGTAGATAATGTCTCTCCTTCGGCTGTTTATGGTGCCGAGCATTTGCTACGACTATTTGGTATGCTAATGCATTAGCTTCTTGTTCTTATAGGATTATATATATTTCTTCAGGGACAGGCCTGCCATTCTTAGCTTAGAGATAGTGTCAAGCTTGTGGTGCCCACCTTGCCCCCTCCTTTGATCAATCAAAGCCCTTCACGCACACATTGTGAAAACTGATAAAAACTTGAGTTTTATCAACTGAAATCTAAGTTTGAAACTGATAAAAATAATGGCACCATTAGAAGTGGATCTTGAAGCATGCATTGCAGCCAATGCTTTATCCTAGATGGAGGTGTCAATTGAAAAAAATGGACCCACACCCATGTATATCATGGGCCCAGGCTATTGGTGGGCCACGGTGTCAGCGACAAGCCCACAACCTTTATTGACTGTACAGCCCAGTCTTCCCATTATGGGCTTTTTCCCATGTGGTTCCATATAATAACATTAGTGAAAAAGGCAACCTTGGGTTAATTGCATGAAATTCTAGGGTTTGGGGCATGCGAATCATTCGATTCCATTTGGTTTGTACTGGCTAATGTATCATCACACTTCTTAAATTCCAGTCCATATTTGAAGAATGCAGTTGTGTTCTGTTCATATCCCATATGTCTCGATCCAGTTTTCCTGTTGAAAGTTGAACTGTAAAATCAATCATCTTTTTTTTTTTTTAAGAATTTATTTGTGTTTCCTTTTTTCCCCTTCAGTCAAATTGCCAGAGTTACTGGCCTATGTGAACATGGAAAAGGAGGCATTGTCTCAATTGCAGCAGAAGTTGCAAGACTTTCTCAAGTATAGTAGCTATTCTTCCATCCACCATGTTTGCTCATCTCTTAGCCTTTTTTTAATCAATGCTTTGAATTAATTGATCAAAAATGAATTGCATGTGATGAAAATGAACAAACAAAATTTTGCTCATTTTTAACCCCATTTTTAACTCTGAGCTTGTTCAGCAAAATTTGTTCTAGCTTGTTTTATCCATGTGCTGAAAATAGGAAGTCTTTGCTCTTTTTTTTTTTTTTTTTTTTCCTTTTTTAAATTTTGATGGGATTTTATTGTATATTTGATGCAGTGTGTTTGAACACAACAGTTTTCTACAATCTAAAGATGTTGTTTTTCTTTGGGCTTTTTAAAGTATGTCACATATTGTGACAGGATGTTTATCTTTTTATAGTTTATATTGCTACAGGATGTTTATCTTTTAATATTTGATATCGTGTAACAAAATTGATTCACAAATATGTGATGGTGAAATTTTTTTCATTTTGTAGTTTATGCAGATGGATTCAATGCTTTTTAATAAAATTTGTCTTCACCAATCTTCTGCTGCTTGGAAAATATTGATAGTGTTTTTACATGCTTCAAATTCCATCTTTAGAAGTTTCTGTATCAATTGAAACGAAGCGATGGTTCGGTTTAATTAATTTTTAAAAAAAGTCTCATAGAAAAGAGAATGTTATATAAGAACTCTAACATGGACATGTTTTCCCCCTCATGTAAATGGTTTCACATGATTATTGTTAGAGTTTGATAAATATAATCATTCTAACAAGGGGAATTGTCGGGACTTTCAGCAAATGTACAGTTAATTGTTGCTCCATTTCCATATGCCAGAGCCTTTTGTTCATGGATTGACAGCTGCCTTGATGATCCCCATTGTGGATGTAGGAATTTCTTGCAAATCTCCTGGACGTGAAAGATTCTTTTTTTTTTTTTTTTGGGTTTGTGGCATCCATATTTTTAGTTAAGGATACAACCATCCTGATACAGAGGGCATGGCAAGGAATCGTTGTGATCTTTCAATCTGGGCTACCTCCCTCTGCATCTCCTATATATGATCCCCACATGCATGGAATTAGAAGCATTATCAAATTGCATATTTACCAAGTCTGAGGGCCTGATTTACACAATTAGCAACTGAGATGGTAGCTAGGAAACAATGCTGATCTATCATCATCATAAAAGCCTTGTCTGATCTTTTCAGAGGAGGCTTTGAGAGCTAAAACTTGAACAGTGATTCCTATTTAGTGCTATCCTATTAATTCTAGAATCTAAAATGTCACCTAAGCTGCTTCATTTCAAGTAGCCATTGGTTCTGTCAACCACTTCTAATTCCTTGTAGTTGCAAGTTGCAACACTTGAATTATTTATTTAGCGATTGTTTTGGTCTTCTATTTTACATGGCTAAGCCTCTTATATGGAATTTTCATGATTTTTTCTTCTGTTGGAGTCATCAGTAGATTTCCTCTAATGTACTGATTGTTTAATTTTGGATCTTGTTTTCCTCTTCCATTAGAGACTGTTTATGCCTAATTTCCAAATCCATATAAAATTACTGGAATAACAATCTTTACAGTCCCAGTTGTGTGCCTTGCTTTGGATACAATGTATATATTTTGTGTTCTTCACGCTATTGGTCTTCCATGTTTTAAATGAAGCATTGTCAAATCTAACTCTTTTGGCATGCAGGTTCCTTCAGAAAAACCAGAGTGCATTCTTCCTTTCTACATACGAGAGCTCCAACATATTAGAAGAAACTGATGAGGAACAAAATGACTGATTTGAGTCACAGCAAATGTGCTCAATTATGTACCGCCATCATACTAGTTCTAGGAATTATCACAACACTGTTGCATCTGTCATATGATTTGTTGCTTGAGACAAACATTAGGGAAACAACGGATCCAAAGAGGAAACATTGGATTGTGCAAGTAATATGTACATACGCATCATTCTTGTATTACCTGTGTAACAAATTCCATTTGTCCAATTATATGACCAATCTTTTATGCCATGTAATCCTGTGTCACTAAATGGACTGGTATGTGTTGTGCCGATAGGTCACTTTCGATGCATAAGTCGGGTGTGCCGCCGGACATTTTTTTAGAAATACTGCTTGGATTTAAAAAAAAAAAGAAGAAGAAGAAGAAGAAGAAGAAAGGTTTGGACGTGCAGTAGGGAAATACGAAATATAAAGGTGATCAAATGGCGTCGCATTACTCAAAAGAAGTCCCCCAAGAATATTTTGAAGGACTTGCATGCTCATTAAGAAAAGTGATTCTAGTAGCAGGCTCTACTATTGTAACCTTTTCTCAATCTTTGAGATATTTTCACATCCGCTGGGTCTGTTGCATGGAAGATGGCTAAAAGGTGATGCAAAAAGGTCCACACTGATGAGAGCTCAGTGGGATTTAACCACGTGAAAGAGGTGCGGTGTAAGCAACAAATCCAACCCATAAACACATCTTTCTCGTTCAGCAAAATAAAAGCTCGTCTCATGATACGTTTACAAACAAAAAGAAAGGCACAATGCAATACGGTACATGCTAGAGAATATAGCAGGGACACAAAACAGAGAATAAATGTATAGTCCCATCTCTTCTCTCAACTTCTCGACATGTAATCTATGCCCTATTAGCAATACATGCATGTATGCCTTATTAGAGGGAAAAAAAGAAACTCACTTAAACCATATATGCTTAGATAATAATAGCAAGAGCTTCTCCATGGCATGTACCCCAAAAGGAGACGGATGAACGAAAGATGCATGGGTCGGTTTGGTTTTATTCTTGGAGATTGCTACCAGCGACGTCCAACACAAACCTATACCTGACGTCGTTCCTTTCCATTCTCTCCATTGCAGTGTTCACGTAATCCATCTTCACCACCTCTGTCATTGACGTCAGACCCTTCTCTGCCCAAAACTCCAACAGCTGTTGTGTCTCTTCCATGCTCCCTATGTAACTTCCAGCGATTGTCTTCCTCCCTATCAGAGAGAGAATGTGAGAGAACTCATCAGAAACAGAGTAGTTTTGTAGGCATTCATACCCATTTGAAAGTAAAACTCCCCAAACAAAAGAAAAGATTATACACACCTAGAATCACACTAACAGGATCGAACTGCAATGATTCGGGCGCCCCAACCAACAACAGCTTCCCATCCACTTTGAGCAGCGATAGGTATGGTTCGAGCGAGTGCACGGCTGGGATGGTGTCAAGAATGTAGTCCAGGCTCTCTTGGGCGGCGCCCCTCATCTCGGCCTCATCCGAGCTCACCAGAAAAGCATCTGCGCCCAAGTGCTCCAAGGCCTCCTCTCTCTTCCGATCCGACGAGCTGATCACTGTGACGTGGTGGCCCATGGCCTTCGCTATCTGTACACCCATGTGGCCCACTCCTCCCAAACCCAGGACCCCACCCTTGAGACCCTTTTTGGACCCACAGAACTGTCTCAAGGGGCTGTAAGCTGTCACCCCAGCGCACAATAGTGGGGCCGCCTGTTCCGGTGCGGCTTATCGGGTATCTTAACCACAAACCTGAGAGTTTAGGATGTAAATTTATCAGTAAAGAAAATACGATCAAGTGCAACTTATTTGGAATGGAATTTATGTAGCCTATCCAGTATATAGTTGGGATAAGGATTTAATGATGACGATGACGATGATGAGAGGCGATAAAAAAAGAACGAGGGCTGTGAATGTTGGTGGAGAATGTATGTACTGACTTGTGGTGGACGACCATGCCCGAAGCGAATCCTCCTTGTGTGGGTTTTCCATCTTTGTAGATGCCGTTGTAGGTGAAAATGCGGTCGCTGCAGTACTGCTCGATGTTGGATGTGCATGAGGAGCATTCACCACAGGAACCTATTATGCCCCCGACGCCTATTATTTCTCCTAATCTGAATTTCTTCACTTCCGAGCCCAACTCTATAACCACTCCTACTACCTCGTGCCTTCATACGAGAAAATTAATTCATAAAAAAAAAAATGCCATCACTAACAATGACAGCCATGAATCTTACCTATCAAATCATACCCCTTGAGTGTTAATTAATAAGGGCACATTTGTGCGGCTTCTTTTCTATAAAAAAAAAAAAGTATATAAGACGAGAAGACACTTTTTCACTGAAAGTCTCTCTCGTATTTGGTATGGCTGCTTTTCATGAGGAAAGAAAAAAGAATGAACTTAACTTTTTTGTAATTCGAATTTGGTTTTTCTCCTAACATTGAACAATTGTTTACGGCGCATGACAATACCCTAAAATAAAAATAGCTTAGGTGTAAGAGCGAGAGAATAGAGTAGTGGTATACCCAGGGAACAAAGAGTAAGTGGTCATGTGAAGCATATTCCTCATCTGATGAAGATCTGTGTGATCTACTCCACAGTAAAGCACCTTGAAGGCTACATCTTCAGGACCCGTTTTCCTGTTTATGCAAAAAAGAAAAAAAAAATGACAGACCCGTTTTCCTGTTTATGCAAATAAGAAACAACCGAAACAAAGAAGGGAGAGAGAGAGAGAGATTGGTCATGAAAGGTATAGAAATGCCTGAGAGTGAAAGAATAGGGGGACAGAATGCCAGTAGTATCTCTAGCAGCCCATCCCACAACTTTTCTCTCTTGTTGGGCGCTGTCCATTTCCTTCGGAAGTATATAGAAAAGAGGAAGAAGGTAACAAAGTTCTTTATGAATTGGATAATGATGTGGGTGTTGGTTAGTTGTGTTGTATGTAGGGGCTTAAATAGACTTGCCTGATTGAGAAGTCAAGACCTTGTTAGGAACAGAAACAGATGGAGAGATGCAGAGCATCTACAACATATAGTGGCGGCTAAGAACTCACAGGGCATGGGGTCACCCCACCACCCTTTTTTTGACCTGTTCTTACTTAGTATGAATTAAGAAATGAGAAGTGATCTAAAGGCTAGCGTCAGTATGCTACCGATGGCAATTAAAACTAGATTTATCTATCATGTATAGTGCCCACTGGAGTGTGATCAGATCCATTTATCACACTAAAACCAAGGCATCTGCATGGGAACCCACTCAAATTTAACTTCTCATGGAGGCAGATTGATTTTATGGAAAAGTTCAGTTATCATCATCGTCGTCATTATCAAAGCCTTGCTCCACCTATATTATGCCACTACGGAAATTCTGTTTCGCTCTATCCTGCCGTGAGGAATATAGTTATATATTATATAAGTATCGATCTAGTGATGAAATGGTAGTTGGTACTCAGTTCAGTGTCATACTAGAGACATTTTCTATAAAGACCATAGGTGAATAAAAGAGTTTGATCATGCCATGCAAACTGGGCCTCACACATGATAAATTAGATTTTAATCTAGATTTGACAATAACAAACATATAGTAAATTTTAATTTTTATTAGATAACTAATCCTTAAAACTGTTTTATATTAAGTGGGGCCATTGGAGAGCACAACCTTCTCACTCTAACATTTGACAAACTGCTTCTAGAAAGCTGTCTGTCGCATTTGATAGACTGCTTCCAGGAAGGTGCCCCCAACCCATAGCTGAAACAAAGTTAAAAATTTCTAAGAACCCCCTACAAAACCTGCTAATTAATATGTAAAACAACATTGAATATTCCTTGTGGAGGTTATTAATCTCTCCATTAACGAGGTAGGCATAGTACAGACCTTCTTTCATACGTCATCTACCATAATGCCTAAGTTTCATGTTTACTTTTCGAGAAAAGTTCAATAGGGTTTTGATATATAGTTTATTTATTTAATTATCTTTGTTATATGATTATTTTTTAGTAGCTAAATCATCAAGGTAAAGACCTTTTGAGGAAAGAGAAAAGGAAATCGAGGGAAAAATGATGGGAGGAAGGAGGGGAAAATGAGGTTTCGGGCGAT
This sequence comes from Camphora micrantha, assembly GCA_003546025.1. Classification (NCBI taxonomy): domain Eukaryota; kingdom Viridiplantae; phylum Streptophyta; class Magnoliopsida; order Laurales; family Lauraceae; genus Camphora; species Camphora micrantha. The sequence goes on from QPKB01000002.1 coordinate 75,351,547, forward strand.
TTGTATGGGTTTGAATGTGGCGACGATATCGTCACGCATTTAAATCTTTAATAAAAAGAACGAAAATGGTCCCAGAGAACCACTTCCATCCTATATTGACTAGTGGCCCATTTTTCGGTTAGTGACGATCGAGGGTCATTATTTTGGTAGTTTCCTCTAAATAGGCGGTCATAAATTTTGCTGGGACTACGCCGAAAAGCTTGAGTGCAAATCTTTGGACCAACAGATTACTCGTTGGGGCTTATACCAGGAGATGGCTGCAAATCGAACATTAACTAATCTATGGATATTTTAAGGTATAACTTCGTTCAAACTTTTTCCTTTTTTTTTTTGCTAATTAATAAAGAGCGTTCGTTAAAATAAAATTAACAAGGAAAAAAAAAAACTAGTAGAACAAAAGGAAGACAAAATACAATAGATAATGTCCAGCCATCGATGATGGGATAAAAAGTGCAGACTATGCATCGGGACCCTGTAAAATTCAAGGGGTTCCCACCTTTGGTGACGCTCTGGATGCACGCTCGATAAATTCTTCCGACACTAGGTAAAATCTTCCCTGGAGCAAATAAGAGGAGAAGAAAAAAAATGACCTTCTAACTTTGGGAAAATGGGGGCCCAGTTCGCCAAAATGTCAAGTTAATCCCTTCCAAGATCTATCTAGAGGTTCCATATGCTTGGGTCCAAGTCTCTTGTAAAAACAGATACGTTTTCTCCAACGGACAATTTCCTCTCAAGAGTTAAAAAAGAAGAGACTTGTGTAGCTTTGAAGTGGATTCGATCCAGATCCTTTCAGAGACAATGTTTTCGGGGAACTTTGTAGTGACTGGAAGCAGTCTGCACTGCAGCCACTCTTAAAAATGGAAACTTCTGGGACTGGGGATGCTCATGGGCCTACGTTTGTATCTAAATATCAAAAGCGGGCTTGGGCCTTGGCTCGTGTTCGCATATGCTTTAAGGCCCAACCTGACGTGACATATTTAGCACAAAAGAACTGTTTGAATATACTTTTGTGATTTTACAGGCCTATGGTCGGGGTTGGGATCGAACATTGGGCTTGATGAGAAACACGCCGAGCTTTAGCAATCACCAGCCCAGTTGGTCCCCGCCCATAAATACCTGTAGCCATCTTTCATACTAATGAGCCGAGTTGAAATGGGGTTGTTTGTTTGGTGTGCAAAAAATGGTATGAAAATGGAGACCTGTGTAATGGTTACCTTTTGCATAATTACAAGACTTGCAAGGACAAACCTATCAGCATCAACTGAGCTTGGATGAGTCTGGATGTGCCCACATATCGTTAAATTAGAGGAAGCTCAATTCCACCATGCAGGCCCGATTCAAGATTGAAAACCTGAAACTTAGACTGTTGAGAGACCCATTAGCTGTTGAGGCAAAATGGGACATTTTACGAGACCGGAAATGCACATTAAGTTCCGGCTACATCTTGCTATGTTCGTTTCAGGCAATCCATCCCTCCGTAATGGCGCCTTTACATTTTCTTCGCCATGCGCAAGTTTGTCAGAAAGGTCTTGCGTTTGTGGCTGTGCATTATAGTTTGTTCGTTTGCATAGAATGCATAGAAATTTATGATCAAATAAACCATACCAAAAGCTACCAGAGATTTTCTCTTGCCGAGTGGTCCAAGACTATATTCAGAAAAACAGTTGCCAGCTGTTAATGCATGCCAGTTCTCCCTATATTGATTGGCGAGAAACCTGCGGGTAGGTGAGAATTTCTCAATTATTAAATATGAAGTTGTGAAAATCGGAACTCCACGTGGATGTTAGGGTGATGAGAGGGTATTCATTACTCATTTTTCCTTTGATTCATTTTCGATTGAATGGGAGATTATTTGACGGACATTTTTAGATATCCATTTTTGATTCTTCATTTTTAACCACTGTCAGAAATAAAAAGGCTCACGATGGGTAGGAGTTGAATTACTTTGGAAGAAAAAGGCCTCTAGTGGAGAGGGCTAGACTGTCCCACCAGATACCCTGCCAGTAACTAAATTTGGGACCTGGCCATGAGCACCAGATTACGATTTTAGATGAAGATTTCCAACGAATGAACGGCCGGGACAGAGACCATGTGGCACTGATAAAAATGTAAAAAAAAAAAAAAAAAGTTTTAAAATCTTGTTCTTGGAAGAGGATGAAAATTTTCAAGGAAAAATATTTAGTGAGAACTTACGTCCATACGTCATTGCAAAAACGGGTGATGGTCACAGTCAAATCCGTGAGAGTATGACTAACCAAGTCCCATGGCGGATCCGGATCTCCTGTTTGGACCAAACAGAAAAACTTGTTTGTAGGGGTGTAACGGTTCAGTTAACCGGTCAATTTGGGAAAACCGTTAACCGAACCGTAACCGCGGTTTTCTGTCTTTTGAAACCGTAACCATAACTGTATCACAAAAACCGTGGAAAACCGTAATCGCGGGTAACCGTATTAAACGGTTCTGTTACGGTTAATAATCGTAGAATGTTTTCCTCACATAAGTCACATTAGAAGATAAATGTGAATGATTGAAGGTAAAATGACACATAATGAGCAATTAAATAAGGTAAGAAATATTTCATTCAGCCCCCTTATTTTTTCTTTTATTTGTAAACGGTACGGTTAACCGTATACGGTTAACCGAATCGTATCATACGGTTCGGTTCGATTAATAACCGTGAATTATTACAGAAAATCGTAACCGAACCGAATCATGCGGTTTTTAGATTTCATTAACCGTAACCGAACCGTGAAATACGGTTATTAACCGCGATTCGGTTCGGTGAGACGGTTTTTCGGTTTTTTTTAACACCCCTACCTGTTTGGACCAATCAGGGGTGCCATATGGGGAGAGGATGTCAAAAATCAGATGACATCCCATCTCCTCCAATAAAAAAGAATTTTCTCTCCCCCATGTGGGTGTGACACCACCCCCCCCCCCTCGACCGACCCTTGGTCCAAACATGTTTCCCTGTTTGGTCCAAACATGGGATCCGTTCTGTCCCATGGTCCATGCTCTAGACCTTTGGACGGTACGGTACCCGAAAGTGCTCCCTTGAAGCTATACTCTTCGTAGATTTTTTTTTTTTAACAAGTTTTCTCCAAACTACCTCACAGTACATGACAACTTTTGTTGATGTAAATTTTACAAAAAGATTTGCTTTTTCTAATTAAATCAATCACCCCAGCATATTTGTCTAAAGTCTAATTGAAATGGGTTTTCTTCAAACTAATTATTCAGATCGGCAATATTTCAAACCAATGAGACTCGTGATACAACCCTAATTGGAACGGTGCTATTTCAAAGAGGCCAAATTTGCCAATCAGGCGCTAAATTACTCTAATCACTTGGCTACCTTGAGTTTTTTTTTTTTTCTGTTCGTGGGTATGAGACCCCAATCCGCCTGAATAATCCCTTAAGATAAGACCAGGTCCAGTGCTCTAAAAAAGGAGAATCTACAAGGGTAAGAATGGAGTACTTTAGCTAGCATAATGAGGCTTTATCCAAGTCTGAGCCAAAGCGGGCAATATCATGTGGACGGCTGACTCGGGTCGTTATAGTGGAGCCATTAGAGCCAACTAAAGCATGACAACGCCAATCGAGTGTTAATGGATTGTTTGCCTTTTACACATTGATAGGACAATGGGTTCTACGTACATGTGAAACACACTATCATGGTTGTTAAAATCACCTTCTTCACATGAGTAAATGAGTATTTAGCAAATATTTTAGATGTATTTGGATGTTTTGAACATTTTTCACAAATTTCATAAGATCCATAAAGATTTATTCTATGACAACATCTTCTTGCTTATTATTAATACGAGAGAGAATATCGAATAGTTTGGCTCATGAATTGCTAGTGATATAGGTTGAGGCTTTTTTATTTACTAAAAGTCTATGAAGATTTGAGATAATTAGCTACAAGTTCTTATGATATTATAGTTCAATAAACAAAGTGAACGATGTAGACAACAAATATGGGGCCCACATAGTGAGTATAACAATAAGAATGATTGATGGGGAACAGATAACCATATTATCAATAAATGATTGCAAGCGAATGACCTCTTCACATATTATCAATAATAAGTTAGGTCAAATTCTAATAAAATTTGAGGAGCACCGACATAAGAGAGAACAATATTTATTTTGAAAAATTTAGATTCTTCAATAAATAGATGAAAAAAAAAGAAGAAAAAAGCCTTAGAATTTCCTTTTGAGTCCGATAGATGATCACCATCATCCAATATTGCAGGGCTCAATACATCCCTGTACCACTTTTTAAAATAACCACAGTTGTTGCCACCCTTGCTATTTAAATATGTGGACCATGTGAAGCAGACACACGGACGGCTCCGACCCTTATCTCTCAATAAAAAATCAAATAACAATTTAATGGTCAAAAGGACCATATGCCTTAGAATAGACATGCATATGAGTTGCTTTGGCCTTATTTTAAGCTTCTAGACTCGGTACATCATATACAGTAAGAACAGTGAGAAAAAGCATAAAAGATGTGATCGAATGAGATGTGTAGATTGATTTCCAGGCACAAAAATCTTTTACAGCTAAGACTGTTGCCTAGATTCCATCTATGTGTTGTGTGGTTGTGCTGTTTGTTCATCTTCCTTTGACACCAGAAAAGAACAAGTAGGCTTATTAAAAGTGGAGGAGACTACTGTTTTTTAATCAATTGGTTTTGTGTCTTTATGTGTTGGGAGTTCAATCAAAGGAATGGCCACTCAGAAAGAAATAGAAAAAAGTGACCAACAAGTTGGTGTTATATTTAATTGTAAACACATGCTTTGATTGCTGTAATTTAATGAAAAGACAGACTGAACCTAAATTCAATTCATAAATCAAATCGAGAGGAAAGTTAGGATGGGATGCACTTTGCATGAGATGCAGCTGCAATAATCCTGTGAATGCCACTTTGGTTGGTGGAATGTAAAGGGAACCATGTAAATGGGTAAAATCCACCCTCATCCAAAAGACCTCTAGGCCAGTTATTTTTGTTAACTTATTTTAATTGTTGAAATGTTTGTGATCAGTCACAGTCTAAAAAGTGATTGGAACATAATAAAGCGTCTCTTGGGAAATTCTCCCCATGAACATATACACCAAGCATGATGATCAGGGACTCCAAATTACTAAGATAATGCTTGGATTGTGTTGATGATCAATACAAGATAGGCATTTTTACAAATTAGCACCTCTTAAACTTGATTTCTATGGACTAACAAGAAATGGCATAAAAATATCACCATAACATCTTGACGGTAAATTTTCACAGTCTAACTCCTAGCTCCAAATACTCTAATGATATTTTTATGTCTTTTGCCATTAGTATATGGAAATCAAGTATAAATTTATAAAAACATCCTATAGACCTAGGTACATGGGTTTAAGGGCTGAAGCCCACACCAATTATTGAAAAAGTTTAGAATTTCTCAAATCCCTTGTAAATTTTAAAAATTATATATATATATATATATATTTTACATTTGTCCCTTCCGCCAATAATTCTTTTACATAAAGTTTCCCAAGTTGAATGTGGTGGTCGGCCCATGCCAACAATATATGAAGAGCTCACGTAAAATGATTGGAATTATTTAAGAATTCCAGCCCCATTTTAAGGGGGCACAGGGGTACTATAAAGCGTCACATGTGAGACAACTCCAACCATATATCAAAGATAAATGGACCTTTCCCAGTTAAATATGAACCAATGGTTTATCTTACTCTCATCAACCATCTGCAGGCTCCTAAAGTAGTTAAGACATGGGAGTTTGGATGCTTCAATTTAAGCAAACTTATCCCCCATTTATACGGTATGGATTCTGCAAAAGGTGATGCTCACAAGTCAGTATTGCAAATTACCTCTTTCTAGAAGGAAGCTTCCTTTTTTCCCCTCACTTTTGATGGTCCATGTGGAGGATTATAGATCGGACGGCCAGTATAGCATGAAACAGTTACAGACATGGAGATTCGTGCATGTGTCCCACGTGAAATAGATGGAAGCGTGTCATAATGTAAAAAGAATGTAAAAAGAATATAAAGAGAGAGAGAGAGAGAGAGAGAGAGAGAGACCATTGGTATTTGGGGCATCACTATCATTATTCAAGTGAGGAAGCTGATGCTCTCACAATTCATTTTAAAATGGATAAGAACGACTTGTATTTTCATGTAAACTCAGAGAAAGGAAAAGAAAAGAAGAGAAGAGAAAACGACATGAAGGAGACATGGGAAAAAGGAGCGAGCGGCATTGGTTGAATGGGGCACTATACCATGAACTCCTCAATCAAACGACAAGTTTGGTCTTAGTCAGTTGTGACTTGTGAGATGGCAGTTTTGTAGTGAAGCATATGGCTCTATCCAAGTGGGTGATAATCTTTATGAACCTTTTGGAAAAAAAAAACCACCTTTGTAGCCATAATGGTTTATTTAAGGGGTTTTACCCTTGATTGATCCAGCAACTTGCACATGCATCAACCTCTCTTGAGTTGGGAGTCGATCTTAGTTCACTCTATTAAAAACTCTGGTCACCATGTTAATTTGCGTTAAAATAAGTTTTTTTTTCTTTTTTATTTAAGTTAATGATTTCTCTTTACTAAAAAATAATATAATTTTCTTAATTACAAAAGACTATAAGCTTGCAGTATAGCGATCCAAATTTTGGACCGTAAAACTGTGCACTAAAATCTCTTTAAACACCAGCTTATGTTGTGTTTTCAACCAGCTGAACTACAGTTTATATATGTACGAAAGTTATTTTGATCAATAAAGTGTTTTGTATTTTTTTTATTTATATTTAGAGTTTTAATTATTCAGGGCGTTACAAAGTAAAAGACGATGGATGTGAGGCCCACTTGAATGCATGTAAATTAGTGGGAGCATAGGGATTAGATGGTTATGTCATAGTTTAGCCAATAAGATGGTTAGGCATGATATCTGTTGATCGATTCTGAGCATAGCAAATGAATGGCAGTGACCAGAATTATCGGCGATGATTTTGTGAGAGAGCTGGAGGGGGGATGAAAAGCCCATCATTGTATGTCCAGACCCAAATTTAAAATCAGTGATTTAGTGATGGAGAGATTTAAAAGTAGTCACATATGTTTTTCTGGAACATCTGGGTGCAAAGGTGATTGTTCATTTTGAGCCATTCGAATATAAGTGGGCCCCACCACAACCACAAAGAGTCCCTTCACTCACGGGAAGTGAAGGTGTGAGTGAGACAGTGAGAGGATTCAAGGAAACAACACTGGTGGTATCGAAATTTAAAGTGAGTGGGTTATAGCTGGCAGGGGGAAGTTCGACAGAATTAACAACAGCTCCCTCAAATCAAATCAGTGTTATTTTTTTTTTTTTTACTTTTACTTTATTTGACCAACGGTCCAAGTTCGTTTGGATTGTGTATGGCTGTTAGCCACGCCGCCCACGTTAGTCGCTGACAACGAACACGCAGTTTTCCAACCCTCTAATCTAGTGACACGTGTACAACGTTATGCTTGGAAAGCCAAAAGGGCATCATCAATTTGATTGGGCAGACATATAGTTCTCATCTATTGCCACGTGGCATCGTGGCCCACTCCTAGAATATCCGGTGAGGACAAAGAGATGACACCATGATGCTCCGCTAATTATCTGCTCGATCAACTTCAATGTTTCCATGGACATTTGCGCGATATCATTAACATAACGAATATTCTTCTTAAATTCGGATTCCACGAGATAATTCACTTAGAAGCTCTCGCGAAATGTCAGTAGAGTCACTTGACTTTGATAAAGAAAAAGAAAAAAAAAATTTCGTGATTTTGCCCAAGGCCCATGATCATGTGAGTCATGATATCATAGGGCTTCCACTTAAACAGTCACTGTTTTTAAAAATACTGACAAATCTGGTTTTTGCACATATTTAGGGGCTGAAGGATTAACTATGTTCAGCGTACTAAAGGACCAAAGGATTAATTATGTTCACTAATCATCTTAACTGTATAGATTACTGTATCTCAAGTTTAAAGCATTAATTACATGTATCTATGCCCTATAATTCAATGGGGTTAAAAACCAAATGAGAACAGAATTTGACCTTTTCATCTGCTGTAATGACTACGACTCGGCTCTATTGGGAGGGACCAATGTACACGGTCATACTATAAAATTTAAAATTTTGAAGCCTCAGAATCAAAGAATCATCTGCCAAGAAGTATTTTTGCATAGGTCTAATCCACTTCCATAACTTTCCATCCTTCATTCCTGATTGTCATTATTGAGAAGAACTAATCCACTTCCATAACATTCCAACCTTCATTCCTGATTGTCATTATTGAGAAGAACTCCGCAAGAAACAAACACAAGTTGAGAAAATCTCTCTGTTCTGAAGTAGACCGGAGAAGAAATGATATAGAAAAATGACAAGTGCTTTTTGACAGCAATATACAAGACAATAGCGTGTGGAAGAAGTGCAGTATGCGAGTTTGTTCAACTACCGAAAGGGGCTCATTGACCTCTCATCATCATCATCATTATTATTATTATTATGATCTATGAGACCCAGCAGTGGGCAGATACGGTAGAGTCATGGAATATCCTGGTGGACCCCGCCATTAACCATCATAAAGCACCCTAATTAAGTGATTGGATTGGTCCTTCAGTGTAGGTAGGCGACAAACCACTTACAACATAGCACCTTAACTCCCATGTTTTGAGAAATTCATGACTCAAATGGTGGGTCCTAGACTTCTAGTTCCCACCCAACTAACTGCCTTCCCGAGCAAAAGGAACCTGCAGTTACTAGATGGGCAACTCCATAAAAGGCCCACAGCCACAGGCCATTTTTAGAAATTAAATTCTCCAACGTGCCTTTGGTATTGAATGCGAATATTTTAACCATAATGTTTGGTTTCAGTTACACCTTACGAAAGAAGCCACTGACTATAGATAACACCGCTCCATGCGGATGTACCTTGTTGCAAAATAGTCATATGAGATAGAAGGATGGATTATGGATTATAATTTATAATTTATAGAATGTGCTAATGTGATAAAAGAGCATAGGTAGCCAATTCTGGTGGGCCGGATCTATCTTCAACTAATGCTATTGGATAAGTTAGCCCCGTTCATAATCAGGTGAGCTATATATATGGTTAAAAGAGAGAACTTTGAACTTTGAAAGGATCGTCCATGTTCACATGAAGTACTAAGCCCAACTGATCGATGATAGGACGTGTCTGATGCATGTTTTGATTGCCCCAAATGAGTCTTGACTAATGGCTTTGATCTCGCTCATGCGCACCGCGTTGCTAGTGCGCTGGCAAGAAACTCACGGATCAAAACTCTAACCCATCCAGCACGTCTCAAATGCCACCACTGTCATCATGCAAGACGCATGGCCAACTGTTCTCTCATTTCATGCCAGCATAACAGTGATCAGCTGACAGAACCATTTATCTGATTCAACGATCAGGATTGGGTCGTGGCCTCCTATGCATCATCAGACGAAAACCTATACGATAAATCATTGGCCCGATGTTAAGCTTACACATCACAAGCAAGCTGTTGCTGAAAAAAACATAATACAATGGACACGTATGTGAGAGCGGGTTTTTGAAGCTCGAATCCTACCAGAAAAGACAGGGAACAGGATCCACAAAACGATCCAATCTCCACACAGTTACATGTAGTCAAGATGCACGTGCTGTAACGAGTATCAAGGAACTGGACCCACTTGTTTAAAACGCGTGCCATAAGTATTATAACTGCTTAAATATTAAGATTTGATTTGATTAGATAGATATAAAACTTCTTGTTAAACTTTTTGAGAAGGATTGGATGCCTGAAACTTGGAAAGAAATAAGAAATAAAAGGTCACAGCCCCTGGCTGCTCTTAGCCGAAGGCACTCTGACGTCTAAGTTAGTTCGGTAATTAAACAAAGGGTGAGTGAGGGAGAGGAATGAAGAGTTTATAAGTGTAGATATCAGGATGAGTGTGAGCGTACCTTTTCTGAATTTGCTCCTTCTATATATAGATTGGAAGTCCTGTAACCCTTTTCCTGGTTTTTCGGAGGTAGGGTCTCATCGGACCTTACCCTGATCTGTCAGCGATTGAGTCCCATCGAACCTTACCCTGATATCTTGGAAGGAATGTAATCACCGGATAATGATAACCTCTTATCTCTATCTGATGCATGTCTTATCTCTTGACACGTTCTGTAACATAGTCAATACGTTCTATAACGTAGTACAGCTGTCACTGGTTGGGAGTCGATGCTCGTCTCGGTTAACCGAACTGAAGATGGCACGATTGCACAGAGGACAAGTACAACCGTAACATGGACGCTTTTTAGCACTGTTACTAAGATGCGTTATGCTAGCTGGTACCGTTATCAAACTAAAACAATCTTGCCGAGAGCAAGACATGCCAAGCTAGTACCTTTACAGAAGTTAGGATGATCTCACCGAGACCAGGGCATGCCGACCTGGTACTTTTACCAAAACTAGGATGGTCTTGATACTGTAAAAGCATCCCCTGACACTATTGCTGAGATTTACCCATCTGATACTCTTATCGAAATTGGGATAATCTCTGCATTATGAAAATATTTTACACAAAAATAAAAGATACAGATAGATCATGAATAATTGATGGTCTAGGATGATCCCCAAAGGCCATTTGGATTTATTTCTTCTGATTGGGTGGCAAGGATTGAAAGAAGGCAATTTTCTTTTTCTTCTTTTAAAAAGTGAAAACGTTGGGCATGCGTTCAACGTGTTGATAACTAAACAAGAAAACGTCGTTAGTCGTTACGCGCTCGTCTTTTTCGTGTTTTTTTTTTTTGGGTTCTCTCTTTCGTTATCCGTTACAAGCTGGACTGCACACTTACACCGCGTTAGAAGATTATTATTACCAACATCCAACTGTGGGACTCAAAAGGGACTCCTAACGCCCACTGCATGTGACATCTATACGTTTCGGATGATATAGAGTCGGGATGGTTTCATATAGATCGCGCAAGATTTGGATTCAACACGGCCACTTTAATCATCTCATGGGCCAACTAGAATTAATACAAGTCAAACCAACCGTTCGTTTTCATTATTTTGATTTTAATGGTGCTATCATCAATTTGAATTTTAATTCGGAATACGTGTTGCAGTATTGGATTATATGAGGATTTCTCTCACGGTAACCGTGAGTGGACCAATCATGATCAGCCATATCACCGTAGGCAGCCTCCTGTCCGAATATATGACAAGCTGCTCACGTGCATGTCAGGCTACCTGCAGTGATGTGGTGGACCGTAATTTGTCCACTTACGGTCACCGTGAGGAAAATCCTTAGATGATCCAAAGTCATGAGACAAATACGTTGCAATGGGCCCACAAAGTCGATTGGGCTGCTATTTGAATCCGATTTATCATTTGAAGCTTTGGGACCGGTTTGTACCATGGAACTAAAAATTTAAGAAGATTTTTAAGATTCACGCTTACTATCGAATTATCTTTTTTTATTTTTTATGATGTAGATATCCTCCTTGCAATGCAATCCAAATAAATCTGTGGTGATTTTGAACATCAGACAGAGGGCAAACTCATACCTTATGTCATTCCACCAATCCTCCTGTGGGGTAAAATCAAAGAATTTCTTCTTTAGCTGAAAAATAAAGAAACATGGAAAATGAATTCCCCTTCAATCTGCTAAACCAAAATCTTAGCAAAGTTTAGGCTCTTATTATTAGTGATAATCAACCAAATCCTAACAGTTAGATTCTTTACCCCATGAGCTGTATGTTTTCATTAGCTCACACAAGTAAACATGTTACTCCAACCCAAAACTTTCTCTCCAACACTTACTCAAAGATATAATAATAATTCCCCATTCTCCTGCCAAATGTGAATTTAATCTTTAACTTTACATTAATCATCCAAACCTATCAAAAGTAATTTATCTACTCATTTATTTAAATCTGCTCCGCTCTAACTTTCTTTTAATGTGATATCCTACTCCTCCATTCATTCCCTCATAGCAAACAACAAAATTAAAGAAGATTGAAATATCTTTCTAAGCAAAAAAAAAAAAAAAGATGACGATGATATGTCATCACCACCATAGGATGAATGGACTCTTTGCATTGAATCTCTAAACTTGGATGACAAGTATTGTTACTTTCACCAACATTCATGGCGTGGTCAGAATGTCAATGGCTTACTTTTCTCCACTTTCCTACTTAGACTTATGCAGTGCTGTGAAGGGAGTGGATTAGAGTCTTACGCCTCTTGCCTCTCATTCCATCCTACCAGAATGTAATCATATCAATAAATATATTTAATTATATGCAAATCGCCATTAATCAATCCGTTACTTTCACATGCCCGAAACCAATAGCACAAAAGAAGCCACGACATGAAGACCAAGTCTGCAGTTTGTTTCAAACCGATTTCAGCTGGATGCAATAGTAGAAAAGAAAAGAAGAAAAAAGAAGGCAAGCTGCAGAAAGCTCCAAATCACCGACTCAAACAGCAGAGGCGAGCGAGTCAAAGTTGAAGGCCCACGCCAACGGCATTAGGTAGTAGGTACAACGTACGACTAACAGAAAATTAATGCCCCCCCGTTATCTTTTTCACTAATTGCACGATTCCTTTCTATTTCTTTAATGCCCCTAATACCCCTACCTTCCAATCACTTACTTATCTACTAATCACAAAACGAAGGAGCGAGGAAGGACACTGCAAAGTGCATGGAGCGAGGCCGTACCGGTAAAAAAAAAAAAAAAGGCAGTTTAAACAAGTGTGGGAAGTTGGAGAAAGAGAAAGCGTGACCGACAAGTGGCGGTAAAAAAAAAAAGGTGGCCGTTAGGATGGCAGGTTTACAGGCTGTATTGACAAGATTGCAATAATGATCCGCTCTCCTATTCGACGACAGTTGTTGTCGTTATTGACACGTCACCACATCCGTGCGGGCGTTGAAATAAGAAAAAGGAAATAAATAATCCCGTTCCTATAAAATGCTATACAGCCTGGCTTCAGTCAAACGAACATATCCTCTCGCCATCTCTATCTCTCTCTCTCTCTCTCGATCGATCGATCGAGAGAGAGAGAGAGAGGCATCTAAAGCTCGTTTTAGGGCCATACAAATCTGCTCGGTCCAAGCTTTTATTATATAATAATAATTGTTCCAATCGTATTCTGCAGTTGCAACCCGAACAACACGTGTCGTGTAACAACACTCCATTAGAATTTAGATTTTTGGTCAATGAATTTCATAGCTAGGGCTCAAAATACTGTTCAGATTTTTTTTTTTTCAGAGGTAAGGCTCAAAATAATCTATGTTTCATATTAGTATAGAAAAGATTGGGTTTGCTAAATACACTATTTAATTTTGAGATTAAAAAAGTGATTTTTTTTTATAAACCTGGCTAACACTAGAGTGAAACTCTAACGTGCATTGGGGAGAGAATCGCCTCCACATACAGGGAAGAAAAATCCATAAACTGGGTTCTAGGGCAACTATGTAGCTGGACAATGTAAAAATCTTTAAAAAGTTAATTAGATCTTATATTACATAGAAGGGGTTTATAAAATAGTTTCACCCCTAATGGAATTGAACTCTAACCATTAGGCTATTCTCCTTATTCTCATAAAGTATTTCTGTAGCCCATCTTTTAAAATGTTGTGAACTGGAGCCTACGAGAAGAGATCAAGCATGCACACAATCATACAAATTTTATGTGGTTTGATTTTTGGCATACGTCCATGGATAAGACAAGAGAATTTACTAAGCAATCAGAAGAGGTGTGTATCATAAAGTCTCTTAGCCTCTATTTATAATATCAACCCTAAAACTCTGGTACACCCAAAACAGACTACTTCTAATCACAGTAGAACAAGTATGGTACCGTATCCTAATTAACCAAGACTATTAACTTTTTAGTCAATATCACCGGCTTTTATTGAGCCGTATGCAAGTCAACATAAAATATGATTTTACTTAAAATATATACATTTTTCAAAATTTCCAAGCGAAGTAGTATTGATGATTAGGTCTGTGCATATGCATTCCTTGCTTCGTGGGCTGACGAATTTAGATCCAATACTCCATTTTTTGTTCTAGAGGATGAAGCACTTTATTTGGTCAATGGGTCTTAGCTTAAATCAAGTTAAAAGATCACATAAGGATCTTTCAAATACAGCAAGTCTTTGATAATTGGTACGATCTAGACTTTGAACGTTGGTGATAAAAATTCAATTAGGTATTTGTATTTTCTCTTAAATGATGATTAATATGTGTGTCAAAATTCCTCCTTTATATTATAATATAAAGTAGGCTATTGGCATCATTAATAAGCGTCCAACTTAGGTGTGTTAAAAGCACAAAAGGCCTTAGTGAGCACAAGGAGTTTGAAGTTATAATAGGGTACAACTAATGAGCCCCACATGCGTGGCCCTTCCACGAGCTCCACACGCATGCTTAAATTTTTAAATATTTATTTTGCTTATATATAGTAAAGCCAATGAGCTTCACCTGCATGCCAGGTTACTTATTGACCTCTATTGTAGTTCTAATTGTCTCCGGAACCTATTGTTATGTAGCTATAGAAGATCCGCTATGATTGATCCTTCATCGATATGAGATTGATAAGGTAATTTGCACAATTTAAACTACAAAAGATGCATGATTAATCATTGTTAGTGGAAAATAAAAAAGAAGAGAGAAAGCTATGATGTAGATATTAAAGGAAAGGGGCATATTCCAGAAAAGAAAGCGTAGAGGGTTTTGGTGGAACACAATGATGTTGGATAAAGAGAGAATTGAAGGATAGGAAAACGATTGATTTGAAATCTGAGAAAAAAAATTAAAGGCAGTCTATTTGAATAAAAATTCAGATTTTTTAGAAAGCGTTTATGGAAGTGGGTAAAATTTTAAAAATATATGTGAATTTCTATAAATGGCTATCAAATAACCTCTCTTTTAATGAGAAATGATTTAAGTAATGGAAATGAATACCCGACTATCACTTAAGTAAGTTATTTTTTCATTCCTCCTAAATTTATCTTCCACAGAAAGGGAGACTGCTTGGTGGTCATTTACAAAACTTCACTCTAATTTCTTTAGTTTTTATCAATTATCTTTGAATACTCATAGGATTTCAACTCCTATGAACTATCATGCGAATAAGTGGGCCCCAAGGAAGGATGTTAGTTTTGAGATTGACTAAACTAAACCTTTACACACTCTAAGTCTAAGGCCCACACAATTGCAAATAAGTTAAAGAGTGCAATATTTGTGCAAGAAGAAGATCCTATGCTCCTTACATTTTCGCCTCTCTTAACCCCTTTCGTAGAAATCAAAATTCTCCGTGATAAGAAAAAAGCACTTCAATTTCTCTCTATTACTTAAAAAGAAAAAGTTCTCACAACACAAGAAATGTACGAGTAAACGACATGTAGCTAATATAAAGTCTAGCTAATGGGCCCCCACTTAGATGCAAGTCTACCGGTGATAGTTGGACAGATTGAAAGCTCTCGCTATTGACAAGGAGGTTCCAAAAATAATCCCTCCACATTATCCTAACCCCTTGACTTAACAAACTTAAAGTTTAGTGGCATCTTAAACGTTTCTCTTTTTGAGATTCAATCTAAGGGCGAGTAAAGGTTCGGTGAGTATAAAATCAAGCCTAATGTCTGATCGTGGGGTGAAAAGATGAAGGAGTAGTGTTGAAGAAAGGTGTGACCTACAAAACAAGCAAACCATATGAAAAATAGGAATGGTTTCCTCTTTAGCACCTTTCCTTTACAACTACCATTTGTGACACAATAAAGTTTGTGAGACCCATGGGCCTGCCAAATCGAAGGAATGGAATCTTCCAAAGGGCCACCTTACTCTACTCTCTCTATATATATATATATATATATATATATATATATATGAGGAGGGCCAACCTTATCAAATGCTCAAAATGGTGAACTTTTTAAAATATTAAGCTCCACCAGCCCCAAACTTCTTTCCTAACTTGCATCCCTCTGTTTAAAAAGTTGTCTCACTTAAGTAGTTGACACATCAACTTAATTTTATGTTATGGCCATTAATTTCATAACCTTTAAATTTGATCCTACAAAATTTAAATAGACCCTAAAGTCTGTTGTGCCCACTACACTACGTAACAATAAGGCCGAGTCCGACCCAAAACCAGAAACACACGTTCACTGTTTCGTGAAGTAAAGAAAGACTGAAAACCGACTAACAAACATGGTCCCACAGTCTCCACGAACAAACACTAACTGACTAACTAACATTAAAAAAAATATATAAAAAGGAAAATATCCTCCATCGAAACCGCCTCCTCACATACATCATCCTCACCTTCCCAAAGCTAAAAACCGTAAATCTCCCGAGATTACATATAATTAACCGATAATTTAACGCATCCGAGAAGTTAGCGAGATTGAAGCTCACGACTCTGTAAATTCGCGCAGTATTTTGTCGACGCGTGTCGCATGACAGCTGTATCCAAGCAAACCGCCTGCCTGGAAGAAGCGGTGCTCTTAACTCCCCTAACCGGTTACCATACCCCGCTTTACCGGTCACACCCGTCTCTCTTTCCTCTTTTAAATACCATCTATCACCCTTTTCTTTCTCCTTGTAACTCAACTCCACATCAGAGGCAGGCGGGCAGCCTCTTCTCAAAATCTCTTCTTCTTCTTGTTACTTTCTTTTTTCTTTCTAGGGTTAGGGTTTTAATCTCTAAAACTTCATCTTCTTTGTCATCATCAATGGCTTCTTCTAGATCATCTGATATGGACAGGATCAAAGGGCCATGGAGTCCTGAAGAGGACGAAGCGCTGCAGAGCCTCGTCAAGAAGCACGGCCCGAGGAACTGGTCTCTGATCAGCAAGTCGATCCCTGGCCGATCTGGCAAATCTTGCCGCCTCCGCTGGTGTAATCAGCTGTCGCCGGAGGTGGAGCACCGCCCGTTCAGCCCTGATGAAGACGACACCATCATCCGCGCTCACGCCAAGTTTGGAAACAAGTGGGCCACCATAGCACGGCTTCTATCCGGCCGTACAGATAACGCTATCAAGAACCATTGGAACTCTACTTTAAAGAGAAAGTCGTTCTTCTCTCTCGGAAGACGACTTTAACGCTCTCGACGCCGGCGATCGGCCTCCTCACAAGCGATCTGCTAGCGTCGGCGCCGCTACTTTTCAAAACCCTAGCAGTCCGTCTGGATCTGATATCAGCGAGTCGAGCCTTCCTCATCTACCTCTCACCACCGTGTCTTCTTCTTCCTTGTACCGTCCTGTTCCAAGATCAGGAGCTGTTTTCCCACCAGAGGTATCTTCTTCTTCTAACTCCGAGGGTCTACAGACTTGTCTCAGTCTAAGCCTGGCTCTTCCGAATCCGGATCCTTGTGAGAGCTTTAATGTCTCAAGACCAGACTCTATGATTTCAAATCAACTGTTGCAGCATGGGCCTGCGTCTCAAATGATGGCTCAGATGCAACATCAGAATCCGAATGCTGATATTTTGAAGGATGTTAAATCGTATGTCACTGGAGCTCTGTATCCAGAGTCGGCAATGGCGGAGAGGCCGAGTATAAATTTCGGCCCTGAATTTTTGGGGATTATACATGAGATGATAAGAAGCGAAGTTAGAAGTTACATGAGTGAAATAAATCAAGGTGGTCTTTGTTCACAGTCAAACACTGCAATGACACCAATTCGTATTGGTGTTGGAAGGATGGAGTGATCTTAAATCACTCTCATTAGAAGATGAGTCTTATTTGTTTTTACTTTCAATACAAAAATAATTTGTACAGTAGATGAGAATTCGAAATCGCCTTGGTTCAAAACTGTATAATTTTAGTCCTTTTTTTCTTTATAAGTTTTTATTTAGTGTTCTATTTCAGATTCAGATGATATCATCTATTTTATCTTTTATTTCTTTTTAGGTTAATCGATATGATTAGGAGTTAGGAAAAAAAGAAAAGAAAGGAAGGATGGATCGAGTTGGTTGAAACTTTATAATTCAATCTTTTAACTGTATTGGTTGGCAGTTTGATCTACCATGAGCCACACCCCTGTTTTTTGTGGCAGTCCTGTCCGGCTGGGTCTAGGGCTGGGCCCAGGGTTCCTGGTTGTTGGAGGCTTACCCTCCTCAACATATGTAGGCTGGGCCTCAGGTGGTCTGAACCTCAGGACCAATCTTTAGAAGGGGAAAAAAACGCGAGAGTCATATGCAACTTATTTGTGTGAAAGTCACATGGAAGTCACATAAGATTCATTTGAAAATCATACAGAAAACCCCGATAAGAATCACACCGAGTCACAAAGATCATGTCACATCATCAATGTTCCAATTATGTTGGAATTGGCAACACAGAATTTTGTTTTTTTTAGTCTAAGTAGTGTTTCTAGGCCTAGCGTTTGTATTTTTTTGAGTCTAGTAGTGTTTCTAGGCCCTAGCTTGGGGGCTTTTCTAGTCATTCTCATTGAGAGACGAAGACATTCAATGAGACCCAACCGGCCAAGGCAAGATCTCTATATAAAAGATACTGACCTCTTATCAGGCTGGACCTGGGAATTCACCAATTGAGAGTTGGTGTTTGGGATTTTTTTTTTTTTTTTTCCTCTAGACAGGAAACAGCAAGACATACCATTACCAACAACAAAACACAAGCATCATACCAAAAGAAAAACCAAAGTTGAAGCCCCCAACTTAGCAAAACCGTGAGCCACCCTGTTGTAAACTTGTAATCCCTAGGCACATAAATTACATCTCAAACACCAAAGAAGACAACTAAATTAACATCTCAAACACCAACGAAGACAACTAAATTGCATCTCGAACACCAACGAAGACAACTACATTTCCACCTGCAATGCGTACAAAAGAATCCTTGACTGGCCAAGATTTTGAACGGCATTCAACGCAGTAAGGGCTGAACTAACCTCTTAGCCGAGAGGGTTCTAGGCCCTTTGATAGCACTCGTAGCCACAAGAGAATCCTTTGAGAGGAGGGAATTGAGGTATTAAGGTGCGCCATGAGCTACAAATTAAGTGCTGAAATATCAATTCAAGAAGATGTTGGGAAAGATCTGACCAGCTACTACTAATCGTTTCTTTCATGTCAATTATCAAACAATCAGTTAGATGAAGACGACAAGAAAGAGAAATCAGTGAGTGCGTCATGAACAGAGAGGAGGAGGTTTTGAGTAAAATTTGAATATCTGTTTCAAAGCACCATAACCTTTGTTTCACAAGGATGGACACCATCCTCACATTGAGATTGGAGTAGCACTCCTTATCAGTTATGCGACCTAGCAAGAAAAAACAAAACAAAACAAAACAAAAAAAAAAGAAATTTGAATTTCTTTTGAGTAGTTTCTCATAAAGTCAATGACTCAATACAACTATGCAAGTAGTCCGTAAGCTAAAAGAAGATCCTATTCTGAAAGGAAAGGAGATTTTACAACACATTTGGAACCAAAGTCTTTATCTAGATGATTAGAATATAACAAGAGTCCAATGGACGTTGCTAAGCATCCAATGTAAACCCATTACATGGCGGTTGATTGGACCTAGAAAGGAAAGTTAGCCACGTCCACTGGATAATCATCTTTTACCTAGATAATTTTTCATATGTACTCGACTAAGTAATTCAAGGTTCTGGTTGACCCTCCTTGTCTGATTTAGCCCAAGTTGCCTAGATAATTTTTCATATGTACTCGACTAAGTAATTCAAGGTTCTGGTTGACCATTTTTGTCTGATTTAGCCCAAGTTGCCTAGATAATTTTTCATATGTACTCGACTAAGTAATTCAAGGTTCTGCTTGACCCTTTTTGTCTGATTTTGCCCAAGTTGACATCTCTAGACGACTCAGCCAATTATAATGGATTTGGTTTGGTGTTAGATCATTTGTACAACCTGCAAATTTGACCCAGCTTATATAGGTTCAACTTGAACCAGATGCATTTATTGGTCAGGTTGAAAATGTTAATCCTATTAAACTTCCAAGTAAGAGGGCCAACTTAAACCCTTAACAAGTCGTCAAGTTTGCACTGGGCAGGCAAGTTGCAATGGAATCATTTGGATTGGCAGGTTAAACAATAAGAATAAACTCACTCAATCTATTTAATAGTAACCCAAAATTAAAGAAAAGATCACCGAGAACTCAAATTGTTGGGCAGAGCTTGGTTAGGTGGGCGGGTCAAGTCAGGAATTGCCACCTCTAATTAGCCCACCTAATCATTAGGTAAGGCCCGTGATCAGGAACCATGATTTTGGAAGTCCAAAAGTGAAAGTAAAAAACAGATTTTTTTTCCCCATAAGGATTACGAATAGACTTATCAATAATTAGGCCAAAAGAAAGTGTTTCAAAGTGATAAGAGATCATGTCTTTCTTTATTTATAAACAATATAATCAATATAACAATGAATATCACTCTAATTGAAATGAGATCTAGGGAAATATGTGATTTAGGGCCTGTTTGGTTTTGGTTGCAAACATTTGGAGACTTACTATCAGGGGTATTTGAACAACTCTAAATCCCGTCCCCCAAGAAGTAGAATTCTAAAATGCTGTCAATTTCAAAATTCAGATAATTCAGCCAGCCAGAAGCAACTTTTTACTTGGCTAGCTCATGAAAACCTAATCGAATAGGGAATTGTGGATTCGCAGGGACAATCTCTGCATTTCTCTCAGGTATTCCCAATAAGAGTAACTCATGTGGGAAATTCTCTAAACCAAACAGCGCCAAAATGATTGGGATGAAAGAAAGGTGGCCCATAGTCGTCAGTTTATGTTAAGTTATTATAGTGATAAAATGTCTCTTTTAGCAGTTTTATAACTTAATTAAGATCTCACAAAGAGAATTGTTCCTATGCTATCATCATTGTGTTTTGATGGGAGCTATCTACTTTTCTTTTCTTTTCTTTTCCTCTTCTTCTTCTTCTTCTTTTTTTTTTTTTTTTTTTATTGCTGAAAGGTAAGATTTTGTATTAAAAAAGAAAGAAATAAATGAGTACATAGCCCCGAAAAGGAGAGAACAAAAACTGTATAAGCGACATGAAAGCACCAAGAAAAGAAAAAGTTATAACAACATAAAGATCAAAAGGTTGTTGGGAGCTATCTAACTTACTAGATGATGAACATTGCATCAAGAACTAGAGTGGAGAAGATTTTGACTCCCGATCCACTAAGGATTGGATTTGGACTCACAAGATTTTGAGTCCCAAGGGATGGAAAATCCTTTGGAAAACTTAGACATTGGTCCAGGTTGATCAGAGTCATTCATTATCAAGTCTTACAATTCAGAGGATCCAAACTCATCTTTAAAGTCAGGAAAAGGAGTTTGAAATTATTTCCTAGTTTCTTTTTGACGTCCGGTCAAGCCTCCATTGTATAGTAAATTAGTAATGGCCCAACATAACATAACATATGGACTCATGGTC
This sequence comes from Camphora micrantha, assembly GCA_003546025.1. Taxonomy (NCBI): domain Eukaryota; kingdom Viridiplantae; phylum Streptophyta; class Magnoliopsida; order Laurales; family Lauraceae; genus Camphora; species Camphora micrantha. The sequence continues at coordinate 75,373,004 of QPKB01000002.1, forward strand.
TGAGATGACAATAATAAAAATTTGGGTTGGTCTGGGCCTAGTTCTTGAAACCCGAATGGTAGTCTGGTCAAATACAAGTTTGTGCTTCCCATAATTGACATTTACATGCAGTCACCCACTCAAGTCACTTTGGCACTTTTTACCCAAAAAAAAAAAAAAAGTCACTTCATACACATTGATTCGCATTCAAACAGCAGCCAACCACAGGAAGATGAGATACAGCGAAAAGAATAGCCAAAGCATACAGGACACAGCTCGGCGCCAAACGGAGCGAAAGCGAATTTGATCAGATAGACTAAAGCGCTGCAAGATCAATTCAACAATATCTTGCGGGAGATCTGACCAACTACTAATCTCTTTTTTTCCTTTTTTGAGAAATGATGACGAAGAAGAAGGAGAAGACGAAAAACCAGTAAGAGTAATCAGTCGTTCAATCAATAGAATCGTCGAGAATTCCATCTTCAGTTTCATGTTGCATACTAAGATTTTGGTTTCCATTTGGAAATGAATCTTATTCGATGTTAGAGATTTTAGGATTGGGCTTGAATTTGAGTAATTTCGCGAATCGCCTTAAATTGAGAGGATTTCCTCCCTTCATGTTTATTTTACTTTATGGAAAGTGATTTATTTTAAATTTGTTTATGGTATCAGAGCTTTGCGCAATGGTTCTATCTTCGGCAATAATCACTATAAATTATTTTTTCTATTTTTCAATAAAATTAAATGTACCCTTTCATCCATTCATCCAAATATCAAAGCAATCACGACAAATATTATTCCCATGGATTTACGACTAAAAAAAAAAAAAACGGGTTACGACAGTGATGGATTTACTAATTTTAGAGATGGCACATGATTTTTTTTTAATGTTACCAATCTCAGATGGGATGTTAGATATTATTATCTTAAATATAAAGATAGGATTAAGTTGGTTGAGATAAATGAGATATTTGTTAGAGATTTTATGATTGAGTTTGAATTGATTTATTTTCATGTTATCAATCTCATATGGGATGTTAGATATTAGAGCTTTTTGTATATACTCCCTAAGGTTTGTACGATTTGTTAATAGGCCCATGAAGTTTTAGTATTTGCAAATAGGCCCCTGCATTTTCATTTTAATACCTTTTGTATCCCAAAATCAGTAGTCTTCCAACAATCATAGGTTTATAGAGTAAAATGACACTTTTATCCATCTCTTTTATTCTTATATGCATAATTTCAAAGCTTGGACTCAAAAAATAATAATAATAATTTAAACATGTAACATTAACAATTGCACTTAGTGGGAAAAAATAACCTCACTAAATTTAATTTTTATCAATTCAGGGCTCATTTCATTAAATCCAAATTGATCATAACAACAACCAACACCTTTACATATAACTGGTTATGATTTATCAATCCATACATAACCCACGATTAAATTGATGAAAGTTTCAAAATACATGATTATGCTTCATGTGTAAGCGGTGTAAAAAAAATATTAGGGGAACATGCAAATGTAGAAAAAAAAATATTAATTTTTTAAATTTGTGAGGGGTGGGGTGTTAAAGAAATATTGGGGGAAACGGGCAAATGTAAAAAAAATATATATTAATTTTTAGAATTTTCGGCGGGATGAGGGAATTTTCAGCTTTTCTCAGATATGGGTGGGGGATTCATCCCCCAAGCCCTTGTACCAGGGTCCACCCCTGATCATGTGCATGAGAGAGTTATTGAGAGAAACTATTTGGACTTGAGATAAAATAATGGATGTAGGGGCAAAGTTGTCATTTATATAAAACTCAATACAAATCTCATAGTGGCTGGCCATTCTTGTTAGGAATATTGATTTTAGGGATATGAAAGGTATTAAAAAGAAAAGGCAAGAGCCTATTTACAAATACTAAAACTTCAGGGGCCTATTTACAAATCTTACAAATCTTAGGGTAGTATATACAAAAAAACTCTAGATATTATTTTCTTAGAAGATAAAGATAGGATTAAGTTGGTTAAGATAAACGAGAGATTTATTAGAGATTTTAGGATTGAGTTTGAATTTAAATATTCTGGGGTATTACCATGTATAAATTAATTTAGGGGTTTCCTCTCTTCATGTGGAAAGTGATTTATTTTAAAGAGCTTTTTGTATATACCCCCTAAGGTTTGTAGGATTTGCAAATAGGCCCATGAGGTTTTAGTATTTGCAAACAGGCCCCTGCATTTTTATTTTAATACCTTTTGTGTATCCAAAATCAATAGTCTTCCAACCACCAGAGAAATGACACTTTTGTCCATCTCTTGTATCATTATATGCATAATTTGAAAAAGCTTGGACTCAATTTTTTTTTATAAAGCATGTAACATTAACAATTACACTTAGTGAGAGAGAATAACCCTACATAAATTCATTTTTTTTTATCGATACATGGATCATTTTATTAAATTCAATCTTGACAACAATCAACACCTGTACTTGTAACTAGTTATAATTTATCTAATCCATACATGATCCACCATTGGATTGATGAAAGTTTTAAAATACATGATTATGCTTCATGTGTAAGGGAGTGTAGAAGAAATATTGGAGGAATGAGCAAATGTAAGAAAAATATTAATTTTTAGAATTTGCGAGGGGGGTGGTGTTTGGGTCTATGTAAAAGAAATATTGGGGGAAAGGGGCAGATGTAAAAAAAACATATTAATTTTAAGAATTTGAGGGGGGGTGGGGGGGTGGGTTGGGCATGGTTTTGGTTTCTCAAATGTGGGTGGGGGATTCAATCCCCAGGCCCTTGTACCAGGGTCTACCCCTGGTCATGTGCATGAGAAATTTATTGAGAGAAACCATTGGGACTTGAGATATAATAATGGATGTAAGTGCAAAGTTGTCATTTATTTAAAAATCCAAAATAAATCTCATGGTGGCTAACCATTCTTGTTAGGGCTTGTTTGGTATCTCTACTCTTTTTTTTATAGATCCATCTAAAATAGAGCCATTAAAAAAAGAGCCATAAAAAAAGAGGCTAGAATAAAAAAAACGCATTTGGCAACGCATAAATCTATTTTAAATACCTCGCCTCTATATTTTAAGACTCAAAAGTTCTATTTCTCATCTGTGCACTTTTGGAGCATTTGGATTTTAGAGGATTTGCCTCTAAATGTCTAAACTGGACAGAGTCTAGAATCTTGTGCCAAACGCTCTAATTGTTCAAACCTCTATCTGATTTAGACATTTAGAGAAATAGAGGCTTGAAATAGAGATGCCAAACATGGCCCTAGGAATATTGATTTTAGAGACATGAAATGCATTAAAAACAAAAGACAGGAGCCTATTTACAAATACTAAAATCTCAAAGGCCTATTTGCAAATCCTATAAACGTTAGGGGGTATATACAAAAAACTCTATTTTAAATTTCTTTATCCTATTCATTATCTACAATTGGTAGAAAATGTAAATCTCGATATACAATTAGAAAATTAAGATCTCAGCCTCCAAATTTAAGATTGATGTTATGATTCTCATTCGCTGGTTTCCTTATAATAAGATTGCTGTCATGAATCTTATACCTCGTAGAAAATCCAAACAAGAAACTTTCATAGTGAGTTGAACTGTTTGAGAATACATATATATGTAAGTACGAAGTATTGTGTGAATCCATTTTTCTGTCTTTTGATTTCTGTGGGCTCCTAAATTAGGATCCAAACAGTTCATCATCTATAAAAGGCCAAAAATCATTTGGGGTCAAAGTTTTATTATAGACTCATTATAGATTTTGTGTGGGACATTTCATAATACAGAGATTACCCTAGTTTCGGTAAGAGTACCGACTGGGTTTTAGCTTCATCTCATCTTGGCAACAGTGTCAGTGAAGATACTCTCACAGTACCGAGACCATCCTAACTTCGGTAAAGGTACCAGCTCGGACCTGGTCTCGTTGAGATTGTTCCAGTTCGGTAATAGTACCAGCTTGGCATAGCGCATCTCGGCAACAGTGCCAGATGACGTCCATCTTACGGTCTTGCTTGGCGTCGGTGTCATCGTCAATTCGGTTAACCGAGACGAACACCGACTCTCAACCAGTGACAACTGTACCACGTTACATAACGTGTCAAGAGATAATGACATGCGTCAGATGGAGATAAGCAGTTATCATTACCCGGTGGATACATCATTTCCAAGATGTCAGGATAAGGTCCGATGGGATTCAATCGCTGACAGATCAATGTATGGTCCGATGGAATAGTACCTCCACCTACCTCCACTAAAAAAAGGCCTGATGGGACTTCCGCCTATATATATATATATGCAAGAGGCAAGCCCAAGACAGGTATGCACACGCTAATGCTTATGTATTCCGCAATACACACAAACTCTCCATTCCTCTTCCTCACTCACCCTTTGTTCAGTGACTGTACTAAATTAGGCGTCAGAGTGCCTTTGGTTGATAGCAGCCAGGTACTCTGACCATCTTCTCTCATTCCCTTTCTGGTTTCCAGGCATTCAATCTTTTCCAATCCTTCCTAAGAAGCTTTACAAGAAGCATTATATCCATTTAATGAAGTCCGTAATATTTAGGCACTTATAGATTTTGCGATATTTGTAAAAAAAAAAAAAAAAAATAGATAGAAAGAAAATTCAGACCCTAAAACCTAACTTTTTGTATTCCTTTGAGCTCCAATTGCACGATCTGAACCGTTCATCAAAAGGTACTAAAAAAGACAAAGAACTAAAGATAGAAGTGAAATTTAGGTATTGATTCATTGTGGATTACGAGAAATTTGCGAGAAATGGGGAACAAGGAGAGAATTCCTTCCTTGTTACCAAACATCCCCATACCCCATATTACCATAATTGCACATCCTCATAAAGAGTGTAGGCAAAGCCACCGTCTAACTAATCCAACCTTGACACCTCAAATAGAAGTGGGTCCCCTTGCTAAAGTCAGAAGAGTTAGTTAACAAGAGCTCGTGGGCCTGAAGGGAGCACATATATGTTGCTAGGCATCACAGTCCACTAACCAGTGTACCTCAAAGCCCTCTATAAGTCTCCTCCCCAGAAACATGGGTCCCCAATTACGTTGGAAATTGGAATCAGGTTTGGAAATTCCAAATTCCTCCTAAACTCCCACTTTTCACTTTGCAGATCCTACATGATCTCCTCCCCACCAAGACACGGCTAGTCCAATGGATGATCCAAATATTTCATTTATGGCCTTCTATTAGATGGCTGGAAATGTTAAATATATTTAAATTTTATTAAATCCTAACCATTTGTTGTATAACAATCAAGCTATTGACTAACATTTGATCTAAGGGAATATCATTTTATTCATCCATTTAATTATCTCATATGTGGGTTGGTAGAAATGACTAATAAGACTCACTTCTCATTAATTCAATTTCATAACTTATCCTACTCTATGAGGTCCATTGAACTCTTCTTAGGGCCAACCAGCCACTTCTTTTTTGCTAGTAAGGGTATCTAGTATTTCTGAGGTCTTGGTAGAGGCACCTACTAAACTCACATAAACGCACATGGGTAATTTAGAGCGGCGGGGAGCAACCACTTCTTTATTGATAAAAACCAAAAAGAAAATAAAAAATTCTTTGAGGATCCGGGGTCGAGTTTTGTATTTGCCGAGAAAGTATAAATATCTAAAAGAGAATTCAATTCTCTTCAAAAGTCAAAGATAGGGCGGTAAATGAGTACGGTGGGTACATGGGCAGCTGAACCAAATTTAGAGTTTGAAAGCAAGTCCCATAAGAAGTCAGCAATTAAATTTGTAAATATTTAACTACGGCCAAATCCTTTCACTTTCACAGATTCTAAAAGGAGGACTTGACATGAAAATTGTGAGTGATCTTTAACCCCATTTAATTGAGTAGTGGAATGGTTTCAAATAAAGGGCTTGAAAAAGAGCCTATAAAAAGGCTTTCGCAGTGCCCAAGATGGTCAAGCTTCCGGTAACTGACTGAAGCATGAGCGCAGTCTTGAAAGTTGCAGTGATAGGGGAAGAGAGCTTCTGCTATTCTGGCGCGGGTTGTAGTTGTAGCCATCTTTTGCTGCTGCTCTTGCAATTCAAGCCCTCGTACCCATCTCCATGGCTATGGGTGGCACTCTCTCTCTCTCTCTCTCTCTGAATTTTATGCTCCCATGTGAATTCCATCTTCAAAGATGGAATCAGTTTTTTTTTTCCCCCTTCTTTCATAGGCAAAGGAATTGCACTGAACGAAGGAAAATGTTTTATGCCGATAATCACCCCAATTTTCCTTCGTTTTGTAGGATACAGACGAGTGTAAAATGTTATTAATTCACTAGCTGATAATGATTTATTTTTAAATTTGTTTTTTACACACACTGTGACTTACTTTTTTTCTGATATTGACTATTGATTATATTGAATCCACCACTGAATTAGACAAGCAAGATACAACCTTTTTTTTAACATGTGTCAATCCAGCAGTCAATCTTACTCTTATTGACCTAAAAGTTGGATTGTGCAATATGAATGAAGTAGAATATATGGAGAAGCTGCCCTAAATGTTGGACCTGGAATTCTAATACTAAGCAAACTCGCAGATCATGAAGTAGAATATATGGAGAAGTACAAAACTCCAAATAGGAGTGCGAGAACATGACTTACTAGCTGTAACTTGCAATTGTGTACAGGTGATGGGAAGATGATGAGGCATAAAGGAGGAGGTAGAGTATGCTGCGATGAATGATCTTGCGATCGATCAAATCCTAAAAAGTGTAAATGCAAAGATAGGATGGAGAACAAGTTCCAACCATGGTCTACTCCGAGACAGAAGTGCAGCAGCCACTCTGCACTTGCTTTGACGTTTTCCAAGCCCACTGCGGCAAACGTTGCAATATTCCCATCCCTCCATAATACAACTGATCAGGTGTAGGACCCCACCCCCAACCCACCCACCTGCCCTTCCTATCTGGCTAGCTGAATAAATGGCAAATGTAGGATTGTTGTCTTGATCAACTTCATCTATCATTCTCCCCATCGTGCTTGTGTTCTCTCTATTTCAGTATATGCTAATACCAAGGAATAGCTAGCACCTCCGATCAAAACAAATTAAATAAAAAAAAAAAGAAAAAGAAAGGCTAGTATCAATGTATGCAGTATTCTGGGAGGGAGAATATTTGAAAGAAAATATCTAAAAATTTAACATCGTAGCAAATATCCCTTCCCTTTAAAATGGACCAGCAAATTGTGGTAGTTAATCAAGCTGTGTTTGTTTTAATTTTTTATGAGCCTTTTAGTGTATGGGACCATGGGCTTCTAAAGTAAAATGTGTGGCTTGGTAGTAATCTAAAATGTTCAAATTTATCTATTTGTTATATATATAGCATAATCTAAAACATCTATCTAATGCTCTTGGTAATACATCATTATCAAAGTAGGCAACTTAATTTCTTCCGGTCAGCCAGCTTTCTCAATAAGAGCTCACTTCCGTTATACATTGTTCGGGCAAAATGGGACCAGATTCCAGAACATTATTGGATGCAGATTTCAGTGTCATCTTTCATCTTCATAAATCTGCTCAATCTATTGGCTTTTTTCTCTCTTTCTGATAAGTTACTGAATTTCACCCGGATTTTGTCATTTTTCTATCATCTTATTCCTTGATCAACAAATAGACGATTTGCAATTGCATGCATTGGGCTTGCACGTAGCAGCAAGCCTGCAACTATCAAATATATGAAAATGGGAGAGTTTGTCCCAAATCCAAAGTATTTATATACAACAGAGAGGTAGATGAGAATGTTTACACGTAAAAACATCTTAGATGCAGCGGCAAGCTACTGAAACTAGGCAGTAGCTGCGGCTTCTTCTTCAACGTAATGAGATGCTGGGAGAAGGGTGCAGGTGAGATTACGGTCCCCGTACACATTGTCGACACGTCCTGATTAAAAAATAAGAATAAAACTCAGAATCAAAACGTATTCAAGTCATATATGCATAATATTTACAGCCGTCTATCTTCAAACCAACATTTTTTGACATCAACTTGCAACAAAATTTGGGCCATGGAATGGGTCAATTATCAACCGGGCCTAAGGAATTGAACAGCATTCCAACTTCCCGTGAATTTTCCCAAATTGTGGATCCTGACCCAGATCACCCAGATCCAAATTAAACCAGATGGCCCATTGGATCACAAGCTTTACTCTATGCTTTTGAAACAGAACCACCATGATTCCAGGGATGAAACCATTATGTAAAGGCCTACATAGAAGTCTAAACTATTAAAAATCAGTTCATTTTCTAACATTTTTCTCTGACAAAAGTAAAAATACTTGGAAAAGAAAATTTGAAAATTTTCATTCTCAATGGCTTTTAATGTGTTTGAAATGTAGTAAAACCTAAATACATGAAGTGCAAACAATAGTTTAAGAGCATAACCACAAAATTGTGAATGGTCAAAGCTGTTATGTAGCTTCCCATATTTTAAAATGATAGGGACATCTAATTTAACCCATCTCTCCATAATGCAGTAACAAATTCAACTAGGTTCCAACAAGGTGGACCCAGCTCTGACCCGATTATGATACACACAGTTCAGGATCTCAGCCTAGATCTGAACTGATAGAGCTTTGACCCAAACCTAAATCAAGAGGGGTCAGACATTGGCAACAGGTAACCAAACCCATTGGACGCCCTAACCAAGTCTTGTGAAGCAGACAGACAGCTTATTATAATACATGAAGAATAAAATATATTGAAAAACATATTAAAAAAAAATTACCTGTTGTAGGCCAGAACTTGGCGGATCGGAGCCAGGCAGCGGGGAAGGCTGCATACTCCCTCGAATATGGTTTTGTCCATGTATCCCCCATGAGCAGTGATGCTGGATGAGGCGCACCCTGAACACAGTGAATCTAGTTGGTTATTCTCTTCCAGGAATTCGCACTATGATTATGTCATGAACGTGCTCCCAGTCACATCAATAATATTATGAGTTTATCCATACTAAGTCTGTATTTTGGTGAAAGGTTGAATATTGCAATGGGTCCAATTTCTGTCACATTTGCAATACTAAAAACATTCAACTAAATCTGAAAATTGAGTTTTGCAATGTTCCTATCTTCAATGCTGAAACTTAGTGTTATTAGTTCTGAAATGGTAGACAATGCTTAAATTATAATATTGAAGCCAAAAGTGACCGTGGCGCCTTGGTCAGACACCCCTCTAATTCATCATGGTATAAGATTCTAGCACAGGTTTGCTCCCTTGGAGATCTTACCGGCAATGTTGGCAGGCCTACCAAAAAAGATGACATTATAGCAATACTTTATAGTTTTCTCTCAATTGTAAACTATGAATTATGTTGTTCGTTTTTCAATAACCTAGCCAAGGGGGGCTAGGACCCAAGAGAGAGGCCGCACACACACACGAGAAGACAGCCTGCATAAGCAGGAAGAAGGCCTACAAAAGTGGGAAAGAAGCCCCCACAAGCGGGAAGAAAGCCCACACAAGTGGGAAGAGGTGGCCTACCTAGGGTTCGAAGCCAGGTGAGAACGGCCACCACTTACCAGTGAGGTAAGTGGCCGTTCTCATGAATTATGGTGATGAGGTTACCGATGATGTGCAAGTAATTAGTTGTGTTTGAATTTAGGGAAGTTAATCATGTTTGAATTTGGGAAGGTACAGGCAGTTAGTAGTTATTGTTTATAACAAATTAACAACAACCTTCGAGTATATTTTAGAATTTTGTAATTTTTGGACAATCTTAATGCTTTTGCATTGGAACTCCAAACAAGCTTTGTGCTGTCCTTCAATACTTGGGTGTAAGTTGATTTTGAAACTTCAAAAAGTACTGCAATGACAAGCTATAGTACAAATGGAAGTATCCAGGAGTCTAGGCTAGCAAAACAGAGCCAGTGGACAAATATAACAAATTATGGAGTCATATATGTAAACAAGCAGCAATTTTCTGTACCTTAAGGACATTGTCCTTGATATCGGCCTTTCCACTCTCAATCTGTGCAATTTCTTCTCTAATTGATATAAGAGCATCACAAAACCTGTCTAATTCAGCCTGGAATGGAAACCAAAGATCCTTGTAAACTTAAAAAGATAGAAAAAGGAAAACAAAAGGCAAAGTTTCTTTCCTTTAGGAGTATACCTTGCTTTCACTTTCAGTAGGTTCAATCATAAGAGTGCCTGGGACTGGCCATGACATTGTTGGTCCATGAAATCCATAATCCATAAGTCGTTTAGCAACATCTTCAGGCTCTATACCAGCAGTATTCTACCACAGAAATCACATTTCATTCAGCAGTTGGGAACAGCAAATTACAAAAGAAAGAACATATGCCACAAAAAGGTTGACTTGAAGCACCTTAAAACCTCTCAAGTCGACAATGAATTCGTGGGCGACCGTGCCATTGACACCACGGAAAAGTATGGGGTAGTAGTTCTGTGAAAAACCAAAAATGAATGCAGGTGACAATCAAAACAATTATATTGAATATCCGCAGTATGAAACAGCATACCAGTATATGAATAAAAGATGCCACTATTTCCCAGTTACAAGTGACCGGCCCTGGTTACAACCCAACAGCATATTCGTTTTCCATGCTTCCCAAAGATTAAATAAAATTTAGAAGCATTAGCATTCATTAGAAAGGGCCACACATGTCAAGATAAAGATCAACCTGATAATTCTGGTCTACTCAATAAGACTTGGTCCAAAATGTGTTGTAATTCATCCTTAGTTTTAGGGCCTTTTCTTACATTTGAATCTAATGTATTGTACTATATAATGAGATGAATGAAAAGCCTTGAAGGGACAGTTAATATCCAAGATCTTCTGAAAGTAACATTGTATCAGAGCCCCATATGAATGCTTCGATCATGATCTATGTTAGTGTAAGGATCTCGAGCAACATACCCTGATTATCAGAGGAAAACATAAATGATCTATGTTTGTCTTGACATCACAAACTTTCAAAATTAAATGAAAAGTTGGATCAAGGAAAAGTTGAGGACCTCCAAACGCTTTGCCATGTAGTTTGCATTCAAGATAGCGATCTTTGAAGCTTCAGTGAGCCCCTTGGATCCCATCATGGCTACGTACGTATAGGAAATGGGCAAAATCAGTGCAGACCCCCAAGGTGCAGCAGATATGGTTCCAAGAGGCTGAAATTTCTCGGGGGGTGGTATCCCACCTGTAGGCACCTATAAAAAAAAATATGGACATGGATGATACAGATCAAAATATCAATGGATATAAAATACTCAAAGCAATAAAAAAAACAGTAGGTTTGAAAAATTGTCTTACCACAGGATGTGATGGAAGAAATGGTGCCAAGTGTTTCTTCACACCAATGGGACCCATGCCGGGACCGCCACCACCATGGGGGATGCAAAATGTTTTGTGGAGATTAAGATGGCAAACATCTGCCCCAATCCAGCCAGGACTTGTTAGCCCCACCTGTACGGTAAGAGAAATAATCACCTCAAAATTAGAAACTACTCACAAAGAAGAGACAAGCATAAGTTTGATGATTTTTCACAAACAGAAAACATTGATAACTTGGGGATGTAAACAAGACAAGATTGGTCAGATTCAAGATGGGACATACCCTTTTGTCGACAGATCCTTGAACTAATCATCAGGTAAACAGGGGTCCACCCATTTCGTGGGGCCCACCTGGACGCATGTCATGCATGGAGGTAATAAGGGAAATGGGATGCGCTTGAAGCCAATTAGAGGCTTGCCAAACATATCAGATAATCCTGCTCTTTATTTTTAGGCCCAAAGTTGTTGGTTTTGTAAGTGCAAATCTACCATGATTCCAATACAAAGGCTGGCAACGGACAAAACTACTACCAAATTGGGTTGAGTGCCAATTAACCAAAAAATTTTTCTTTTTGATTACCTTTTTTTTATCCTTGAGAGGTGGGCGGAAATGTGATACGGAGTATTGTTGAAAACAAAAAAAAAAAAAAAGTGTACTTTTTTAAAGGCAAATCTGGGTATTTACAACTAAATCTTAAACACCATTTATAAGTTTTATTTTATGTTTCCGTACAAAGTGAATCTTACATATCATTTCATTGTCCCAAAAACTTAACACACTGCTAATTATTAGATAAGGAAGAGGACTGAATTTTCACAATATGCAATATAAAATATAAATTATCTTGTAACATGGATGAAGAAACAAACCTGTGCATTCATGTTAGCTCCATCCATATATACTTGGCCCCCATTATCATGAATTATTTTGCATATCTCATCAATGCCTTCTTCATAGACTCCATGAGTTGAAGGATATGTAACCTGAAAATTGATTAAAATCAAAAGTTTGTAATGAAATGAGATTGTGGACATTATATTGTATAAGGAAATGCCTACTCTGACTGTTTTTGTTTAATGTGCCTATTTTGTAGTTTTGGGGTTGTTGCCCTTGTTTTTTTGGGGTTAATCTCTTAGCTTTTTTTGTTGCTCTTTCCCAGTTCCTTGGGTTTTTTGAGTCAGTATATATCTCCTATACTATACAGTTTCCTTGAGCAATGAATATAGTCAATTTTTTCAAAAAAAAAAAAAAAAAAAAACCTATGTTCAAAACTAGATGCACCTTCAATATTCAGGTGGCTGGAACTACAGAATCATTGTTTTGGTAAAATGGGAAATTCACTAGTAACAGCACTAGTATGCATATTAATGAACTACAGGGGAAGAGGGGTCAGAAACTGAACTATTGGCATATAAAAAAAATAGAATAAAGTTAGAATCACATCAATGATAAAAAATCAATCACCCACAAGCTCTTTAAGAGAGCTAAAAAGAAAACCACCAGAAAAATATTAAAAATCTGCATTTCCTAAGGTAACTTGTGAAAATCTACCATCACCATTATAATAATACCAGCTTGACCACGCATGCTTAAAGCACAGGCACGTATATGCATAAAAACAAAATTCAGTCATAGATTGATAGGGGCCAGAATGTTCAAAATGTAATTAGTTTTATGAATAGGGCATGATTAAGACTTTATTGGAGTTGATGTTCAAAAAATAGAAAATAAAAAGGTAATAAAACAATGTAAAATTTTATGTAAAATAAGAAATTAATACAAATTTAAGGTGAAAATTGCCAAAATAAAAAGAAAAAAAGTAGTCTTTTATTTAAAAATAGGTATAAAAAATCAGTAAGGAGAAAAATTGATAATAATCATGACCAACTGGCTAGGATGTTCGATCACAACAATTTTCAGGACATAGGCCCCGCCAACCACATACTCACAAATCAATAGATCATAAACCTAGATATCAGACTAGGGCGTATCGATTTCCAATCACATACCTGGAAATGGACAATAATCAAAACCAACTGGTTAGGATTGTCCAATTGACTATGGTGTTTAGTGTTTTTTTTTTTTTTTTTTTTTTTTTTTTTTAATGTTAACTATGGTGTTTAGTTGTAAGCAGGTTCCTAGAATAGAGGTTTAGGTCTTAGTTGGTCTTAAGAAGGAAATAAAAGTGACTAGGTATTGAAAGTAGGAGGTTTTACAACTAGTAGTGAACCAATGATGACTACCCTCTAGTGAAACATTTTCTACAAAAAGTTAAAAAGTCTTTGGATTCATTCTATTGAGCACTACCCGAAGTGTACTACAGTCCTGTCAGATCATCTATGGCCAGTTCTTCTGGCTCATCCTTTTTATTTTTGTCATCAGATTTCCTCACCCATTCTCCGTGCCCTAATACTGCAATTATGTACAATTCTGGAACAGCAGTAGTTCATAGTTCAGTTCCTCATTTGTGTGAGCACTACAGCAAACTTTATTCTGCGTGAAGACCAGTTGGAAGGAGTCCACAAGTTTGAAGGCATCTTTTAATTGAGATCTTAAAGAGTGATCATTTATCTCACCTCTAGGTAATTTGATTTCCTTCAAGTTTGTTTATATCAAAGGGGGGACCTTTCAACTCCTTAAGACATCATCAATCATCAGTGATTGGTTCTTTTGTATGTGGGCAATGGTCAAAGTTAAAAGGTCAAATAACAAAATAAGATTTTTAAGGTCTTATCTAAGGAGTTTCTCGAATCTCGCACCTGCATGCTAACACATGGGTCTGCCCCTGCACACAGCTGTCCAGGAAGTGATCGATCCCTGGGCACGTAGGTTGCCTCACATGTTGTATACCACTCACCCAAAAAGAAAAAAAATCTAAATGTTGTACTGGACCATTATTTAGCCGGTGTGTCTTCACAGTTAGGCTGGAGAGCATCCAAGCAAATCATAAATTGGTAATGTCCTTATCAAGAACGGACAGGCCATTCCTAAGCTCGGAATGGTACAAGCTGTGGGGCCCACCCAGAAGCATGCAATCATGGAGGGCCAGGGTTTTGATAGGTGTCCCTATTCCCTAGAACCTTGACGTGTGAAAAAAATGGGAACCATCCAATTACAGGACATCCAGTCTTGAGGGCCTCAAAATTGTCCAGTCCTTTGCCATTAGACAAAGTTGTATGAGTGTCAAATTTTACATTATCAATTTGGAGGCCCACAAAATTCAGCTGAATTGATAATTTAGGCAGTAGCAATTCACTGGACAGTGGTGGGTGGAGGACTTTAGATTGATCGTAGGGTGGAAATAGGTGGGACCCACAGGCAGAGCCATTGTGTCCATCATAATTTCATTAAACTGATATTAAGCAAAATGGCTTAAATAAAAAATAAAAGAAACGTATAACTTTTATATGTTCCATGCAAACACTAGTCTTAATATGCAGAAGATGTACCATAAGAGCTGAGAGATTGCCCTTGTTTGCTTCAGCAGCTTTCCTTAATTCTTCAATGTTGATGTTTCCCTTTGCATCAGTTCCAACAGAAACAATTTTCATTCCGCACATAGCTGCACTAGCAGGATTGGTCCCGTGTGCTGAGACAGGTATAATGCAAACATCCCGATGATGGTCTCCTCTAGCCTACAATTTCCCAACAAAGCAGATAATAAATACATTGATTATAGTCAAGGAAAAAGGTGTCAAACTTCAAGGGCTTCTTTCACAAGGATAACAGCAAAAAATTCACTTGCTTGTAAGTTTAAATCACTTACCACGTGGTACGCACGGATGACCATCAGCCCAGCATACTCACCAGCTGCACCAGCATTGGGTTGCAAAGAGAAAGAGTCGAATCCAGTGATTGTACACAAGAGTTCACCCAAGTCTTCGAACATTTCCTTAAAAGAAAACAAAAGGCGCAGCAATCAAGACACATGTCACTAGTAACCATGAAATTTCAATAGGTCTAGCTGAGTTGAGTATCATGAGTATGGATACATGTGTAAAAACCCAACACCAATATGGATAGTTTGATTCAGCAAACTAAAAAGTAAGATTCGAGTAGACGATTACATTTTAATCAACTGTAGAAAGTAAATATCTTAATCAAATATTAAGGCTGCAATAGATTTGATAACATGAGCTCTGTCTCATAAATGCATGGACGCCATAGTTTCTATTTAAAAAAAAAAATCACAAATTTTGGAAAACAAGCAGTTCATTATCTGTAAATTTACATGAACTGAGGATTAAATAAGACAGAAACAAAAGTAAAATGATAGAAAAGAAAAACCTAAGAAAGTGTCACATGGAATTCTGTGCAACATTGGAAACAGAACATGTTCAAATCAGGTACTTTGCTCATTCGGAACACTGTGCAACATAGTTCACTGAAGAATGCAACAACCTACCTGATAACCCATAGCTTGTTCTGTAGGGGCAAATGGGTGAATGTTTGCAAATTCAGGCCAAGTCACTGGCATCATCTCTGCCGTTGCATTAAGTTTCATTGTACAAGATCCCAAAGGAATCATGCTGTGGCATAATGAGAGATCTTTCGATTGCAACTTGTGAATGTATCTGAGCAGCTCATGCTCTGTGTGGTACCTGAGGGAAGCAACAAACTTTCAGAACTAGTAAAATGCAACTGCTAGAGTAAGTTCACAGACAGGTCTCATACATGTTGAAAATAGGGTGGGTCAAATATGGACTCTCTCTCACGAGCCCATGTGGAATTGTAGACTGAACTTCTGGGGCAAGAGCTGCGGCAGTGAAAGTCACCTGAGAGTCAAGAGGACAACATATATGTCAACAAAAGAAAAGTTAGCGAGTGTTCATGCTAATACCCTATGCATGTCATTTTTGGACATGTGAGACATAATAAAATAGTCAATAGAGCTACATTTATAGATCATGCAGCATCGTCCAACACAAACTTTTGTCTACTTAGATCAGATGATTCAAATGTACCATATGGATCACGCATGAATCATTCGAAATATGCAAGTAGGCCATGCAACAGTTGAAAATTTTTCATTTTCCTACAAATGTGTTTAGTTCTTTCTGAGTTTTTGAGCCTTTTTTACCACTGCTATTATAGATCTCTTGAATAGTCACATAAATAACAGAACTTAAAGCTTTTTGCATTTTACTAGTAATTAGTCCATAGAAGTGAATTTACTGGTTCACTTTTCTTGTTTCATCGTTGGAACTTACAGTTCGTGGCTTTTGTGTGGTCAAAATCCAGAATTTACGAAAGAGACATTCAACTTCTCAGATTACACCATTTTCGGTTTTTTAACTTTGCCGATACTCTACTAGCATCAAACGTGGGATGAATTGGAATCTTAGTATCAGATTCTAATATGTAGCAGGTA
Source organism: Camphora micrantha (assembly GCA_003546025.1). NCBI lineage: Eukaryota > Viridiplantae > Streptophyta > Magnoliopsida > Laurales > Lauraceae > Camphora > Camphora micrantha. The sequence continues at coordinate 75,389,681 of QPKB01000002.1, forward strand.
AATCAAGTTAGAAAACAGGGCTACAAACTCACCAAATCAAAACATGGTCAGTGGAAAGTGGAAAACAAAACCACACCACCCATCATTGTAGAAAAGCAAGAACCATAAATAAAATATATGACACTTCATGCTCTATAAATTATACCTTTACCGTGGAGTTTAACATTTAGTATATTCTTCTTGGATTTTCTACTGAAATTGTCTGTCTACAATTTTTAGTCATTCTCAGCCTAAACAGGAATGATGGTGTATACAAGTACCTGTTGCCTAAAGATACTGGAAAAAGGAATCAATCTTCCGAAATAGATAGCAGAATACAATGTTCTGGATAGTAAAAGTACCATTATGAAAAGATACTCACAGATTTGCCACCTGCAAATACTTTAAAAAGCTCATCCACATCCTCCAACGTCGTAGTCTCATCAAAAGATACAGTTATCTAAAATGCCACCAAAACCTACATCAGAATTTAAAACACCAAGGCATCGAAAAGCCAACATCTAAAAACCAAATCTACCCAGTCGATGCCTCTGGTTACAATCACTTACTGTCTTTGAATCCACAATTCGAAGATTGATCCCGCTTTTACAAGCAGCATCAGCAATCGCCTGCGAATTGGCACACTTGATTTTCACAGTATCAAAGAAGGGAAGCCCCTGGACCTCCACTGTTCCAAGTTTCTTCAGTCCAAGCGCAAAAACTCCAGCAAGACCGTGCACACGCTCCGCAATCACTTTGAGGCCATCAGGGCCATGATAGACTGCATACATGGCAGCCATATTTGCAAGCAAGGCCTACACAAATCACCCACTTTCAATCACCACCCTACATAATTCAATTCCTACTTGTACTATGGAAGAAATTATTATGAAAAAAACAAATAGCAGGAACAAGATTCAATTTTTAAACCTGGGCAGTGCAGATGTTGCTGGTGGCCTTGTCCCTTCGGATGTGCTGCTCCCTGGTCTGCATCGCCATACGCAGTGCAGGCTTTCCCGACGAATCCACGCTCACCCCAATAATCCTCCCGGGCATCATCCTCTTATACTCCTGGGAGGTGGCCAGGAAGGCGGCGTGCGGCCCACCATACCCCATGGGAACACCAAATCTCTGCGCGGATCCAACGACGATGTCTGCCCCTAATTCGCCAGGAGGCTTCAGCATCGTCAGCGCCAGCAGATCAGACGCCATAACAACCTTCACACCTTTAGCATGTGCATTCTTTATGAACTCCCCATAATCAAGCACCTCCCCCTCCGTTCCAGGATACTGAACAAGAACCCCACAAACATCATTCGAGCTGTAATCGAAGTCCTTCAGATCTGCAGTGACCACCTTGAGATTGAAGCCGTCGGCCCTCGTCTTGCAAATGTCGATGGTTTGGGGATGGCAATTGGAGGCGATGACGAAGGTCTTCTTCTTCCCTCTCTGGATGTTGTTGCACATCGCCATCGCCTCCGCCGCCGCCGTCCCCTCGTCGAGTAGGGAGGCGTTCGACATGGGGAGCCCGGTGAGATCGGTGATCAACGTCTGGAAATTAAGCAGAGATTCGAGCCTTCCCTGCGCGATCTCCGCCTGGTAGGGAGTATACTGCGTATACCACCCCGGATTCTCCATGATATTGCGAAGAATCACAGCAGGAACATATGTATCGTAATATCCCATCCCGATGTAGGATTTGAAAACCCTATTCTTCGACGCGAGCGACTTCATGTGAGCTATCATCTGGCTCTCCGTCAGGCCTTCATCGAACTTGGAGAACTCCATCCCAGAGATCCGGATCGATTTCGGAACGGTCGCGTCAATCAACGAATCGAGGGTTGGAAATCCGCACGACTCCGCCATCTTCTTCTGCTCCTCCGGCGTCGCCGAGTTGTGCCGCCTGGGGAAGGTGTCGGACGGCTTGAGAGCCTCGACGGAGATCGACCTTGACTGTGATCGGAGCGCCGACGTTGACGCCGCCGCTGCAACTGCATTCTTCTGATCGGATGAGGAGAAGATGGAAGGAGACAAAGACGAGATGAAGCGTGACGAAGATGGGAAAGAAGATAGAGGAGATGGAGACGACGAGTGAGCTAAATGCGAGCGTTTCGACTCGGAGATGAGTCGTCGGAGAATCGCCCGAGTCGCCAGCCTCCGAGCTCGCTCCATCGTAGTAGTAGCTGCAGGGAGGTTTCTGTGTGACGTGCGCACGTTAGCACGGTGCGCACTTCGGGAGAGAGAGAGAGCAGGAGGGGAGTGGAGGAGAAATGCTCGAGAGCAGTTTATTTATAGAATACAGTAGTAGCAGTCACAACTAGCAATAGAGGGCGCACGTTAGATAGAGAAGGTTGACGTGGCGGGAGAGGTGTGTAGCATTGGGCTTGAAATCCGAAATCCAGGAATGGGAGGGAGAGAGGAGCCGAGAAGAGATGGAGTTTCAATGGACAGAAATGGTGGATGGATATTCTAGGGCTTAGAATTTAGAAAGATAAACAAACGCGGGATTTTGAACATACGTTTGTTGTTGGACCAGATCCGGACAGCGATCGCGATTTCTTGTGATTCACATGTATTTTCTTATTATGCTGCAGTTGTGACTGTGTGAGAGGTCCGGATAAAATCTTTCACAAAATAAAATTCCTTATTTATTTCTGATGCATGTGGTTTCGTTTTCAGAAGCTGCTTGGATTGGAGTCTTGATTTTTGGTTGGTTTTCATGGTTCCTGTCTTTTTTCTGGTAGTTATCTTTTCAGCCTTATGTGGAACTATTCTCCCTGTTCTTTGGGATATTTTCTTTTTGTCCATAGATAATTTTGTTGATTTTTCTTTTTTTTTTGGGTGGAGCTATTTCTCTGGTTCTCATTTTTGTGCTGTCTATCCTATAAGTCTTTTTTGTTTTTATATTTACATATATGTGTGTATATATATATATATATATATATTTATAAGTTCTCTATTTGTTACTTTTGATTTTGAAATAGATTGGTTTATTTTATGATTGTTAGTTTTTATCATTAGCTTATTTTATATGTTTCACATTTTTCTACTTAACTTCTGTGATCTCATTATGTAAATGAGCCATAAGCTCGTGTTTGTTTGTTTGTATCAAAATAAATAGAAACTGAATAATCAGACCAAAAAGAGTCCGTACAAGCGGAAAGAAAACTCACTCAAGCAAGAAGAGGTGACGTATGTATCTAGGATGCGAACCCCAGGCAAATATAATGTTTAAAAACAACTGACATCTTCGTTATATTTGATTTCTCTAAAAGAAAAAAATTATTTGATGTTTTTTTCAAGTTATATTTGATCTTCATTCTTAAGAACTCTATGTATGCAATTCTTATGTATTCTAATGTAAACAGAAAATGCCGTAAAAGAAAATTAATCAATTCCCCAATTTGAAAGTAAACAGGGTAGAACTAACTCACTGAGGCCTACTCAATATTAATGTGATTGATGATCATAACCCTAAAATTGTGAGCCTGCACATTAGAAAAGATAATCTAAATTGTTTTAATTGTATTTCAAAGTTATGATCCTCAGATGATGCCTAATGCACAGGGAACCCAGGCTTTATATATAGGTGGTCAAGGTGGGCCCACAAGGTAGCTGGTCAGACTTGAGAACTTCTCTTCCACTGCACTCTCTGAGTGTCTTTCTTGTATCAGCAGCCATACATACGCCATCACAACAGAGAGAGACCGAAGTCTGAAGAAATACACTACAGCTTGCAACAGCTTGGGCCAGAGACCAGAAAACCAACAAACCACCTACTGAAAAAGGGTAGGTAGGATGAAAGAATATTCTCAATCTTTTGACAGAGATGCAAAAACCTAATGCTCTCTCCAAACATGTGCCAACTGGACACACGTAATCTGAGCCGTTGATAGTAGTTGGAGTTGGTAGAACGCAGGCCCACTGTTTGAAGTATCTCACTACATGTTCTCGAGTCTTATCGTCTGTTTCTATTAAACAAAAAAATACTTCTTCATCCGATCTACAATCGCCAATGGTGTAAAATATCTTATTTAATTTGCATCATCTGTGTTTCAACCCAAAGTCTTGCAACATTCCATTTCACTCTCACCTCAAACGCCTCATTAATTGGCTTTCAACAAAGTTAAACAATTGTATAATCAAATATTGGTTGTTGGAATGACTTGGCCAAAAGGAAAAAAATAAGATGTGTCCTCCTGTTTACTGGCACCGGACATAATTTGAGCTCGTAACCTCACGAATGCAATAGCGAGCACCTTTCATTGTACCACAGGACTTGTTGTGATGTGTCCTTATTTATAAAAAAAAAGGCGGGGAGGCTAAATTACAAGCCAAAAATTAATGCAAAGACATCAATTGTAATCCAAACCTATAATAGGATATGTGGGGGAAATTTTCAAAATGGCTTGGGCAAGGTTTGAATCAGAACCAGCCCAACCTGAAAAGAGGGACTGAGTCAAAAAAGGCAGGGATAGCTGGGAAGACGGAGAGGGAAGACCAGAACTGAGGGGAAGACATCCCACGATGATGAACGAGGATCGACCCACATGCCATGATTTGGAGGTTCAGAATGTGTGCTAACGACCACCTAAAATCCAAAGTAAGGATCGCATAAATAAGGGAAAAACTGGATGAAAAAGGTACAGTGGGAATTCTCACCCAATCCTTACAAGTTTTCTTGATCTCCATCACCAACTTAGGCATCGAAGGGACCTCAGTCGAACGATCCAATCGAGCTTTCACTTTGTTTGATTTTGAAATAGGGGACCCACCCAGAGAATCTTGCTAGAGAGAAGAAGGAAGATTGATCATACCACCCAAGACTCCCAACATCAACAGGTCGAGCCGACCTACCCATCTTCAGCCCACACAAATTTTGAATCTACAGGATGTGTTTGATGTTGTATGTAATAAACCTATCATAAGCTGGGTTAGATGGGAAGGGGCAGGTGTGAGTCAAGGAGGGTTCAAGTTTTACACAATATTCCGACTTAATTGTCATCACCAACCGTGATGATTCAGTGGGTTAGTGATGGAAAAGTATGCAAGTGTGACAAAAATGCGCCTGGGCGATAAGAGGTAGGTAGATGCTACCATCACAAGCAATCTGAAACTCTATTATTTAAATAAACGATCCTATCACAATCCATGTTTATATGCAAGATAGAGGGGCATGGTTGGTGCCACTGACCGCGATTAGTTGGAGATTATAAAGTATATGAAGGATCCATTGGATGGACTCATTAAAATATCCATGCGACGCTGACTGTAATGCCATCCTTACACATTAATAAAGAGGTGGGGACGTGCCGAGCTCAAATCAGACAAGTATTATGTGAAAACTATAGACCCTTTTTAGCCCAATGAGCTTTTTGAGAGGTGGTCCAACTCTGCCCATTTGACAAACGTGAATGGAAGTCGAGTAGTGAGCTCGGGTCAATTGAAAAATATGCTACTCAGTGGCCCGGACGGGAAGCTATCATCGTGGGTAAGGGTGAGTGATACTAAAGAAAGCAATTTTTTTCGGCAATAGTTCTCCCTCTTCTTTGTATGTGTGCGCGAAGACCACAGCCTGATAACGAACCCAGCTAATTCAGATGAATGAAGTATAAGCCCATAAATGTACTGCAGTCATTTGAGTTTTGGAATGTACCACAATCATACTTAACTAATCATCCAAAGAGGAGCATTAAGAGTTAGAGTTTCGAATAAAATAAGATAAAAACGGATGCGTTTCCGGTAAGGAGCATGTGTGGAGCTCCATCTGAGTTGTGAAGACAGTTGCTGCTACATTTGATGCTTTCTATCAGAGGACCCCAGCAGTATAACTAGTATGGATAAAAGGCTCTCAGCGTAATACCATTTGTGCCCTCTGGACGGTGGGAACCTTTCTTCATCATCATATAACCTTCATCTCCCCAGCCAGTGCCCCAGCTATTTTTGATTAACCAGTAATCATCCCCGCCCGGGACCTTACCATATCCTATTATGGTAACCACGTGATCCAAATCCAGATAAGTAGTCTCTCGGTTGGGATTACCCTCGAATATGCCTCCTGTATATTTTAGAAATTTATAATCTGAGGACACACAAGCCATCACTGTCCCCTTATCTACTGCGGACTCCAACTCCGCCTCACTGTAAGGGGTAACTTGGTGGTATCCCTGGATTTTCATGAGATTTTCTACGGGTTTACATATTCCCTTGTATCCCATAAAGGGATATTCTTCTGCTGCTGCTATCCCATATTCTGCAACAAATCTCAAGGCTTCTTCCTCGTTTCCACCATAGAATCCGCAACTTATATCATCACAGCAGTCAATAAGATGCTGCACAGAGAGGGAGAGGGGCACATGGTACCAGTTCTGATCTTAAAAAAGCTTTCAAGTAAATCGACAGTCGCCACTGCCCAGCAGGAACCTGTTTCATTTCACATCGGATTGTGGTTAATACATTGTGACTATTTGTGCATAAAAAACACCTCAAAATTTTTTTTAAGAAGATACCATTAAGAAAATAGCTTACAAAAATAAAAACCTTCATTGCACTTACCACCCCTTTGGCTCTTAATTGGAGTGAGTGCACCTTTGTCCCTCCCGTCAACTTCGGCCTTGTCTCTACTGCTTTCCCCCGAATGGTAATGAGCCTTGTCCCTACTGCTTTCCCCCGAATGATAGTCGCTGTGAGCATCTTCAGTGAAGTCACTTGGTTGATATCTACTCCATGATACCTGAGAAATAAAAGCACAAACACAACATAAAAAGCAGAACATTCTCAGAATATTAGTCTTCAACCCAAAAGTATATTAGAAGTTTAAATCTAGTTGAGCTCTGCATTTAAGAGTACCCTTCCAAGACTACACGGTGCTACAAAATCATGTCCCTTATAATCAAACTTTTGCCACATGTAGAAATTTCAACTAACAACATCACTACACCAAATTCAACGATTAGGAACGTTGATGTGACGCGTTTTTGGGCCGTTCCTAATTAGAAACAGTTTCAATCATGCCAATTTAAAAATCTGTTCCAAATCTAAAAAAGTGGCGCTTAAACAGTATTAAAGTCCTTTTTATCCCGTTCCGCCAAAAACATAAAACGTCCCTCCCATATTTTCAACGAGTCTCATGCCATTCCCTCCCTGTTTTTTGCCATTTCGGTCTTTGTCTCCCAAAACACACAGCCACTGTTTTTTGGGGATTTTGAAGGTTGATCACATCTCTCGCCATCTCATCCTATTTTCATGGTGAGAATGATGGAGTCGGACCGGTTACTGCAACTTGTTTGGGATTTCTTCGTCATTTGAAGGCGGAAAAAACAATGCAATCCTTATCTATTTTGTATTTCTAATAAACTATTTTACATTATTCCTACACAATTGACAATACCATATTTCTCAATTTTATCCATCCATCCATCCATTCATTCATTCCATAAAAGAACTTTCATTTTTAGCCATAAGAAAATTCCTACAATACATACGTAGAACAAATTATGAATAAATATAACTTAGATATTTGAATCAATTTATTGAAATATCCCGCCTGACAATTATTTAAGAACTTTCCCTTCATCCCCTTCATCTATGTTCTTATAGATATTTGAAGTGAAAAGCAGCTATCTTGAGAACCCAATTCCTGAAATGAAGTGAATATGAGGGATTGACTTCAATCAATATCGCAAAATGATTAAAAAAAGACTGAAAAGGAACTTGAAGACCCCTCCCATCTTCAACAAGCTATTGGGTCCTCGTCGATCGTATGGAGTCCTATGGGGTTTTTTCCCCGTAGTTTCCTTAAAATTAAAAGAGCAAGAGAGAGCAAATACATTAAAAAAAAAAAAAATGGTAACACAAGATAATTGAAAAAATAGCAGAAAGAATTAAGAATATCCAAAACCCTTTCAACAATAATTTAATAATTGAATGAAATAGAAATGAAGTATTTGTAGTAGGAAATGGGTCTAATGAAATCCACTCTTAAAGATAAAAAACTAAAAGGCCCAAATTAAATGCTAATCCCAAAGGCAAAAGAATGTGAATAAGATTACATGATGAAAATTTAAATTTTAAAAAATCATGAGAAATTTAAAATACAACATTTTCGGTATGCATTACATTAAATGGGAAAAATCTCAATCCAAATAAATAACATGGAATAGAATTGATTTCATGATAGCCAAGTTATTGGAGAACTTTGTTTTCCACCAAACACCTAAGCTTTAAAATGGATATATAGAAAGTCATGAAATAGTAATATGATTAATAACTAAGCTTCTACCAACCATACCCTGCACAAAACAATGTAAACAATTTGGACCAAAATAAGAAAGATATCACGAGGCACGACATTAGGCTTGTAGGTTTCGACTACGTTTTCTTCAAGACATCAGTACTTCAACTAATATTAACAGGTAGTGAACAAAAACCTGCAAACCCTCTACTCACCAACATGAGGCTTCAGAAACAAGTCAAGTTGAATCCGAACCAGCCCACCAGTAGCAATTGACCCAGTGCCAGGAACAAAAAGCGTCTGAAACAAAGGAGAATACCTACAATAGTAATGTCATGTTTCAAGCTTTTATCATTTGAAAACCAAACTCAAACAAAGATCCAAAACTGAAGGCACCTCTAGACCCAAGTAGAATTTAAGTAAAGAAAGTAACAAATAATGCTGAAATGGCTCATACTTCACTACAAAAACGTTTCCAGATGCAAGGATCATAGCCAATCATTTTTTCACCTCCGACCAACTGTTGCTATGTTTCTATTGAACCATCTTTTATGGGATCTTCCAATATGGGCAAGTTCATTATCATTCCACAGCGACGGCAGGTCCCTAGCTAGGATCTTTTTTTTTTCTCCTGCAACAGAGAAACTATTCAAGAAATTAAATCTTCATGGGCTTGAAGTAGTTTCTTTCTCTTTCATACTTGAACATGCGCCAACAATACCGTTCAAAAAAAAAAAAACATGTGCCAACGATGAAATAATAGCATATTCACAATTTGCAAAGCCATAAATGGAATACAGACTATTGACTATAGAGAGATTGCTAAACAGAGCTCATGTTGTAACGATGGAACAAAACTCGAATAACATAGAGACTGCAAAGAGATCAGCAACTTTAATAATGAAAGGAAGACTATAAATACTGAACAAAAAAGAAAGGGTCAGCAAGATATGGAATGAGGGCAGTCTTGGAGCACAACCAACTAAAACTTTAGAAGGCATCAAACCAAGCTTTTGAAGACGAAGATGAGGGCAGTCTTGGAGCAGAGCTATGAAGTTCGGTGATAAATCAATTGAGAGCATTGTTGTGAGAGATGTGAAAAGTTACGCATTTACCAGCCACTACGAAATCAAACGAAGGTGAAGGGTTTGTACACGTTAGTGAAAAGAAGAGGAAAGAGGAAAAAAATGAATTGAAAGGAGTTAAGGACATGGTCAGGAAACGTTTAGAGTTATGAGTAATGAAGGATGGCTAAATGAGATAAAAAAAATCAAAGGTTGATAATAAGAGCATGGCTAAGATTTCAATGATGCTACTAAGAGATGGTCAAAATTGTTGGACGGTCAAAATTAAATTTGAAATTGCCAATTCGAAACAGTCTTCATATATTATAATATAATTCGAGTTAAATTTATTGGTTTAATGATAATATGGTGTAATAATTATGTTAATTCATCTTTGTTTCTAAAATCTTATTCTAATTGTAAAAAGTCGATATTTTTATAACCATTCTATTGTTATCTAATTGTTTTAAAGATCCATATCATAGGGATAAAAAGGAAAATAAGCAATTTTTTTATAGTCTAAGCACTAATGATAAAGGGGAAATATTTTGAACCCTTAGATTTGGCAAACCATTGGTCGGATCTGACCCAAAATTTTTACAAATATTTCCATTAATATGTGCACAGTTTTTAATAGTTAGGATCTTTGAAATAATTAGATTTCAAGGGTTTAATTTAAAATCTTAGTTGTTGTTTTAATCATGGTCATGGTGTTAGAATGGGAAACACTGAGATGCCTAGCCTTTCTTCAAATACGACAATTGGTCGAAAAGGGCAGCCCCTTGTCGATGTGATTTTGTCAAACACAGGTAATTTCGTCGAGCAACTTGCATAGCTTTAGACTGTTCCCTAGTGTCGGTTTTGAGATGACCAATTAAAATTCTTGGGTTCTTTTGAGATGAACTACTAAGGTAGTGTTTAGTTCGCTGAAATGGTTGTAGGCAGGAATGGAATAGAGACTGGAATGAGTCTGGAGTAGAATGAGGCATGAATAGTCATTTTCATTCCAGTGTTTGATATGCTGAGGAATCAACCCAATAATAGAATTCTGATTCCTATTCCTGCGTTTAATACGCTGGAATGATGCCCGGAATGGAATCAAATTTAGATAAGATTGACCAAAATACCCTTGTTAGATTCTCCTGTCACATTACATTATCAAAATAATATATTATTATATTACATTATAATATTTGGGGGTGGGCCCCACAATGGTTTAGTGAAAAAGTTTGTAATTTCTCATAATAATTTATTATTATATTATATTATACTATTTGGGGTGGGCCCCACAATGGTATGGTGAAAAAGTTTATAATTTCTCATAATAATATATTATGATATTATATGATAATATGTGAGGGTGGGCCCCACAATGGTGTAGTGAAAATGTTTGCAACTTTCCATCTTTTATAATAGTAGTAGATAGTAGATATTTGAGGGTGGGCCCCACAATGGTGTAGTGAAAAAGTTGACATTATAATATTTTGGGGTGGGCCTCACAAAGGTATGGTGAAAAAATTTTCAATTTCTCAAAATAATATATTATTATATTATATTATAATATTTGGGGATGTGCCCTAGAATGGTGTAGTGAAAAAGTTTGTATGAGATAGATAGATCATAATATTTTAATATTATTATTATTATTATATAATATATATAATAATATATGATTATATTTTATTATAACATTTTGGGTGGACCTCAGATTGGTGTGGTGAAAAAACCATGCAACATTGCCTCTTTTATAATGGAAAGATAGATAGATGTCAAGCAATGCTATTTTGGTCTTAACAAAAAGTTAGAAAGGAATGGAATGACCATTCCTTCCCATCCCCAATGGAATGATGATTCCCTCACATATTCCTTCCCATCCCCAATGGAATGATGATTCCCTCACATAAAGGAATGGGATTCCGGAGGTAATGGTCATTCCGCTACTTTTTGGCAAACCAAACGCTGTAATGATCATTCCGTTGGAATGACCCTTCCATTCCAACCTTCATTACAGCGAACCAAATGCTACAAAAAATTTTGTATTCCATGTGTGATTCCACAATGAGTATATTGCATGGTCTTCATACTAGCAATCACGATGTCAACCTATAAAATCTCAACCTATAATTTATCTGATCTGACCGTCAGTTTTTTGGTTTTTTTTTTTTTTTTCATTATTATCAACCTACTAGTTCTAGTCCCTCGGATCAACCACATTTAAGAAAACCTTTTCCGTGAAAACTTTCTATTAGGTATCCTGTGCTGCTTAGATTTCCTAGGTTTCAAGTGAATGGAGTCTTCTCAATTGAGATTTTGAGCTCCAAATGAATTTAGATCCGTATTAGATTGATCATGCTTGATATGCATGAACCCCCGTATTAGATTGAACCAAGAGGCTGTAGTTTCTCAACTGTATCCCACCCGTGGGATCTAATAGTACATAGATATTAGAATATGATGATTCAGACCCAAACATTGATGGTTGTAAAAATATCCAATGCAATCAAAAGTATAGTTGGCATTTACCATATGATGATATGGAAGAAATGGAGCAAAGTGTTCATTCACAACAATGGGGAGCATGCCGAGCCCACCTCATCCATCCATGATGATTACTGTGTGTAGAAACTTATGCAAACACATTGCAGCACGTAAGACTGATCCAAGAACAAATACCTAAAAAGGAAACATCACGAACATCTAACATCTACCACATTCCACGAACATCTAACACATTCCACATCTAACACATTCCACAATTGTTTGAGAAATAAACCTGCCAGGTAATTAATGAAACACCAAGTTTTAACTCATATACTGATCCAAGAACATATACCTAAAAAGGAAACATCACGAACACATTTCTCAAACACATTCCACAATTGTTTGAGAAATAAACATGCCAGGTAATTAATGAAACACCAAGTTTTAACTCATATACTGATCCAAGAACATGTACCTAAAAAGAAAACATCACGAACATCAAACACATTCCACAATTGTTCTCAAACACCATTCTGAGTGTCTAGATTTCTTGCAAATCAAATTAGATGTATTCGGATGACAATGGTAAAAAGCCCAACAATCTACAGATTCTTTGTATGCTCGCAAGTTATGACATCGGATTTTGGATGCTTCGCTTCTGCATGCTCCCTACATACCTTGCATGCTCCCTACATACCTTCGCTTCTGCAAGTTATGACAATGGTGCATGTCTGCATGCATACCTTGCACTGCATGCACCAAAACACTAGATCAACAAAAAAGAGAAAAAAAACCAAAAAAAGGAAAATGTAAGACAATAAATGAAAGTAGAAACATGCAGTCGTGGAAAGAACACTTGAGTCTCTATATCAAAGGGTTCTATAGACTAGAAATTTCTCTTCTACTGGGATTTCTGAAAGGATTTATGAAAGAAACTAAATTGCATACCTTGATCACTTTTAACACGGGTTATTCAGCACTCCAAGCAACTACACAGCTCCGGATTTTTCATCCCCAACCAGGAACAAAAAGGGCTGATCAGCAGTAAATTTGTTGATTTCCTCCGGACGTAACGAATCCCAGCGGGACGTTGCCAAGGCAGAAGTCACGGCCGTAGAGATTTGATGCTGACTTGCTGGCTGCCGACTTCTTTTTTACATGGTTGGAGTCATGCAGATCAATTACTAGGCCCCACACATTAAATGTATAGTGGGTCCCACCAATTGATGAAATATTCCAACTCTTTTTACAGCTTATTGTAGGGCTTTTCCTTTTGTTCCTCTGTGATACTTCAATTGTTTAATTTACAGTTTCTTTCTTTTTTTTCTTTTTCTTTTTTTTTTGTGGATATATATATGTGGGCGATATTGTAAGCCTTTTCCTTTTGTTCCTCTGTGATTTTTTTTTTTTTTTTTTTTTTTGGCTTTATACTAATAAAATAATTCTTCTGTGAAGAAAGTTTCTCAACCATTTGACATGCAAAACTATATAAGCATCGTTTTGAGTGAAGAAATCAAGACTGACATCAAATTTAAACATAATTACATGTACTCACCCCTTTTAGTCCACGCTATCCTCTCCAGGATAGCCATTGGTTCGAGACTACGTACTGCGATCGACTTACATAAGTTTCTTGCATTTCCAAAGTCTAGCGGTGCTTTCAATGTCGCCACACAACTTAATTCTCTTCTGAATGAATTAAGCCAAATGGGAGGAGGGGTTGTTTTCAAATTTGAAGACAGCATACGGTTACAAAAAGGGATTGACTTGAATCCAAACATAGTAGATATTATGGAGAAGAATTTTAATGTCAAATTCTACGGAGTTGACTTTTTAAATGTAAGTGTTCTTTTCATAATTTTATAGATTAATTTTTACCTTTATTGATTTGTATGTGTAGATTGATTTGTATGTGTTTTCTTGATGAAAGCTATTTCAACAAGAGGAGAAATTAATTTTTGGATCGACAAATCAACATCATCAGCAGGATGTAGCAAGTGCTCTGGGATGCAACCATAAAGAGCTCTTTTAATCTAAAAATTAATTTCTCCTCTGGTTGAAATAGCCTTTATCAAGAAAACAGATACAAATCAATCTACACATACAAATCAATAAAGGTAAAAATTAATCTATAAAATTATAAAAGAACACTTACATTTAAAAAGTCAACTCCATAGAATTTGACATTAAAATTTTTCTCCATAATATCCACCATGTTTGGATTCAAGTCAATCCCTTTTTGGAACCATATGTTGTCTTCAAATTTGAAAACAGCCCCTCCTCCCATTTGGCTTAATTCATTCAGAAGAGAACTAAGTTGTGTGGCGACATTGAAAGCACCGCCAGACTATGGAAATTTAAGAAATTTATGTAAGTCGTTCGCACTACCTAGTCTCGAACCAATGGCTATCCTAGAAAGGATAGCGTGGACTAAAAGGAGTGAGAACATGTAATTATATTTAAATTTAATGTCAGTCTCAATTTCTTAACTCAAAACGATGCTTATATAGTTTTGCATGTCAAATGGCTGAGAAACCTTCATCACAGAAGAATTATTTTACTAGTATAAAGAATAAAAAAATCAAAGAGAAACAAAAGGAAAAGGCCTACAATATCGCCCACATACATATATCCACAAAAAAAGAAAAAAAAAAAAAAAAAAGAAATTGTATATTAAACAATTGAAGTATCACAGAGGAACAAAAGGAAAAGCCCTGCAATAAGCTGTAGAAAGAGTTGGAATATTTCATCAATTGGTGGGACCCACTATACATTTAATGTGTGGGGCCTAGTAATTGATCTACATGACTCCAACCATGTAAAAAAGAAGTCGGCAGCCAGCAAGTCAGCATCAAACAGTTAGGATACTCATAAGAGGGTCCACTACTGAAATAAACTTACTATCAGAGCACCCACTAATTGATCTACGCCCATTATTGAACGGATAAAAACAGCCAGTGAGAAACGAAACAGTGGGGATTTCATCCGACAATGGGGTCCATCCACTCTTTGAATAGATTTTAACATGTGGCACCTGTGACTGACTGATGGATCTTCATCCATAAAGAACAAACGGAGAGAGAATTAAGGGAGCAGCAGTTTGGGTTTCATCCATCAGTGAGGCCTACACTCCAAATAGATTTAACATGAGAGAATTTGGTTGAAATAAAAATGATTTGACCACTTTTGCTTTCATGTGCATGATCTCCAAGATGACATCATTTGTTAATACTTTCAATCATTTTCCAAATTTATGTATATAACTCGACGACCAGACAATAACTAATCAATATGGCCTGCACTTTTAATCGGGTTCAAACTCGAAAAAAGAGACAGAGATGGCCCGCACCATTAATCATGTTCAAACTCAAAAAAAGACAATAACTAATCAATATATCAATTGTTACTTTCATTATCGAAAAAGTATTACAAAATGATTAGTGATAATATACAGATTATACATGGAAACAGACCCAGACCATCTTTCGTATAATCTTGTCATTGATATTATACCACAATGATGACAATTAATAAATCTATGGCTTTTTTTTTGCAGCATCTTAGAGAAAAATTTTCCAAAAGATGGAACTTAAGAAATCCAAGTCAGATGTGCATTAACTTTTCACGAAATGTCATTTTTCATATTTTCTAAAATACGAATTCAATTGATGGTTGTAGAAAGTGATACGGATAAATCTCATGATATCATAGGACTATCCCACCATCCCATGATATTGATATCATGGCATGTAGAGCAAGAAAGTTTTAAAAAATGTTGTTTTAAAAAAAACCCACGAGATACCCAGTAGTAATGGTGCCTTATATCACATTACGAAAAAAAACTGTAACAGAGATGGGCTTCATAGCATGCAGATTAATCTAGCATATGAAAAAAAAAAAAATGGCATCTAATAAACAATAATGTTATATACAAACTAGTAATGTTGACACTAAAAAGCAAACAGTAAATAAAATGGAAGGATAAGAATATGTTCTTACTAAATAAATAAAAAAATCCTATTGTTCAATTATCGTAACCAAAATGAATAAATACGGTCGATTATTAGCCAAAAACCATTGGAACAAATCTTCTAAAACGGCATTGACTGAAAAGTAGATGAGAGAGAGAGAGAGAGAGAGAGAGAGAGAGAGAGAGATTGCAGACAGGAATTTGGCCAGAGGCGGGATCGGAGAATCCATTATTTCGCATCAAGCTCGAGCTGATATACCCTAATAAATCATAAAAAAAGAGAGAGATTTCAACAGAGACGGAGAGAAGAAGTAAATGGGACTAAGTAGAAATATTGATTTTACCTATTCCGGCCGAGATAAACATCTTCTTCAGGTATGACGCCCATAATCCAGCCATAGCACTATGTGTTCGATTTCTGAAACCCTAATGGACAATTTTAACTTGAAGGTTGGTGCGTGGTAAGGGTCGAGATGGAGTCGGTCGCTTGTAAGGATTCCCCTTCAGGACAAAAACATAATTAGGAACTACACATTGATACACAAGCAATAAAAAAATTAAAATCATTAGATACGTTAGAATGTGATTGAAGATTTGTGCTTATGTTCATCAAGTAAACTTATCAAAAACATAATGGGCAATGTAGTTTAAGGCTTTGAGTCCAGCTTAAAAACTCAATCGACACAAATACTAGAAAATCTTCAGTTTGCAACCACAAAAACAGCTAAAGGCTTGCAAATGAGTTAGAAAATTGCTAAAAATGATAAAGTGGTTGGCAGTTGCTCACCTCTCAAACTCAAAAGGCAAATATTCAAGTTTTGATTAGGAAGGTTTATAAAAGGTCCCAACAAAGAGGGGGTAAAAGAGAGCTTGTATCTATTTCAATTTTTTTCAATTTTGACCCATGGCTTATGTGTTGATGTGGAAAGAAGAAGAATCTTTAGCCTCTGAAGCAATGTAAAACACAATATTTGGGAGTAAAAAGGATTGGACTTGTCCTGATTTATTCAAGAAAGGACGGATAAGTCCTAACGTAAAAATAAACTAAGAAGTAAACAAATGGCAATTCAAAGCAAATAAAAAGCAAAGAAGATCTATCATACTTGAATCCTTACCTTGACTCGATTAGATGTTCACTTCCTTAGATTAAATCAGACTTTTCCTTCGTTAGATGTACACATGGAAAGGATCAAAGGATGCCTTAACTACAGTAAAAGTTACAACATCCATCAATCAAGTTGCCAGAGCAAGAAATTTAAGGCATTTACGGCATTGAAGAGTTAAACTACAAGTAAACACCATGGATTGGACAAATAATAGAATAATAAGATCAAATGCTCAAAAGCTAACAATAAGCGTGTAGGGCAATGATTCTTAAGCTCTGATTACCCAATAAA
This sequence comes from Camphora micrantha, assembly GCA_003546025.1. NCBI lineage: Eukaryota > Viridiplantae > Streptophyta > Magnoliopsida > Laurales > Lauraceae > Camphora > Camphora micrantha. Next base: position 75,406,805 of record QPKB01000002.1, read on the forward strand.
CAATCTCATCCACATTAATTAGAGATCTTTATACAAAATATAAGAGATTTTCAATATCAAAAGGCCATTAATCAAAGTAAATGAAATCCGACTTGGTTAAGAGACTGCATGAATAAGATGAGATGCATTCAAATGAGTTGGAGTAGAAACATAAGTTTCAACAAATCTGCCTACAATAACCAAGTCAACTGGTACAGCTGAAAATTCATCAAACAGATACCATCAGGGCTATCATAAAACAACAGTGCTTCTGCCCATGAAGAATGTAATCCTCAATATTGGCAGAAAAGGACAGACCTACTTTATGCATTCATGGAATAGCTGATGGAAATCAATCTTTTTCTGCCGACTTAAGTTGTGCAGAAGAAACGATTTTCTTAATGTGATAGATCTGCAAGGGATTGCAAATCTAAGGGCTTGGCTTGATTTGAGTTATGCTAGAATTCAGAGACATTAAAACGAAAAGGGTTCAAAAGTCCAAATAAAACCATGAAAATACAATAGAAAAATGCAAACTGGAAACCTAGAATAGAACCCAAAATCAAAGGAAAAGAAACCCAGATATTGAATATAGAAAAAAGGATTCTCAAATTTTACAAAAATAAATGCTTGCCTTAGTGTGTTTTTTTTTTTTTTTTTTTTTTCTTTTGAATGGTATGCTTGCCTTAGTTATAAATCACGTTTTCTTATGATATATTGCAAAGGAACAACGCATCTCTTTTTACAACTCTTTTTTGGATTTGTTTCTTCGTGAGAGAGATTTGTTCCTTTCAGAGATAATCTCAACTTTTTTTTTTTTGGTAAATCTCAACTACTTAGGAACTATCTTCTCTACTACTTTGGAAATTTATTTAGAGAGAGATGATATGATCTAAATTTACTTGGCGCCCACCCAACCTTGTGTTCGTGAAAATGACAAGGTGCTTCAGGATATAGCCAATCTCAAAACTCTAATTCCAAAATCTTAATGTCCTGAGTCAAACTTGTTACTTAGAAAATCATACATGCCCACTTTGTTGAGTCCTAGCCAGTAGTCAGTATTTACAACGACATGGCTTATTTTTAGCCCAATAGTAGAGCTCTTAAAACCAACAACAGCTTGATGATGATCATGATTGTTAAAGCTTTCTAGGATATGCTAAAACAGGGCGTTGCAAATTTTTCGAACTATTAGAGAGACTCTTGCTGATAGTCTTATGTATATGGAAAGAAGCCAATCAATCCTATAGGAAATGTCTTTCAGAAAATCATATCAGTGGAGTAATGACACTACTGTATTTTAACAAAGAGAAGATGATGCAGTAATAATAGTGACATGAGGCACTGAAGGAACCAAAATACACAAGTAAACCAAAAGACAAAAGAGTAGAACTTATTGCATTGGACAATTCATTCAGCCTGTTATGTTACTGTATATATAGAGAAAAAAAAAAAAAAGAGGTAGCGACAGTTTGTGGAAACTGTAGCAGAAACAATGGGCAATTTCAGAAGCTGTGGACAAAACAAGTGAAACTGTTAGATTTAATCACGATTTACACAAATCATAGGATCCAACATCACAGATCTAGATCTGTACAACAGGAGCATTAATGTTATGGTATATGCACAACACAAGGTTTTTCTTCTCGAGGAACTTGCAACTGTTTCCTACTTCCCTTTATGCACATCTTCTTAATGGGGTTTCAAGCAATTAGTATCAAGTGAATTAAGTGGCCAATATTTACATGGCCACCATCTAAGTGGACCTCATACAGAGGAGAAGGATTTGGTCATGTGGACCACACTCGCAAACGTCCAACTAAACATGGTGTTAGGTAGATAGAGATGTAGATTCTGCTCCAACAAGCACTAATCAACAAAAGTATGCAGCTTATATTGAACCACATTGCAGTGTCCTTCATCACCCCATTTATACCCAAGCATTAGAGGCAATAAAAATTTCCAGAGATTCAGAAATCAATAAGTCTATTTGGCCTGAATGGGAGCCTGGTCTCAGCTGGACTCCAGCTGGACCTATCCTTTCTCTCTCCTTCCTCCTCTTTTTCTTCTTCCCACTTCCCTGCACTCCAACCTCACCTCTGCATCACCACTTTCACTGCGTTTCCACCATTGCCACCACCCTACGCTACACTCCTCCTCCCCCCCTGCGCACCACACTCTCCAACGTACCCCTCACCTGCTGCACCCCACCTGCGCGTCATGCCATCTCCCTGCACACACCCATCTGCTGCACTGTACACACTGTACACAACCCACCTGTGCACATTCCCTGCACTGCCGCCGCACCACTCCCCTTCTTCTTTTCTTCTTTCTTTCCCTTCTATCTTCTCTCCTTCTTCCCCGCACATAGCCCTGCTGTTACTCCCCTTATTGCCCACTCCCAACACCATTCACCACTGCGCCCCTACTACTCACCCTCCTCAGTTCACTGCACACAGCTCCCACCACCCAAAACCCTTCCTTCCTTCCTCCTCCTTCATGGCTTCTCTTCCTCTTCCCCACAAACCCCTCTCCTCCTAACCCCACCTCAACCCTCGATCCAAACCCCACCCAGATCCCAGAATCCTCCTCCGCCGTCAATCCAAACCCCACTCAGATCTCAGAACCCACCTCCTCCGCCCGATCTCCTAGAAGAAGACCCGCGCCACCAAAGCTCGAAGACACCATCTGCCACATGATGGCCACCAGGAAGTGGACCACACGCCTGCCAAATAGACTTATTGTTGCCTAATGCCGTTTTAGTATTTACTATGAATCTTTGTATCATATCAGAGGGAACCTCAGCAAGAGTTCTCGTTTTATTTTTGGCACTCTTCCTGATTAGTTAATGGTTAGATAAAGACAGGAAGAAAAAAAAAACAATCCATATCATATGAATTAGGGACTGCTCTAATTGGTTTACCTGTGTGAAAGCAAAATGAATTTTTCATTGCCTTTTGTGCTCAGGATTATTTTAGACAGCTGAAATGAGCTTGAACAACCGATTGATAGTCCATGATATTCAATAACTATTGGATATAAAATGATTTTATAAAATGTTGGTCTCCCATTTAACCGCTCAAAATAATACCTCTTTTCATAGGACCGTTTTCCATTTTTTGCAGGTGGGGTGCAGCAGGTGAGGGGTATGTTGGTGAGTGTGGTGCCCAGGGGAGGACGAGTGTAGGGTAGGGTGGTGGCAGTGGTGGAAGCGCAGTGGAAGTGGTGATGCAAAGGTGAGGTTGGAGTGCAGGGAAGTGGGAAGAAGAAAAAGAATAGGAGGAAGGAGAGAAAGAAAGAAAAAGAAAGGATAGGTCCAGCTGGGATCAGGCTCCCATTCAGGCCAAATAAGCCGGGCCCAAATCAAATAGACTTATTGTTCAGAAATACTACGTGCATCTTATCAACAAAGATTTTAAAATAGCCCTAATTTAAGATCTGGAAGAGAACCTGAGTAAGGAGAAGGACGGATTCCATAGTGGAAAGGCGGTGGTCGATTTTTAATTTCTTCTCTTTGGATTTTCCAGCCCTGTTTTCAGTAGATTCGAGAAAGAAATGAGAGTAAGGTGGGGAACAGCTGCTGCGGCGGTGTAGATATGAAGCACGAGAAAGGAAAACAGAGGGAAGCACGAAGGCGAAAGAGGATGGGCTTCACTTGTTTACTTTGTGCAATCTTGCATGTACGTGGGGCCAAAAGCCAACACCCCAGCATCCAAGTGTCCCACAAGCTATATCTGTCATCTAAGTGGGCTCCAAAACAAGTCTCAGGAAACATCCACCCAAAGCAGGAGCGAGGAGGGTAGTAGCAACTTGACGCGGGAGACGCCCTGCTTTTATATTATGGTATGGTATAGACACACACGCAAGACATTATGTTTTTAAGAAAAAGGAATTAGGACGCTAGCTGTAGCCTGTAGCTTGTAGCCTGTAGCCGTAGGGGTCAATTATAGGAAATAACCCAAATGAGAGAAATTAAATAAAAAAAGTAGACATTGTTTTAAAATAAATTAAGGAAATCAAATCTTCCGATTTCTAAAAACTTAGCCCAATTGGCGAAATACCTCCTAAGTCCTATCACATAAACATCTCCCTTCATTTCCTAAAACGCCATTAAAAATGTGAGTTCAGTCCCCTGATAATCTGAAGTAGGATGTGTTGAACTCCAACACAAGCCCATTTATTAATAATCCAATCATCCAAAATGAATGCTTCTTCATTTAATACTTTTACTTAAATAGGTTTTGGTCATACCATATGATTGAGCACATGATTGGTAATATGATTAGCATAGCTAAATAAATTATGGGATCAACTCCTATCGAAGAAAGGTTTAATAATATGTTACCAAATGAGATGAGATTCACTATTAATTGTTCAATTAATTAATAGGTGGGCCCCACAATAGAGTTACGTATGAGAGAGTCTCGGTCCCTTGAGTGTCTCCCATACGGTTTTCATGTGAGTGTGGTGTGTGGAAATCAATCGTGGTCCCACCTATTGATATTTCAAACCATTCAAAATTAATTCCATTCCCTCCCATGATAAATCTCCAAATATTATTTTAGCAGGAGTTAGTCTTACCGTGATATTAAGCACATGATCAATAATGTGATCAATACACTCTTATGCATTGTTAGTCACATGCATTAATTGTGTTATCAACCCCAGGAAGCATGCATAAGATAGTTAGGGTAGGGGTGATCATTGGTTGGTACTAAATGGGGACCCACCGAGCCCTGCTCCTACTAAGAAAGGGTTTGACAGTGAATTGACTGGGTAGATTTTATTTTTATTAAAATTATGTAGTATGTTTTTCAAATAATGATGCAATAACATAAGTGGTAATAATCAGTGTAGAATAACATTAGGTTATGGACTAAAAAACAATTGCCAAACCATTAGTGGCAGACCCAAGATTTTCATTTGAGCAGGGTGGACAATGTGTAAGGTTAGTATAAAGTACTCACACCCCTGCCTATTTTGTGAAAGAATCCTACTCCCAACAAGAGATTAGAATATCGCTAGTATGCCGAAACTTCTTACCATATAAAGTTTTAATATTTAAATGTCCAAACGCTGAGAAATTTTTATTTTAACAGGTAATGAGAACGAGTACCGTTGTGTCTATACTCAAAATATTGCTAGCAGCCTGGAAACCATATTCAGCTTTAAAAGCTCAACATTAATCAAACCATCAATAATCCAATGTTCACATATTATTAATTGAGAATTTTCATCTCAAAATCAGAAAAGAAAAAACTATCAAACTTTTCTCTATATAACTTTAAAATACAACTTTCTAATTTAGTGCATTGTGGAAATAAGAAACCAATATTGCGACCAACTTTGCTACAAACTATAAAGATTAATTGTTATGTCATGGTGACAGCATTGGAAACAATGCTCAAGGAGAGTTAAAAGAGTGACCTGGTAAGCACACTCCTGTTTTTGTTGCGACCTCAGATGCAGTTGGTATAAGGTTGTTTTTTCATCTACGGTAATTTATGGAATAACCTGTTAAAGTACTTCAAGGGTCTTGGGAGGTAAAGAAAATGATAATATTGTATATTCTATCACTTTTATTTTTTGAAATGATATGGATATATTGTAAGCACAGTATCTCTTTCAGAGTTACTACACTTAACACACAACGGTTCTACCCTTCATTTGGTAACATTCTCCTACAAGATAACGATGAATGCATAAACCACTTCAATTCTGGAAGCCCTTCTATTCCTCACACCAATTGTTTCCATTGGGACAAATTTCAAAATGCCAATATTAATGTTGTTACTGGACTTGGTGGCAATATTTAGGGATTTAGAGAGTGGGTTTAGGTATAAAGATTTAGGAAAAATAGATCATGATTGGGGTTTAGGGATTTAGGGGCATGGGGGAGCTGTGGGCTCAACAGAAATCTGCCGAAGTCGGAGGGAAAGAAAGAGACTACAGGAGAATAGGGTTTTTAGGTTTTCGAAAACACGAGGGATGGGTGGGGGGATCGATTTTGAGTACGGGACAGGTCCACCATCGGACATAGCCCCTATGGACTTTTCCCAAATCCACGTAAGGGCAGACGACCCAAGTGCCCAACACATGGGTCTACCCCTGCATACCATGGAGTCAAATAGGTTGGGCGGGCATAACTTCTTTTTTTTTTTTTTTTTTTTGAGGTGGGGAATGACTGGGAGCAGCAACCTTTGGCTTTAGAGTCAGTAGCGAGGGCGTTCTGTGAGTGGGTGTGTGAGTACTTGCCTTAAAAAATAAAATAAAAAAGTGCTCATGGCCCGACTAGTGGGCTCAACAAGGGCCCAAATTTCTTTTGCATGATCCTATATATAATATGGGCCCATTGATGTTTTCAGATGGGCTTGGACCAAGTAAAAGGCCCCATAGACCGAATCAGCTCAAATAAGAAACAATTCGTAATTCAATGATAGTTTGTCCAGGGAATTGCTAAAATCTCGCACAACCGATAAAAAGCGCGGTTCAGCTTAGCCCAGCCCTACCCACTGGCCAAGGGCCTATTTGGTATTACTCCAGGAAAGGAATTTTCATTTTTAAAAATAAAAAATCTTAGAAAATACGTTTGGAAGCAAATGTTTACTTGTTCCAAAATATAAACTGGTATGAAATGTTTCGTGAAACCCTCTTTATGGAATGAGAAGTAAAAAAAACGAATTTAAATCATTTTTTTATGAAAAGTGATGGGTTCGAAACCCAACAAGTTCTCCATATCCCAATACAAATTTTTAACAAAATCTCATGGGTTGGTCTTACCCATGTGCCGTATTCAAACATGTTGTGTGACACGGTTCCTAAAATCCCATAAATGGCATGACCAATCATATACTTAAAATAAATGTCATAAAACTATGTTTTTATATCTCTCTAATTGAGTTCTATGTATATTAAATCTATAGATCTTGCACACATAATCATATACTTAAAAATAAAAGGCAGCAGCAAATCATTGAGAAAGCTACAACTCCACCACTGTACATTAATGATAAAAACCCATAATTCCATATACAGAGATTGACAAGGAAAAATACAACTCCACCACTGTACATTGATGATGAAGACGAGATCTTGTTTCTACTTTTGTGTCTCTTTATATAGTTCTCCAATCAGAACAGTGGAAATCTTTATCTATTTTTTTATTGAATTTCGGTGTCACCTGTTATACATATTTGTGTTCTTTGAATTTGTGATGGGGACATGGCAGTTCCATTACTGTTGATACCCATGGATTTGGCATATGTACAGTGCTGGGTGTGTAAGGATTTAGAAAGATAGGGGGTTAGAAAATGATCCATGTGATCCATAGGAAGAGCACGGATGGATTTTACAAAACCCAGTCATCCATGCTTTAAATGTTATACAAAAAATGACTGTTTTGTGTATTCCTCTATTTGGTGTCAATCGAAGTTCTGCCCTCATCGCTGATGTGCATGTTTTGTTTCCTTCACATTACATTTACTCTATTTCTTCATAATTAAAGTTCTGTCCACATGGCTAATGGGCAGGCTGATATTGGTAGCCCTTTTGAGGGAGGACTGATATTTGTTGTATGATTGACATCTTCTGATGATGAGTTCCATGCAAATCAGTGCATGCTTGCATCATGTGAAGGTCAAAAACAGGAAGGGAAGATGGCTTAAAAGTGAAGTCTATAAGCTCAAGAAATTGGACATTCTCTGTGGCTGCTATGACCATATAATTCCTCTGTTTTGAGTTTGTCGATGACCAATCCCTGTCTTTCACACAACAAGATCAGTCTCTAGTTTGTTTGTTTGATATTCCTCTCTCAAAACCCATACCACACAACAAGATCAATCTCTAGTTTGTTTGTTTGATATTCCTCTCTCAAAACCCATACCTGTGATTTCTGTGATTTTCTGTTTACATTGTTGTCCTTTATCCTTAATTGAAGAACTTTCAATCAAATGGGTTATTGCCATAATAATACAACCTTTGTGGCGCAATCCAAGGCACAATCAAGGAGAAAGTTGAGTCTAGAAAGGAAAATCTTTGACTGGCCCAAAACCCAACAGATCTGAGGAGAATCTTAGAATGATGTACTGTATGTTTTAGCCCAGTCAATCAGCTACACATTAATAAACCTCTTTTCATTACTCTCCAATCCAATTGAGTTCTAGGCAAAAGCCCAAGCGCAAGAAGTGGTTAATTTTTCTTCTCACTTGCAGTAGCAGTGGGCAACGCTTGACGATGAAGTCGCTCGTAGAATAAAAAGAGAATCTGCTGTTTTGAGTGCGTTAAGACTTAGAGAGAAAGGAATAGAAATGCAGGTCAAATCAGGTAGACCCAAACTAGTAATTCTCCATGCGATGCATGAGCAATATAAATCATGCCTCAAATACCTCAGAGCCAATCATGATGGTAAAACATGATAAGCAGTTGATTAACAAGTCTGAACATGCTTTGATAATCAAAATAGATAAAAGTATGAAAAACCCGTCAAAAACAGTCCATGATATGTAAAACTGGGCTAATGAGTCGGATGATGTAGAACATATAGTTGGGGGATGGGGGGGGGGGGGGGGGGGGGGGGGGGGGGGGGGGTGGTGGTTCCGGTCTTATTATCTCTCCAACTTGGTCATGTCATGTCTAAAACCCGAAACGGGCAGCATTCCAACATGACCGAGTTGACCCGAAATGGGTGAGAGAAGAAAGGCAGATTTGATCGATTTGGAATGGTCACATGCAAATACATGCAAGCCTACCATCTAAGTCAACCATACTAGGGATCCTAACGCATCTACCGACGGAATGCTTACATTTGTAAGCCGAGAGACCGATGCTCGGGGCCACTTTGTGTAACAACTGCAGGGTGGTGTTCATATGCATGAAAATGAAATATGAATATAAGGATCATGATAAAATCATAATAAAAAACCATTTGAGCCAAGAAGAATGCATAACCTATAGAATTGGAACAATAGGAGAAAAAAAATGCATACAAAGTAAGAAAGATGATTTCATGCCCAAGATAGAGTCTACACACCAAACCTAGGTTCGGATTGTTGTCCATATGTACGTAATGATGTTGTTCAAATCTACGCGATTATAAGGTCTTGGGTGATTGTTAATGAAGTTTGCTTCGCATTTGGAAGGTCATTGGCACCCAAAAGCCTATCTCCGCACACCATTGGAATCATGTTTAGCTTGCAATCCGTAAGCCAACGCCAGGCGAAGGGAGAAGTGGGTCCCATTCATACCTAAAGTGTGCCCACAAATGGCCAAACAATGGTGAGAGAAAAGGGTCCCAACTAACACTAACCAGCCCAATCAGCAAGTGGCAGAGGCCAGCTGTCGATGGTGCAGTGCAATCGGCGGTTCACTAATGTGAACTGCCGGCTCACTAATGTGAACTGCCGACTGCATTGTACACTCGGTGGTTCCTACCTACGAGCTGCCAGGTGCATTATGGAGTCGGCGATTCCTACCTAAGGCAGTCAGCAGTTCACCTGCGGGAAGAGTTTTTGTCCACGAGTCTGATATCTTCCCTCTAAAACCCTAATTTCCATGCCAATTTGTGATCTAAACATCCACCAAATTAACCTTGATTAAAAAGAGTTGAAATGAGCCCAAATGGGGTGCCTAATATGATGAACCCTTAGATCACAACATAGATGAAATTCACTAAGTCCACTTGCCTGAGCTCTTAGATCTCACAAATTCACCTAAAAAACCTTCTAAATTCGCTGTTCACACTTCCAAAAGCTGCCAAAACTAGATCTACAACCAAAATCCCAAATTCTAACAACCTTGACACCAGAAATTGGGAAAACAACAAAGAAGAGGAATAACCAATTACATGCACAAATCCAAGGTCTAAATGTAAGGAAAACGAAGGAAAATGGAAAGGAAACTCACCAATTTGCAAAAATCAAAAGTGGGGAAAGAAATGGTGGCTGGCCGGAAGCGAATGGGGGCTGCCAGTCACTGGAGTGGAGGAAGATGATGGTGACAGTAAAGAGGGCTCCCAAATGGCGTAGATTAGCACCTAGCAAGAGAAACTTGATGGGGAAATGGACGAGAAAGAAGAAGAAAACAAATATAGGGTATCAAGTAGTTTAGCAATGGGAAAATGAAGGGAATGGTCAACTAGAACTGTATATATTTATATTTTTATAGGGACGGGCTCTCCTCAACTGCAGTTGAGGAGAGCGTCCGCTGGGCACGTGCGAGTGGCACGAGGGACGGAAGGAAAGTAAGCGGCGCCATTTTTTTTTTTTTTTTTTTGTCTTCCCCCTCATAAGCAAATGGAAAGAGGGGAAAACCCCCAGATCGCTGGCAATTTGCAAGATCTCGCGCCCTTTGTCGCCGAAATCCTCATCTCGTCGCTCGATCCATCTCCTCAGCTCATCTCTCATGCTGCGACGCCCAACGACTTCCCCCTCCCCCACCTCTCTCTTCCTTTTTTGCGACGTCCAGACCTGGGTTTCCTGCCCTCTGGAACCCTTTCTCTTCTCTATTTTCTATGGAACCCCCTCTCCCAAACCCTCCTCTCTGAAACCCTCTGTCTTCTCTCTCCTCTATTAAACCCCCTCTCCCAAACCCCTCTATTGAATCCTATTCTCTCTCTCGCGACTCCCAGGCTCGTCATCGCTTAAACCGACGTTGCCGAGGAACGTCTTAAGCAAGCTGCCTTGCAGCGACAGGATCGATAGGAAGAAGAAAGACCTCGTTTTGGGTTTTTCCAGGTCAGTTTACCATTTTAAATAGATCTATCCCATTTTCTATAACAGTGTTTTAGCTCTGCATTCCTAGGGGTTCATTTTCTATAACAATCATATCTTTTTTCCATTTTGTCCAGATGCCAATCCATCGATCGTGGCACCCAAAGATCATTGAACGGAAGGTTCTCTTGTAGATGGGGCACCAACACTTGGCCCTTTTCTATTTGTGATTCATTTTGAACACCGAAAATATGTATGTGCAGTGGATGGTTATGATCATTTGATGGAGGTCTCCCATTTAATAACCCGTCAAAAGTAGACCCCACCTGAAAAAAGGTCCAGATCTTAAAACTTGAACCATCCCAATATCATTTCCCATTGTTACCACTATTCTACGTAAAATTCTTGCACCGAAATATTGGGGGTTCTCTCTTGTCTAGCTGTTTGTGTTAGGTATATGGTGATCTGATCAATGTTGGTTTTTTGTTTTTCCTTTGCTGCTACAGTTGAAAGGAGTACTTTCTCGAAGGAGTACCCAGTTGGTCTCAAGTGATTGTATCTGAGAATTCGCTGTTGAAACTGGGATTGATCTGACTTTGTTGTGTATGATAAATGATTGGCAAAATGTCTTGTTTTTTTTTTTTTTTAATTATCAGGATGTTGTGGAGAGCCCGTCCCTATATATATATATATATATATATATATATATATATATATATATATATACAGAAACTCTTATGAGAGATAACCATCACCTTATATGAGAGATAGAGATGGCCAATCACATTTAAGTTGTTGGCATTGGATATGGATGTGAGAGCCCCCACCTAATCTCCCATTTAAGGTGAGAGATATCTCTCATAGGAGCATCTCCCCTATATATATATATATATATATTATCCGGATGCACAGTCCCTATATATAGTGCACCAGCAGTATGGCATGCCTAAAACCTGCTGAGAAGTAAGATCTGAAAGGAGGGAAAATGAAGAAGTTATCTAAAGGGTAGGAATTAAGCTCAGAGAGCAACAGAAATAATTAGTATAAAAAATTTACTTGAAATAAGTTTCTTTGATGTTTTTTTTTTTTTTTTTTTTAAGCGCTGCATTTACATCTCTCTCCAAGAAATGTCTTTCTTCCTGTTGTGAAAGAAGTAATAGAGCAGCAACCTAATAAAAAAAGAAACAGATAAATGCTAAACTAGATGAATTACAGGTTTTTGAGGAGGAACATTCAGGTGAATGGCATGACTAGATGTTAGAAGAAACCTTTTTTCTGCAATACCTGTGCAAGGGCGCCCAAGGTATCAACCATTCTGTCATCCACTTTGCTTAGTAGCAAGGCTGTTGTTCTGCACCAAATAAAAACCAAAAAAGTAACGGATTTGAATTGTTCGTAAGTCTAGATTTGAAGAAAAAGCATTAGAAATTCAAAGTCTATGATTCACGGATCTTTAAAGATTTTCTACACTAATATTACTTTCTTTCATTGGGCATAGGACGTGGTACATTTTGCTGTAAAGCCCATTGATGCAAAACTTCAAGTGATAACATCAACACAGATCCAGCATCCCGTATCTCATCCAAATGAATTTTGTCTAGGGCCACCCTCTGGCTGAGCCAGAGGGCATAGGACGTGGTACATTTTGCTGTCAAGCCCATTGATGCAAAACTTCAAGTGCTAACATCAACACAGATTCAGCATCCCGTATCTCATCCAAATGAATTTTGTCTAGGGCCACCCTCTGGCTGAGCCAGCATAAATCCAGTATCCTATGCCACTGTCAAATTCATTTTGCCTTGAGCCATCCACAATGGCGGACCCAGGATCTTCGTTTGGGAGGTGCAGTATATTGTCAAGTGAAGACATCAAATAATAAAATCAGAATTTTTAAGATATTATCTAAGTGGTTTCTCGAATCACACGGGTGCGGTTGCACCCGTGTGCTAACACTTGGGTCCATCCCTGGCCATCCAGTGACAACTAAACAGGCCTTCACACTAACATGCACAGCATGTATACATACTTTATCATGTAGGTCTATACAAGGTGTATACACTCCTAAAATACAACTACATGTCCAGGCCAATAACATATAGAAGACGCACGATACTTAGATTCTACTCAACTAATAACAGAAATTAGAAAGAGTATTGAATTATAAAACTCCAAAGTAGCAATTGGTATGATTGGGAATGTGGGCTACACCCAATGGACCGGGTTGCAAAAGTTGATAGAGCCACCCGCCCATGTTGGAGGATCTTAATAAATGGCAACAGTCATCTCAAGAAGTTGATAGAGGCACTCGCCCCTGTTGGAAGGCCTGGTTTGCTTCTTGTAAATGCTTTCCCATGGGATTGTTTTTGCTAGGGTGGAAATTAACTAATAACAGAAATTAGAAATAGTATAGAATTAAAACTCCAAAGTAGCAACTGGTATAATTGGGAATGTGGGCTAAACCCAATGGACCGGGTTGCAAATGCAGATAGAGCCACCCACCCATGTTGGAGGATCTTAATAAATGGCAACGGTCATCTCAACAAGTTGATAGAGCCACCCGCCCATGTTGGAAGGCCTGGTTTGCTTCTTGTAAATGCTTTCCCATGGGATTGTTTTTGCTAGGGTGGAAATTACTTGCAATGCCCCACATATTACTCTTTAACTAACTCTATTATATTACTCTTTAATTAACTTCATACCTTTCTTATTGATAATTAAGTTGATTTCTCTTTACACGCTATAAATATTGATGGCTCTCTCTGTGCTTCTGGCTAGAAAAGAGTCCGGAAGTAAGACTAAGCTAACTCCAGATAGAGATTATGATAACGAGCATTTCTCCTATATATGCTCAATAATTGGTCTTTAAAGATTACTTGATGAGCCCCACCATGGATCAGACGCACTGAAAAACGGAGAAAGAAGGGAAGAAAAGCCCTTTACCTGCCCTAAGTTTTTAGCTGTCGAATCAATGGGACCCATGCGCACCAAATTTATGTGGAAGGGCAGGCAACACTGCCCATCAATCCTTGGATTGCCCCCTCGATTGTTTTTTTAGTTATGTGATTCTGAGAGAACTTTGATTGGTGAAGTTAACGTAATTTTACAGAGAACGAAGTAAAGATTACTCATGAGTTTCAAGTACTTTTGATTCCACAAGTAACATTTAAATGAGCTTTTCTTGCTACTTGCAAGATTCTATATATAAAAGTTCAACAAGCGACATCATTTTTCACAAAATCAAAATTCAAACCCAAGACAGACACACGGATGATACAAAGGATCTAAATACAAACACAATCAGCAAACTCTCTACTTCAATTAAGTCTGGTAGCTGAAAGTTAGACTTGAGTAGATTCACGAGGTAGTTAGACTTTCTACTAGGAACAAATTGCATACTGAAAAGAAGTAAATCCACTTGTCCTAACAAGTACCAATGCAAATAAGTTAAAGTTATACCTTTACCAATACCTTTATCACTAATAAAATGGGTCATTCAATCGGATTTGTACCAGAAACAAAAGTAGATGATCAGCAACAGAGTCGATTTCCGAATGCAAAAAATCCTAGCCGGATGTTGCTAAGATGGCAAATACTATTGTAGAAATTTTTATTCCTTCTTCATCCACAGAGATTGTTGAACATTGTAACATGTTGGCCAAACAAGATCTAGATTGCATTCAACTTTGAAAAAGACTCGAAGGTATCCACTGGCAATCCAACTTTTTTATCCCTTTCTTGATCCTTTAATGCTCCAGCTATGTCAAATTTGGATCTAAAATTAGATTTTGGTATCCAAAATTCTTCTACCGCCATCTTCGGGAGTGCTGATAGATCGTATTCAAAAATTCATATGTATGTCCCTCAAAACAGGGGAGCAACCCATCTTTTTCGTCCGGTAAAATTATATTAAAGGCTCTTCTCGGATCCTTAAAAGTAAGGAAGTCGAAGAACCTTATACCCCTCAAAAACAAACTCCAAACTCCAATATGCTGTTTTTCCTTAGTTTTATAAAAGGTGACATGACAGACCCTCCATTAACCAAATAAAATCTTTTGTTTTTTCTGTTCCCGATTCGCCCTTAAGAATATCACATTTGCAAATAATAGTACCGTTGAAGCATCAATTTACAGTGCAATATTATCAATTGATGCTGATAATGTTGCGTTGTCAATTGATGCTTCAGCACTACTATTATTTGCAAGTGTAGTTTTTTCTTAAAGGCGAACTGGGAATAGAAGTTCGATAAAAATGAAACAAAAAATGGACTGTTTTATTTAGTTAATTGAGGGTTTGCAATGTAAACTTTCATGAAACCAAGAAAAAACAACATAATAGAGTGAGTTTTTGAGGGACACAAGGTTATTCGACTTTCGTATCTTGAACCGAGAAGAGCCTTTAATATCATTTTACCAGACGAAAAAGAATTAGGCTGTCCTCCCTGTTTTGAGAGACATTCATAAAGAAAATAAAATTTAAAATACGATCAATTAGCTCTCGAAGATAGCGGTAAAAGAATTTTAGATACCAAAATTCATTTTTAGATCTGAATTTAACATAGTTGGAGAATTAAATGATTAAGGAAGGGATAAAAAAAATGATGTTGCTAGTAGACAGCTTGGATTCTTTTCAAAGTTAAATGCAAACTAAATCGTGCTTGGCCAACATTTTACAGTGTTCAACAATCTTTGTGAATGAAGAAGAAATAGAAATTTCTACTGCAGTATCTTCCACCTTAGCAACGTACAGCTGTGATTCTTTATATCCGGAAATCGACTTTACTACTGACTATCCATTTTTGTTTCTAGTCAGGGATGACAAATCCAGAGCGGCGGTGTTGCTGAGAGTACTAAATGACCCATTTTATTAATGATTAAGCTTTTGATAAAGTCATAACTTTAACTTATTTAGAATGAACTTGTTAGGGCAAGTGGATTTACCTTCCAATCTTCCCATGCTAACATTGTGTTTTTAACATGCGTCACAACTACTAGACTTAATTGAAGTGGAGAGTTTACTGATTGTGTTTATATTCAAATCCTTTGTAACATCCGTGTATCAGTCTTAGCATGCCGCTTGCTGAACTTGTATATATAGAATCTTGCAAGTAGTAGGAAAAGCTCATTTAAATGTTATATGTGGAATCGAAAGTACTAAAAACTCATGAGTAATCTTTACTCTGGTTGTAAAATTAATTTAACTTCTCCAAAGTCTCGGAATCACAAAACTAGAGTTACAAGGTGCGAATTTCAATTGGTTGTTCGCAATAAGTGATGGATTTGAATTTTAAATATTAAGATTTCATGAATTTCAAAGACAGTAAGTGAATTGAATTAGTTTGAATTTTAATTTTCTAATTTAGTTTAGAGAAAGATTAGGAATTTGAGTTTAAAAGGTTTTCTAATTTCCCAATGGGGGCCCAACCCATAGGCCCAAGAGTTTCAACAAGAGAAGTCCACTGAAGTCCATTAAAGAGATTAAAATCTCAACATCGTGCAAACCTAGGATTCCTTTATGTTTTTCCATTTATTTAAATCATGAGTAAATCATGAGTATCTAGAATTTAGGAATATAGATTTGATTTTATTATAAAATTTATATTAGAATTTAGAATATGATTTTGATTGGAATTGCTCCCAAGAATCTATCAAAGCTAGAGTCTATATAAAGGATTGTAATCTCTCTTATTAAGAAGTGGATTGATTAATAAAATCTCTCCATCGCGCTAGAGTCTACATAAAGGATTGTAATCTCTCTTATTATGAAGTGGATTGACTAATAAAATCTCTTGGTTATGTCTTTGGTGTAAGTCCAAGACAGTTTTGATCCCTATGGATCCATATCCCTAATCCTTTGGCTTGGAGAAGTGGCATCTACAAGGCCATGTGTCTTATTATTCGACCACCATTGGCTAAGCCGTAGTAAGATCTGACAAGCACGAGTATCATTAAGCACCTAGGCATGGCACAGTATGGCGATAATAATATACAAACGGAAATGTTACAAAGGAGCGATAAATCTGAGATCGCCTCATGGAAACTACACTGCAACCATATCGACTCCATTATAACCGAGAGGGAGTTAGAAAGAGAGCAAACTTCAAAATAGGACGAAGGGTCAATGGCTACTTCACCATAACCTGACATGTGTAATTGCTAGGGCTTATATTATGCAGGCCTATTTTTATATAAAACATGTAATTATTGTTAGGTC
This sequence comes from Camphora micrantha, assembly GCA_003546025.1. Taxonomy (NCBI): domain Eukaryota; kingdom Viridiplantae; phylum Streptophyta; class Magnoliopsida; order Laurales; family Lauraceae; genus Camphora; species Camphora micrantha. The sequence continues at coordinate 75,423,700 of QPKB01000002.1, forward strand.
CTGTTTTTTCAGTCAGGCTACTATTTCTAACAGCGCCTGTTTAACTTTTTATTTAGCTTTGAAGGAACCTCATCAATTAAAAAAAGAGATTTCGGTGCATAGGCAATCCATAGTAGGCCACACCTACACAATCAAAGACTGTCGAACTATATATTTCGGCCACTGTGGAATTTGCACCACACATATGGTTTATCAAATATTTTAAATTTCCACAAAATATAGCCAAACTGCTAACATGAAAAAAAAAGGAGATTACTTGTGTCCCACAGTTGTTCCTAATAGAATATGATCGTCAATTTAAGCAAGATGGTCCAATACAACTTCTAATTTTAAAAATCAACATGTTGATTCATACCTCCCAATTGTGGGCCCACAAATCCTCCTTCAACTTCTATTTGTTCATTCGCACATCCCAAATCATCTTCAAACATGTAAAATAAATCAACGGACAACTCAAATATGACACATTCCAACTTGGCCCACACAAATATGATCACATTCCAACTCAAAAACTCTTAAGATCACATTCCAACTTTCTAAATCTATTTTAGGCGCAAAGCCTTTAGATATTTTCCCAACTTGGCCCACATCCAATATCCAAGCGCTTAATTAAACTCATCTCATTTTTTTCAGTCCAAAGGTACCACTAGGTGAGCGGGCATGATCAGCTCAGGCGGCACTATTTCAGTTGAGCCAAAGCTGACCTAATCCAACTGGGCCCTCGGTGTGGAGATTTTATCCTATTTTGAAAATTTTCTTCTTTTTTTATGCAATATTGGAGAAAATTTCTATCCATAATACTCATTATGCTACTTTTTAAATTATAGGCCATTTTGTCAAATTTCTATAGCAAAATAGAATACAAGAAAAATAGAATACAAGATTGTAGTTGACTTCCCTAAGGGTGATTCAATGGTCTATCCAGTGGGTCCCATAGCAGTTACGTCAACCCACTGCAACCACCTCTGTTACTACGTTTAGATGGATACAGCACGATAAAAGGGTGATAACAATATCAGACCATAACTATTGAAATGCATATTAAATGTTTCAACCAAAAGGTTGGATACAACACGATAAAAGGGTGATAACAATATCAGACTATAACTATTGAAACGCAGATTAAATGTTTCAATTAAAAGGTTGGATACAACACGATAAAAGGGTGATAACAATATCAGACCATAACCATTGAAATGCATATTAAATGTTTCAAGTAAAAGGTTGGATACAACACGATAAAAGGGTGATAACAATATCAGATCATAACCATTGAAACACATATTAAATGTTAAAATTAAAAGGTTGTAAGTGATCTTTTTAGATGGCTCACATAAGTTTATTAGATCTGTAAATGAAGGAATTTTTTTACTTTATCGTGATAACAATATCAGACCATTACCATTGAAATGCAGATTAAATGTTTCAACTAAAAGGTTGGATACATCACGACAAAAGGGTGATAACAATATCAGATGATAACCATTGAAATGCATATTAAATGTTTAAATTAAAGCTTGTAAGTGATCATTTTAGATCTGCAAATGAAGGAAAATTTTTACCCATGCACAGATCAATACTTGAAATACAAATCAATTTCATTTACGAAGAGATAGAGGTGTTTTATGATATGACTGCAGGAGATGGGTGAGAGACTGTAGTGAAATGATGAGAATTGGGTCTTAGTTGGGGCTAAGATAATGGGCTGTTGTGAGATGAAAGAGAGATGAAAAAGGGCTCATTAGAATGACCAAATTTCTTGCTGCAAGTGTGTGGTGCTGCATGAGTCATCCCAGAGTACTCCAGAGTCGTTAGATCTAATCGAATGGCTGAAAGAGGCTTCAAAAGAATAATATAAATTGGACAAGCCTCCTGCTGCTCCATGATGTAAAGAAAAAATACTCGAGTTTATTATTTTTCTTTTCTGGAGATGGAAGAGAGAAGCATCAAACAAGATGAGAGGCTCTTCATTGTTTACAGATTTATTTGCCAACTGGAAAATGCTATTAGGACTTTACATATAAAAGGGAGGATTTAGGCCGGCCACGATGCGATTTGGACAGGCAATGGTATCTAATATCTATTGTATCTATTTTGCCATCAGTATGAAGGTGTCAGAAACAAGCTTCAAAGTTCAAACATACAGATTCTCGACTTGAAATTCAAATGCTATCCCCCATCCCCAAGCCATGCCTCTTTCGAAATCCAAAGACGTGTTCCAACTTCGATCCAAGGCCCCTTAACTGGGGTTAAAAAACATCAACTAGACGTTTCTGGGGTTAAAAAGAAAGTTAAAACATCAACTAGGCCATCAGAAACACAAAAACACCCAATTTGAACGATTCCAAGCACCGAAAGCTCAGAAAATGGAATCCGAACAGCTTCATGTAAATCAATAACAATAACAATAGATAAAACCCTAAAAACGGAAGACATGAAGACAGAAAAAGATGAGATTTTTGAAAACAGATCGAGACGAGAGATCCAAACCCTAGAATATTGCAGATGAAGATGTCGTATCTTGGAAGATTGCCTCGCTGTTCGGCGTCGAAAAGATACAGTGGTTGAGGGATATTAGAGAGGTCGCCAAGAGAATCTAAATATTGAGAGGACATCAGGGCGGAGGGAGAAGATCATCAACATGTGGATGCCCTTGACCATGGTGAGCATGGAGAAGAGGGACTTCTCGTCCATGGAGATGATGGCAACGTCGTAGAGGATGCCGCCTCAGTACATGGAGGCGAGGTCATGGAGGTAGCCGGCGTTGCGGCTAGAGACGCCGATCTGGCGGAGCTGTTGGGGAGTGAGGGCGAGGACGGCCTCGGGGACGACGTTAGTCTCGCCGCCGCAGAGGGAGATGAAGCGGCCGTAGATGGAGGAGGCGGCCTTCATGTCGAGCTGCCGGTAGAGGATGCTGCGGGCGAGAGAGTGCAAGGGATAGAAGTGGTTTTGGAAGGTGGGTGGCTGGTGGGAGTCGATGACGCGGGCGAGATCGGGGTCAACGGAGTGGTGTTGGAGGTGGCGGAGGGCGATGGTGATCTCGCCGGAGGAGAGGGGCCGGGAGAGGCAGGGGGGAGGATGCGCACCAGCTGCTGTTTGTTGTTGTTGGTGGTGGTGACGGCGGAGGGCTTGCAAGAGGAGTCGGTCTCAGCGGAGTCGGATGTGGTTTTGCGGACTTTTCTGGGGCGGAAGGGTATCTAGGAAGAGTTAAAAGTTTTGGGTGGGATCGTCTTGGTAGATGGATGAAGATGAAGAAGAAGAAGAAGAAGAAGAAGAAGGTTGGAGAGATGGAGGAGGGTCTTGGGTCTGCTCCCGATGTGTTTGTGAAAATGCCGAAGACATTGGGAGGGGGATTGTAGGTGGGAGTGGTGTGGATGTTTGGCGTTGGTCCCGCTTTAGGGTCCGTTTGGAGAGAGGAGAGGGGAGGGGAGGGAAATTTGAAGGGGGAAAGGAATGAAGGGGAAGGGAAGGGGAGGAGAAATTAATTTTACTCTCTTGTTTGGGAAGTGCGAAAAGTATAGGGGGAAGAAGAGTGAGAAAGTAGGGTTTGTTTGTTTGGAGATAGAGAGAAATTAACGTTTGCCTAACTTTTTATAAAATCTTTAAAACTTTTTTTACAAACAAAAAGGGCAATTTGGTCTTTTATTTATTTTTTCCCTCTCTCCACCATTTTCCCCTTTTGGGGGGAAAATTTTTTTACACTTTTCTCTCCTCCCTCTCCCTCCATTTTCCTCCTCCATTTCAAACACCCTCAAAAATATTTTCACCTCACTTCCACCCCCATTCCTCCTATCCAAACAGGGGGTTAAAGGGAGGGGGAGTGGTGGTGGCTGATTTGGTGTTGGTCAGCTTAAAGAGGGAGGGGCTCTCCTTTTTTTTTTTTTTTTTTTTTTTTTTTTTTTTTTTTTTTTTTTTTTTTTTTTTTTGAGCTTTCAAGAGAGAGTCAGAGAGCAAACTTGAAAATAGGACGAAGGGTGAACGGCTACTTCATAATAACCTGACACGTGTAATTACTATGGCCTAATTTTGCAGGCCTACTTTACGAAAAAAGAACATGTAATTATTGCTTGGACCGGTTTTTTTCAGTCAGGCTTCTATTTCTTCCCGCGCCTATTTGTCTTTTTATTTAGCTTTGAAGGAACCTCATAAGTCGAAGAAAGAGATTTCCGTGGATATGCATTCATAGTAGGCCACACCTTCCCAATCAATGACTCTCTAACTATATGTTAAGCCACTGTGCAATTTGCACCAGACATATAGTTTATCAAATATTTTAAATTTTCATAAAAATATAACTAAACTGTTTACATAAAGAAAAATAAATAAATAAATAAATAACAAAAAACAAAAAACAAAAGATATTACCTGTGTCCCACATTTATTCCTAAGATCCATTTTACTAATACAATCAAAGTCAAATAAAACTTCCATTTTTTAGAAAAGATGTCACATCAAATGCACTTTATTTAAAACTCCTCCAAACTTTTTCATAAAAAATTAAAAAAGCAACTATCTTTATCTACTAAAATACTAAAAAATTCACTTCTTCATAAAAAAGTCAAAAAAATCCATAACAAACAACTAAAAATAAAATACCATCATAATCCACTTATATTTTATTATTTCTTCTAAATCAACTAGTAGAGTTACCAAATTAGTAATAGATTATGATCGTCAATTTAAGCAAGATGGTCTAGTACAACTTTCAATTTTAAAAACCATATTGTTGATTCATACCTCCCATTTGTTGGTCCACAAATCCTTCTTCAACTTTCACTTGTTCATTCACATATTCCAAATCATCTTCAAACATGTAAAATAAATATACAAACAACTCAAATATGACCACATTCCAATTTGGCCCACACTAATATGATCACATTCCAACTCAAAAACTCCTACTATCACATTCCAACTTTCTATATCTCTTTTAGGCATAAAGCCTTTAGATATTTTACCAACTTGGCCCAAATCGGATATTCAGAAGCTTAATTAAAATCACCTTGTGCTTTTTTAGTCCAAAGGTACCACTAGGTGAGCAAGCATGATCGGGCGGGCGGGCGGGCGGGCGGAGGGGGGGGGGGCCACAGAGCCAAAGCTTACTTAATCCAACTGGGCCTCAGTGTGGAGATTTTATACTATTTTGAAAATTTTCTTCTTTTTTATGCAATATTGGAGAATATTTCTATCCATAATACTCATTATGCTACTTTTTAAATTATCGGCCGTTTTGTCAAATTTCTATAGTTTGATTTCCATGATCGTGATTCAACGGTCTATCTAGTGGGTTCCATAGCAGTTAGGTGAACCCACTACAGTCACCTCTGTTATTACGGTTAGATGGATACAACACGATAAAATTGTGATAACAATATCAGACCATAACTATTGAAATGCAGATTAAATGTTTCAATTAAAAGGTTGGATACAACACGATAGAAGGATGATAACAATATCAAACCATAACCATTGAAATGCAGATTAAATGTTTCAACTAAAAGGTTTGATACAACACGATAAAAAGGTGATAACAATATCAGATCATAACCATTGAAATGCATATTAAATGTTTAAAAATTAAAAGGTTGTGAGTGATTATTTTAGATGGCCCACATAAGTTGATTAGATCTGCAAATGAAGGGAATTTTTTACTTTATCGTGATAACAATATCAGACCATAACCGTTGAAATGCAGATTAAATGTTTCAACTAAAAAGTTGGATACAACATGACAAAAGGGTGATGACAATATTAGATCATAACCATTGAAATGCATATTAAATGTTTAAATTAGAGGTTGTAAGTGATCATTTTAAATGGCCCACGTAAGTTGATTAGATCTGCAAATGAAAGGAAATTTTTTACCCATGCACGGATCATTACTTGAAATACAAATCAATTTCATTTACAAAGAGAGAGAGGTGTCTTATGATATGACTGCTTGCAGGTTGGTGAGAGACCATAGTGAAATGACGAGAATTGTGTCCTAGTTGGGGGCTAAGATAATGGGCTGTTGTGAGATGAAAAAGAGATGAAAAAGGGCTCATTAGTATAACCAATTTTATTGCTACAAGTGTGTGGTGCTCATGGGCGGCGCCATGTGGTTCACAGTGGGGTCAGTTGACCCAACTGAGATCTCAAAATATAGATATAAAAATTTTGCGAACTTATGAGTGGAAAGTGTTTAACCCACTAAGATCTAAAATATATATATATTTATGGGAAGTTTTGACCCCACTGAAATCTAAAAACAATCTTATGAGAAGATTTTGAACCAGCTTAATTTAAGAGTTTGACCTGAATGAGATAAAATGACTTATAAATTTTTGACCATTTTATAACATCCAATTAAGATAAACCGTATACTTTTGTGTCATGAGTAGCCCAATAATTTTGAATGGCTTATAAATTTAAATAGACATGCCTTAACTCATAGGAAGCTCAAATAGTATTTTTATCTTAGGTCCTTTTATTTTTATCATTTTTCCCTCATTTTTCTAATACTAAATATTTGAAGGTAGGGTAAGGGCCTAAAAATTACAACCCCCCATGTAAAAGTTGAAGGTTTTTGCTCAGTTAAGCCCGGTCCGTAAATGAGAGGATGGGATAAGAGCTTAACCTCGGCCTAGCCTGAGTCATAGCCCTAATTGCAGGGTTGCAAAAGATAAGTATTTTTTGACCCTACTGATTTGAATTCTTGAAGCCGCCCCTGGTGGTGTTGCATGAGTCGTCCCAAGAGTACTCCAAAGTCATTAGATCTAATCAAATGGCTGAAAGAGGTTTCAAAATAATAATATAAATTGGACAAGTCTCCTGCTGCTGCATGATGTAAAGAAAATATATTCGAGTTTTTTTTTTTTTTTTTTTTAGAGATGGAAGAGAGAAGCACCAAAAAGGATTAGAGGCTCTTCATCGTTTACAGATTTATTTGCCAATAATGGCCATTGGAAAATGCTATTATGACTTTACATATAAAAGGAAGGATTTAGGCCGGCCATGATGGGATTTGGACAAGCAGTGGTATCTATTTTGCCATCAGAGTGAATGTGTCAGAAACAAGCTTTAAAATTCAAACATACAGGCAGCATTCTCGACTTGAAATTCAAATGCTATCCCCCATCCCCAAGCCATGCCTCTTTCGAAATCCAAAGACGTGTTCCAACTTCGATCCTAGGCCCCCTAGGCCCCTTAACTGGGGTTAAAAACACCATCAACCAAACGTTTACGGGGTTAAAAGAAATTTAAAACTTTCTTCCCATGATTCTACCACTCTTTCTGCAACCCAGTACTCTAGTGCTTGTCTTTATCAAAGAAGTGAAAAAGGTTACTTTTGCTGGTCACATGGTGTGGCGCCTTTGGAAATCGCTCCCTCCATTGATGCATGGATCCCACATGCGACAGAATTTCCACGTGCCTTCTGATATTACCAACTTCACCCACATCCAATATTCAGACGCTTAATTAGACTCACCTCATGTTTTTTTTTTTTTTTTTCAATGTAAAGGGTCCCATGGGCGAAGGGACACGATCAGCTCAAGTGGCACTATTTATTTTTTAAGGTTCTTGATGAACAGTTTTATTTATTTATTTTACAAAGAATGAAATAGTTAAAAGGTTTATTCAATCTTAAACCCTTTGCAAGAATTTCTACATATCAAATCATTTCATTTTAAAGGCTTTTTTATTTTTATTATGTCCTCTTTACATTATAGGCGAAGTCTTGTCTTTGAAAATTTTAAACTATTTTTCATTCACTAATGTTTTATTGTTTGACACTATTATCAATTTTAAGTTCACTTGTTTGTTAACCTTTTTATTTATTTTTTCTTTTTTTGACAACAGAGGATTCCCAATCCTTTAGGCCAAACTAATCCATACGGGCTTTGGGGGAGCCGGGTAAATCCCTTCTGGCCCCAATGTAGTAGCATAGTTTTGGATCGTTAACATTCGGATGCAAACCATGGTCATAGGCCAACTGTGGTAGGCCCATCTGTTAACCATTGTCAAATTTATGTCTAAAAAATAAATGCACTTTAAAAAATATTAGTATAGACTTAAAAAACTTGAAGTTATAACTATATAATTAAAATGATATATGGATTCAACCCACATCTTTAAATTTCTATGCTCATATAACTATTTTTATGAAATTGTTGGCATCCCAAGTCACTCCACCGAAGAAAAATTTGCACCCTTATTAACGTGAGTATACCCCATATGTATTAGCAAGAACATGTAAAAGTAATATAAAAGCCTAAATAAGAAGCAATAAAAATAAAAGAAATTAACTAAATGCAACGGTGCAATTTTAATTACTTATGTATTAAGTATAATACATAATTTAGATAATTGAATAGAGATAAAATGAACAAAGTAAGCATGTTTATGTATTTTTAGGGCATTTGGTAATAGGTTCTTATCCCCACTTTATTACTTTTAGCTGATTGTTGCAGAGGCATTTTAGTATATATTCACATATATAAATATTTATTATATAAGCAAAGATAAATAGGACAGCTAGGCACGACCTAGTACTAACCAACCCCAACCATAAGCTTTTTCTTATAAAAAAAAGCCCTCATTTTAAGAGCTTTTTTAGGGCTGAGCGAGGCCCCCTTGTCCGAGGGCCAGATTGACAAGCTTATCATGTATTAGTGGCCGTCTATTTATCATTTATTTAAAAAGATTAAGATGCCTCCAACTTAGTTATAATAAAATATCTAAGTCCGGTCAGTTGCAATAAAACTGTCAATACACAAAAAACTATTACACATTGCTAGAAAATAGTGGGACCAATGGGTCGTTCTGCGCATGATATTAATCGTTGGTCCCACAATGGATAAATCAAAATCATATCTGTTATTGGATCTCTTTTTTTTTATGATAAAATGTTGGTAGACTGGTTGTGGTTTGGATTAGGTCCAAGTCAGGTACAGACTATGACCCAATTTAATTTTACATCTTGACCAGAACCCGGCTCGATTACCAATTCAAAATCTTTTCATATTAAGACAACGAGGTTCGAAGAAGTAGATAACTTATTTTAAAAACCTAAAAATAAGAGAAATTTGAAAAGGAGTTTCAAGAGAAATAAATTCAAAGGATCACCAATTTTTTCAAATTTGAAGAGAAATCTGATTATAAAACTAATAAAGGACATAAAATATCTCTAATTGTGATATGACCCCAATAAAGGACATAAGATATCTCTAATTGTATTATGAACCTAACTAATAAAGGACATAAGATCTCTCTAATTGTGAAATGACTCAAATAAATGACATAAGATATCTCTAATTGTCATATGACCCTAACCCATCGTTTGGAATGGAGGGGAAAATGGGGGGAAGGAAAAAAAAGGATGGAAAATGGAGGGAAAATGAAAAGTGAGAGTGTTTGGAAAGGGGGGAGGGAAAGTAGGGGAGGGGAGAATGGAGGGAAAAAGTGTATGGGGTCCACACAAAAATTTTCCCCCCAAAATAGAGGGAAAAGGAGGGAAAAGGGAGGGAAAATTACTAAAATGCTCTTTTTCTCAATTGAAACTTTTATCCAAGTAAAGATAAAATGGTATTTATCCCTCTATCTCACAAACAAACAAAGTTATATTTTTTTACTTTTCTTCTCCCTACATTTTGACTTCCCAAATAAAATGAGATAAAATTAATTTTTCATCCCCTTTATTTTTCTCCCTCCTCAAATTTCTCCACCCCTCCCCTCTTCCCAAAACAAACAAAGGAGGTTTAGTAGAGAGAATATCGCTGTTTGAAGTTCCCAGAGAATCTCTCTTGGGCTATTGCGTATCATCCAAGTTTGGCTGTTTTTGTTTGGGGTCTACGGATGGTACAAGACCCTGACAAAGGAGGTTTAATTCTCTGATTGAAGTTGCCAGAGAATCACTGTGGGCGATTGCGTATCATCCAAAAAAAAAAAAAAAAAGGCCTTCACATATTAATGCTAGTGACCCCCAAGTATTCAATAGCATCAAAACTCCACCTATACTCCTACCAACCTCTGCCACGTAAGTAGGTAAACTGGACCGGTCGTTTCTCGGTCTTGTCATTTGAGTTGCCTCCAGGCTGTTGCTGCTCATGAGGAACGCATTGTCTCCATATTGTTCCCTCTCAGGGACGTCCATGAGAGCATTACCAATATCAGAAAGGCTTCTATGTATTTCATCAGATTTTGCATATCCTTTGTTCTTCCTCGCCAAAGCTCTTTCCTCAATTTGTTGCAGCACTTCATCTTCTGTCAAACCGGCGCTCTTCAACGCCTCATCCTTCGATTGCTCTAGAACCTCAGTTGAAGTTTACTAATACGAACAAAGAGAAATTGCATCTAGGAAGGAAGGGAAGAAAACATAGAAGCAGCAGCACTCCTTTTACGAACAAAGAGATTGCATCTAAGAAGGGAAGACGACATAGAAGCAGCACTCCTTTTTCAAATTGGGTAATGAACAACTAATAATAGATTAATAGTAGACTAGGATGAAGCACCTTTCGATATGTTAAGTCTCGACTTAAATAATATATTAAAATTAATATCCCTATCATGTAAATGTAGCAAAATAATAATAAAAATTCAAATCAACAAAAATAATAAAAAAATTGAAAATCAAACATTTATTCCTTTAATCTATGACAGCATAGATGTTTCATCTAAAAAATAAAAAATTCTTATGCATTTCTGTTCATTTTGAATACTATATCAAAACTTTGAAAATAACCTTAGTTTATAGAGTTTGAAGGCATCCCACCCAAGAGACACATTTCATTGAAAATGCACATATATAGTCCAAGAACCACATTCTATTGAAAAGTCAAATATTATGTGTTTTTAAAATGACACATTCACAAATGGGCCCCATGAAGCTGATGTGGCTTCTCATAAGGCCATAATTGATGATTCTTTTTCCAACCAACATTTAGCTTTAAAGTTAAATAATTTTATTTGATGTCGTTTTTCAAATATATTGTCAAAGTATTACTATAAAATTAGTAGCTGTTTCACAAGTATAATATATGAAAGTAGCTGATTTTAATTAAAAAATCAGCCAAATTAATTTTGACTACCAAATTGATGTTGATCCCATTTAAATTCTCCAAACTGTACTCATTTTTTGTCCGTTCATCTCCTCTCAACCGTTTCTACAAGAACTAGAACTCATCTCTCTCTTCTTCATTTCACCCTCTCATATAATATTTATGGAAGAGATCTTATAATAGTAGTATCGCATATACAACGGTGATATACAACCAACACATTTCTAACACCTATGATATATGCGTGTGTGTATGTAATTTAAAAATATTCTTATTTTGACAATATTGATAAAAACTTCCAATATATGCAATAAAAAGTGTAACTACAATATGCTCCAATTGTTTTCGTAATATCATCTCCATAGAATCCAAAATATATGTTTATCATTAACATTATCTTGATTTAATATTATATCTGATAATGATGGTTACAACAATGACCCTTAGGCATAGGGTGGCTAATGTCCAACACTCAATAGCTCCACTTTTCCTTTATTTTTCTTATTTTCTTCTTACTGGGTAAAAGAATCACATGATTAAAATCATAATATAACAAATGAAAACGCCCCTCTCCCATCCCCATACAAAAAGAGATCATACAAAGGATGAAGTTGAAAGAATTTTTCTTGGATGTCAGTTTGATGGCTCAAGTAAAAACAAAACCCGAGCTCATCCTGAACTCAGCTTTGGTCGAAGTCTATAAAAGCATACCTACCTTGAATCCAACAATTTCACTACCAACCCCGCCTCTAATTGGAGATTATCATATTTTAAATTTCTTATAAATTCCTTTCATATCAATAAAATTAATAAAAAAAAGTCACACTTAAAGTTTCATATAAATTTTAAGATTTTTCTATCAATTATTTATTTAAAATTTTAATTGCGTGTCTTTAAGAAAACTTATTATTTTATATTTCATAAGTTAGACACAGGACATAGCATCCTTCCTATATGTGATTATGGTTTTAAGCCTATAAGAGTTTTGGTTTTTGAGAAATATTTTTATTTTAGATTTTATATAATATAAACATATTATACCAAAATCACTTTTTTTATTTATAACATAAATAAAGTTATATATTTGTTTATAAATCCTATCACTCGTGCTAAGCATGGGGGAATTTCGCTAGATATTATATATAAAGTTAAATAAGTTCAATTGCACAAATCAGAAGATTAAGTCCAATTGATTTTGACGATCTTAAGACTACATTAACTGACCTTAACTTTGTGCATGAGCATTCAATGTAGAACTGTAACTGCTCTCTACTTATTAAAAAAGAAAACCTCTCTCTACGTTCCTCTACCTATTAACCTTTGACATTTTCTTTCATCTCACTTAAGTTGTTTAAACCCTCTCTAAGCCTTCCATCCCTAATACGATATTTTCAAAATATCGGCCGAGTGGCATAAACCTTTTTTTTTTTTTTTGCTTTTCCCCTCATTCCCTCCTCTCCTTCATTTCCCTCATCTCTTTAGCAGCCCCTCCTCACTGGCTCATTCTATTCCATATTTCCACAACTCTCACCTCTTAATCCTTTAAGAAATCATTTAAACTCTTAATTCACCGAAGAAATGATGATGATGATGATGATCTCGAGCCTGGGCAACATTCCACTTGGAATTAGGCTGTCATACTCATTAATCTCTCTCTAATCCCCTTTAATTTTAGGTAAACCATAAACCCTTTGAAGCCTAAGTGTTGTATGATTAATCTATGTCACTATCATGTTTCAAATTTTAATATGTTATCTTCATATACGGTCTTGAATTTCGCAACTTATTTGGTGATCGAGTGACTGATGAATGATAATCGATATGTTATCTTTATTAGGGCCATAGTTATATACGCCCACCCTTTGATTATCAATTCCATGTCAACAAGTCCAAGACCTTGCCTCGTAGAGTCTATCAAGGAAGATCAAGATCGAAGGAAGAGATCCAAGTGATTGCAAGATGACCTTTTAGCTTCTTCATGTAGCCTGCAAATGTTATTGTGATCCAAGTGAAAGGTTAAGACACATGCTGGCGTTAAAGACAAATGTATCCAGGAGGGCATTACTCACATACCAGTCAGCTACCTGTTTGTCCAAGTTTCAGTGTTTTTTACTGTATTTCAGCTGGCCAGATAGTTTGGATTGGGCTAGATTAAACAAGGCAACTGCCTATGCTTATATGTGTCCATGTGTATATGTATCCTTGCTTGACTCTCTTTATTGTTTGTATGCATGCCAATGATGGAAAGGCTACTCTAGATGATTGATGATTGAAACAGTTGTGATGCAGAATGCTAAGATACTGCTCTCAAATGTTCCTAAAATAGCAAATTTAAAGTGCAAGGACGAACTAACTTCCAGTGCTTGCACTGTGAGAGATCCAAAAATGAAAGGATTGCTTTCTCTCAAATGCCAATATAAACACATTCTTTCCTTCTTCGAATTTGGCAAAGAGAGAAGAAAAGAAACTGCTTTGATCTTCTTCTATTTGATTGGTGACTTTGGCCTCCAATAAAGGCTTGATCATCTTAACTCCACTGACCTGAGTTTTATCTCAATATCAATAACTAGATACCAATGTTGTTTTGCAAACCACCATGCATAGAGGCAAACCTAAAATGGCTACATGGTTGATAGCAAAATGTGTCTGTGTAGTACATGATTAACAAAGAACAAAGGCTACATGGTTGATTGCAAAACATGCCCGTGCAGTATATGATTAACAAAGAATAGAGGAAATAATGGCGAACAATTAACAATTTTAACTAATATTTAACTCTGCACATTAATGTTGAACATAATAAGTAGCATTATGAATAGAATAAGCGACAACAAAAAAAAAAAGACAAGTTAAATGATCCATCAAATCATATTTCCTAATTAGAAAAAAATATTCACAACCAAAAGCAAATACTCTTTATCGGCAATCAGAACATAAAATAACCAAAACCTGAAAGGAAAAAACAATAAAAATATCAAAGCAATTGAATCAGACATACTAAACAATCTATTTGGAGATGGTCCTGATTGAAAAATCTCCATTTCAACCGGATCTAATTGAATCAGCTCTGTTTCAAACAATCAGACATGCCAAACAGACCCCCCTCATTCAATTTGAATCAATGGTGTTGCCCACAAAGTTGCTGAATAAGAAGCAAATTAGCTAAACTGCATGGTATTGCACATGGTTTTAGTGCACACATAATCCGAAGTGTGTTTTGACTTTTGGAATATATAGGACATCCAAGCCCAGATGCTGAGAGGATCCTAATTGGGCTGGGCTCTACTAAAAGAGTAAAAATGTATCAGAATTCTAACTCTGGTTTGATTGCAAGTTAGGATGTTGTTACCCTCCTCATCTTCCAATTGGCCTTTCTGACCATCCACTCCTCAAAGACCTTGGCAACGTAAGGAATCCCGAGGACCCCCAGGATTTTGGGGCATGAATTGAATAGAATACAGGACAAATGGCCGTGATCAAATGGTTGCTTAAGGACGATAAAATAGAGTACATTTTTTCTTTCTCTTATTTCTTTTGATTTTCTGATTATGCCATCTTATGTGAATGTTGAATGGTCAAGAAGGATTAATTAATGGTTTATCAGTGTTTCTTGTTCAATGTAGCTGCTGCGTACTTGTAATTAGGTTTTGTTTTCGGAAGTGTGGCGTTGGTTTGCTCTTTCACTTGAATTGAAAATATACTTGGTATTTTATCTAGGGTTTATGTTCTGTTGATTGTTTGAATATTTAGGTTGAGTTAGTTTTTGTTGAATCTGGATTTGGTTAGCTTACTGGAAATTAATTTGTTTTGTATTGTTTGTGGTGGTGATTCTGTTTGAGGATGCTTTTGGACAAGCTAATATTGAGATATTTGCAGTATCATTGAGTTAGGGGCTGTCAATTGAAAGCTTGATATATTGCTGGATTTAGTGTTCACATCTATAGTATATCTCAGCATTTATGAGAAAAAGTTACTTTTCAGTCCACTCTCTTACATACCTTCACTAAATTGTCAATATTTCACTACAGGAAAGTCCAAATTGTATTTCACTACAGGAAAGTCCAAATTGCGCTTTTTTTTTTTTTTTTTAAGAAATTAGATTCATATACCTTTCCAACCATATAAGTCTCAAATATCAAAAACTTCCCAATTAAGTCAGGTTTGGACTTAAAGTTGACCCAAAAATGGATTTTGCAGATAATGAACACATAATCCGGTTAATTCCAAGTTCTTAAATTTTTTATGCCGCTCTTAACCTAATGTTAGAAGTATAGTAGAGAAATATCTAATGTGTACATTAAATTAGTCTATATAATTATCCAATTTAGTTGTTCTTTTCTTGTCAAGGTGGACTGTTTGAACTAAGATGAGAGAAAGGATGGACGGATTCATTATATTTACTGGATTCGGTTTTTGCAGTCCAGTCTAACATACCTTCACTAATTTGCCAATATTTCATTGTAGGAAAGTCCAAATTGCGCACTGTTTTTTCTGTTAGATACTAGATTCTTATACCTTTCCAACCATATAAGTCTCAAATATCGAAAGCTTCCCAATTAAATCGGGTTTGGATCTACTGTTGACCCAAAAATGGATTATGCACTTATTGAACACATAATCTGGTTAATTCCAATTTCTTGAATTTTTTATGGTGCTCTTTGTGAATATTTCCAAGGGAGATTTCAATGTCGGTAACTCCATAATCTTGTCGTTGGGAGTCAAGCAATTTACTCATATTTGTTCTTCTTATGATAGGGAGTTAAATATGGATAAGAGTTCGTTGCAACTTAGGGGTAGATATTTACCTGTTTACATGAAAGGAGTTAACAACTTTATTGAGTATGCACGTGATTATGCGGATAGTGGCAATATGATAGAATGTGTATGTAACAAGTGCAACTATAGATATTTCGAACCCATCAATATGGTTAAAGCACATTTGGAGGAAAATTGATGGATTAGACTTATACCAGGTGGGTATTTCATGGAAAATATTTTGAAGAGATGAGTGAGGATAAAGACGATGATGGTGATGGTGGTGTAGAGCAACATTGTGATGGGTTGCAGGAAATATTAGCAGACGTATGTGTGATGAGGTATGTGATGTATATTAATGCGGAAAATATACCACAAGGAGAAGCATCTAGTAGTCATGGTCCTAATGCAGCAAATGAGGATCCACAACCATTTGATGTGATGTTAAATGACTTCGATCCCCAACCATTTGATGTGATGTTAACCGATTTGCATCTTCCACTATATCCAGATTCCAGGGTGTAGGAAGTTTTCAAAATCGGAGTTCCTTGTAAAGTTGCTGCATGTAAAAATAATCAATCGTTGGAGTAGCAAATCATTTGATATGAATCTTAAATTGATTAAAGTGACACTGCCTACTGGTGAGATGCTTCCTAAGTCATATTACGAGGCTAAGAAGTATATGCGGGACTTGGGTCCTAGCAACATACATATACATGCATGCAAATATGATTGTGTACTCATTTGGAGGGAGCACGAACATAGAATTATCTATCTAGAATGTGGTGAGCCGAGGTATAAACTTAATGAAAGTAACGGTAAAAAGATTCTTCAAAAAGTTTTACGGTATTTTCCGTTGAAGCCTAAACTGCAGAGGTTGTTTATGTCAGGAAAGACGACTTAAAATATGAGATGGCACGTGGAAAAGCGAGTTGGGGAGGATAATGTATAGAGGCATCTGACAGATTGTCGAGCTTTGGAGGAATTTGACAAGGGCTATCCGTGGTTTGCGAAAGATCCTCATAATGTCCAGCTTGGCCTCGCGAGCGACGGGTTCAATCACTCTGGCGACTTGAGCAATTCCTATAGCATGTGGGCCGTGATGCTTATAATTTGCCACTTTGGAAATGTATGAAATAAACATTCCCTTTCGTGTCATTACTTATTCATGGACCAAAAGCATCTGAAAAATGACATCAATGTATACCTAGTACCATTGATAGATGAATTGAAGGAATTATGGGAAAATGGCATGGAGACTTTTGATATAGTGACAAGAAAGAAACTCAATTTGCATGCAACACTTTTTATGGACTATTAATGATTTCCTTGGATATGTAAACTTATCTAGGTTGGAGTATGGTGGGGTACATGGCATGTCCAATTTGCAACAAGGATGCATGTTCAATGTATTTGAAGCATGGATGCAATCTATGTTTCATGTGCCATCGTCATTTCTTACCGCCTAGGCATGCTTGGTGAGGCCGTAACAAGGACCACTTTTATGGTAATATTGAGCACTGGTCGAAACCTAAGAAGTTATATGGGGATGAAGTGTTAGCACAATTAGAATGTGTCCAACCTAACAAATTTGGTAAGGCACCAAACAATAAGAATGGGAAACGTATTAAGATGGAGTTGAATTGGACAAAGAAGAGCATATTTTTTGCATTATTGTATTGACGAGCACTGGAGCTTAGACATAATTTAGATGCGATGCACATAGAAAATAACATTTATGATAATGTGTTAGGAACATTATTGAGTCTAGCTAGATGAGAGACAAAAGACACCGTGAAAGCTCGCATGGATTTAGAGGCAATGGGTATACGAAAGGAATTACACTTAATCCTGAATGGTGACAAAGTAATGGTGCCACTTGCATGCTATACACTTTCAAGTGCAGAGAGAAAGAGGTTTTGTGAATGGTTTAAATTGGTGAAGTTCCTGAACGGATATACTAGTGTGTTGCCGGCAACACATTAGATGAGAGGAAGGACCCACCCACTATATTTTCTCCCATTTTCTTTGACTTTCGTAGAATAACGGTGTTACGGCCGTTACCGTAGCGGGCGATCGTGATCCGTCGATTTCGAGGGTGGTCGGAATTCTCGTTTTTAATGTATAATTTTAAGTAACATATATAGATAATTGTCGATCTCTGTCTCCGGGCACATGGTTCTTATGCCTAAATCCTTGCAATAAAAAAAAAACGAAGTGCTCATGGGCTAACCAGTGTGCTCGATAAGAGCCCAAAGTTCTTCAGTCCCAGCCTATAAACAATTGGGCCCACAATTTTTTCGGATATGCTTTTATTAAGCAAAAAACGGGCCATAGTTCAAACCTCCTCGAATAAGAAATGTTTGTAATTTAGTACCAGCAAAACACGTCTGTACTTATCGCGGACAATATAATTTATAATATTAAAAAAATAATTAATAATTTAAAATATTTAATTTTAAATTAATTATTTAACCATAGATCTATAACCATATATTTATAATTTATAACCATAGATCTATATAACATGTATCCTTATAGGTTAGAAAGAATATTTTGAAATCACATGAGAAACCATCTTTATATAAAAGTCTAATGTGTAGATAGATGTGTTGAATGTGTTAGACTCTATATTTAGATGATTAAAATAAAAAATTTATCCAAAATTCCTAAAATCTCTCTTTAAATTTAAATTTGAGAGTTTGAGTTTAAGTTTGATTAGTCACTTGAATTGATTTGATTGATAGAGCATATCTTTTGAAATTGATTTGAGATCCAATTTCTCAAATTGATTTGAGATTAGAGTCTAATATTGCAATCGATTGCGAAATCGGACTCCAATTTCGAAATCGCAAGAAAAACATGTTCAATTTGTGGCTATTTTACAAGATATTACTTGATGAGAAAATAAATATAAAACAAACAAATATAAATATAAAAGATATTATTAACATCAATGTTTATGTATTTATTTTAGTAATTTCAACTTTATTTCAAGTTGAAGACCCTAAAAGCCCATAAAGTCTCTTTTAATTTATATAAGCAAATTTAAAAATATAAGATTATGATCGGAATGTGGGCTGTCTCGTGAGTGGCACTGCCAAGCCTAATTGGAGTACGGCACGGCACGGTTAACAAAAGTTCAAATATTATATTTATTTGAGAATTACTGGAGGTCTTTATATCTTTTTGTAATAATCCATTTTATTTTTATATATATATTTTTTAAATAACTTTTAAACATTTCACTTTCCGCGGAACGGGGCCAAAATCTCATTTGGACGTTAGGCGCTAATACATACGATAATTTTGTACTTGAGTAGTTCAGATTTCACAAGTACACATCAAGGATGAATAAAAAAAGATAGAAAGAAAATGTTATCGATCAAGATTTGACATTTATTTCTTTCCAAATTAGGAACTTGGGTTCCTTGCAAAGTTGCAATATAACTTGCTGTGAAATTATATATTTATTACAAATTCTTAAAATTGTGATAAAGTCAATATTACAATAAAAATAAGATAAAATAAAATATATTTTTTTAAAAAGAAGATAAAATAAAGTCAATATTAAAATCGAAATCAAACAATCAATTGCAAAATCATACGTGGCATCGTCTTTAAGAATTAAAATATGAGGTCCACTTTAAAAAAGTTTACTGCATGTGGAGCCCATATGTATAAATCACTAACACGGATCCACTTTTTAAAATCACAAATATTAAGGGTTTTCTAACCATAATAGATATACTATAATTCTAAATCTACCTAAAGAAGACTCATTTTAATTTGGTTTTATAGAGTTATTGAGCGTGAATTTTTTATTCTGGACTCTTTAATCACCTATTTATAATAGATATATATATTAAAATTTGAATTAAATAAGCTTAAAAAAAGTGGACTTTAAATTGATTAATAGAGCTTATATATTTAAATTGATTTGAAATTCAATTTCTTAAATTAGTTTGAGATTAGAATCCAGTTTTATAATGAATTAGTAAATTTTACTTTAATTTTGAAGTCGATACCTACGTTTTTAATATATATTAATAGTTTGTCCAAAAATTTGCAAAAGCCTGGCACGTGTGGTGCGGCCCAACCTAGATAGTTTCGTTGGACCATGTTCCCTTCAATATGCAACCCTACCATCAAGACCATCCACTAATATACATGGCCCACCCACAGATCTTCATTCGTGAAGGGTAAGAAGACGGAGCAGACGCAAACAAGTCCGAGCGATCGAGCTAGCGCGAGAGCGATCGAAGATGGCGTACCTGAGCATGGGTGAAGCGCACCGAAGGATCACAGAATACCTGAATCGCTTCTCAGATGCTGTTTCTTCTCTAGATGGCGCCTCTCTAAAACCCTTACTTGCAGTCTCCTCCAACTCTCCTCACCTCCTCTCGCTTGCTGATTCTCTCAACATCTTCCAAGTAGACTGACTGAATTCTCTCCCTTCCCGATTCTCGATCGATTTTAGGGTTTTTCCTAACCCTTTATTTTTTCCCCACAGGACGCAAGCAGGCTCATCAAGCAATCCGACAAATACTCGCAGATCGGAGATGTTCTCCTGCCCCTCCTTCGCTCCCTACAGAGCTTCCGAATCCGTCGCTTCGTAGATGCCTACATCGCCTACGAAAAATCTTCCAAGTATCGCATCTCTCTCTGTCTCATCTTGTTCTTGGATTGATTTCTTTCTATCTCTCTGTTTGCGGATTGTCATTGGTGGTGTTTTGACTGGGGTGATTGCAGTGCGTTTCTTCAGGAATTCCGCAACTGGGAGTCGGCTTGGGCGATGGAAGCTGTTTACGTGATCGCCTATGAGATTAGGGTTCTTGCAGAAAGGGTAGGATTAGCGAATTCGTATATTGGGGGGTTTTTGGGTTTTAGTTTATATGGTATATGATGAATTTGGTGTTGTTTGCAGGCGGATAGAGAGCTGGCATCTTCTGGGAAGATTCCGGAGAAATTGAAAGGAGCTGGGTCTTTCCTGATGAAAGTTTTTGGCGCTCTTGCTGTATGTTCTTCCTGCTCGCTCTAATCCACTATACGTGCAAATCGATGTCAAATGCTACTCTTTTCTTATACTTAGAATCCACTTTTGCCAGCGTTCATCTGGTTCTTTACTTATTTCAAACTATTGTCGGTTATGGGATTCTCTGTTTATTTAGAAACACCGTTCTTAAAGTTCTTTTGAAACTTAGCATGGATTATTTGAACTAGTTCAAAGATCACTTTTAATGTGCCCTTCTTTTGTGGCACTTTGATATTCTTGCTTCATCCTGATATGCCTAGACCCTACTGCTTAAAATAAAGTAAATTAAAAAGAATGGACTGAAAATGTATCACGAATAACGGTAAGTATTTAGGTACATTGTCTTTTGAAAAGATCCATTTAAAAGGGACCAAATATATCACCAAATATATTTGAAGAGTAAGAAAAGGAGAAGGCTGAATTGAAAACCCTCTGTTATAATATACAACGCTTAAACTTGAGTTGCACTATTATTAGGTAGGTTGCACGTTAAGAAATCTTAACCCACAATTAAATGAGTTGAATATGAATGGACTCCAAAAATCTCTTGTAAACTACTTGTAATATATTCCTATCCCATATACAGTCCTTTAAATGGGCATTATGACTGACTATTAGTAGGTATGCTGCAGGTCAAGAAATCTTGACCCACAGTTAAATAAATTGAACATGGATTTACCCCCTAATCGCATGTAAACAACCCCCATACTATAATCCTAACCCCGTAATATGCGTGCGTGAATGGACTAAACCCAGGAATTTTAATCAGTGGTGCAAATCCCAAACCAAGGATTTTTAATAAGTGAAACCAAACTCTGGTAGGTTTCTTGAAAGTATTTATAAACTAAACCTAGGAATTCAATTTGTAAGTAGTGCAACTCCATTGTTTCTATTTAATTAAAATTTTCATCACAGTGGGGCATATCTTTTGAGCGGTTTGAACATTAATAAGCAGGCGTTATATGAGGTGTGTTATGAAATTTCTCTCATTGGTTGCACTAGAGATTAGAGAACCTTGTCTCCTCCTAAAAAGTGGATGCTGCCCCTTTTTCTCCCTTCCTCTGGGCTTATGGATAAAGCTGTCCTAAATTATTAGAGTTTGACTCAAGCATTGGAAAGATGCTTATACCTCATGACTTAGGGCTGTACGTGATAAGTTTTAAGTGACTGCTAGAAAAGGCCTCTTCTTGAAGGGGGCATTTTAGTGAACTTACAATACAATACAGTGTGTGTGTGTATATATATATATATATATATATATATATATGTATATGAGTGTGTGTTTCCTATCCTATACATTCTTTGTCACTGCCTCTTATCATTTTTTTTATGATAGCTTTAATCTCTTTAAGCATATGAAATCATGCTTTTGTCTTTATTAACACCTTCCTACTTGGCTTGCGTTTTGCAGGGGAAAGGTCCCAAACGTGTTGGGGCTTTATATGTGACTTGCCAACTATTCAAAGTGTATTTTAAGGTCATGTTTTGTATTGCTTTCTATTGTTTACTTTCCTTACTATGTGGAAATAATGCACTTGTCAGAGACTTCATATTCCTTTTAATGATGGGAATTGGTAAATAATAGTTGTCTATTAGTGTATGCTAAAATTTATGTTTGGCACGTTCTTCAGCTTGGTACTGTGCACCTTTGCCGAAGTGTAATAAGAAGCATTGAAACTGCTCGGATTTTTGACTTTGAGGAATTCCCAATAAGAGACAAGGTTAGAAATTAATTAACTCATGCTTAATAGAGTTACAAATCCCCTCAAAATTCCATTCCTTAATGTATTTATAATTAGAAATCCCTGTTCTGTTTCACTATGATTCAATGAATTCTACTCAAGTTTATTTGACTCTTAAATTATTTCATGACAGGTCACATACATGTATTATACAGGTCGCCTGGAAGTATTTAATGAAAACTTCCTTGCTGTAAGTAGTACTAATCAAAGGAAAAGTCATTGTGCTTTGTTTCATGCTCTACTTATTTGATTGCATGATATATGATATTTATAGGATCCATATACTTTGCTCAGATGAAGGGTTATTAAGCATGTAGGTCCTTGGGTGTAAGTGCGCATTCAACACCATTTCATAAATTTGCCCATATGCATAGGCGTGGCATGTTTGTGTAGCGTATGCAGAAAACCTTTTTTGCCCACTTTTCCTCTTCCACAAGAAATTTTCTTTCCTATCCCCCATATCAGAAATGCTTTTCCACATAATAGAGGAAAATTTAGCTCATTTTTGTGCTTCTCCTTAAAATGGAAACACCAAATGTGGAAGATTTTCACCGTGGAAAAGCGACCTAACTTTTCCCTGCCTTTCTATGGAAACATGGCTGCACAAACTGACAAACGTGCCCACTGCTCCTAGCAATTTTGGAGAAACTTGTAACAATGTGTTGTTTTTTCAATAATATAGACAGAGCCTAATTACTGTTTGCTATTGCTTATTTGTGATATTGGCGACAAACATTCTGGACGAAAATGGGCTCCTAGGTTTTAGCCAAATAATAATAATAATAATAATAAATAATAATAATAATAACGAGCTTCTAGGAATTTTTCTTCATGGAAGTTACAAGTTGTGGATTTGAGTCCTGCCTGAGATTCAGACACCATTTTCAAGTAACATCTATGTTGATTGGAAGAACCCTACACCCATTTATGGTTTCTAGAAGGAACTTGGACTTGAAATACTGTGTGCTTTAACTTTTATGTTTATTTATTTTTAATTTTTTTATGATAGCAAACATTATGAATGAAAAAGAATTCCTTGCGTGGGTTTGCATTCAGGCACATTTCTAGAACAAAATATCATGCTAGCAATCATCAACATTGTTGAACCTTACCCCACTTATATGTGAAGGATAGTGGCAGTTACAATGATAGTTTCATGTATTGCATTTTCATTGACGAATGAACTCTTAGTTTTGTTTCATGGCAGGCTGATCAGAAACTCACATATGCTTTAAAGCATTGCAACCCACAGAGTGAAGCAAATATAAGGTTTGGTTCAGGTGTGATGTGCTACATAGGATTTTGTAATTTGTATTATTTATCTTATAGAGATATCTTCAGATAAATAGAATAATAAAAATATTCTGTGGACCATGCCTTCTGTCCTGCAGCGGTTGGTACTAAGCACAGTAATAAGGTCATTATATCCATACCCAACTTGTGATATATGAAAGGAGTTTTTCTTTCTCCTGCTGCCGACTATTTATGAGCTCTTCTATATTCTACTTAAAAACAGTCTGCTTATGGATTTAAACAGATAAAAACAGTATACTATGATATATTTTATTTTTATAGTAATCTGTTTCTTTCTTCGGTTTAATTTTTGCTGATAGGATGATTCTGAAGTACCTTGTACCTGTAAAGCTTTCGATTGGCATTTTACCCACAAAGTGGCTTCTGGAGAAATATAATTTGGTCGAGGTAAGAGCATTTTTTTTTTTGGTCTGAAGACCATCCTTTTTAAATGTTTTTAATATCAGAAATATTTTCATCTTTGCAAATGATGATGGCCTAGTTGTACTTATACTTTATCATGGGATTTTCATACCAAACTGAATTTTTTTTTATGGAACCACTCACGGGGTTGAACTTGTTCTGTTGGTACTACGTGCCATTTGTTACTGTATTTATTGATCCTACAGTATTGGTCTGATAGCAGGTGGTATTTTTGATAATTATGATGGTTTGAATGACATTGATTGTATTATTGTTTTACCATGTTGTCTATGGAACTGGTATACATGGTCAATCTTGCTACAATTGCTTGGAACTAAGAATAGTATAATTATCTAGGATCCTAAGGTGCTTCTCTAATGTGAAAGGATATCAAAAATTGTTTCAGATGGTCCTTTCACTAATGAGTGAAATTAAGATTGCTTTACAGTTTCATTGTTAGTTGAGTTCATTTTCTTAATAGCAGCAACCTTCTACTGAGTTGCTTCTTTCCTGTTGGAAGCATGCATCTGCTCCTGCTTTCCCATTGATTACAATTGCTAGGTTTTATCATAGTTGCTTGCATGCTCAAGTGCTTGAATCTGTCCTGATCCCTCTCGCTTTGTGAAATTAATTGTATTTCTTCAGTTCCATTTCTTTTTAAAGAGTTTATGTTTTAGAGTGCATAGTTGCTTGCATTTCCTAATCATCGGCCTGAGCATCTTTCCTAGCTGGCCTTGTTTTGTCCCTAACCATGTGTACGTGTATACATATTTTCAGAAAGTTATTGGTAAATAAATAGCATTGAACTCTTATTTTATTACAAATGTGAATTACCACTCAGGAAAAGTCTGTGTATATAAGTTCTGTTGACTGGATTTTTATTTATTTGGATTCTTGTTTTGGAGCAAATGTGAATTACCACTCAGGAAAAGGGCATATATAAGTTTCATTGACAGAGAAGTAAAATTTATTTGTTATTCTGAGTAAGTTCTATATTTGCAGTACACAGATGTTGTGCATGCTCTAAAAAGAGGTGACCTGCGACTTCTTCGGCATGCTCTTCAAGAGCATGAAGATAGGTACGTTCCTTGCTAAAATATACGTAGATTTTCACCTGAAAAATTTCTACTCCTGATTATTTTGGCCCATTAGATTTTTAAGGTCAGGTGTTTATCTTGTCTTGGAAAAGCTGGAGCTACAAGTTTATCAGAGATTGGTAAAAAAGATGTATGTTTTTTTTTTTTCTGCACATGATAGACTTTCATATTTGTTACCAAGGAAGGAGAAACATCCATGACTAGTTTATTTTCTTGCAGTTATATCATCCAAAAGCAGAGGGACCCAAGCAAAGCACACCAAGTGAAGCTTGAAGTGATTGTTAAAGCCTTGAAATGGCTTGAGATGGATATGGACGTTGATGAGGTACTTTGTCTTATGTTTTTTTAGTTACCCATGTATGGCCAAAATGGGGCTTTAAAGGATTCATTTGTCCTTTTCTCCCATGGGTGGCAAAATTGTGGCTTGACCTGCATACCCGTTCGGGTCAGATTTGATATGTTTATTTACGGATTGAATATCATCATTGTCGTCATTTTTGTTGTTGTTGTAACTGTATCCCTAGGGGTGGCAGATGGGACAGGTTCAGAGGGAGGCTTTGTGGGTTGAGACCCAACCCTTAAATGGGTCAAATCTGACTGGGTTCAGTTTACGAGTAAGTAGCAGGGGTTGATTGAGATGGATTAGTAGTAGGGGTCAACCCCTACTTATACCATCTATCTCTATCTAGAATCAGCTTTTGAAGTTTTACTTATTCTTTCAACCCTATTTAAAGCTATGCTTTCTATAAATTCATAATCTCATGCCTTTTTTTTACTACGTTAAAGGTCTTTATTGGTCTCCCCTTTCTTCTGATTCCTTGTATGTGTAGCCCTTTAATACATTACACATGGGATGTTTATGATGTTTAATAGGTGCCTACGCCATCTCAAACAACATTCCTTAATTTTCTCTTCTGGTGGAGCTACCCACTAGTTTCCTCTCAGTAAACTTTTTTCTAGTTTGATTGATACTCTATTGCTCTATAAGCTGCATGTACAGCAATAGGACTCCATCAGGGAGATGGAGGAGCCTGGATGTAAGAAAACTGATCAGATTTTGTACTAAGAGATTACATCATGCATGATTAGAATACTCCCTATCAGGGCCACTGTCTACATCACCATTCGGTTCTCTATTTACATGATGGCCGAGATGCCATTGCTTCTCCACTAGCCTAGGATGTAGTGTTTTTCAGATCTCCCGACTAGTAGTGGACCATGAAGGTTTGAGTGTATGCTGTATAGTTTATAGGCCCCATTCCCAAGATTTATGCTTCATTAGAATTTTTATAACCTGCTGGCCGGAGGCAGATATCACCATGGGTCACTCACTCGACCATGTTCAGTTATATCATAAATGAGACTATCTTTACCCTTTGATCAATGCCTTGCATAGAGATGGTTTAGAAATAAATATTGCAGTGGTCTTGATTCATTGGGCTATTTTTATACATGCTAAATGGATTCTTTGAAACGATTGGCGTATTTTTATCAACATTTATTCTTGTGCTAGATTCTTCATGTTGAATAATGAATTCTTTATGACACAATTGGGCTCTTTATGACACAATTGGGTTCTTTAGATACTAGATTGAACATTGTGTTTTTGTTGATTATATATCTTGGCGCTTTTTTCTTTTGTGAGATTCAGATAAAAATCTGATGCATTTATTACTTGAATAAATGTATCAAATTACATTAAAATTGTAAATTACTTTTCTGTTTCTTTTTTTTTTTTTAACTCTATTTGTAAATAGGCATTTCATTAAATTTAAATAATGCCTGATCTAGGAATCCTGTCTTTGGAATTGGGTCTGCAGAGCTGAATATCTCTTAAGGGTGTTTGGTTATGATTCACGTTTCTGTGCTCATGCGACTCAGATCTTAGCCCATCAACTGTTGACTAGAAATAGGTGCCTGGATGGTTTAGATAGAGATACCACATTGGTCCACCTCTGTCATAAAGAAGGCTAGTGGATGGCCTTTGAGGGCATGGTCTATTGTTGGTGGAACCTGTCCAACAACAGTCTGGACCACCTCTGGGCCCCACAAGTGCTAATGCAAGGCTCTAGGATCTTAAGGTTTTTTTGGACATGATAGTTTTGAATACTTGCCAATTGAATGTGGTCCTCAACTCTATTCCTTCAGAATATTTAAATCATGTGCAGGAATTAACTAGCTTCGCTGTTGTATCTTGTTGGCAGGTGGAGTGTATAATGGCCATCCTCATATACAAGAACCTTATGAAAGGTTACTTTGCTCACAAGAGCAAAGTGGTTGTTCTCAGTAAGCAAGACCCTTTCCCTAAATTAAATGGCAAGCCAGTTAATTCTTAGGTAATCAATCTGCAAGGAGGATAGTTTATCAACGCATGCTGCAGGCGGTGGTGGGGAGATGTTCACTTTCTCATATAGTAAGCAGCTATTTATCCTGGCTTTGTTTGCAATGGGGAATAAAAAAGACAATACTGTTCCCTATTATGTAAGTGACATAAAATGGGTTAAGTATTTTTGATATGGGACATTAATTTGGTTTTTTATGGTGGTTTCTTCTGTTTATATCTTTTCTCAACTTTGCATCATTTGCTAATCATGAATCACAGATGTCATGTGAAAGTAGCTTGTTAGGTGACTTCCACTGTTCCATTATGAGGGATCTTGAATACAATTGGAGCTTTGGTAGGAATGCCAATGGACCTCCAATTACCAAGTTACTCAAAGGACCTGACCCAAAAAATCCAGGTATGAGCCCTGTTAATTGACTCAATCGATAAACGAGTCTGGACTTGGTGTCCATACTCTAATAGCCATGTATCATATTCCAAGTGGTACGTATAAACTTATTATTTATCATACAAAATATGTATTTAAATAAATTGCTCATTAGTATTATTATACATGCTAGCGAATTTCAGAAGAGCTTGCAGCGGTGATGCCGTATTATCTCAACCAGTATATATCATGTTTGAGTCTTGTTGTCAACTTCATATTATCTTATATAGTAATTTAATCTAATTTTAGTTGAGCTCTAAGGTTCAGATCCATTGAAGTTGGCTCTGTGCCCAGGTATATAAATGCAATCAGGTCTGGTTTGGGTACTCCATGAATTTGACTAGCTTACATTCCTAGTGCCTTGGATGTTGTAAAAGTTATGTTGGGTTCGCTATTCATTTGCTGCTGGAAAGTGTGCAAATTCACGAGGCACGCCCCATTGCCTCTGGATGTGTGGCTTTTCATTCCAAGAATGGTCCTTGATGCTAATTGGCAACAATTTTAGGAAAGAAGGAAATGCAAATTCTCAGTGGGGTGTGGATGATATGGATGGGAGTGGGGATGTCATGTGAGGGTTTCAAAAGTCATCCCCTTAGCTGGTGTTGGGATGGAAAGAGAAGCAGAGCCTGTGAAGATTGTAGAGATTTATGCCTCCGTTCTTGTTATTAGGGAGATGTTTTGGTTCAGTGCGGAGGGCTGATATTTCAGAGTGGGGGGACAATTTGATGCTTGGCAGTTGGTATTGTGGATCCATTTGGTAGTTTTAGATAAAGCTGCTTTCGCGGTTACGCTTCACGTGAAGTTATTATGTGACCAGGTACATGATCCCCATCCCCAGGAGTCAAACGGCATGTTGGATTGACCTGGAATTTTATTTTTTCTCCTCTCCTCCAACCTTTCTTTCCGTGTAAAATGGGGTTTGGATAAAGCTACATGGCATAAACTTTATGCCCTTGAATCCTCTCTTTAATTCCAGCATTTCTCTACATCTCACATGTCCAAAATGAAGAATTCACAGAGAAAGGGTTTCTCCCTTTTTTAAGGTCCGTTCTGTATTCAAACATCAGTTAATTCACATTCATGCTTCCCCACCGTCCGCAAATGAATAACCAAAAGTAGTCTCCGCGCAATCACATGCGTTCGCTTGACCCGCCCAATCAGCTTGTCAAATATAGCACGCACGTGCCTTCTTGGTACTTTGTACTTACCAATGACGTGTGAAAATAGGTTTCTCTTTGTAAGATAAAGATCTGAAAGCCTCTTTTTTTTTTTTTGGTATCTACTAGGGGGCGGGCTCAACAGATTCTAACACTTTAATTGGCTCCATGAGATTTAAGTACGATTGCTCTCGTTAGTGTGTGTATAATGACACTTTTTTTTTAGTGTCCAAGTTCCCTAATATTCAGTGTGATGATCACTATTGCCTTTTTTGAAATCGGTCATGATATTTGGTTATTTTCCTAAATACGAGACGCCTTTTTGGATAAAGCCATTTAAAAAAAAAAAAAGAGTTGTCAAATATTTTTCATTGTTCATTTTATAATCTTATATTAGAAATTTGTGTCCGATAGTGGATGTGGTTCTCTTTACAAATGGTTATATCATAAGTTTCTTATATTTGGCGAGGTTAATGGGCACCATAACTCTGCCGATTGTTATATTTTAAAAAGTAGTAGAAATGTTGTATTGCATCTAGGCTCATATTTTGCATCTCCATTTTCAACTTTCATAAAATAGGCAGAGGTTTGAAAAATAAGAGCATTTGATATACGATTTTACCCTCTTTCCGCTTTAGAAAAGTAAAGGCGAATTATATTAAAATGAAATGCCCCGATTCTAGGCTTGTGAAATTAAGAGCTTTAGCTTT
This sequence comes from Camphora micrantha, assembly GCA_003546025.1. Taxonomy (NCBI): domain Eukaryota; kingdom Viridiplantae; phylum Streptophyta; class Magnoliopsida; order Laurales; family Lauraceae; genus Camphora; species Camphora micrantha. Next base: position 75,453,722 of record QPKB01000002.1, read on the forward strand.
TTGTTTTTTATTTTTAATTTATGGCTCTCTCATAATAAAAAAGGGGAGATACCAAACGAGCCCAAGTAAAAGATTGAGTCTTTTTTAATAATAATATAGTTTTGTTTCTGATGTGCATTGCTCATAAATATTGATAAGTTGTCACTCAGTGAAAAGATTTTAGAAATACAATTTGGCCATTTTGTATAAAAAAAAAACAACAAGTGGGGATCCCATGCAATAAAAAAAAGGGACGAGCCAATCAAGAACCTAGTTTCATATCAGGCAAAAGACATCCCACCAGACTAGGGTAGCGAGTCCTCATCAAGTGGTGAGACCACCTTGAATATTTTGGGACATTAAGGTATGATAAGCCGGTTTAGGCGGCATCATGCCTAAAATGTTAGCATCCGTTTAAATTTTTATAATAAAAACAGCCTGAGGCCCCACTTCTTTTTCTTTGCTAGAATTGTTGATAGAGATTCTAGCTGTTTGGTTTTTTTTTTTTTTTTGAAGTTCCCATCAGGTATTCCTTATTTCTTAGAGTGAAAGTTTGAGAATTCACTCACAAATGGTCAAAATCAAGTATTCCCAAATTCCAACAACCATTTGAAAACTTAAGAATTCAAGAATTTTGGTGGGCGGTGCAACTCCAATGTTTTCATTGTCATTTCTTGCAAGGGCTCTCTGTACCGGCGGTTGTTGCATTTTATAAGATGTCTTTTATATTGGGTGAGACCGTGAGAGTAGATTTCATATGTTGGAATTTTCTAATTTTCTCATTTTTTACATTTTGTTATGTAGGAAATCCACTGACACAACTTTTTCATATTTTCAAAGGGACCCGATATTTGTGTATTGCATTTTGTGATTATGTGGGAGTGGGACTTACGCTTATAGTATGGTGTCTACACATTGATGAGCACTCTAGTAAGTAGTAATCATGGATCTATACATTTCATGCACTATAATATTTATATATCTAAATCTATGTTTTTAAGCTACCAAATAAGAAATTAATGAAATTTGAAGTAAAAATTCTCACATGAACGAAATAAGAAATTCAACGGCATTCCACAAAATCCAGCATAAAAACAGGCCCTGGCATTTACAAAGGTACTATAAAACATTCAGCCGCAGCAGAAAAATACAATATAAAAAGAATATATACATATATATATATATATATATATATATTGTTATCGGAGGGTTCCCAATTCTTTGGATTGGACTAGTACTTCTAGGCACAGAGGAAAGTTGAGTAAACAACCATGTAGTCTCAGTGTGGTAGTACAGTTTTGAACCTACAACCTTCAAATACAAACCGAACCGTGGTTTTAGACCAACTGAGTTACCCCTCGAAGTTAATATAAGAAAAATATATTTGTTCTTGATGCTTCTACTTTATCAACTATAACCAAAGAGAACCTAATGGGCATTAAAATAAAAGCAGATGATATCAATCATCCTTAAATGATTAGTAAAAATGGACGGATAACCAAAGTTGGTCTCCACCCCTTAATCAATCAATCAGTCAATCAACTTTCTTTAACTTAATGTCCTTTTTTGATACACTTAATGCATGCTTAATTAAGAAAATCGGCCCCGTCCAAACGGACGGTTGACTAAGATATCTGTCCAACCCACCTTGTGGGGACCAGTGCTGCATTCTAAAGCCCTGGTGGATGGTTGGATAGGAAGATATGAATATATATATATATATATATATATATGGATAGGACCTTTTATATATATATATATATATATATATATATTACTATATTTTTATTTTTCTTCAAGTGCACATCTGGAACAAAACTCTGTTTGGATCACATATGGCTCAAATCAGCATTCATTTGGTGATCAGTGATCCCAATAGGGGTTGATAATGGACCTGCTATTATGTTGTTAGAAAATGTTAACCATGAACTTACCCTGAAAGTTAAATGAGTTTAGGAACCTTTATTTATTAGGTTGAGTATTAACCCTGAAAGTTAAATGAGTTTAGGAACCTTTATTTATTAGGTTGAGTATCTAATTAAATAGTAATATATCAACTTAACTTAAATCAAGCCTCAACGGGTAGGTCAATTGGTCTAAGATTACGGTTTGTACCCGAAGGTTGAAGGTTTTGAAACTGTACTATCACACTGGGCCACACGACTCGTAGGAATTATTTTGGCCCAAAGTACAGGAACACCCTTCGTTATATATATGTAAAAAAAAAACCTCAATTTAATCCCAACATCTCTTTAATCCTATCTCAATTACAAATATCAATTCGTCCAATTTAAAAAAAAAAAAAACACACAACAACATAGAGGTCAACAAGATCAGAAATTGCCCCCACCCAATATTCTTTCCACTCCTCATTATCACTCATCAAACCAAATCCAGCCGTCCAGTTCATGAACCAAAAAAATGGCATGTATTGTCTCCAACCATCCCCCACCCTTGCAACTTGCAAGTGGTTTTGGTGGACCCCACAAGAAGAGTAAAGACTAGACTGGTTGGACTTATCTACAAAATAAACAGTAAAACAGTCAATCAGTTACACGTTAATAAACCTCTTTTCATTGCTCTTCAATCCGATTGAGGTTTTGGCAAAAGCCCAAGCGCAAGAAGCGGTTAATTTTTTCTTCTCACTGGCAGCAGCAGTGGGCAAAGCTTGACGATGAAGTCGCTCGTAGAATAAAAAGAGAATCTGCTACTTTGAGTGCGTTAAGACTTAGAGAGAAAGGAATCGAAAAAAATCGATCCGATCAATGTCGAAGATGAAGCATCTCCTTCGCAAACTCCACATCGGAGGGAATAACCCTAACGATCATCATCAAAGATTGCCAGAAAATCGACACGCTTCATCTTCTTCTTCGTCGTCGTCTTCATCATCATCAGCAGCTTCTTCTTCTTCTTCTGCCGCGCCTGCGAGAGCCAGGGCCGCGGATGGTGGTGCTGGGGAATTGCGGAGGGCGGGTGGCGACGGAGAGGCAGATTTCAATTTCTTCGAAGAGGAATTTCAGGTGCAGCTCGCGCTCGCCATCAGCGCCTCCGATCCGAATGGGCGTGAGGATCCGGAGACGGCGCAGATCAAGGCTGCCAAGCGGATCAGCCTTGGGTGCACGACCACGTCGTCCGCGTCTGCCGATGAAACCCTAGTCGAGTTTTTGTCGCTTCGCTATTGGGTGCGTTTTAATTTTAGGGTTTTTGACATGGAGTTGAATTATTGGTTTCTCTTTCTTTTCATTTCAGCATTTCTTTGCCCTAATTTCTCTATTGGATATCAATTTGGCTATCATGCAGATTACAACCAGTATCCCACATAAATTGATTTGCAATTTTGGTGTTCAAATTCCTTAATGAGGAATTGCCTTCTTGTCGCCACGTCTACTGTGCTGGTTACCAATTAAAAGGGAAAAAGAACGAATTTTTGATGTGATAAGCTCACATTTTCTCTCTCTCTCTCTCTCTCGATTCTGTGCAAGAACCAGTGAAAGAAGTGAAATCATGTGTAGAATGTCGGTTGTGCAATTTGGGTTCTCTTGCATTACAATTGTCTGTTTGTGGTTTTGGATGGACCAACAGTCTCAAGTACTTAATTTTAGGGTTTTATTAGATGTCTATGATCAACGATTTCTAGCATATTTAGATGTCTAGTACTGAAAGGCAGGGTGGATGTTTTTGTTTCCATTCCACAATATTTTGGAGTGGAAAAACTCAATTGAATGGTGTGCGGTGTCAAAATTTTCCCTTTTTTGCTAAAATGCTGACATGAAAAGGATGAAAATCAATATTAAGAAAACAAAAAAAAAAAAAGGAAAAAAAGAGGGAAGGATTAAAATCATCCTTCTCAGCCTGATTCAGAAAGGATATCCAAAGTTTTTTTTTTTTTTTTTTTTTTTTTTTTTTTGTTTTTGTTTCAATTTCTGATTCTATGAGGGTGTTGTTTTTGGATGTAATACCTGAAATTTGGTCCTAATACAATTACTGTGATATGGACATTGGGTAGCATTCACATTGTTGCTTGTCACATAGGACAATAGGACTGTTTCGGATTTTAGGCGCTACTTTCTTTTTTAGTGTCTGAGAAGTCATTCATTAAACTAGCTTTACACCTGCAGTGTTGATTTCTGTACCAAAAGAGAGTTGTCTGCTTTCAAAGGGGTGGGTGGGGGTTTTATGCCTAACTGGATTTCAATACCTTGTTCTTTTAGTATAGAATTAGATTTCCTTGTCTATTAACTTCAGATTTCTAAATGGATACTTATGCTTTCTTCTTTGCCTTCTTCTTTTGTAATGTTTTGGGACCTTAACTGGATGTTTTTGTATTATTTTAGTCCTTAACTTGCCTAGAACTGTATGTTTCTGTGCAGAACTATAATGTCGTAGATTATGATGAAAAAGTGGTCGATGGATTTTATGATGTCTATGGGATCATGTCTGATCCAAACATGCAAGGAAAAATGCCTTCACTAGTGGATCTTCAAGCAATATCAATTTCGGCTAATGTTGATTATGAAGTGGTTTTAGTAAATCGAACGGATGATTATGCACTTCAACAGCTTGAAAGAAAAGCAATTTCCATTGCCATGGAATGTCAGGCTGCAGGCCTAGATCCAGTTGTGAGTGGTTTGGTCCAGAAGATTGCTGATCTTGTTGTCGAAAGCATGGGTGGTGCAGTTGGTGATGCTGATGAAATGTTAAAAAGGTGGATGCTCAAGAGCTATGAATTGCGGACTTCTCTTAACACCATTGTTCTTCCACTTGGTCGCCTTGAGGTTGGACTGTCACGCCACAGGGCTTTGCTTTTCAAGGTATCAAACAATATTTATTTACTTTGATTACCTATAGATATTAATCTGCCATTTAGCGTAACAATAATATTGTACCCTCATTGGACATTTATCATAAAAAAATAGTTTGTGTTTCTTTTTGTTTTATAGTTTTTTGAATGGTAATTTTTTTTTATATTTATGTTCCCCATCATCTTCTTCTTCTTCTTTTTTTTTTTTTTTTTTCTGCTTTACTGGGAAATTGCAGTAAACTAAACCGGCCCTCACATTTTTCTATCCCTGGACCTCTCCGATAACAGTGCCATGCCTTGCCACTGCTAGGCACTGGTTCAGCCATAGCATGCTGTTTATATCCACTTACTTGTCTTGGAGAGGATATCTAATGAGTTATTTATTTTATTTTTTTTTTAAATTTTTGTTAAGAGATAACTACATTAGGGGCAATGATTTGCCAGTAGGGATGTAAACAGCTATGCAATTATCCAAGTATCTATTGTCTCAGATCCCAAAAATGTGGGTTCCATTTGGAACCTATTTTTGGATCTAGGAGATGCATCTGGATTGGAAACATGCATAAAGGTTTCTGGAGATTTCAGATGTGGATCTGGATCCGAATCCTTTTATCTTCCTACCTGAGGATCTGGATCCGGGATGACTGAGAACGCATTTTCTCAAAAAAGTAGCTCAGGGCGCTAGGTCAGCAGGTGAGGGACGTCCTTCTGCATAGAAGGGAAGGTTCCTGGGTTCGAATCCCATCTAGAGCTGGGGAATAGGTATTACATAAAAAAAAAATAACGTATTTTTTGAGGCCTTCTTATCCACAGTCTTGTATCTGGAACCATAACTGCATGTTTCTCAGCTGATGCTGGATTCAGTTCTTGGACATAGATACACGATGGATCTGGATCTGGAACCGTCTTAGGAAATGGATCCAGATCTGAATCCACAATGGTCCTGCCTTGTCTTTGGCCTGTTTTCATTACTATTTGGTCATTCACTAAAGGAATTACACAACCATCTTTTGCAAGACAATTGATGAATTAATTTCCTTCACCAAGTGCATTATTGAATTTGATCACTGAAGAACTTGCTACATTCAACTTCTTTACATGGAGAACCTCATTCCTTGTCATTCATGCTAACTTGTCTTGTGGCGATGTCTGACTTCTGCATATGAACTTTGAAGTATCTGAGGGGTGAAATAACCATTTTTCCATGCCTTGTAGGATAGCATATCACACTTCATCATCATCATTCTCTCTCTCTCTCTCTCCCCACATTTCCTGAATTGGATGACACCCATCGGGCAATACAAGGAAGCAACACTAAAACCAGAAAATTTAATCTAGCATTAGAGTATCTTTTTGAATGACCCTCTTTACTAAAGAACTTGCATCCTTGTTGGCCGCTCTTAGAACATGGGAGGAGGACATCTCATGCCCATATGATATATCCTCTCATTTCGTCCAGCCAAGGCCTCAATCTCCAAGGACCTTTGGGCTTGCAGTGTGTCCATCCAATAAAACACGCTGTGTCACCCTCTATTACCAATGGGTCGAGACTTGAGATTTATATTGCAAGCTTCTTGCAATTCCACCAGCATAGCTTATAGCTCTGCTTTGTTGATGCTTCTGCACTCTAAAACCACCTGGACCTGAGAAACTTCTACATACTATAAAAGCCACCAATGCCAGTGGTTCCCTGGTTGCCACATGCTCATTCATATATTACGCTTCCATCACTTAAGACGGAGGGGGCTTCCAAGGGGACAAAGGCCGATCCAGGATTCTGGCGTCCTCTATCAGCTCCATCCAACTCCCGTCAGGCATATCCACTGTGACTCTTGTGAATAAACCTGAAACAATTCCCCACAAGATTATATGATTTCTGATAGGGCTAGCTAGGCTTTTGGTGTCCATTTACTTGTTATCAAAGCATTATCTATTCCTCTCCTTAGGAACTAGATTGATGCCACAAAAGATAATGTCCTAAGAAAGTTCCCTTGCTTCAACAGAAACCAGGCAAGATGAGACTCAATATCTGCTTGGAATACCCAGGATACCCTGAACTAGTACAACTCCTCATTCCAAACCACCCTAGCCATACTGCAGTTGAGAAGCATATGACTCACTGTTTCCTCATCTCTTAAACAAAGGGGCAACCATTTAACAATAATCCTTTGTCTACTATACAAATATTCCATGGTTAGGATGCGGTCTTCGCTTTTTGACCCATCTAAAAGCAATCACTTTAGAAGGTGCATGGATGGACAACAAGTGTGATAAGATGCTCGCAGGTCCCACTAGGGTTGGCAGCGATGCAAATGATTTCACAGAGAACATATTAGAAATCGAACCTTTACACACCCTCTGGTTCTTCCGAGCCAGGGAACATAGTTCTCCTGCAGCTGTTGAAGATGGGACAGTTGTTATCAGAAAAATAAAATAACATAAAGAAGATGAGAGACTTGGCCAATCTCCTGATCTTTAATATTATGGTAAAACACAAGAGGGGCCCACATGCCACCAAACCCATGTCCTTCAACATCTTGATTGGCAGTGATAGTAAGTATTAGAAGTATATTAACCATGCCTCAACCGTTTACGTAGACTTTCTAGTAATGGAATTCATTGAACCTTGTTTTCTTAAAAGGGAAAAAGAAGAATGACCCAGTTAGTGTATATCGTAGCATATCTCTGTAGATGCTTATGATATTATTCATTATTAAGTTTATTGCAGCTACAGCCTACAAGTTTTGAAATATATTGTAATCCTTGTTGCCAGGTACTTGCTGATCAAATTGATCTACCATGTAGGCTGGTGAAAGGAAGCTACTACACTGGTACAGATGAAGGAGCAGTGAATTTAATTAAAGTTGCTCCTGAAAGGTGACTTCTTCATGTTAACTCTTTTAATCATCGTGGTTCTAATGCCTTTTGGTTTCAGTACCAAAAACAAAATAGGATTAGGTGGGGAGTTTATGTGGGTCTTTTAGACCTCCCTGAACTTTCTTTTTCTTTTCAAATCACCAGTGATATTTTATATAGAAACTGGAATTAAGTATTACTATCTTTATAAAGCTAAATATATAATCAGAGTTTGCCTTGGCTACAAGAAAGCACTTAACACTACTTCCGAGATTACTGTATTTTCTCTTAGTTCTGTTAGGTGTACTATAATTTTTTTTTTTTTGGTAAGAGGTGTATCATAATTGATAGCTAATTTTATATAGAAGAAAGAATTTATATCTGTATCATAATTCAATTGTTGTAAAAACCTATAATTATGTTTAGTGATTTTTCTATTGCTTCTTCTTGAAGGAGGATTTGGTGGGGGAATGGAGTAAGATCACAAATTCATCTCGAAGTTCTAGATGGATCTGTAGAAGGTTTCTTATCTATCTTGAGGGGAGTAAGACAAGGCTATCCATTTTCACCCATTTTCACTGCTCCTATTTATTCTCAATCGTTATCGAAGGTTTAAGCTGTCTATTTCAAAAATCAAATGGTCTTGGAATCATTTGAGGTCTGAAGTTTGATGGTAGTGATGTAGAGATTGCTCACCTACATTTCATGGGCAATATTGAGTAAGGATGGAGAGTTTCAGAAAGATGTTGAACATGAGATAAGAGCAGGATGGTTGAAGTGGAGAGTTGCTTCTGAGGTGCTTTGTCATCAGCACCAGTAAGATTGAAGGTGAAATTTACAGGATAGCGATTAGACCAACAATGACCTATGGAGCAGAATGTTGGTCTGTCAAAAAGCAATACATGCAAAAAATGAGTCTAGCAGAGATGAAATTGTTTAGATGGATGAATGGTAAAAGTAGGAAAGATTGAATTAGCAATAAGCACATTCGGGAGCATTTAGTGGTAGTACTAGTAATCAATAGGCGATAAATTAAGAGAGACTCGTTTGAGATGGTTTGGACTTGTCCAATGCAAGCCATTTATGATGCCGCTGAGGAAAAGTCTTTCGATGCAAGTTGATGGCCCGCCCATGAAAAGTGGTAGGCTAAAGAGGACATGGATGGAAGTAGGAATGTTAAATATGAAGAAAGTACAACCTATTTAAGGATTTGGCTTAGGACAGACTAGAACTGAGAAATATAATTCATGTAGCTGACCAACCCCAACATGGTACGAATGAAACAGTAAGTGCAAAGTTGTCTTCTTTTGCTCGTGCTTGCCAAACTCATGAAGCCCTTTCTCTTGCTCTGAGAATTCCTTTTTGTTTTCGAGGTGTTTTACGAATCAACTTCTATTTTCCATCCCTTTTTTTTTTTTCGTTTTCCCTCCTGCAATACAGGGAAATGGTATCATGCTTTCAATTAAAAAAAAAGATTTTTTCAGTTATTATTTTCCCCCTTGTTTTGCTTTTATATAAAATTTTTGATTGTTCAGTTGTTTTTTTTTTTTTTTGAATGGTTGTTGTTCAGTTGGTTTGACCAGTGAATATGATATTCTTGCTGAATGGATGCAGTACTAAAAATTTTATGGTCACTGCCAACTTATGTAGTACAACTCTTATTTGTAGAGACAGAAGTGTAGAGTTATGTACTGAAGCTTCTTGTTTCCTGATTGTTGTGTTAATATTTGATAGTCATACTTATTGTTTATAAGCTGTTGTGTTCATATTTATTTTTCCTTCTTGATCTAATGTTATATGCTGAAAAAAGACTCCTTTTGAGAACAATGTGTTAAGTTAACTAATTCAGTGTTTGATGGTGACAGTGAATACATTATTGATTTAATGGGAGCTCCTGGCACATTAATCCCTGCCGAAATACCTAGTAGTCATCTTCCAAATTCTGGACTTGATATTACTAGCTCCAGTGACATCGCACGGGTCAATGATTTACATTTGCCACTTGATAGAATTTCAGAGGAAGCACCAAGATTAGGTCTTGTAAAAGAGGGGGATGATGTGCATCTTGCTGAAAAAAACCAAACTGCAAAATTTGAACATGAATTTGGAAAGCTTCTTCCTTCATTAGGTATACCATGTGGAGGCTCAACTGGAAGTGGAGAAGCAGATTCACCTGCCCAACAGATGAAAGTTAAAGATGTCTCTAAGTATGTGATCAGTGCAGCACAAAATCCAGAGTTTGCCCAGAAACTGCATGCTGTTCTGTTGGAAAGTGGTGCATCACCTCCTCCAGATTTGTTCTCCTATATAAATCCTTCGCCTGATCTGGTAGACCAAAGAGTGCTCAGTCAAGGCTGCTTAGCAGGAGGGGGGAAAGTAAGTGGGGATGTTCTACTGCATCATGATCAATTTCTACCCTACATGGAAAATTCCCCTGTGCCCTTTGTGGGAGTGAAACCCTTATCCCATGTTGATTTTGAAAAATGTTCTGCTGAGTTAATGCAAAACCATTGGCAAGATGCAAGTATCTCTGACCATAGTCATGGATTTGAGAAGTCAATTCTAAATTCATCTACGGATAGCCCGGGCTTAAGCAGCACTGGTCTTCATTTTCCAGTTCATACTAATGCCATTAATCCAGGCGTTCCTTTAAGTTTTGGGTCTACTAATGAATGGCTTATGGTCCAAACTGATTCTTTGGCTGTTCCTGTTCTTGATTCATCCAATGCGCCGCCAAGGACTTCATATGGGGAAAAAGTTCAGGAACTTCCAGTTCTGTATGTAGCTGACCCTGGGCACATGCAAGTTGGAAATGCTTTTACTGGAGGGCATGAACAAAGTTCTCAGGTTAATGAAGGAACAATTACAAAACACATGGGAACAAGAGTATGTGCTTCTTTGCCACAATGTCAAGAAAGCATCACTGAACCTGTAGAAAGATTCATGGAAAGAGCTCATGCTGACCCACATATTCCAAGCAATAATAGTGAAAGGAGCAACACCATGCTGGATGATGTTGCAGAATGGGAGATCCCGTGGGAAGATCTTCAGATCGGTGAACGTATTGGTCTCGGTGAGCTGCTGTTCTCCCTTAATTGAAACATGATTAAAACATTCAGGTTTTTTCTAATTTGTTACTCTGATATGAATGGCAGTTAGAATGTAACTTTTCATGCTTACTCTTTTCGTTCTTTTTTTTTAAATAGTTTATTTGATTGAAAAGAAGAATAAGCATATGTTATACATAATCACTCTATAGACACTCTTTATACTCTCAAGTGCTGCATAAGATAACCTTTACAATTTGTTCCAACTTACCTACTACAACATGGTATTTGACAGTATGCCAGCCAGATATGGGAATTTGAAATTTCAGTGAGATGTACGGTGATTCTTCAAGTGTCAGAACTAGACGTGCAACTATAAACAGTAGGAATCACTCCTGTAAACTATAGAAGGAAGTCATCAGGAAATGGCCTGCAGTTTCTTGATTTCCTTCCAAAACGTTAACCATTTAGGACATTTGTAAACTGGAGAGTTATGAATAGTTCATCTTACCTTTCCAACTTAATGCTTTACTATCCTAGTGTATCTTTGTTAAATAATCAAAATACAGGTTTTAGTTTTAGGAATGTGATTCCTCTACCATTGTAGGCTCGTGTGTTCTGACACTGGCTTCAGATTGTCCCTTTGCCCACTCCATTAAAAAAAAAAAAAAAAGCATCAAACTATAGGTTTCATTTAAGTGAATATTGCAAAGTTTGTTGATGTCTCAATAGGTCTATGTGACTTTAGACATGAAATTGAAGCATCTTAAGTTCTAAATCTTCATCGGGCGCATGTAGAGAACAAATTGTTTGTTTCTTTTTTTCCCCTCATTGAAGAGAGTTGTGCACTGACAATTTGTATTTATGCTGTTAAAACAATAGGGCCCATGGGGCAACCTATTGAACTGTTACTTGCGTGTATTGAACTGGATAAAGGTTTGCCATAGCAAAAAAAATAAAAATAAAATAAAAAATTCAACTGCTTTTTGGTCGATCTAAGCTCACTGAATCATATGAAATTCTTATTGATGCTTTTCTCTTTCAAGTGAAATAGGACTCATTTTGTGGTGATTGCAGGTATAAAATTTGTATGGTGACATTTTTCTTTTATGCTTATTTTCTCTCTTTATTATGCAGGTTCATATGGAGAGGTTTATCGTGCGGATTGGAATGGAACTGTAAGTTAAAACTTCTCATTAATTATCTGATTCCAACTTCTTTAAATTTCTTGCATATAAACTATATATATATATATATATATATATTCTGAGTTTTGATTTCGGCATTGCAGTGTGGCTTATCTGGCTTTGTGGGTAGCCTCTCAGTATTTCCTCTTTTATTGTATTGTGGCTTCGAATATTTTTCCTTGGGATACAAATTTACTTTCACCATCCAAAAGAAAAGAAATATTTATGATATATTTTTTAACTTCCAATGTATCTGGAAAATACTATTAGTACATTTGCCTTTTTATTATATATATGTTTAGTGCACCTAGTCTGTTTTTTGGGTGACACTGACCCCGGATGGATGGACCTATTCTGTTTTTTTGGGTGCACCTATTCTGTTTGCTTTTAGTATTTCAATTGTAGCTACTGTTGAATCACAGGAGGTTGCGGTGAAGAAATTCTTAGATCAAGACTTGTCCGGTGATGCACTCGAGCAGTTTAGATGTGAAGTAAGCATCAATATATTTGAATTCTATGTCATAAATTGATAGTGCCAGATTGTGCTCATAAAAAGATGTCAATGATCATATGATAAATTCCTTGTTTCACTAATATTCTTTAAAATTATTCTAACTGATGTCTTGCTGCCATTATGCAGATTAGAATAATGCGAAGGCTGCGACATCCAAATGTTGTTCTTTTTATGGGAGCTGTCACCCGTCCACCAAATCTCTCTATACTGACGGAGTTCCTTCCAAGGTTTGTCAAGATTATTCCTTCCATTTTTGTGTGCTTGATCTTCTTTATTTGAATTTTGAAGGGATGATAAATCTCTCTATATTGATGGAGTTCCACATTTCTACTCAATCATATTTAAAGCCATATTCTCTACAACTCCTTAATCTAGCATGTTTTTTTTGCTGTATATTCCCGGTCATTATTGGTCTCCCCCCATGTTCCTTGAACTTTTAGCACTTCAATTCTTTGTAAGAAGACCAAAAACTATCTTTTTCTTTTGTGGCTGACCCATTATAAATGGCATTCCTATAATTTTCTCCTCTATGAGGTTGTTCATAGTTTAACTCCTGCATGTCCATCTTAGTAAAAGCATCCGAGTCCTAGCGCTTTATCTTCATAGCATTTCTTTGTTGCCCAACATTCTGGGTCTTTATTGGTCTCTCTCCCTAATTCTTTCTTTCTTCTGCCTATAGTGTTACCTTTTCTTCTCAATTTAACACATTTATAACATGTATGAAGGGCAGCTTGCTGACACATTTGGAATACACTAGCACTTCATACCACTATTATGATTTTTTCTTCATATTGGTACTTGCAGTAGTAATACCTTTCAAAAGATAAGATAAAAATGCTGCAGTTCAACATGTCTCATTCATTGTTCAGGCCTGAACATCTTACAGTGTCATCTTGACTTGTTCCTAATCTGCACTCATGGACCTTGAAGATAAAATGTCACATAACGTCAATATGGGTTGTAATCTATTGTTATTCATCCATCATCTGCAGGGGAAGTTTGTACAGGTTACTGCATCGCCCCAACATTCAACTCGATGAAAAACGGCGATTGCGAATGGCTCTGGATGTGGTAAGAGTTGAGACTTTCTTATCTACAAATATGATTTTTGCAGTTCCTTTCTACTTAATGATTGGGTTGTTTTCCACAGGCCAAAGGGATGAATTACTTGCACACAAGCCATCCAACTATTGTGCATCGAGATCTGAAGTCCCCAAACCTTCTTGTTGATAAAAACTGGGTGGTTAAGGTGTGTTTGTAACGGTATTCTAGCGTTGAAGTTTTCCCCCAATTATTCAGTTTGGATTTCCATCACTTTTTCTGAAAAAATATGAACGGATTTGTCTATATGTCTATGTTTGGGGGTTGATAATGAAAGCATGGGCACTCTTTTATTCCCATGTTCTGTACGTAGTCAACCTAATTTAACATCTCCTGATATGTCTTGTTGGAATATTGGCAAACTTGCCTTATCTTCTATATAAGATTGTTTTCATTGAAAGGTTTTACCTTTGTTGTTTCGTACAAACTATTAGTATCTTAGATTATGTATTTTTTGAACTGTTGTGAAATAGACAGGGTATTCAATTAAGCACAATAGCCTAGGCAGTATACCCCTAGGTTGTGTAGGCAAATAAACCGTAAATCTGATAGCAAAGAATATATTTAAAATTTATCCATTCTGTCCGTGGAGGAAAAAAAAAAAAAAAAAGTTAAAGCAAGCAGAACGAATAATTGATCTTTATAACCCATAGGGATCACTGGCAATAACTTGGGCCCTTATTGTAGAGATCTATTCTGCTTGCTTTTCCTCACTGGGCACTTGGAGGTAACAGCGCATCTAATATATTGCCCCTATGTTATGATCTATGCCTTCAGGACTCTTCTCTCTTGTCCTATATTGTTATAGTGCATATGTATGTGTGTTACTGATATTTTTTGAGCTAAGTTCCCATTCAAAAAATAAACAAAGGGAAAAAGAAAAGATGAGAGAAATATTGGGCTAAGTCCTGAGTTGCAGTTGGTGACGAATAATTTTGCTATTTTTAACCATAATGAACCATTTTCTATCATCGTATCTTATTTACTCATTCCCCCCATCTGCTGATCAAACTACTCATGCCTTTGGACTATTGAGAAAGCAGCTCGATGTTGTAACATGTATCAACTGACTCATCTTTTCAGGTTTGTGATTTTGGCTTGTCACGCTTGAAGCACCACACATTTCTCTCTTCAAAATCTACAGCTGGAACGGTAAACACAACCACTATTGCTATGCATTCAGCACCCTTATCTTATTACTATTTTTGCTTAGGTGGGATCGCATATGGTCCAAACTTTATTTGGGCTGCCTTTCTTCTCTAGAAGCATCGTTTGGTTTTGTCCAATTATTATTTTATCATAATTGTCAATGCTTCTTCCATTGCTCATTGATTTTCAGGTTTTATTTTTAAATTTTAAGGGTCAGTTGTGGAATCTTCTACATTGAAGTGACAACCATAGTTGTCAATTCTTTGGCCAGAACGTTCCGGAATTAGTCTTGGGCGAAATGGAATGGCCTCCTAAAAGTTTCCGGTCCTAATTTTGGTCCGTTCCGATCATTCTAGTCCATTTTGGTCCCAATTCCTGCTCCAATTCCGCCCCATTCCGGCCAAGGTTTCATACTTCCATTCATATGTAGTGAAAACTAGAAAATGGTAAATAGTAGAGCGTAGTTTAATTTAAGTGATGTAAGCATGCATTTTTGGTATTATTTTAGCATTCAACTATTTTTTCAGTTTTAGGTATTCTTTTATATTTGCTTTTTCATTTTTCAATCGCGTCTTTTCCGGAACGGAATACCAGATTTGACTGGAATGCCGAAATGCTTCACTACAGGGGCAAACCGGAATGGCGACCGGAACGAAATTGACATCTATGTTGACAACTTTAAGAAGTATCAAATATAGGATAAATTATTCAGTGGAAACTATGGTGCAAACTCAGATTTTTCTTTTGTTGTTGATGGCTATATTTTTATTCAATGGCACTCCTGCATGAACCAATTACCTTCCGTCCCTACATTTTATCAAGTGCTCAATAAGGATTTGTTAGAAGAAAGACGAGGGAGAGTTCACGCTTTGATATGAAGGGCAAAGATTATCCGACAGCATCAAGTTAAAGCATATAACCAATTATAAGAGTCAAACGTTTTTTTGACATCTGCAACTGAGTTAGCAAATCTCTGTATGCACAAAAGAGAAACTGAGCAGACATCAAATCTTGAATTCGTTTTGGCCATGACAGTGCTGAAGTTGTGGATAAAGTGTCTATAGAAGGCGGCCAACCTCCGGCCAACCCATTGGAGCTTCTTACTTAATGGAGGTAGTGGTGATTTGCAGACCGATGATTGCTTTTACTATATTTGGATATCCTTCAACTCCTCGGGCCAAGGATACAAATGCCGAGAAGATGACGCGGGCTTATTAAGGTATACTGATGCAGTCAAGGAAGCACTAATCCCAATTGACGGTGAACTCACAGTACCCTGATCTTCAATCAAACAGAAAATCCACACACAAGGAGAAAGATTGAGATTCGCTTACCGTTGATTGCAAAAATCCATCGTCAATGCCTTCGATCCAATGGGAGATTATCAAGGAGAAGGAAAATAGAATAAAGGTGCACATGCAACTTTAATTAATTTCGTAAAATATTCCAAGACTCCCCTTGTTCCATACAATGGACTTGTATATATGCCATGCCAACAAAGAAACCCTAAACCTATGATTAAATCACAACCATTAATCATAAACCTAATGATAATGAAACCATATTAAAGAATATCCTAATTACATTCAAGTATGGAAAGAAATAATTGAGAGAGGATAAAAGAGGAAAACTGTGCGAAGTTTGATTGTGGAATCTCTTAATTATTTCTTTCAAGTGGCAAGGGTACATAATGATAATATTAGAAGTTTAATTGTTTCTCTACTTGCTTTTAACAGAGCAGGAGTTGGCTGAGTGGTGTAAACTTGTCTCGACAAGTGCTTGTAGCCAAGTGGAAGGTGCCCACTATTGCAACCTTGAGGTTGTGGGTTCAAGTAATGTTACTAATCAAAGAAAGAAAGAAAAAAAAAGAAAAAAAGAGAGCGATTATCCGTCTTACCTGAAATTGTATGTCTCACTTCTTAGGTGACTACATTCATTGCACTTCTTCGATAATCAAATCGTACAACTTTCCATGACACTTCACCCATGTATGAAAGATTTTGGCTCGTTGTCAATCCTTTGCTGTGTTTCTATCGTGGTTAGAGGTTGGTGAATAACCAATGTAGGACCTTTCATTTCTACTTGATAGCTTGGTCATCTTGAGGTGGTGAATATGGAACCTCCATCACATAGTTCTCATCAACATCCTCTTACTCATCCATTTTCGTCATTACTAAGATAATGAAGATTCCTTGCATGTGAACACTTGGATGCATAGTGCTCCCTTGTTTTTGCAATCGAAAAAGGAGTCTTGTCTTTTCTATGTTGCACGAGATAGGACTAGACATGGAACCTTCCCTTCTGCTACTGAGGCTCGATGGTGGTTTCGGATGAGGGTCCTGCGAAGGCTTCCATGGAGAAAGACTGTGCATCATTTTGCCTCAAAGGAGGATCTTACTTGTTTTCCAGATGATGGAAAGACTGAATGAGATGGATTGGGACCTCAAGGTCGAATGGATTCCTTAGCTTGATGGCCAAGGCGCCTCAGTGTACGGTGGCCAAATTTATCTCTGGATGCGAGGCACCATATGATATTCCTCTTCCATAGTTTCAAAAAGCAAGGGCGGTCATGTTTCATGAGATCTGCTGCCAAAGACCGGCATGATATCTCAAAATAGATCGACTGTCCTCCTTTGCTTACTTGCAGAACACAGTTAGCTAATGGAACTTCTCAGTGTACTCCATCAGTAAATTCATTTGCTTGAAGGCAATCAGTTACTTGAAAAGTGTATCTATGTGGTCGATTGACAAGAGCTTATCTTCAAGCTTTATTTTTATCACTGCCCATGTAGTGACGGGCGATCTTTTCAAGAGAATGTTCTTCTTGTCAATGCTTTGCCATCACACCTCTGGTTGCCTCTTCAACTTCATCTTGATGAATGGGACATGTTTATCCTCCATGTTTTTACCACTCAAAAATCAAAATAGTCCTCCAGTGCAGTGATCCAATCAATGAATGCTTTTACATCCAGTTGTTCCATAACGTTAGGGACTTTTACTAGCACCATCTTGGTGATATCATCTTTCCTCTCTTGATATTCACCATAACTGGTCTCTTCTAGTAGGCATTGCGTGGGACTCTTGATAGGTCTCCTTACACATTATCACCGTCAGTACGATAACGTCAGTATCGGGTCATGTTGCATGTGGAATATTATATGACCCTCATTGTTCTTTTGCTGTAGTCCCGTACTGTTGTCCATCCTAGGATCGGTAGTTGTGGAATTGGATCCTCTTCTCAGTCCCATATATTACCCTCTGTAGTCCTCTAATCCTCAGTGTTTGTAGCATCTTCACTATATTTTAGTAGCCACACCCAATAATCAAAATATCGGTTGCAGTGGGTATATTGGCTGGCGGCCAAAATAATACTGTATCAG
Organism: Camphora micrantha; assembly: GCA_003546025.1. Classification (NCBI taxonomy): domain Eukaryota; kingdom Viridiplantae; phylum Streptophyta; class Magnoliopsida; order Laurales; family Lauraceae; genus Camphora; species Camphora micrantha. Next base: position 75,471,736 of record QPKB01000002.1, read on the forward strand.
TGGGCTATCGGACCCCTCATTGTCATATAGGTCCTGTATTGATGTATGATTCTAAAATAACAATATTGGTCTATTTATTCACATATATTCATGTTGATTAGCTATAATAAGTAAGAAACTAATAAAATGTCAATGATCAAATAGTTTCAACAAAATCTTGTCACTACTGTGAATTCTAAATTCAAATAAGAAATTTACTATATGGCATAGGGTATACAAGTATAACTCCTAAATCATTCATAGATGTTAGAGATCTCATGCACTGGGTCTTGGATAGGCATTTTTGATTGTATGAGCCTAATTTTGATGATTGTTGTGTTTTTGCATGGTGAGGGTATGAATAGAAGTATTGCCCTTGTCTTGGATTGCCAATTAAGTAGTACCCTCCATAGAGATCATAGTAACTATCGCTCCACATTAGTGCTCGTTGCCATGCAACATCTCTTGCCCGTACCAGCCTGTATTGGCCAATACACCTATTTATCGGTCAATCTGAGCTGGTACCGATGTGAGCAACGGTTATTTCTATTTATCAGATCGGCCATATAGCCATTGTGGCTGATACAATACGTATCGGCCAATATTTTTGATCCTTGGACTCTTGCACCCTTCAAGTGCACACCAAAATTCATCACAGGTGAGAGATCGACAATCTCATTAACTGCTGCACTAACATTAGTCTAATCAGGTGATTTTCAGCAATGCTCCAACTATTGTGGCAACTTCTCTTCTGATAGGATGACGACCTGTTGTGGTAATTCCTATTGAGGGATGTTGACAGACCTTTAGCGTGACGTGCTTAAAGTATACTTGGACAGGATGATGGGGTTGTGATATGGCATAATTCACCACGACTAAGGACCAGTGCTGTTGCACACCCTGTCATTGGTAGGACCTACTAAATCATTATTTTGATCTTGCCATGCACGAATAAACTCACTGTATCATGTAAAATAGTGATATGCCATAGTTTCTTCCTGTAGTAGGCCCGTGGTATATGCCAATATCTTGCTTCAAAATTTGAGGCCCTGCATTTTACTTGAATGGTGTTATCTGCACCTTCTCTTTTTTAGTTGTAATGTTAGGTTTATTCTGCAATTCAAAAAAATAAAATAAAAAATGTTAGGTTTATTCTGCAATTACAAGTTGTTTTCCACTCGACTGCAGCCGGAATGGATGGCACCAGAAGTTTTGCGAAATGAACCTTCCAATGAGAAGTGAGTCCACATTATTATTATTATTATTTGAGAGCTCTATCTTTGACACTTTCTTTTGCTTTGTGGATAAAATTGTCTTGTCTTGCAGATGCGATGTCTATAGTTTTGGTGTGATACTCTGGGAGTTGGCTACCCTTTGCATGCCATGGAGTGGAATGAACCCAATGCAGGTAGTTGGAGCTGTTGGATTTCAAGACAGACGGCTCGATATACCTAGAGAGGTTGACCCAATGGTTGCGCAGATCATATACGATTGTTGGCAGAGGTAGGCTTGTGTTTTCATGTCAAGAGTAGCACAAATCAATACAGAGTCCACATGTGTTCAGTTCGCTTCTCTAATTTTCCATCTTAGATTAGTACATCCATCATGTTTCGGGATGGACCTGAAACGTAAGGGATGTTACTGTGAAGGGAAATTGGAAATATGTCCTCGCCGTCCTATTTGCGAGGATGTCAAATGCGTCCTGATTTCTAGTTTCTTGATTTAGACATTCATGCTGCATAACATTAATGATGTAGTCTGACCTTTGTGTGACCATCTGTTGCTATATATGTAATGGGTGGATGGATATTCCGGCTTACCCAATGTACGTTTGGTTGGGACCTCATTGTCCCATAAAAGTAACCAGATGGGTTTGAACTCATGGAGATTTGAACCGACTCCAATAATTTCTGGTTCCAATCAGAAATTAAGATGAATCTTAGAAGGTGACTGGAGAAGATCATTTATAATGCTGAATTTCGGTTCCTTTTGCTGAAAGTCTTACTATGATTTATTTAAATTGGGCTCATTACTCTTGAATGCTTAAGTTGGATGTTCATTATTTGATACCCTTTTGGTCTACTATGCAGGGAGCCAAATCTGCGCCCTTCTTTTGCCCAGCTTATATCTCCGCTGAGAAATCTAAAACGTTTGGTCATTGAGGGCACTTGAGTTCACAGCCTAGTGGGCCTAAACTGGAACCACTTGTGGCAGAACCTAAGAACATAAAAAGTTCCAAGGATGATGTCAAGAGAGATCAACTTCAGTATTGATTGTTTGCTCAACCGGAAACAGCCTAGCCAAAATGGTGGGAAAATATGCTCTGTTGGACAACTGTGCGAAGTGCAGTGGAAGACAAACAGAGTAGCACATTTTCTTTTTATAAAACAAAAGATCAATGACACAAAAAAAAAAAAAAAAAAAAAAAGAGAGAAAAAAAAAAAAAAAAGAAGAAGAAATGGTCAACAATAATCATATTATCAACTACTTCTTCCAAGTGTTTGATTCAGAGAAGCGCGGCTTCAGAAATGTATACATCTAATTTGTGATGATAACTATGAAAGGAAATGAAAAGTTTATTGGATGTGGGAATGCAAAAGTGCATTCCTTATAATTTTCCTAGAGCTCAACTGAATTTGCTTGTTTGTTAGTGTTTTCTATTGTCTGGGGGTTCAAGGTCTGGTCTATGAATCCTCAAATGTGGAGACCCAATCAACAAAAGGTCTAAATAAGACGGTTGAGGGACAACAGGAAGCCCAGGACTCTAGAAGAGTGAATTGTTGTCCCTTTGTGATCTTTACCATTCGATATTTTAAGCCAGCAATTGGAATTTCCATGATTCTCTCACATAACAAAAATATATACAAACATAGGGCATGAATAGTAGATTCATTAGAAATGTGCAACCATTAAATTTGTAATAGGGGCACCGGTCGGTCTCATGATATTACAAAATACAAACATTGAAAGTTACAAAAGCAAGGTTCATTATATTCTGAGGTGGAGAGGAACACAAAAACCTTCAGATCACTTACTGATCTTGACCACATATATGATAGGTTAGCTTTAATCCGTTCGTATTATAAAAAAAAGGTCCCATCCCAGTAGCATAAGCAGATATCCTGGCCGTGCAGCGATCAGAAAATAGCCTACATATCCATTTCCCCCTCCTTTTATGGAACGTTAGTAGGTTCAGGTAAGATCATGCCTAAACATCGGCTTTGAATTTATTAGGTGACTATAGTTTCAATGTGAGATGCGCCAAAATTTCTTCAGTTTCAAGAATCTCAAAATGCACGGCATGCAACAGGGAAAAGTAAAGAACTAAAACACAATTGATGTAAATTCAGTGCAGTGATCTCTTGCTGGAGAGGGAAAAAAAAAAAAAAAAAAAAAAAAAAAAAAGGACCCAGCAGGGAAAACATTATCTATGGGGTTTATTGATATGCGGCTAGAATAAAAGCCCACAGGCTACAGAAGCAAACTCCAATGAAACCTGCATGTATCAATGTTTATGCTGTCAAGTTGGGTCTAATTTTCAGAAGCTGGGAATCGATTTTGCTCGAATGTATTGCTTGAGAATGGCTTTCTCTTCATCAATTTGCTTTTTCTCCAAAGGGTTTTCAGGCTTGACCTTCCTCCTCTCTTCCAACATCCATTTGAAAAGCTGACGCTGCTCATCCTCAGATATGGGTGGGCATTCAATGGGTTTTGTAGGGGGAGAACCTTGAAATGGTTTATCAATAACCAGAGGGGTCGAACTTGCAGGTGGGGCAGTAGTCTTCTCGGAAACTTCGCCACCCTCCTCACCTTTTTCTTTATTATTTGTCCTCACAAATAGGTAAGCTGCAATGCCACATGTTTGTCAGTGCAAAATGTTTAAACCTGCAGTTAAATTCCTAACTATTTCAAAGCCAATGCAAAAGTGACTGAAAATTCAAAGAAACTACAAAAAGAAAAAAGCTGGTGACAATTCCAAAAGATGCAATGTTCTTTTGGTTATATAAAATGTTAAAAGGAAAGATTGAAACCAGTATAGCCATCATGTACATCATCCTGAGACCTGTTCCCCAGTGGAACACCTTAACCATAGTTCTGGACATATGGGTAGCAAAAACTCGCATGATTGGACTTACATTTTTACATGTGACCAATCTGATACCGGACTTTACTCCGATTAGATTGAAATTTGGATTAGTGGCAATCATTGGAAGTGGTATGAGTGCGTTGGACTTATCATAGGTAGGCCGATTGAACGGATTTCAAACGGTCGAAACATATGAGTGTGCATGCGTGCCTTGATCAGGTGCTCATGTCTCACTAAATTTCATGCAGGCTGGCCTGTGGGGCCCTCCTGAGGCCCCACTGATCAAGGGGAATGCGGGGGGAACGGAAGATTGGGATGGGACCCCCTAGTATGCAAAATCCCAAGTCCATCCGATCATCTAAACCCCTTGCCTTGTAGCTCATACCCAAAAAAAAAAAAAAAAAAAGAAAGAATTGGCACAAGCCAAATTTCACACTCATCCAACAGTTACTCGCTGCTATATTGAAATTCGAAAAAATAAAAATAAAAATAAAATCTTTCCTAAAACCCTTAAACTTGAGGGCTCTAGATCAAAGGGTTAGGATGCTCTACTGGGGTTAATATTTTGCACACCCATAGTTCTCTTTGAGACCTTTCCATCCTCTAGCTTTACCATGGTTGTCATGGCCCAAGGTGGGCATAGGTGAGTTCACTGCCCCCACTGCATCACCAAGTTCATCGCACTAGGTCAACTGCCTATCTCTACAAAGACCACTTATCAGTAGATGTTAGGCATGCACCTTATCCACATTCAAAGCTATCTATCCCTCTTCCTCTTGGTTGCCAAGCATCCAGGTATCCCCCACATAAGGTGTGTGGTTCCTGGTCGGCTTCTATATAGATCACGAAAGATACCCAAATATGGTAACTGATATAACCATAAAAAATAGCTCTGTAAACTAAGAAAAAGGGTACTGTTATACTTGGGTTGTATAAAAAGATGATGCCCTTTGTGATGAGCCCATAGCGCAGTTAGAGTGTTAGCAGGTTCAAGTCATGTTAGCAGTCAGAAGAACATGAAGCCCTTCATTCTCACTGAGCCTTGAGCAAGGGACGCCTCATTGCATTGAGGAATGAGGATTAAGTCTAAGGATATTCATTTTGTAGCCTTACAAACAGATTAGTGTAGAAACACATAACAGGTTAAACCACAACATTGTAAGTAAAATAATAAGGGCTGCACAAAGGGCGTTGCGGGATTTTCAATCCCCACTGTCCGTAAAAGCGGGGCCCCTCCTAATTAAAGGCACTAACCAAAAATCCCTCATGGTATCCGTGCGGGATCCCATAGGACAAAATCCCCTCAATAATACAGTAGGCATTTTTTTTTTCTATATCAAAACAATGGAAGCCATTCCAGCTCAATAAAAGCCCTGTGACAAGTTACTGTTTGACATGGAGCTAATATGATTTCATTAAAACTATAATTTACAATTAACGCAGTTCTTGAGATTAAATTCACTCATTATTGTCCCGTAGGGCTGTCAATGAGCTTTTAAAGGTCAGCCTTGTTAGAGAGCTATATTATTCATTCAGGGACTTATTTGTAACTGTATGAAGTTGTGAGAGAGACTGTTATCTTGTTATTTTTATATAATTAGTTTTTTTAGTATACATTTTTTTAGTAATTTATAAATACATGTGCCCTGAGCCTTAATAGTAATGGGTTATGCCTGAACACCTGAAAAACTGGCGTGAGGACACCCTTATCTTGCATTCTTAGATTCTTGTGGTGATGTTTGAAGAGTCATCCATTTGATATATTTAGAAAATTGCAGCACTTCTCTGTTTTATTTGCCATATAGTTGTTTCTCCATGGGGCCTGTTGATGGACAGGTTAATTATAGTTTTTGCCTGTTCTTTTTCCTTGTTTGGTTCATGCTCTAGTTATTCATTTAAATAATCGAACTCTAAGCACAGTTGCAATCTTGCCCACACTGGTAAAACTGGCACTGATTTCAATACTGCAGTTATGGCAATGGATCAAGGAGATTGGTCTGTATCAACCATAAATGGTTATTTGTCTTTCTTAATCAAGGATTGTGGTTATAAGCATACCATGATTTATCTATCTATAAAGTGGTACTTCGTGTATTCTGGTACTATCTATCAAGAAAACAGTACATACCAAGGCAATGAAATGCAACAAGGAATTGTCAAAGCAACTTCCTCAAGCTGCAACTCCATAGGCTAACATGTCTTTTGCAACTTCATTCAATATCTTTATTGGTCTCTCCATCTAGCCTGTGAACTTGTAGTCCATCAAGTTTTAGACGAAGTTCCTAAGTTTTCACTTATATTGGAGCCAACTTGAATTTTCTTAGAAGTAATCATTCCCAAATTTGATCTGTTCTTGCTACTCCATGCATCCATCATACATGCAGATATCACTCCTATGCACTCTTCTTATTGTTCTTATTGCCTGAATTCAACTCCATATTGAGATGCAAATCTAACTGTCTAAAAAAAGACCTCTTTAATCAAAGTGGGATCGCACAATCACATAAGGCTTTACTAACTTCTTCCTAATTCGTGTATCTTGCACTGATCCTACTTAAAATATCTCTGCAAGGCTCTCATTTTTTAAAAATCTGTTTTTCTCCTTTTCATCGGTTAGTTTGTTCTATAGTTGTAGATAATGGAACCTATCACACCATAGCACTAGGTGCTTTTCAGTTTTGAGCAATACCTCATCCGTACTCTCAGAACCACTAAACTCTGCACTCATAACATTTGTATATTTGTTATGCCAACTTTAATTTTTTCGAGTTGGTTGGGGTCAATGCTTTGATGATGATGATGATGTCCTAATAAGAGTATTGTTTATGTTATGGATCTACCTAGCATAAACCCGAATTGATTCTCAAAAGTATTACCTTCTTGTCTTAAGCATAGTTCTATTACGTTGATCGTTTGCGCGATCCTCAATTCTTTTATTTAACAAAAAAGACATAATGCTCCTTCTCCATTCTAAACATAAATCTCCTTCACTATTTTTATTTAAAACTTTTCAAAAAATCAAGACATTTACTTAGATTAAAACTTTCCAAAACTTTGAGAGGATTTGACTCTTGTAAAGGTAGGAGTGATAGCCTTCTGGGCATGCTCCGTGATGTGGTTGTGAAGTTCTTACCATTGCCACAAATCTTGATCTAGAAAATATCTGGTTCTGGGAAAATATAAATAAGTGTTGAAACTTTGATGATTTATCTGGATATAACTAGGCGCACTCATAAAAAAGATAACTTAAAAAAAAAAAGAAAACAGAAAATATATAGATATACATACAAGCTTTGAATATGTGCTTTAAAAATATTGAGATCTTAATCAAACTCATGTAAAAGTGTTCCGAGATTCTCAATTCTCAGTTCTCGGTAATACTTCAAAAACGAAATAAATTATTGGATTCAAATTGTTTCACTTACTTTGTCAGAGATGATATTTGTGACACTAGTTGCTACTATCTGAAGTAGGTTAGCTGGTTTCTATAAATTCTTCTCCTGAAAAGTAGGTGTACTAGGATATTTATTGTTCTATCTTGTTATATAAGTGTGTCGCTCAGTGAGTGGGAGTCAATCTCAAATCATTTATGTTTTATCTTGTTATATGAGCATGTCACTGGGTGAGTGGGAGTCATTCTCAATGTCATCTCAATGGTTACCCATTCAGTGATTATTCAATGGGAAGCCTGTGACTCTGTAGTTTGCAATGCCCTTGTTCCATTGGATATGCATTGATTTTAACAGACAAAAGATGGCACATATCATATCCCAGGCTTCGCAGTGGAAAGCTGAACCTCCACAATTTATGGTTGTAGTTGTCATTCATGATAGAGTGATACTTCCAACCTAATTATCAGTGATGGATCGCTAGTTGTCTCTGTGAAACGAGTATGCTACTGATCCATTAGTGGGTTGACAGTTGTCATTGCTGTTAGATACTCTTCTACTTCCTTAAGAACAAATGTAAAACATCCCCCTCTCTTTGGCAAGCTTAACCAGCCAAATCCTTCATCTGAAAACATCGAAGCCCCATCTGTCCCAAACCATGCTGTCCATAAACAAAGACTTGTGCAACACTCAATACACTAATGTGCAGTCCAGGCACAGCTGGATGGGCAGGACGCTTTCCCACTCAACTTAGAATGTGGGGTTTCCCTCTGATCTGAAACATCCCCACATCCCCACATCCCCCATTTTGATTTGGGATGGAGAATTCTCGTTTCCAGACTTCTTCTAAACATGCTGAAACCCCCCAACCCTAAAGAATAGCAGATTCAATCTCTCCCCCAAATACCCAAATCAAAATATTCAAAATTAACTAAGAGAAGAGTACAATTGCAGTTCAATACAAGCTTAAAACCTACGGTTTTCACATAATCTACGGCAATCAAGGAAAGCATTCAAACCCCATTTCAGCAGATCATATATAAAGTAGATTAAGCAGCAGAGTAGCAATCAAGACGAATCAACTCACCTCCAACAGCCAGATTGACGGTCAGGAGAAGCGGCCACAGGAACTTGTACCGTCGAGCAAAAGACTCCTTCACAGGAGGAGGAGGAGATAGAGATGAAGACGAAGACGAAGACGAAGACGAAGAGGAATATGAAGGGGTTGAAGAGGACCCCATTGAAGGAGAAGAGAACCCCTTTGCCTTCATCTGTCCTGAAATATACAATTCAAAGCGGAAAAAACAACATGGTATGATCTTTCCTGTTCTTTACCCATTTTTTCTGTGAGGACTCAAAGAATCGAACAAGACAAGAAACAATCCAATCGATAGATTGAGAGAGAGAGGAAAAAAAGAACCTTTCTTGGGTTTGTTGGTGTATAGCTTAGGACCATCGCTCATTTTTCTTGCCCAGTAGTGTCGTCGTCGTCTTCTTCTTCTTCTTGTTGCAAAAGCTTACTTCGCTGCCTAGATCCTTGTATTGTATGCCATGGTAGGGATCCATCGTCAGGTGGGCCACCAACTTGTTTAGGAAGCAGATGATCATTAGATAAGAGAGACAGATGGGACCCTCTGGATTAACGGCCAGATCTGGCATGTACAGTTCCTGTTCAACAAGCTGGCTGTTTATGGCCCAATTTAGGTATCCAGCATATTTTTGGGCCTGGATTCAGATAATGGGCTTAGAACTCAGGTCTAGGACCAGCCCATTTCCAAAATATATGCATCTTGGGTGTTAAATGTGTAGGGCTGGACTAGGCCTCTGATAATAAATTGGTGTGGGCCTGGGCTATGTAATGATTGGGCTGAGTTGTAGGCCTAGGTATAGCCTACAGGCAAAAAATAGAGCTAAATTCATCACATACCGTATGGGCCATGATTGGCTTGGCCAAAACAGTACATGGACTGTGTCCATGGTTGAAAAGTCTTTGCTGCTTAGTAAGAAGGGCAACATTCAAATTTCTGGACAACATCAAGCGTACTGGGCCCAAAATGTATCATGTTGGGGTCAACTGGGTTGTAGTTTGGGCCTATTTAATAAGGTGGTGTTTAGGCCTACATATGCTTAAATGCTCAAGCAGCCAACGCCCAGACTTCACTTTCCAGCTTGTGGGCTTGATCCAGACCATTTTGGTATGGTTTATGGGAGGCCACAAACATGCCTAGTGGACTTTTAGGTCACCAGGTTAGGGCCGGTGGTGTTACATATTTAAGAGTGAGCTGGGCCATCTAGTTGGCCTTTGTAGATATAATCTTATTCCTGGTCCTATATTTTTCAGTTATAAGGCTGGGACGCCCAGCCCGGACGGGAGCGGCCCAGCCATTTCAAAGTTGTATGAAGATTTTCCCCATCTTCCACCGCAAATTTTGGAAGGAGTGGAACGCTAGGAAGCGCCCGCTTATTGAAAATCCAATCAAGTCAAAGTCGATGCCTTTATCATGTATGAGATTTTACCAAATTTTACTCCAATATGAATTTGACCAACCATAAAATTGACCAAGTAATGAATAGTGTCATTCATCCTGATTCTCAATAGCTAGTCCCATTGTAGAGTTTTGCTCCTTCAACTTAGAAATTCTATATAAGTTAGAGGATTTCAACTCGCCAATCATAACTTTTATGAATATTTTTTTTTTGAATGATAGGAATCTTAATGTTGAGAGTGGGATTTGAATCCACTCACCAAGCATACATTCCTATCACAAAAGATCCAGACTTCCTATTAAAGTGGAGTCCGGATCATCTCTCCCAGTTATTACATGGAATAATGTAACACTTTCTTGGAACTTCATAGTGAGGCCCATGTATAGATAATTTAGACTGTTCAAGATTGATTCCATCCCCTCAATTGATATATCCATAAATTTCAATTTCAAAACGAGTAGGTCTCGCCGACTGATTGAGTACTATGATAGAAATGTGATTAAACCTGTCGTGGCATCATTGCTATTGTGTTTTTAACCACGTTTCTGTCATGATTAGGAGGGAGGGGGGGTCAATTGTCCCTCGGCAATTTCCTCTCCACTTTCGACAAATAAGAGAAATTTTAGAAATTATAGTGGGCATTTTAATTTTATGCCTTTTTACCCCTCCTCAAATGTTCTTTTGCACTTTCAAAGAAAAGATAATTTTAGGAAATAACAAAGTTATTCTTGTCTTTTTCTTTCTTTGAGAGATAAAAAATGAACTAAATTATCCTATCCCCTTTTCTTTCGGGCAGATACTTTGTTTTTATTCTCCTTGTATTTTACAACAGGCTACTTACATACAAATTTCATTCAAGTAGAGTTTTATTTGACTCTTTAAGTTGGGTCTACTTAAAAAAATAAAAATAGAGTCATAATGTGGATCCTCTAGAGTTGATCTCTAGAGTGGGGTCCTTAGTGAAAAATTAAATTTAACAAAAAGAAATGCTATATTTTCTATGAATATTTCAACTCAATACAGTTTGAGCCCATTGTTAGATTAATTTGTTTGAAATATTATGACATATTAAAAGTGGGTCAGTTGAGTGAAGTTTGATGGGGATTATATACTGCATGTGAATACCATATTCTTAATGATTTAGATGTTTTAAGTGGGCCTATTATTGTAGAACTCTTTTGTGAACCATTTTTTTTCCCTCTTGTTTCTAATAGATGATATTAGGTGGTTTGAAATCATTATTGCGCTACAAAAAGTTGCTCCATTTTCCACGAGAAACTTTGCTCCAATACAATATAGGCCTACTGTGAGATCGATCTTTGACAAATGTATAATATTCTATCCTTGCCTCCCCCACTCCCCCGCAACCAAAATCCTAGTTAGTTGCTTGTCATGATGCCCGGTCTTATCGTGAGACTGTCTCCTTTTGACATGAAACTTAAAAATATCTTATTGGAGGGATAACATTCATCTTTAACGATCTGAATGATTGTGAGCCTTAAAATGGAGTTCTATAAATTTATTACACGGTTCTATATAATAGTTGTGCATGATAAAGTATCGGGACTCATTGGAAACGGATCCCCTGTTTGGTCTAAACAGGGAAACCTTGTTTGGACCAATAAGGAGACGAAATATGAGTTTATTGAGTTTAAAAACCGGTGTTGTCTTTTAAAGACAGTACGGTCTTTTAAGTACAAAACAAATGTGTCACTCCCAGATTAGTCCAAACAAGAGATCCAGATCCGGACTCATTAAAGCGCATGACATACTGCTTTGTAGCAACAAGTTCATGAGATTTGGTGGGCTCTCAGTGGGCTAATTAACTTAACGAAAATCTAATCTATTGATACTAAAGCTCTAAATAGTGTATGACTACTTTCCAAATTTCACTTCTATAAGAGCTGAGGCCAACTGAAATATTGACCATTGATGAAACACTCAATAAAATATTATGAAAAACTCTAATTCTTTTTCATTTTTTCCATTATGATCAATACGATGGTGGATCCATTTTCTTTTTGACTGAAATTTGGCGAGGACCCTGTAAAGAAGGTGGCATTTATTGTGAGCGCGGTGTAGATGTTTATAATTGGGTCTCATTGGGGAGCCTTACATGGACTTTATCATCAGTCCAAGCCTCGGAGGATGTGACTCTTTGAAAAATACAGGGATGTTTTTTCAAGATTTAGAAAGTAAACGTTGGTCGACGCGGAGCATTTTGATTGAAACATTCAATTTGGAGTCTTATTTGCTGTGAACAAATGGGAACATTTTATCAGACTTCTTGCCATTTCATGGACATCCACAATCTTATTTGCTGCTGTTTCATTGTCCTCCACTCATTTAGTCCTCTAAATTTGTAAAGGTTAATCAGTTAATTAATTTTTTCCAATCCCATGAACAACACATTAAATTTCCAAAAGTACATGCATGCACATATTTACCTACGTATGAAATAGGGGAAGACTCACAGCAACACACGACACAAAAACAGACCATCATTAAAAGAGTCATTAAATAAATGACATGGCACTTAGCTTCCTAAAAAAGATCATACATTGCATTAGGGAGAAAATCACTTACATATGGATGGGAAATGGCCAGTTGGACTTCTTCTTGTCACAAAAGATTATATCCTTATATATAGATTGTCCTTTGACATGGGAGATGGGACATTGGGACCTTTTGCCATCGAGGATATTGTCATGTAGCAGCAGCAGCCACTGTGGCGAAAATTACGTTGGGTTTGGACTTGCTCTATATGAAAAAGCAAGTATCTTATAAAACGATCAAAACGTCCCTTTCAAAAGCTCTCTCTGCTACTACAAACAAGAGATTGTATGGGCTATGGAGTGATTGAGAAGCCGTATACGTAGCTATATTTGTGATCGCGGAAATTACATCGATCTGAATGATCGATGGATGATCATACGAGATTTCAATTAGATAAGGAGATGACTATGCAAAAGGGGAAGACAGATATGTTTCAGCAAAAGCTTCAAGACAATTCGGTACAGGATCTCCTCTTCCAATCACAAGATATTTATGTCGCTTTTGTATTTGTTTGTTTGCTTTTCTGGCTATTCGTTTTTTGATTGTGACACACATGAAATTTTGATTATAAACTAAAGGTCAATATCCCTAGCTACTTACCCTCCCCCAAGTAGGAGTTATAACTAAGTAGATCATCTCATGCACAAAGATGATCTTATATTTTGGTGGTCCACCTCTCTCATGCAATGGTTGGAATTGATCAATCAGTAGTTGTTAATGAAATATTGTCAAATTCTTGGATTTTCAGGCAGAGATGCCAAAAATTTAAAATAATTGATAAATTATAGAATGATTTACATATAATATACATAAATCTTCAGTTGTAAAGATATTGGACAAATATCACTAAAATACCACATCATTATCACAAATCAATTGTAAAGATGTTGGAAAAATATCACTAAAATATCACATTATTATCAAGATAATTTCATTCCTATCAGTGTTCTTTGTTTTCTGTGCCGATAATATATGTGATATTAGAATTTTAAGAAAATTAATATGGAAACCAGGACCAGGTTCTCCAAATTAATATCCATCATATTCAAAAGTCTAGAACAATCAAAGAAAGCATACAAGAAAATATTATGAGCACAGTCACAGATATTATTCTCAGAAAATTATCATATTTTTTTGAAAAATGCCACTACATCTTTCAAATATATGTGGTTCTCAACAAGAAAGTATTGCCAAAAAGTAAATTATTTTAAACTAGAAATAAATAGAAAATAACATAGATAAATTTATTAGAGACTACTTCTATAGATTTTTCTTGTTTTCCACTTTTAAATGTCACTAGGACTGTTTTTTTTTTTTTTTTTAAATAACAAGGGAGAAAGCAGCCACTCAAGATCATAAGCATGGGCTTGAACTGTCGAACCAGAAATGCATCCAAACCATGTCATCATTACATTCTCTATGTGAGATCGAGGGGTGGACCGTATGCGTACAATAAAACGGCAGTGACAAGGTTTCCCTGAGCCTGAGGTCCCTTGTCCATGTCGTTTTAAGGCAAAGTAGGTGCATATTCCACACATACAGTTTAAGCAAGCCTTAAAAAGTCACCTCATCCACCCCCACAATGACACTTTAGCATAGCGCTTCCCGCGGGGAAGAGGAGTGGAACTCAGACCTATTGAAAATTCGAACTTCTCAAAAAGAATGCCTTTCCTTTTGGTAACTTCACTTGTAAAATCAATAGAGAATAAAATATAATGCATGAACAAGATATTGAGATGATCTCAACTTATATTCGGAGATTAAGGGCATTGTTGCTCTTATAAGGCAAGTGGATGGAGTCCTTGTCCGGTCACTTAGGTGGATCTGTCTTTGTAAATCTAAGTGGCTCAAACCAAGATTTGCCTTTTTTATTGGGCTAACCATCACTCTAATAAAAGTGGAGACCACCACCCGATTGATTATGCACAATAGGTCGGCATGCTTGGCTAACCTTTACTCGAATGCGCGGGACATGGAGATCGAATGAGTTTGAATGAGAATAATATCCATTATTAAGAAGGTCCTAATCGTCTTGTGCAAGTCTAGGCCTGATATATCTATCATGATGTGTGCTCTATTTTTTGTCTGTTAGATATAAGTAGTCCTCATGACCACATGTGTAACACTGTTGGACCCACAATTTGAGCCCACTAATTTAAGTTACTTTCCCTTCCTAGTTTTTTGTTTTACTGAGTTTATTTTGGATTCAATTTTAGTAAGCCTAATCAAAATAGGACTCTTGTTGGCTGATTTGAGGGAATTAAGGAAACTTATATTTTTTTGATGTGAAGAAATATCTTTAGGGATTATCTCTGTATATATATATATATATAGTTTTTCGGTCCTCTCGTGAAGTGGGTGATAAGAAAAATAGAAAAAAACCCCCTATTTGAGAAAAGAGATCTGCTCATCATCAAGATCATGGCCCAATCTACGCTTTTAGTATTTTAGATTATTCATTGTTAATGCATAGATCAAGATCCATAGACGTCCACTCCAATATGGTGAAGTTGATGGATACTTTTCAGATTTTGTAGGTTAAGAGAGAAGACCGGAAAATCATATATATATATATATATATATATAGCTCTAAAGAGATTTCTTCCCATCAAATAAATCTAATAAAGATAAGTTTCCTTAATTCCCTCAAATCAACAAACAAGAGTCCTATTTTGTTTGGACTTACTAAAATTATATCCAAGATAAACTTAGTAAAACAAAAAAACTAGGAAAGTAACTTAAATGAGTGGTCCTCTTGACTACATGTGCAACATTGTCTTTTAGAAAGAGGCATAGGTGATTTGGAAAAACACTAAGAAATCTTATTCACTTTGAATTTACTTTACAAGTGAATTGCCATATGGGCTCAAGGAGGAAAATTGGAGTGTACTTAGGTGAAGCATGAAGGTGGAAGTACGGGAAGAGTAGAGTAACCCATGGAATACTCTAGGGATGAACCCTGGACTATATATTAGGATAGTTTACCATTCCCTGTCATGTAATGGCAAAAAATGTAATACACATAGTATTAAAGTGAACCATATTACACAGAGAAAGTTCGTCAGAGTAGTTATATATAAAAATTTACCTCATATACCGAAAATACTGCCCATGTAATCAAAGTAAATAGAAGCAGTAATCAACGCAGAAGTAGCAAGTAAATCAAAATCCACCCAACTATCTGATGGTGGTCAACTCCATCTACATTCCAATGTGTCGTGCATTTAATTACCGGGCATTAGCACTATGTTGGTACGCTGACATTTTTGTAAAAGCTACGGCTGAGTTGCCAAGAATTTTACTCAAAATGGAAACAGAAGATAAAATCTTTCATTCTAACAGTGAAAATCCTAGTACTTTGCCCCTTTTGGGTTTTCTGACGACCACCTCTTGATTGTCAATAGGTAGCCTACTTGTTGGGAAAACCCAAAAGGGTCAAAGTACTAGTATTTTTACTGTTTAAAAAATCAAGAGGGTACTCTTTAAAAACCATTTTGTATTTTATGTTTTTTTCTTTTTTATAATTATCGGAGGGTTTCCAACCTCTTTGTGCTAGATTAATCCCTTCGAGCCAAGACAGAAACCGGGTAAATAACCCTGTGGCCCCAAGGTGATAGCACTAGTGGACTCAACCTTTGATTCCTGAAGAAGGGGGAACCGGGAATTAATATTATGGGCTCTAACTTCGGAAGAGGGAGAAACCATAGTCCTAACCACTCAGCCAACCCTTTGGGGATGACTTGAATTCACGCATTCTTACCTTCTAATAAGAGGGGTTTGGTGTCCCTCTGTTGAGCTGTAGACTAAGATTATTATATTTTTATTTTGGTTCAACCAAAAATGCTCATATTAGATGAATTATTTGAATGGCATTGAACTAGGGATTTTTTTTTTACCAGGAGTGGGGGTGGTTGTCAACTGCCCTGTCAGTTTTTATGTCAATACTCTTTTCCCTATAGTGTAAAATAGTAACAAAGGAGTACAAGTTTAACCTCAATAAAAGCTTCCAAAAAGGCCACATCAATGTTTCTTTGGCATCTTGTATATAGTGAATGATCATCCTATCTGAGGATTCTCAAATCCAAGTAGTTGATCTTTTGTGCTTAGAGCATTTACAGTGGAGACCATCTTGTATGGCTAGTGGGCCCCACTTATTTATACAAGATGATGAGGAAAACCCCAGCAGACCATTGTACCTTTCCTTTTATGAGAAGGAAAAGCTGACATTCCAGCAATTTTACCTGTAGAAAGTAAAAGAAAATGGAAACAATTGGGATATAAAAGGAGTGTGTTTTGAGGCCGGGTTTGTCCCTGTCCGTTGCCAGCACAAGCGTTCAATGCCTTTTGGCAAGACTAACGAGGCATATGCTCCATGCAAATGCAGCCCGTCTTTTCAATCTGCACAATCTCCAAAATTCCATACCTTGGCTCCAAAACTTCATTTATTGGATTGTAACTGCTCCGGGTGAAATTTGCAGAGGGTCTTGTCATTTTCGATTGTCTAGTAACATCCCCTCTCTCCTATTTCAACTTGAAGTGCTTGGACATCTTTGCATTTGAGGTCACGTGAATGCCTTTCTAGCCTTCAAACTTCCCTTTAAAGTGATAATTTAGTTACCCTACAAGTATTTTAGCATATTAGTAGCCCTACCACACTCTCTGTCTCACACTCGTCTGTTTTCTCTTGGACGAGACCACTCTATCCTCAATTCTCAAACATTCTCTCTATGACTTCATTTTATCTCAACCCACCTTCTCCTTTCCCTCTAGTAGAGGGCAGTCAAGGTCAAGATCATCTGCTCTTCACCTTGACATCCGAGACCTTTTCATCTTCATCCCCCATCTACTTCAAAGCAACACAAGAACTAGGAGATTATGATGGAGATCATCAAGAACACCGACAACCACCACAACGGCACAAACTCGAGGTAAGAACAAAAGGTATTTGTAAGAAACAAGTAAAATTAAGACTCATTATACAGGTGTAATTGGATAAAAACTGTGCTTTCTTTCCGTTCTACATATCTTGTTGATTGGTGCTTGGGAACAAACATTAATGAAGTATGTGATATTGAGCTTGAAAGTTTGTAATTACACTTTAGTGAGTTGGTCATAACGCTAAATCTCTTGTTGATTTGTAGGCCGATTTTCAATTTTCGACTGGTAGCTCTGATCACGGCTACAATAACAGTTGCATCAAGCCATCGTCAATCGTTAAGAGAGATGATGTACACAGTGATCCATGTGATAATGCTCCCATCAAGTGGATGTCGTCGAAGATGAGGATTATGAGGAAGATGATGAATTCAGATCGGACAGTCAACAATAAACTTACTAAGGAATGTCCAATTGATCAGAACAATTCCACAAACACTGTGATCAGAGTATGTTCTGATTGCAATACAACCAAGACTCCTTTATGGAGGAGTGGGCCTAGAGGCCCCAAGGTAATAATTCTCACTCTCTTCTTCTTCTTCTACTGCACCTCTATTTAATTAGTCTTACTGCTACAGGTGTTTTTTTTTTTGGTAGAATAGTGCTACAAGTGTTGATACTGGTTCTACTTCATCTTCTTTGTTCTTCTTTTTTTTCTTTTTGGTATAAAGTTCTACTTCATTGTTGCAGTCTCTTTGTAATGCTTGTGGAATTCGACAAAGGAAGGCGAGGCGGGCCATGGCAGCTGCCACTGCAGCTGCGAGCGGTGGAATGGTGTCTTCTGATCCATCTATGAATAGTGAAATGCCAAAAGAGAAGTCACCAGATAGCAATTGCACCACCCAGTACAAGAAAAAGTGCAAGGTTGCGGGGCCTCGCACAAAGAAGCAGCTCCAATTTGATGATTTCATAGTGAGTTTGAGCAAGAATTCATCCTTCCACCAAGTATTTCCACAAGATGAGAGGGATGCAGCCATCTTGTTAATGGCACTTTCTTGTGGCCTAGTTCGCAGTTGATTTGCTTTCTTTTAATAATCTCAGGATCTTTAGTTCTAAGTTGGTTATAGAGAGTCAGTTTTAAATGAGGGGCGGCTTTAGATCGAATGATCCAATCGGCCCAAATAAAATAAATAACATTTTCTTGTGATCATTTGAGTAGTTGTATTTGTGTTTGATTTCTAAAGCTGGGTCAGTAGTAAAATTACTGATCACATATATAGTTTCAATTGTTGGTTAACTTGGTCATGAACAATAACTATATATGTTTTGAGTTTAGGCTATCTACCCTTGCATTCTTTCATTACTTTGATCTCCCTCCCTCTCTCTCTCTCTCTCTCTCTCTCTCTCTCGTTCCTATTACTAAAGGCCTCTATTTAGTAGTTTCTTTTGGGTGAATTGTTTATAGCAAGTACAATTTGTAATTAATTTGTGTTTGATCCGTACACTCCATTTCTCAAGATTAGAAACAAACATAAAGTCATCTTTATATCGCCAAATCAATTTTTAGTTGTTTACCAAAAAAATAAAAATAGAGTAGAGTTTTTAGTTCATGATCTTGACCAGTCCTCCTACAAAATCAAAATGTTGGTCATGGGATTCAAAGAATCCCTCTGGTGCTTACTAGAATATGAAGACAGTATTTGAGTACATGTGAGACGATCCCGCCAATACTGTACTCAAGAGCCCTTTGAGTTGGTGTATGTCCATTCAGAGTGCATTCATCATAATTTAAAACTCAGAAAATAGACTAGAGTAAGCTCAGAAGATCATTGGATGAGGTCTGGCTAAGTGGTCTGGTTGTAGTCAATGTTTGACTGTGAGAACTCACCCAGACCTAGTCAGTATGAATTCTCAAAAACCATGATTTACCAGTGTATATTGAATCAGCAAGATTTTTCACAACTAGATTTTTGGGTCCCAAGAATTGGTGGCCATCAGGCTTCTGTTAGGATTTTTTTGACACAGTTGACTAACTGTTGTAACTGTAGATCTTCCTAAACTATTTAAAGATCCTCCCAGCTCCCACCCCTTATTGGTGGTCGATAAGATGAGCCCCATTTGGCATTTGATATATATTAGCACACTAATATTTGCATGCTTAATATATGCATATTGCTTTGCAAAGAGCCAATTTATAATACCACTAGCAGCTCGGGACCGGAGTGAGTCATAAGGCTACCATTTTTGCTTTGTTAAACTGATAACATTAACTCGATGTTATGACTAGGCTGAGTCAAAACGATGTATATGGAACCACTTTTAGCTATGAAAAACTCTTGGATCTTAACCTATAGATATGATTAGGTGATTAGCTTGACAACCACATGTATAGGAGTGGTATTCACCACTAAATTAAAATATTCCCTAGGAGGATCCTTCTTAGGTAGAATGTTGAACACCCTATTTGGGGGCATTGCCGCATTGGTGAAGTTTCACCTCATGAAACAAATAATAGCCATCATTGAAAATAGGAAGACCTTTAATACACATTTTGCGTAATGCTGGGGAGGAGAAAACCGAAAAATGACCAATGAAAAACATCGCAAAAGGCGTTCTTTACTGCAATGAATGGAATTTGCACCGAACAAATGAGAGGTACAGAAGGAAAACTAAGTTTCTTTTTCCGTGAAAAATATAATGCACAAACACATACTTAAGGCATACAAATTACTGACTTAGTTTCTGTTATGAAACTTCAATGGCAGTTTTGGTTGGATGTAAACTCACTCCACAGTAAGCCTATGACTAGATTCCATCGATCCAAGTAAATCAATTAGCTTTATTTTTCAAAGTGCAAATCAATTAGTGGATTGACTAAACTGTCCATTCAGAAGTTATAGCAGTTTTAGAAGATCTTGAACTTTGGTCACGAAAGTAAATTGTTTGAAGAAGGCCATTAAAATTTCACCCAATCCTTCCTACAAGACCCGCAACATCTCACATTCTCTTTCGTGTTGGCCCTATTGTGACTTTTAGTTTGGTCATATAGCTATAGTCGCAAAGCATTGAAACTCAGGTCCATTGATGGGTTCCACGGGTCCATTTGGGTGTGGATTGGTTTTCTATTAAACCCATCTCCATTGGAAATTGCTAGCCATTCTAAAGTACTTGGAATGTAAATAGGAGATACAGCATAGTTTGTTTCAACTGTACATTTTATGGCCTTTTAAAAACTATTTCCAATAAATCTCACTCAAATAATGATAAACTGTGGCTCGAATATTAGAGACACCCATTTTATCACTTGTCCAACACTGGATTTAATTGCAATGTGATAAAAAATGCACTTACAAAATATCAAACTAGAGCCTCATCATGCAATGAAAACTTATCATCATCATCTTTATTTTATAGAGAAAAGACTCGAACTCACACATTCTCATCCTCTACAGGTGGGCATTGGTGTCCCGTACCAGCTGAGTTCTATAGCAGGGACATTCTAATAAATTATTTTTAATTACTGTTTTAAGCCTATTTTACTACAATCTAACTGAATGTTGCTTCTTTTAGAGAAGAGGAGAGGCATATAATGTAAGTACATAGGGTGACGATAACTTGAACAGCTTTTAGATCTTTTGCGTGCCTATTGGTGTAAATTTGATTTGATCTTATTTGACCGCACTATATATTTAGAGATTGTATATGTAATTTTGGTACCCGAGGCACAAGGCCAGAACGATAAAAAAAAAAAAAAACAACAGTCGGGCCTCAAAATCCAAGTTCGGACCAGAACATGCCCAGCCTGATTTGGTTTTTCTTTTGGACTTCAGCTTCTTCTAATTAAAGTCCCATCCTTATGTAAAAGTATACTTATTGAGGGGCTTAATTGAATTAATCACAATCGAGGGAGGTAAGGGCTAGGATCATTTTTATCAAATTGGTGTTGCATCCGCCCTTATCCGTATTCGAACATTTATCCAACTACTTAAAGTTTAATGGTTATATATACATTGCGCGGATTTATTATGTTAGAATCCAATATGGTTCAAATGCCTGGGCCGGGCCAAAGTCAAATTAGAGCTCGTGTCAATCCAAGGGAGGTAGGTGCGAGATTGGATTGATCACAGATGAGCCTTCAATGGATGTTCTATGGGATTTTCTGTTAAAGATTGAGGCTATTTACCGGCCAATACGTGAAATAATGTCCAATGGGGTAGGCCTTTCTCAAACCCAATCAGTTTAATTATCGTCCTAATATATAGGCCTGGATTCAGCCATGGGCTTCAAACTTAGGATTTAATGTCTCCCTGGTCAAAACGTTTCAGTCCGGACTGGGCCTTCATTAGTACTTTTTTTTAAAATAAAGGGACTGGATTACAAAAGTGACCACATATAGAAAGTTGGCTCTACAGGTATAGTTAGGAGTATGCCAAAAAACATGAGATGACGCTACCAAAATATGTATGTAGTCAATCATGAAGTACGCTGCTGCAGAAGATGGTGCTCCTGGGTTGTTGATGCATTACTCCCTCGCTGTAATTTCTGCACGCATTTCTCAACCAAATGTGACTCGGTAGGGATGTCTGGAATAACATTTCCATGGGTGGTCCTAATTTGGCTTTGTGGTCTGCGATATATTTGGCTGATATGCAGATAAGGTCCACCCTTCACTTTGGAAGAGTTTCTAAGGTGTGTAGTATCCTTCTCGATAGAGGCATTAATGAAGGCAGTGGCGGACCTGGAATTTTCATTCGAGGGGGGCTGCCAATGGTTGATTAAAAAAGGTTTTCAAAGTTATCTTGACAACCCACTAAGAGAAGGAAAATGTCAATGAAAAATAACCACCTAAGAAACATGTAATTGGGGGTCATTTAAAGTAGAGAAAACGCACAAACTAAACTTTAACATGGAGACATGAAATACATAAAAGAATATTTATTTTTTAAAAGATGCATTTTACAGAGGAAACCCACAAATTGAAAATCAAACTTTTCTATTTAAAATAAGAGTCTTTTTTGAACTTGATAATAGTGGGGAAAGAATTTAAAATGTTATTGAAGAGTGGGCTCCACTCGAGGGGGGACATTGAAAAGTAGTTCTGCTGCCTTTACTAACGTCTCAACATTTTGGTATTAATTGCTAGCTGAAGAAACTTAATATGGTATCAGAGCCAATCAGTCACGAGTTCGGTGCACTTGTTGTGATATGCTTTTTTTTTTTATTTCCAATGCCAAGTCGTTCTTCTAGAAATTCGAATTCGTGACCGATTGGCTCTGATACCGTCTTAAATTTTTTTAAATAGTCATTTATACCAAAACCTCGAGACCTTAATAGAAGCAGCAGAAATACTTTTTAATATTCCCCTTGGGTGAAGCCCACTCCTTAATAAAAGAGAATAATATGTGTAGGGGATTGTTTGAGTAGAGAATTGAGAGAGGGAGAGAGAGACCAATACAAAGTTCTTTTGCAATGGAAGAAGGGGGGGACTAAGGGCTTTTTTAAGTGGGGGCTGGCCCAAATCAGCCTCATATCCCTTTGGGCTTTCTTTCGGGTTGGTGGGGGCTGAAGCCCCCACACCCATATATGTGAATGCGCCCATTGTCCAAGGGGAAGCCATCGTTCGAGTTGACAGAACTCCAGATGATAAAGGAGTCCCCCTCTATGATGACATCCATCACTCTCTGTGTTTAGCATAGTTGTGTTACCCGAAGGAAGGCCTGCATTTCGGCTTCCAGAGCAGAGTATGCCACTGTCGCTGCGGCGAAGGTGCGAAAGAGATTGCTTCGGTCGTCGCACAAGATCCCCCCTATTCCCGCCGTGCCGGTGGTATAGGATAGACACAAGTCAATCCTAGCCCATAAAACGAGATTGATGGGTCCTTCGGTCCAGCCCATTTAGCTGTTATGCAACAAAATAGGACCTAGCGTAGCCAACAGGCTGATAGACACAAGTCAAGTGTAGCCCAGTGTTAGCTGGATTGCCTATAATAGCCCAGCCAAAAGACCACCCCCAAGCAAGATCAGCATGTGAACATTCACCATTTTCTTTCCAGCGGCTAGTTACATTCGAGGAAAATACTCATCTGCACACTCGAACCACGAACTAGGAAGATCAGGTAACGTGTAAAGTTACATATGAACTCATTTAAAATCATCTAGTAATGCTCCAGTCTTCCCTAAATTGCCAAATCACCTTCAACCTAATCTAAATTGCCACTTACCCCACTCATAATTGGTGGCAATTCTCACCGGGTTGTCTGGCTGTCCACGGTTCGAATATGGGGCGCGCCACGCCACCTCCTCCAACTTGTGTTGTCTTTCTTCCCACTTCTCGCTTGTGTGGATTGTCTTCCTGTATGCGTCTGGGCTCTCTCCTGGTCCCACAGCCTTCTTGGCTGGGTTTAAAAAAAAAAAGAAAGTGAATCAGTGAATTGTCATCGGATTCACTCCCAAAGAGAGCACTATTGTATAAGCTCCGCTTACCCCATTGGAAGGCATTTATGGCAACTAAGTAGCCGATACCAAAACAACAAATTTGCTAATATGCATGCATGATGTTGTCCACTTTGGCCCACGAGCCTCACAGTTTTGTTTCTGATGTGTCTCAACCTATTTAAAGGCCTCATGCAAGGTAAGGGTGTAAGATCTTCATATAATTCCATTCATTTTTCTCTCTATAGTCGATGTGAGTTTCGGGACGTCACACAGTGCATATGAGCATCCAATACGTGGGGGGTGCATATGTGCACCCTGCGCAGATGAAAATGCTTCGAGCCCCACCGGTGACAGACTCAAATTTATTTTATTTATTTATTTTTTTTTTGTGGGGGCGGGGGGGGGGCTTTGG
This sequence comes from Camphora micrantha, assembly GCA_003546025.1. NCBI lineage: Eukaryota > Viridiplantae > Streptophyta > Magnoliopsida > Laurales > Lauraceae > Camphora > Camphora micrantha. Next base: position 75,495,955 of record QPKB01000002.1, read on the forward strand.
AGCCAAATTAGTTGGAGCCAAGATAGTACGGAAATGTGGATTTTGTGACCCAAGATTTTTATGTGAGTTTCGGAAATGGGCCTAGAATTTTCATGTGGGTTTTGGAGGTGGACTTAAGAAAAGTTAGCAAAATTTGAATATAAAAACTTAATTAGTAATTTTGCTTCACAAAAAATAAAAAAAATAACACATTTATAGTTATATTAAAACATATAAAAAGCCTCATTAAGGATTGTCGCTTTAGGCCTCAAATTGTCTCGAGCCGGCCTTGCTTAGAATGGTCAATTTAAAACGTCAATTACCAAGCGGGATTTGGGTTGGGTTTGGAGGTCATCATGCGATTGGTTAGATTGGGTTGGATTTTGATAAGGTCGGCGGGTTCAACAATGTACTCAAACCAAAATCAAACACATCTTTTAATCCAATTAGCAAGTTCGACCTGATCCAAAGCCAAAATTAAAAAGGATCACCCATACCCTAAATTACCAAATTAGTTTCAATTTGAGGTAGCTCAGTTGGTCTAGGACCAGGATTTGCACCTGGAGGTTGTAGGTTCGAAATTGCATTACCATACTGAGGCTACAGGGGAGTTTACCTGACTTCCTTCTGAACTCGGAGGGATTAGTCTAGCCCAAAGGGTTGAGAACCCTCCGATAAAAAAAAAAAAAAAAAGGTTGGATCTGGACTTGCCATCCCTTTGATTGATGCTTGTGGTGTGGATTTTCATAAATTGCATTTATATTCAAAACCATTTATGGTTTTAGTGGAATCAGTCACAACATATTAAAAGGTCGACCTCTACCCTAACAAATCTGCATTTATTCATGTCAAATTTTTCTTAAGCATAATCACTTTATATCAATAGTAAAAATATAAAACCTCCTTTCTCATATATATATATATATATTATTTGGACATGGATCCTTGACAGATCCACAGCAAGAAGCGCCCCGGCACTATTTAAAATTGAGCATGAGACGTAGTTAAGGGGCTAATGGATATTGCTGCTTATAAATTGCAACAGGGGTTTTGAAAACTAGGACTAGTTGGAAAAGCGTCTGGATCACGTAGCAGTTGTTATATCTTCACTGTGAGTCGACCAATAATGGTCCATCACGTCATCCAAAGATTGAGGTGATTTTCTTTCATCTGATTTAAATTTTTTTAAACTTTAAAATCACCTAAATCTTTGGATGACGTAGCGGACCGTTATTGGTCCACTCACGGTGGAGGTATAACAATTGCGATAGGCGATCCAGACTCAGTTGTGAGAAATTGCTAAATGCCCCTATCTAAACTCATAAAAGGGATGATTAGCAAAGTTTCTAGTTTTGACTATTTATTTAATAACCTTAGAACGAACAACATCCAATGGGCCCAAGTATATCCTTTAAGTGACGCTTTTTTTTTTTTTGGGTAAAATTAAGTGACACTAACTTAAAACTCCTTAGAGTGAGGCGAAATCCCATTAGTTTTTTTTTTTCTTTTTGTTTTTTTGTTAACCAGCCAAGGGTACAAGACCCATAAAAAAACCTAGCCTTGAGGAGAAAAGCCTGCCCCTAATAAGAATGCCTTCTCACATGGGGAAAAAAAAGGGGAGACAACTAGCTTATGTAAAAAAGATATCCAAAGATCAAATCTTGGGCTTTTGGGTGAGAATGAGTTACCGGACGAACTGGGCAACCCCTAGTTCTCCAAAATATTCCATCAGTTGGAGTAGGAAGATTGTGGATGATTGTGATTGCAAATCATTGAACAGTGAGCTTCAGATCCAAGGTCACGAGAAAGATGATGTTCGGCAATTATACCATGGAGGCAAATGCTGATGAGGGAAATGCAGGTCACATGGCTCAAACAAGAAACGCCTGCATTTAATTTTACATGGAAATATCATGTCATGGAAGTGCGATTGTTGGGCGGGCCTCCTTGCACATGTATTCTGTCACTCGTCGTCTCGATCCATTCGACTTTTTACGACAAGCCGATAAGCATTGGGAGAGAAAGAAGAGGGCTCAAAAAGGCAATGACTCATCAGTTGAATTAGTTGAGGTAGGAGATCTTGCCTTGTACCTCTTGGTCGAAATCCGGATCAAAATCATTGTCCTTGTGTTGAGTTTGGATAAAAAAAAAATACATTGTATTAGAATTTACAATATATCCATTGTTTAATTGATCACATATAAAATACTTTTTTTTATATTTTATTTGAACCTTTCATCATTTCGGACAACATTAAACTAATGATGAGATTAAATGAAACTTGGCACATTTATTATACTCAATAGACAATGATTTTAAGTGGTTTAAGTTTTAAACGTGACCATAGCGATGGATTTCTGAACTTAGTGCTTTTAAGTACATGTGTAATTAGAATATAGTGATAACCTAGGGTTCTATCTCTAGGTTCTCTTCTCGTGTATCTTAGAAGCTCACTTATCTAGACGACTGCCAATCACACAGGTACAAGTAAAGAGACTATAGCCAAATAATTATCTTATCATGTCACCCTAACCATCGAGGTTTTGAAGTTTAATGTTTTTATTAGTGCCTTGTTTAGCACACTGATTTAATCGAACTGTAGATGATAGATTGGTGTCTAAATTTGGATAACCCTCAATGTGAGGGTTTGCATTGATCACAAGTGGGACCCATTTTATGTACTTTGAAGTGTTTGCTCTTTTGAAGCGCGCCCAGGTTGCTCGGATGTGTGTGTGTGTGTGAACTAACCTTGGTATTTTTAAGTGGTTCTGTGCACAGGGGTTTTCATTGGATGGGCCAACTGAAGCATGCCTAAGCTAGGCCCTTTTTTGTTGGGCCAAATGATCAGGCCCTGATGCAACCTGCGTGCTTGAAAGATAGGGCCATAGCCAACCCATGTGCAAAACCCATACTCTGTTTAATATGTGGTGTTGGGCTAAGCTTTTAAGTATATATGAAGCCCGATGGGCAGAAAAGTAGATCTTAAATCAAGCCCAATTGGGACAAGCTGGCCTGACCCATCAGCACCTTTGTTGGACAATTAAGGTCAGCTTGCATATTTTCAATTTAGTCATTCAAGAAAATAATCTTTGAAAGAGTAAGTTTAAGGGGTGCAAAACTAATGGTTAAAAGTGCATAATCAAAGGGGATCATAAATTTGGAAGTCCTAATTTTATAGGATAAAAGTTGGGCAATTAGTGTTTTTTTTTTTTTTTTTTTTTTTTTTTTTTTTTTTTTTTCTAGGTACCCCAACCAATGGGATAGGACATATAAGAGAGAGCTGTTACGCACATGGGAAGACAACTCACTCATGTGAAAAAGGAACCCACATACGTGAAAGAGGTGGGTGGCGTATCCAAGGTTTGAACCCTGAATAGCTAGGTGAGAACAACTATTCCTTACCACTTGTGCAAAGAGCCATTTTCAACGAAACAATCAATTGATATATGATAACCCCTCCTAGATGAATAATTATGCCCAAGCAGCCAAAAATACCCATACATTGAACTCATTTTTAAATTCAAATCACTCAAAATTAATTTTTTCAATTATACTATTGTCCAGCTTAATATTTCTTTAAACAATATACAAGAGCTATATAGTCCACAAACAACAAAAATTATAAAAAAGGAGAACCAAGAAAGGAGAAAGTCTTCAACTAAATGTAACTCTATTTTTTTTAAACCTAATCGAAATAGGTCTATGGCCAAATTGAAGAGATTTCGAAGGGAAATTCTATACACCCTCTCCTTGTGCTGATCACACCTACATCTCATTGTGAACAGTGATTTTCAATCGCTGTTTACAATGAGAAATGGATGTGCTCAGCATATATAAGAGGTGCGTATAATACTTCCCGATCTCGAAATAAATCTATTTTTTCAACCTAATTTTTGCATGACCAATTTGATGCTAAGCTCTACTCCTATTCAAGTACAGGAGAGAGAATTGCTGGAACAGTTTCAATCTTAGATAGTTTGTTTCCAATCAAAAGAAGATTTCTCTTTATGTTGTGTCAGAAGATCTAAATTCCGTTGTATTGGCCCCGTACTATGAATCATTTTAGCTGAACGAGAGAGCTGTTTTTGATTTTGACCCTCCACCCTGCCTGCCATTAGACAGGATCCTTGGCTGTGATTTTTGGTCCCCATCCACAAGCACGCTTATTTCAGAGCTTTGATTAGACGTAGCAGGAGGGGACGCTTGAGAATTGCCCAGAGTCCAAAAATACTTAGAATACATCTCCTGAAGTTTGAGCTGCTCAAAAATCACCACGAGCTTACGTTGCTTTATCAACAAGGGCCTTATTTGATTGCTTGACATTGAATTCATACGAATCTATAATCAATTGAGCTGCACCACAGGATTATTAAAAAAGTAAAAGGACGGAGAATAAAAGGTTGGAACCTTGGCCTTTTTATAGGATTTAAATTGCTAAAGTGATCATTGGGCATTTATTTTCCATCTCTCTGCATTTATGTTGAATGTAGATTATTTGATTGTCAGCTTTAGATATTCTCTCTTATTTCCTCAACTTTTTTAAGAAATAGAAGGTTTAGAATTCAATTATATGAAACAAACCAGGCCTAAGGAAAACTGAAATGCCTATTAGATTAATAACATGTAAAGCATATGATTTTATACCTTTAATTTTCTCATCGTAGTTTTATATAAAACTTGATCAATCTGATAACAAGCCTAACGAGGATTGGAGTGTGGAAACTATCATAAAGATTAAAATAATACAATTGAGATAGTGAGATTCACTGATGGATTACTGATGATTCTGACTTTGGTGGAGTATGTGCTATGATACATGTAAAATGGATAAGCACATGAGTGCAAATCAATCCTACTCTAGCAGCTGGGAATCAATCAATTTCTCTTCCAAACCAAGTGACCAGTTCATTAATTCTACTCTCACTCAGTGCTTAGATGCTGCCTGATGATGATGGAGGATAGATGGAAGGATGTTATGTTGCCTGATGATGATGATGGAGGATAGATGAAGGATGTTATGTTGCCTGATGATGATGATGGAGGATAGAGGAAGGAGTGATATTTAAAACATCCTTTTTCTCAGTTTGATGATTAAAACTCGTTCCTAATGAAAGTTGAATGTGTATTTGAAATAGAAATAACTTAAATCATCACGTGAACGTCTTAAGCTTACAAGGACCACTCTCACATGCACAAATTAATTTAAGCTCACTTGATTAATAAGATCAAATCCTATGACATGGTGCTAATCATTTGCAATCCATGTGCATTAATTAAAGACTTCATTATAATATAAGACCCATCCGGATATCAGTCAAATCAAAATCATCATTCCATGTGCATTATTGAATGAACCCCACATCACATCTATCTCTCACAATTGTGCAATCATGTTTGATGAGGACAAGATGTGTGGCCCACTCGCACGTTTCAGCGTACAGTGGACCCCTCCTGAAATACAACTGACTCCTTCATCTTTATCATCAGGTACAGAGATATTATAATATTGCAGGAACAAAGAATAAGGTGGTGAGAACATAACCCCCTTTTGGCATCCTCACCGACTTGGCCCAGCTAAATTCAATTATTGCAAGGTCGCTCTCCATCTCCACTGGTGGTGGGCCACACATGCCCAAATCAGACGTACACATCACACATCAACCACACGTATAGCACTTATGGCTTTTGTATGATCTGCCAAACCCAACAGAGGGTAAGAAGCCAAAAGATGGAAAAGGAGATAGAGATGGCATTGGAATGCTTGCAAAAATCATCCACACAAAATCTAACATAAATCTTTTTAGTAGAAATGAGAAACATATGTGGGTGGGGTCATATGGGAAAAAGGATTGGGACCTGTGGCGTGACCTTGTCGTACCCCACACGTGTGGAGAGGTACGGGCGACTTCTATTCTCTTGTCATGTTGTTGGATAATTTGCATCATGATCTTCTTTCTGTGTGTGTGTTGTGTTGAGTATGATATGAGTCGTGGCATGAGCTAGGAAAAATGGGATGGGTCCCTCCTCCTTTTTACCCTGATTGGCAATCTTCTTTTCATTCTTACTGTTGGAAAGTTGACAATGGAATCCTCATCGGCCTCCCAACTGCAGATGAAACCAGAAAAGCAATTAAGTGCTATTAAATTCACAGCATGATTCATGCATATATATACTATGCAAATAAGAAAGAACTAAAGAAGGGCGATCTTCTGGCACCAAGCAAGAAGCAATTGGGCCATGGGAATATTATCTGATGGGGCTAAGGCTGTGTTTCAACTTTCAAGCTGTGGATCAATGATCACCTACATTTTATGTAAATCCAATGCTTTGTATTAGTCTGCAGATGGGTGTAAAAATGGGGTGACTGTGATAAATTTATGCAGTGGAAAAATATTTGAGGGTCTGGATTCATCATCATAAGAGTGCCCTCCCTCCTCAAATCAAAGATATCCCCTTATATGGCCCTGACTCATGAGACCCATTTTGGGCTCTGTGGAATAAGCCTCATCACCGTTGGGTTTGATATAAAAGGATTTCTAACTATTAATGTCACTTGATCCATAATTTGATCATAATAGTTATGTTAGATATGAAAATGCAGCATCATCCTCCTCTTTAAACATGCACCAACCATTCATTCTTTTTCCATTCCCCAGGTGGGGTCCCTCATGGCTCTCGCCCACGGTCTCCTCATGTAATGTACATTTTCATTAAACTACGTGTTTATATATGTATGTATGTATATATGTAGATGTAATTTTTTTGTATATAATATTGAACTAAAGCAAGCAGCGAGTACTCTGTTATGGACCACATTCGACCTGGCAATGGGGACTAGATATGGTTCATTCCCAGAATTTTTTTGGATCACATAACCGTGCAATCTGGGGCCTTTTAAATGGGGACCATAGTGTTAGTGGATGGATCAAGTCCACTTTTCAAGCTCACCTGGTTGCATATGATTGTATGCATAGTCTAGGAACTTTAAAATATTGTAGAAGGCAGCTGAATTTGGATAAGATACAGGGGTCCTTACGTGAAGTTAGTAACAAAATGATGGAGGAAGATGGAAGCTTCCAGCCTGGCCAAGTCTAGTCCTGGACAAAGCCTCTGTCCACCTCCGAATGGAGTGAAGGTACAACTACCTATATCTCTCTCCTGTTGATTCCAAGTGAGGTGGAGAAAGATACAGAAACAATCAGTACAATGAACATAACCTTACAGGAATCACAATAAATATATATATATGCATGTGATATTGTAGATCTGAGCTTGTTTCATGTCTACCTCATGTTATATAATAAATCCAATGGTCACTTACCAAATGAGAAATTTTTTTTTAAAATAAAATAAAATGGGTTCACTATTAGCTTGACAAAAAGAAATATATATTTTTTTAACGGTAACGAAAGATTTGATTAAAAGAAAAGATGGCATAAAGTATAAAAAACCGAAGAAAGAGAGGAAGGGGATGTGCAGGACAAAAAGAAGCATATCCTTCTGGTCGCAAAAGATGATCTAGGCTTTAAAAATACACCTTATGAAAACTCTTAAAAATAATTGAGCAAATAAATTAGTAAAGTTTTATTTAAAGATGGTTCTTACTTGCCATCTCCATGGATTGAATTTGTAAGGTCCATCGTAAAGGTGCTCATCAAGGTGAACAGATCTGAAGTAGGTGAAGACACACCATCCTTTGGGTATTGTATACCCTTTTATCATCACATCTTTCATAGCTTTACGCATAACACCGATGATTATGTTGCCCATCCTTAATGTCTCGGTGATAACCTGTTAATAAGTGCGAGTTAAGACCATGGAAAATATAATTTCTCTTTAGTTCAAATTATTTTTGATTTGTATAGACTTAGGAAAACTTACATTTTGTGTAAATGACAATGACATGTAGTCGCTCCAACACAAAGGTTCACCAAGTTGATCTTTTCTTCTTTTCAACTTCAAGTTCTCCTCCTGAGATTGCACCAAAGATTTTAGGAGGGGGCATTAGGGTGCACAACCAAGTTGTAATTAGTTAAGCGCCCGTTTGTTTCATATAATCAAATTTCTAGGTATTCTAAGACACATATTTCTAAAAGTGATTGAAGAAACAATGGTGAATATCCAAAAATTACAACTAAATCCTATGAAAGTCATGCTTGTTGACAATCACTTACTCTAAAAAATTAAGAAAACCCCCCTCTACAGTGGGAGAATACAAGGTACCACAACAACAACTGAGGAGATTCGAACACTCGACCTCCAACTCTGATACTATGTCGACAACCACTTATTCTAAATTTTAAGCTAATAGAGAACAGTATAATAATATATATCAAGCTTACAACAATGGTCTCATCTCCATCTTCACCCCACCTCTTCTATACTCTTTTGTTGGAGCTCCATTTGACCATAAATTCCTATTTATTTTATTCCATGCAAACAAACAGCCCCAAGGGCCATTTTGTTTAACTTGTATTGAATTGCTAGGATTTCTAAGCATTGACTCTCCTAGAAGAAATAAGACTGAAGACTGAAGGTGAAGATCCACTAATGACCAACGAATAACTTTTCCCTTTACCGGAAATGATTACTCTCTAATAGCCCTCGTAATCTAAATCCTAGGAAGGTGATGGTCGCATATAAATCTCCACAGTAGACCAGTTTAATACATTTTGAAAAGAACTTTTACTATGAATATCTAAGAATTTAATTCGAAGAAGCCAAGCAGCCCTAAGAAATAAATGACTAAGATATTTTGAAAAAGAAATAGTTGGGTTGTACCATCAACTGTTGAAGAGCAAGAGGGCAATCTGTGATGTATTTTATAGCAAGCGTCATAAGAACAGGAACTGAATCCTCTCCCGGTATCATCAAATCAATCATGTTCTCCGATATTAATTCATCTGTTAGTTGCTCGCTTCCATCGTTCAACAAGACGTCCACTACATCACGTGGCGTGCGGCCCATGTTGCTCTCTCTTCTCTCTTGGATAATTTTATGAACCAACTTCATCATTCTCTTCTTTGCCTGTACCAAAATCAAGAGAATCAACATGAGTTATATATGGCTAGAATAATTTGAACCTTTCTAGCTGTTGGTTTATAATTCTATACTTGCCTGTAGTGATTTGTATAGTCTAGTCCCAGGTAGATTTATAGGTAAAGAGATCAATCCAGCAATGAATTCTTGAAATTGATGCTTCAGAAACTCTATCTCTTCACCTGGGTCCAAACTAATCAATGCCTTTACCAGTATTTGAAATGCAATCTGATAAAAAATGGAAATGTTCATGAGAATTTACTAGTCTGGAATATTCTGAAAAAAAAAAAGGAAAAAAATGTTAACAACTATTGTGAAGGTCAATGGTTATTTATAGTTTAAAAGATAATAAAAAGAAGAAGAATATAATGTCAATGAGAGCAAACTGCCATAATGAATTTAGTCTGTTACAGAAAGTGGCTCAAAACTCTAAAACTCAACCCATCCTATCTGTGTAATCACATTTTCTTAATCTCATGTGAGAGAAGTGATGTTTCCTGGAAATAAATACTCAAAAAATGCAATTTTATTGTGACCAAACTAGCAACTGAGAGAAGTTTATGAAATTGAATCATGCCACAAGTTTGAATTGGGCCATATTAAAATCCCACGCAAACAAATTACCAATTCAATGTCATGCATTCATTATAAACTCTAGTGTCGTTAAGTTACAAACATTTGTCTTGAGTCTTGACTCTTGAGAGGTTAATTTCATATACTAAATCATATGTTATGATATTGCAAGGAAATTTGCCTATATTGGAGAGAGAGAGAGAGAGAGAGAGAGAGAGAGAGAGAGAGAGAGAGAGAGAGAGAGAGAGAGAGAGAGACTGACAATTTTAGTTTCATCTTGCATGTAAATGAGCTGATCATCGTTCCAGCCTTTCATGGACTCTTTCACATAGTTTTGCATGTCATGCGTGATTTGAACCTTGAGGTTTGGGGATTTGAAGAAGGCTCCAATTAGACCATGCATCCGCCTTTGTAAGCTTCCATTGATTGAAAGAATGGATGATTTTCCCATCAACTCAGTGAGTGATCTTGGATAGGAAGGCACAAATACTCTAGCATCACTCTGCAGAACAAATCTATTCACCTCTGCGTCTGTAGACACAACTGTGGGACTGCCAAAGATGTGAGACTTGAACACCTTCCCATACCTATACACATCCAAAGGCCTAGTTAATATTGCACACACCCCTCAAATCCAAATCCCCAACCAAATTTCTTGATTAATACAAACTGGGTGCACCCTATATCATGATAATTCTGCGAAAGAAGTATTTTATCCTGTCACAATGTTGTTCTGAAGCACATTTGTCAAGCACCCAATTCTTGTCAAAATCATTGCAAGTCCATCACACATGAAAATAATGTTTTTGCTTTCGTCATAGTACAATTTGCAAGCATATGAGCAAGAGGGTGAAGTTATGTTGTGGTGTGCTCAATTTATCCAGTAAATAATTGTACTTAATTTGTCTAATGGAAAGAATGAATAGGAGAGCGTCAAATAAAAAATATACATACAAGAAACAATTAATACAGAAGCACTTGAGGAGACCAAGTTGGTATTTGTTATACAACTACAATTCCTAACTAACAAGCTATAGCTCTCTTCTACACAAGATGATATAAGTAAGTGGTACATGATAACCCTTCCAGGAAATAGAATTGGAATCAACACGAGAGAGAATTCAAACAAGAAGTAAAAAACAAAAAACACCACCTAAAAACAACTAACCACAACAGTGAATTGTCATTCTCAATATGACATGCTTGTTTCCTACTGCTACAAAAAAATATATTAAACAAACAAACAAACAAACAAAAAAAAGATGAATGAAAAACCATCAGTAATATCAGACTAAGGAAGCTTACTTGACTCTTCGTTTATCCATAAAGCTTTCAGGGCGGGCAGTGTAGGCGCAGGAGATGAACTCAAGGGTCTCTCCGATAAAAGGCCACCCAAGTGTCCCCGGTGGAAGCGGCGGGCTTCTCAATCTCCCTCTGATTTTCCAACTCCTGCAGAGAATTATCGTCACTATCGCCATAACCACCACACAAACAACCCATGAATGGTCCATGATCCCCTTTTGTGATGCAGTTCCTGCCTTCTTCTGCTCTTATATATGATTATTATTGTGACGACACCGAGGACGATGAAAGCAATTAATCATACAAGAGAGATAATTATCTTGTTGTTAACATGTGAATTATGGGTTAACAAGGTAAAGGCCAAAACATGTAGATGGTAACAGTGAGAGTAATAGTGAGAGTAATAGAAGGGGGATAATCTGGTGTTGGGATGCAAACCATCGGTTGAGAAAGTAGAGAAGAAAGAGAATATAAAAGGTTGTGAGCGTCCCCACGTCCATGATTGTCTCGTGCCACAGTGTATTGGGAGTCCCTAGTAGTTGCAATTGCTTGCCTCGTGCATACATGTGAGGTCATTTGAATAAATCCAACCCACTCTCCATCATCATCTGACGGCCCTTTTCTCCCTCCCTCTCTCTCTTCTTAGTGTTTTTCACCTAAGATCGATGGACACTCAATCCGCAACGCCGAACTATCCTCTCATGTACCTTTCACTCCCATCTTTCTCTCTTTTATTAAGCTCAAATACATGTGGGGTCTCCTTTTTTAATTGCTCTTTTGATAAAATCCCTTTAATTTTTCTCTTTGGTTTGCTTTGACCATTGATGACTATAATTCGAATCACCCCATGACTCATTTTTTTATTCAATCAGTTTAGTTTCCTTCTGCTCGAACTCATAAGCACCCATTCTTCTCCTTGAAGGAAGTGCATGCTTCAGGCTTCTTGGCGTTGAAATGTTTTGTAATGGAATCTTTGATTTCCTCACAATAGCTTGCAATCATATTCTCTTGCGGCAAAAATATACATATGGCCATGCTCATGAGGTGCAGATGTCTCGCATGGAATAATATTACTATGCTTGGGGCCCCACCAATCATGATTCCTCAATCTATGGCCCTTAAATTTAAGGGTTTTAGAATGCAATATGTTATTTCTTTTAATCCAACAGTTAACTCCCAATTGAAACAGTGAAGAAAGCAAAGGATCCATGCTAAAAGCAAGTCGGAGAACAACAGCGTGTGATGGAATTGGATTCATCATAAAACGCCTCAAGTGCGCTCCAACCTGAACAAAATCCATATACATAAAATATTGACAATCACAATTGTGGTAGGGTTTGAAATGTCCCCTTGTTACATGGTGCAAAAGATGAAAACCACCTTGACTCCAAGTTGGTGGAATTCTAACTATTAGATGAGGCCTAACTTTCATATTTTTTAATTGTATCACTTCACACTTTATCCACCAAAAGGGGGACAGTCACACCAATCAGATCTGATCTTAACCATTATCATAGTAATAAAATTAAAAAAAGAAGGCATGTTTATGATAGTATCTTTTGAAAACAGAACAGCAGGTCAAGGCGGCCATCAGAGTGGATGTCCAAAGTAGTTTGACCAGGGGTTCAATCCTGTCCAACCATGATGCTGGAAGGATTGGTCTGGTCATTAGTGTTGTTTGAAAATTAATCCCCCAATCAGAGCTTTATGGTCGTATTAAGAGCGCTTCTTGTCTTCTCTACAATTGTGACTGAGACTGAGAGGTTCTTGATATGACCTGAATCGAACTTGATGCACTTGCCATCACAGATTTACTGTGGACTCAGAAAATAAGAAACTTCTTGGAAGATGTAAAACTTGTGAAACATTCAGACAGTTTTGTCGGCAGCCTCAAACTCATGGTGCTACAGTTGTGTTTTTTTTTTTTTTTTTTCAATTAACTAGTTAAGTGAAAGGAAAGTAAGTTTAAATAAAAAAAAATAAAAATAATGGGCCATATCAAAAGTATATAATTTTAAAATTTCTTCTTAATTTCTCAAAAAAATAAAAAAAAGAAACCTTATTTCTCTACTAAAAAATAAAAATATTCCACTTTTCTATATAAAAAGTTAAAAAAATTTCATACCAAACAACTAAAAAAAAAAAACACCATCATACCCCTTATATTTTTATTCTCTTGATTTGATGCTTCATCTCACCATACTTCAATTCATCATACATCCAAATACGCGCAGATGTCGAAAGTTTAGATGGGGGATCTCATGGGTCGGACCAGCACGAGACAGGCCCAATGGGCTATTGCAGCCCAAAGTGATGGACCCGACCGAAAATTGTTGAGGCCTATAGTTAAATGGACTTATACATGTTTTAATGCCTGTGCTGACCCAACATATTTAGTATAAATATGCATGCACCTTTGATTGTAGGGCTGGGCCTGACTTCAGACCCGTGGACGGATCCGAGTGGCCAAGCTTTGGCCTGGCCTAATCCTGTTCAAGAGCACCCTGAATCCAACAAGTATATTGCTTGCTATTATAGTAAAGCCTAGATTGTAGGGCCCACTTGAGTGCACTTAAATAGGAAGGACATTCTATGGATTGCTCATAGTCAAATGTCACCTTTGATTCAATGATCACAAGTATCTTAAGAAGATACTGTGCAGAAAGCTAGAGAACAATTTGGTTCAAACGTTCATTTCATATATTCATACTACGTTGATGGCCATCAAATCAAATCATGGCATATGTAGTTCAATTAATTCTCTTCTAAGCTAACTTTACACATTAAAAAAATAAATATATGTGGCTGGCAGAAGTGAGCTCCACATGAAAAGTCAACTGTAAACTTAGACCCTATCATTTTCTCCAAAATTTTATTTGACCATCATGTTTTGCAAGACCATCCAAACAGTGATACAAGGGATTAGAGAATATCCCTGAGGGCCCTTTTCAATCAAATGTCCTAATTGATTAAAAGGGCCCACCCATCATGTGTTTTTCCAGGCTCTGGGACTGGACCGAAATTTACCTTCTCTCTTTTCCCACCTGAACCTCTACCAAATTTTATAGAAATCAATGTCCAATTCAGTGTTTTAAGAACATGAAAACCCCACTTGACTAGGAAAGTCATTTTTTGCTAGTAATTCAGGCAAGCCTGAGGAGAACTCCTTCTGTTTGACATTAAACTCCCAACTCAATGATCCATTGAGTCGCGCGAGTAGACTAGGCCTGACTTGGACGAGTTGAAACAGTTTTAGAACTCTGGTTCGAGCTCGCATGGAGTTTAGACCACTTAGGCTGGTTAAATCATTTGATTAAAATATGGTTATGCATAGTCCAAACTTAATTGGTATTTTGCTTCTTTTAACCCTTTTTTTTATTAAGAGATAATTTCAAAAAATAGTAAAAAAAAAAAAAAAAATGTAGTGTAAAAGTGTTTAGGATAGAGTTTGTATGAAGAATGTATTAGCTCTTTTTTTTTTTTTTTTTTTTTAAATCCAGGCAACTACAAATATTAAGGGCCATTAAATGTTGAGAACAGTATGATCTAATGTCATAAAGTGATGGTAAAGAAAATTATTTCGATCGTCTAGTTTATGACCTTAGATTCGATAATTATCGATACTTGGAAAAACCAAAAAAAAAAAAAAAAAAACAAAATGGGCTTACCAAAAATTGATGTGGACGAGTTCTGATTCCTGAATGGAGCGACGACAGCATAAGAAGGGAGGTTCTAGCTTGTACGATTCCACCACTTTTAGTCCTTCCTTTTCATGGGCCATCCAATGTGGGGCCCACGACACCAAAGGTTAGAATAATTAAGCTTTGGTCCCCACCTAAAGAAATTGAAATGACAAATCAAGAGTACATCTTTTTGGGACGAAAACTGTGTATTTTGTCTCTGCATTTTTGCCTTTCGATTCTCCAGCAGAGGAATCACAGCATAAGTTGCCTTATTCATCAATCATATCCATATATTCTCATCACAGGTGATAATGCGCATGTTCATTTGGCATGAGTGATGGATATGTGTGTGTTACAAATGGATGTCCGATTACCTAGGGGTGCTCATGGGTAGGGCCAGATTCGGCTCGGCCCCAGCCTGTTTTGAAATGGATTTGGGCCCTAGGCCCTTTAATGTTTTGGCCTGGCTTGATTATGTAATAAAGGCCAGAAGCCTGGACCAGATAAGTATTGTGTTATCATCATGGTAATAGTGACTTATTTTCCAAAATAAGTGGTAGAAAGCCCAGCCAGGCCTGATTGACAAAATGGGTGTGTTAAGGCCCAACATAAATGAGGTGGGTCTGGACCAAGAAATTACGGCTCATGTCAGCTTGGGCCAGATATGGGCTTGTATTTAAAAATTTAGGGTAGGCGTGGATATGCCTCAACTTGGCCAGACATGGTCGATGAACACCCACACGATTATGAGTATTTGAAGTCTTTGGTTCTGAATAAACTAAGTACGGGAGAAATTCAGATCCATGTATATATGATTTGGAGGAGAATCCCTCTATGTTCCGAGATGAGGATCCTAACCTAGGACGATTACATTCACATATTAAAAATATATATGTTTTAACGGCTTATGCAATTTGAGTTATATTCTTATTTGAAAGTCTATTAAGCTATAATCATATATCATTTAACACACCACTTATATCTATAAAAAAAGGTTTATTTTGAAGCTCTTTTATCCAAATTGCGCCAATGCATCCCACATCTTATTTCTTTTTTTTTTTTTTGGTGGTATCCTAGCTTAGGACTCGGATGAGGAAAGTAAGCCTCGGATTAAGTAGGTGTCTCTCTAGTGAGGAAAGTAGACTTCTGGTGAGGTATCACATTATCGGATAAGAAAAAGTACCTTATTAGGGTTCGAACCAGATAAGAACTGGCACCACTTACCACTTGGGTAAGAGGCCGTTCTTCTTGCATCTTATTTCAGATTTGGATCCAATGATCCATTTTTCTTTTAAGTTGATGGAATATCTAAATACCATACATAGGTTTCGTGTCAAGTATGATTCCAAATTTGGACCTATAAAACCGGATCCACGTCCGAATCCACTATGGTTCCTTGTCGTTTTCAGCCGTATTCTTGCCCCTGATCATGTTTATTATGAAACATGTCATCTATATGTAGAATTGTAGAAATATTTAAATGAGAGGTACCTCTCCCAATAGTTAGATTAAATGCAACCAATTAAATCAATTATAGGATCAATTAAATAATTTTCTAAATCATACTTGATTCTAGTGCTCAACCCGGACGTCTAACAGGAGGTTGTTCTTCGTGGGGAATTTATATCCATCTTCCACTTCATCTAATGCGTGTATTATTGATGGAATGCCAAGCGATTCCAATGAAATGAAGTGAATCACTCAAGACCCATGTATTTATAGGTTTCTATCATAGTTCCTTTCTATCAAGGAACCCTTAATTGTGGTGGGACTCTGTAGTCATTCAAGTGGTGGGGCATGATGCCCTAAATTAGGGTTTCGATTAAAAAAAATCCCATTTAGCATTGAGACTTTTTTGCTGCCCCAAGGGGCTAAGATTTTTTTTACCTCTCCTATAGACAGTTAGAGGTACCTCTCAAGGTATCCTCCAAAGGGGCTAAGACTTTTCTGGCATGGCATTTTATCTATGCTAGTGAAAAGCTTTGTGAGATTGTTTCATTGCCATCATAACAAGGGAAAAACAGAAGCACCCACTTCAGGACTAGCTCTCTCTCTCTCTCTCTCTCTCTCTGACGACTCCCATTTGCCTAACAAATCCACTACCAACTTTTTCTTTTTTTGGGGGGGTGGGTGGTAAATAAATCCACTACCAACTTAGTTTCTATAAAAACATGATGATATTCCACTAAATAAGAGAACCATACATCCCTTAATGCATTCCAGATGAAAGCCACCTCTCAAGCTCCAATAGGCCAATGGCTCTTGCCGTCCTTGAAATCCCACCACTGTGGTAGAAAATCTAGAAGAGTTGCTCTTAATGATGAAATGCCCCACATAACTATGTTTGAAAATCCTTTCTTTGAACTCCTCAATTACCCAGAAGCTCATTTAGTCTAAAATCAGGTAATTCTTTTCTAGCAAAACCAACTTCCAAGTCTTCAAAATGCTTATTTGAGCTTTCCACAAATTCAAGCAATTTTGTCATGCTTGATACTTGAAGAAAGAAAGACAACTTTTTTGTGGTCCTGACATTCTATGCTCTTGAAAAATGTTTTAGTCATGACTCATGACTTTTATAGTCATCCTCAGCTTCCATTACCTTTTTTTTTTTTATTTTTTTTTTTTTCCATCAAAGGAAACTTGGTTATATGCACCCAAAAGTTTTGTACATCTGGTCGGTATGGTTTTCAGCATTCATTTACCGAAACCCTTGGCAGCTACATGTAGGATTTGGATCCTGTTAAAAAAAAAAAAGTCGAATGCATGAGGAGAAATGTGAACTTTGGTGGGCACAAGTGGAAAGATTCAAGCAGGAAAGTGGTAATCTTGCTGTGGATGTTGAATTTTAGCCAAATCACAGGTGGGGGTGTTTATGGGCCAAGTTGGGCCGGACTGCCCGGCCCAGCCCGACTTCTAAATCTTTTGTCCAAGCCTGGCCCAACCCTGAGTCGGGCCTAGAGTGGCTGTTCCAAGCCCGGCCTGTCTAAAAATGAGTAAGACTTGGGCCCAGACCGAGTTTACTTTATAAGAATAAAATAGGGTTCTTTTCAGACGATTTTCAGGTGGTAGCTGAAGTGGTGGTGACACACTGTGGTGGTACATTTGAGATGAAATGTCTTCGAGTCCCCTCTCCAGCACTCATTAGTAAAAATTCTTTATTTCTGGGCCGGGCTTGGGCTTTTGACCACTGAACTCAGGCCCAGCCCATCTATTAAACGGGCCTAAATAAATGTCCGAGCCCGTCCTGAGTACGAAAACCTTTGGTCGAAGCCCTGCCAAGAGTGGACGAGGCCTAGCTCGAGTTGGCCTGTTCCATGAACACTCCTAATCCTCATCCATGAACACTCCTAATCACACCATCATCTTGAGTAAAACATCTTTTTGTTTGGGGGTTTCTAACACTCTTCCACTACTCTTCAAGCGCCATTATCACGGGGCAAATCTCCTAAATTTAGTGATGTAACCCTTAAAACCCCTATATATATTTATATATTTTATTCCAACAAAATTCCTTCATATGAAATTTTCCTTTTATTAATCAAATCCCTCTTGTTTTAGCAATAGGAGTCCTAATTTTTCAGTAACCTTGTCAAATTAAAAAATCTCAATAAAAGAGAATTAGGGGGCATTTGACAAGTCTACTTCTTCCCTCTATTTCTCTTAATGCGTTTTGAAATAAAGATTTAGACGTATAAGATTATTTGGATGGCACACTTGATATGTCTGTCTGAACCAGACATTAGACCAAAAAAGTCTATTTCATATGGGCCCAAAATTGATGCTTTTTCATACAAACCAAAACATCTTAAGTGGACAGGCCTCGTTGCTATAGGGAAAAATCTGACAGTTCATTTTTTCATTTTTTTTCCTTTTTTATAAAAGATCCATGGATCTAAATAATAATATAAACCATTGAAAGTCTTCAGCATCGTTATAAAAGCTATGGGACCAAATGTGAGCCGTTGATTCTTCACGAATCTAGAGATATTTGTGAAGAAATGACCTCTTAGATCTGAATATTTGAAGTTTGTGGGCCCCATGATCAATATCTGAATGGTTGAACCTCTTTATAAGGGTAAGAATGACTTGCAGTCCGAATTGCATCCATTAATTCCTCTTGGATCTCAAGGAATCATTAAAAATATATTACCCGTTGATTTATTGATATGTTGATGGCTGGGTTCTGACATGATAATACTCAGTTTGTTTTAGTCTTTTTTGTTTTAATTGTAGGCCACTTTTACAGGATCTGAACCGGTGGATAACTTAAGAGCTTCAAATACAATGTCAAATTTGGGCCGCCGATCTAGCATGAATTTTAAGATATTTGTGAAAAATTTCAGAACATTAGATCTATATTGATGGACTTCTATGACTCCTAAATCATGATCTAAACCGTTGATCCTCTTTGGAAGGATGACAGCAGCTAGGGAATGAAATTTCTCATCTTGATTCATCATAGATCTCAAGAAAATTGAGAAAAACTGTAACCCATTGGATTAAGAAAAGTCTATTTCAAGCTAGCCATTTCTCATACCATACACTCTATTTTTAAAATATCTTTTTTATGCAGATTTATTCCATGCAGCTCAGTCTAAATAAATTTCTTGACATATGTGAATCTTACATAAGTGGGTCCCACACAATAGTGGACACAATATTGGACATGTGGTCATTGGGCCACATTCAGGAACTCCAACAGTGGAAACAAGTAGATGATATAAATAACATATATCAAATGAGGAAGGAGACGATCATAACAGATCAACAACCCTGTCCTCTTCCAATCACCACAGATCAGTCCCATCATCTACAAGTAGTTGATTTTTATGTCGTTTTTCCTTTATACCTCATCTCTTTTGAGGCTTCCTTATCCTTGTGCTGTACCCTACAGAAAATATCTTGAGTCGGGCTACTTGTCCCGGGTTTTGTCCCGGGACTTGGCCCGGCTCCCATGGGAGCCGGGCCAAGTCTCGGGACAAAAGTCCTGGGACAAGTAGCATTTTTCAAATATCTTTGCCTTTTCCTCTATAGTTTGCATCTTAAACTTTCTTATTTCTTAATTTTTCTTTCCCCTCTCAAGCTTCGGATGCATTAGTCTCTAATTGGTTTATGTTGGTTCCATGTAAACTAGTTTTTCGAGCTAAGTCACATTATACTTTTAAAATGACCAACATCTCATGTGAATGAATGTTTATCAATGACAGACCAACATAAGGTATGAGCTGCATATGTGCAAATCATACCCATTTATGCCGCTCTATTGCACGGGTGGCAAATGGGTTGGGTAAAGTCAAAATGGATCAAGCCAAGAGGTAGGGTCTATGTTTTGGAACCCAACCCTTATCCGACCCATTTTAGGATTAGGTTCTCCCAAGGTGGGTCGATCCAACCTAAACAATGTTGATTTACATTGGATGCAGGTTGGATTGACCCAAAACCTTAAATCCTAAACTCAAAACGCTAAACCGACCTTACCTGCATAACTATTGCTACTAAATGGGTCTCGCGAAAAGGAGGTTCTGAACTTGGTGCGGTGTTGCCATTTATATGGTTTCTCTCTCTCTCTCTCTCTCTCTCTCTCTCTCTCTCTCTAACATTCCCATAATGCATAGATATGGATACCAAAATGTGAAATGATCATAGATATCCAATAATCAATTGCACAGATTTGGCTATGGGTATGTGTTTATTAAACTCTATATTACATCTTGCGAATTTTATTTGAAAGTTGGAACATGTTTGCTACCAGGTCTGCTTTCTTTTGCCACTTTAGAGCCCGTTTGGATTTATGTTGAATTGAAGTATGTTGAGGTGAAATATCAAATTAAGAGAGAATAAAATGTAAGGTGTTATAATAATGTTTTATTTTTAGTTGTTTCGTATGGAATTTTTTTGACTTTTTGTATATAAAATTGAAGCTTTTTTTTTTTTTTTTTTTTTTTTTTTTTTTTTTTTGAGAAAGGAGGTTGCTTTTTTGACTTTTTTTGAAAAATTCTGAAAAAATTTTGAAATTATATACTTTTGATATGACCCATTGTCATTTCTTGTCTGGATTCACTTTACTTCACTTAACTAGTTAAGTGCCAAACACATCCTTAGGGCTAGTTTGGCAATTTACTAATACAATAAAAGTCAAGTAAAGCCTCCATTTTCTAGATAAAATGTCACATCAAATGCACTTTATTCAAAACTCCCCCCATCTTTTTCATACAAAAAGTCAAAAAACAACTACCTTTATCCACTAAAATACAAAAAAAATTCACTTTTTCATACAAAAAGTAAAAAAGATTCCATAACAAACAACTAAAAATAAAATACCATCATAACCTATTTATATTTTTTTCTTTTTTCAAAATCAACTTTACTTCACTTGACTCAATTAGTAGAGTTACCAAATTGGCCCTTAGGAAACATTTTTCTTACTTAGGTGGGGGGAGGGGTTGCCCCCACTCAACTTATGATGGTCATTTGAATACATGAGAGTAGTTTAAATATTTTTATGGTCCCTTATAGCTTTGCCCCACTCATCTATATTTTCTTTTACACAATGGGAGAATTTAAAATGGGGTTGAGGATACTTTTGTCGTTGACTTGGTAGGAAGAAAAGTAAGAAAATAAATTTTCAAATTTTGAGGAGAGGTTCCAAGTTGCAATCAATCTCTTTCTTCCCCCTTTCTCTTCCAAACATTTTTATCCTCCACAACAATTATGGAGAAGCCTTTCATTGTAAATATATTTGGCCATCTTGGCTTCTTCTCAAAATTGAATTTCAAGGCCTTATCTACGATCGAATAACAAAGAAATCCTCGATTATCAAAAGGACCACTAAATTGGGTGGCTATTAAATCAAGGCCAGTGAGATAATCTCAACAGAAATTCGAGGTGTTAGATTTTATTTTCTAAATTTTATTTAAATAGGAGTTGGTCCCACTTATTGAGCATATGATTAAAAATATGATGTGCTCGATTTTATGGTGGGGCTAATTCCTATTGGAGGGAAATTTGGGGAAAGTACTTAAGAGGACTACATTTATTATGAGTAACATGGATATTACACCTTGATGGTATGCTCTCAATCATCTATGATATTGCAAGCATCATGGCCAATTAAAAGATTAAAAAATAACTAATTAATGGATTTTCAATCCTTCAAGCAAGCGTTGTAGCAAATTAAACAATCATGACTGACCAATCAATTTGTTAATTAATTATGGATGGATATGTTTACAAGTGATCAATTTGGCATGTACCCTACTTTATCTCAAGCGAGATACAATTCTTAGACCTAAATGAGTAAACGATTATTTTGAGCGGTATGGATTCATAATGGTGAACCATATTATTTTGTAGTTCAATTATCCTTAAAGTTTTTGAGAAATTATGTCTTCAAAAGTACTTGTTTTTGTTAGAATCCTTATTTTGTCTCTCATATCCCACCAATGATGTTGTTTCTTCTTTCTATTCCTATCATTGTTCTCTGAGATATTTCTAACAAAGCGAATAAGTAGTAACACATTAATCTAATAGTAATTTGACACTAAACAAGGAATAAATCAATCAAATATATATATATATATATGCTATCGGAGGGTTCCCAACCTTTTGGATAGCCCCACTGTGGTAGTGCAGTTTGAACCCACAACCTCCGAGTACAAACTGT
The DNA here is from genome assembly GCA_003546025.1 of Camphora micrantha. Classification (NCBI taxonomy): domain Eukaryota; kingdom Viridiplantae; phylum Streptophyta; class Magnoliopsida; order Laurales; family Lauraceae; genus Camphora; species Camphora micrantha. The sequence goes on from QPKB01000002.1 coordinate 75,518,194, forward strand.
GATCTTACGCCAACTGAGCTACTCCTTGGAATTAATTAATTACTATATATACAAATACAAAATTACAAAGTGAAAAGGGAATTACCTTTGGCATTTGGCAGGCACCAGGAAGACTATACACAACAAAAGTTGGATATTTCGAACCTGGGTCCAGTCCTTTCGGAGCCGATGCACAGCCGCACATGCTTCTTGATTTGGGCATCCTTTACCTGAATCTGATATCTCATGAATCTGATATCCCATGGATCTGATTTTCCCTTTCTTAGGCGGTGCAGTGAAGAACAGAAAGGGGAATGAAGTGGAGAGACTTCATTAAGTGGGCAGCTGGGCCATGAACAGATGTACAGAGAGAACAAAAACACTCGCATCCAACGGACCCCACAATCAAGCGGGCCATGGTGGCGGTGGTGTAGAGAATTTGGCAGATTTAAGGTGGTGGGAGAGAGAGTCGAGAACATGCAAGGGCAACCGTCGAAGCATGAAATTGGCAAGTGGCATCCATCCCATGTGGGCCCCACAAGAGGACATAGGAATGGGCAAATGTTAACAATCTCTGTACTCTGCCATCTTTAGGATGGGCAGATGTCAAACAAAAACAAAGAGTATGTCAACAATCTCTGTACCTAACAATCTTGCATACAGATTTCATCTAAGTGGCACTCACTGGGCTCACACACTCATACATACCTCTGTTGCTGGTGAAAGCTGATCTAAGAGTATGTCAGCCAAGTGGGCTATCGGTGGAGAGAATTTGTTAAGCAGATGAAAGCTGCACAACAAATGAGCCATGGTTGTGGAGAGAATTTGTTAAGCCGGTGAAAGCTGCACATCTTCTCCTCTTTCATAATGAGGGTATAGACAGAACCGAGATAAATTAACCAGATAACCATGTCATGAAAACAACTTCCTTGTCCCTGGCTTTTATAGCAACTTTGATTCACAGAAATGTTTGTGTATGTTATGACGCTCTGTAGAGAAACGAGAAAGAGAAGAATTAGGAACATTGTTCGATGTATGGTCCTTGTGAGCAGTAGGTTTGAATAGGATTGGTATATATCCTCTCTTTTATTCATATGATTAGAAAGCTTAACAGAAACTCTTTTGACTGGAGACAATAAATATTCTAACCAGGTTTGCAGCCGGTTTTTAAAGGTTACGTACGTCTGAAAATCTAATCAAGAGCTGATGCCAGTTTTTGAGGTTTCCTAAAAATTTCACAGTTTCATGCAACCCTTTTGTGTTTATGCAGGCAAGTAGCATTCCCTGAATGGGAGCTAAGTCTGTTAGAATAGATGCCAAATATGAGCATTGGGTGTATTCATATCGGTGTTAATACACCAAGTCCCACGAAAATCTGGTCCAAAGAGAACCTTTAAAAAGGTTAATCTCTCATGACTCATCGATGCCTAAGTTCCTTGACCACTAAGCAAGGATTAACTATTTCATTAGTCCAATAGAGTGTTGAAAAAATGGCTAAAAGTACCATTAATTTTTGTCAACTTTGAGCTAAAATCTAAGTGGGACCCACTTATCATTTTAGGTGGGAATACATGAGAATGTAATCTACTCCATGAGTACATTAAGAACATGTATTGGTTTGCTCTAATTCATTAAGGAGTGAATGAAAAATTGCCTCATAAAATACCACTACTTGCCATGCACCGAATCGAACCGGGCTTGGGGTTGGGTTTGTACTTCACGCGAGTTGGGCTTAGCTCGGTCTATTACCCATTCACATATGAAAGGATGTGTCCATTCACATATGAAAGGTTGTGTCCAACCTAAGGAGTGTGTCTAAAGAAAAGCATCTGTTCAGTGAACAGATGCAACCCCATGAATAGACATGAAACAGACTATAGATATCATCTTGTCCATGCCTTTTTGCTCATTCAATTCACAACAACTACATTGCATTTGGATCATCAGTCTGAGTCAAGAGAGAGTTCTACTACATGATTGGTTCGCCTGTTACATAGTTTGTAGTGCTGTTACGGTGTGGATTGATCATTATATCCTGGGAGACAAACGCCATTGAAATCCGTTAGTATCGTTGCGGGGGCGAAATTTGTCTTAAGGACATAGTGTTAAACACTAGCCTTGATCAACCTTCTTCTGCGAATTTCTGAGAGTCGTAGATCCAACAACAGAGTACTGTTTTTCTGCCTTCAAACAGTAAGTGGATTTCAATTTAATTTTTAATTACTTTTTATAATTCTGTTTTTTTAGTTTACTTCACTATTGTGTAGAACTGTTTCCTAAATACTGAACTATTACTGTATGTACTCGGATTAACATAAATTCCATGAGAAAAGTAATAATGCTATTCATACCATATATAGGTCTTGCATAATTCAATACCACATCCATCGATGCCTCCGTGTGTGTCTTATTCTTACCCACCATATATAAAATGATAGCACCTTAGAGCTAGATGGGCGAATGAAGGGCTATCCTGGTAAATGATAAAAATTTGGTGATCCCGACCCATTCATAATTTGAATCAAAGTGGGCTCTACCCATCTAATTTCAACATTTCCCAAGGGCCAATGGCCACTTAAATACCATATATGCCGACTGTCCTCATTCAACGAATATGTTAAAACGACCAGATGAGTGGGGGAAAAAAAAAAAAAAGACAGGTGGGACCCATTTGATGAATGGTCCGGAATGGCCTAAGTTTCTTTGGACTGTTTGCCATTTGAAAATGGATCCCTGGCTGCAAACCCACGTGTCGCCCGTGACTCCTCTACCCCAGAGTATTTCATCCCACGTGGTAGATGGTGGAAGGAGAAACTTGGGCACAGTGGGACCCAAATAGTTTTCTTCAGCATGGTCTCACTCGCAGTTTTGAAATTTGCAATATTTGATTGCAGACCGTCATCTTAGACCAACTGAAATGTCCCTTATAATAAATTAGATAGAACAATTAGAAAATGAGATGCCTTCCTTATTTCCATTTCTTAATTTGAGAATCTCCGCCAAACACCATGATTGAAAGTGAGAGACTGTATTTTAATCTATTCGTAATGTTCAAGATTAATCAGATCAAGCTTTTGCTTAGGTTTATCACAATCGAGTCTTATTCTTAAAAGGCAGGAACATGAGAAAATCATTCCACTTGAGTCAATCTAATCGGTATTAATTAACACTCTCAATTTCATTCAATAAGTTAGATCCAATGAAAATCTTCATCCTTTTATTTAGAAAAGGTGTTATATTTCATTAAAAGGTCAAAAAATCAGTCTCTGAGTGTTAGTGGAAATGGTTGATTGAGATTTTCAAATATAAAGGCTGGTATCTATAAAAATAGAAAAGGAAGGTAGTTTTTTATGTGTGTCGCAACATACAAGGGGTTATCTGTAAAAATAAAATGCCTTTTTTCTTCTTATATGCCCCCTTGCTACTTTCTAATTTGGAAAAGTTTGATATCTCTCTCTCTCGCTCTCTCTCACTACTCTCAGCTAAAACACAGACATTGTCACGTTGATTGAATCAAGGCAGTTAAAGCATGGCAGAGGAAGATCCACAGGAACAGCTCTTGCAAGCCCAGATCCTGAAACATACTTTCGGGTTTGTATACTCCTTTGTTCTCAAGTGCTCCATTGAGTTGGGCATCTTTGACACCATTCACAACAACAGGGGCAACCCAATGACTCTCTCAATTCTAGCAACTTCCATTTCCAACACCATTCTTTCCATATCCAACCACAAGCTATACCGTCTATTGAACTATTTGGTGCACATGGGACTCCTACAAAAACATGTTACTTTTGCTGTAGAAGGAGAAGGAAGGAAGGAAGAGCCAGAGTTTTCATTAACTGATTTGGGTGAATTTCTCCTCAAAGATGGAGAGAAGAGCCTTGCCAGTTGGGCTCTAGCGATTATCGACGAGGGCGACATGGGCTGTTGGCATCAACTTAGCAGCTGTTGCTCGTCCAAAGACGATCAAAGGACGGCATTTGAGAGGATATATGGGGCCAGTGTTTGGGATCTTGCAGCAAAGGATGCAGAGGTTAACAGGGTAATCAATGATGCAATGGCGGGCGACACAAGGTTGGTCATGCCTGCATTTATTCAAGGTTGCTCTAGTGTTCTTGAAGGAATAGGATCGATGGTTGATGTTGGAGGTGGTACTGGCATGGCCATGAGTATGGTGGCAGAGGCTTTCCCTCACCTAAAATGCATGGTTTTCGATCTACCACATGTTGTAGCAACTGCACCCCAGCTCTCTCATGTGTCCATGGTTGGGGGAGATATGTTCCAATCCGTGCCTAGTGCTGATGCCATTTTATTGAAGGTATTATTACTATTCATCTCGGTTTCCTATTCATGGGGTTAGAAATTTTTGCATTTATGATCATTTTTGCATACATCTTGCTTAATTCTTAGGAACTTATGGTAATTATAAATAAAGTTTTGAGAAGTATTCGTTTGTGTGGTGAGGATTTCACGCTTGCACGGGTTTTTATGTTCACCATCTTCAAGGGAGAGATGAGTCTTGCCCGAGAGATGAAACTTACCATTTTCTTAAAAAATTTAAATCATCTCCATCAAGAAAAATCAATTTCTTTTATCTTTTCACAAGAAAAACATCGCGTACAAAACAACGAATAGTGGCCTCAAAGAAAATGAGAATAATTTGTGTCTCTATAATAGAATCATCTCACTTCCAAAGAGGTAAGGAGTAAAGGGTCGAAAATTAAAATTTAAATTGGACCATTACTTCTTTGAGATTTTAGTTTATAAAGGTGATACATGGGTAATCATTTTCTTTCAAACGAGGGCCTCTAGTGTATTTCTCTTTAATGCTTTGGAATAGGTTAGAAATTTTATGTATTCAATGCAGATTAAGAAAATGGCCCCTTGTGACGAATTTGCCCCCTACTCACAATTTTTTTACAATGTTCTTTTAAATGACAAAGGGCAAGCATAGAAGAGTCTCTTGATGTCAATTCAATCCCTTCACACCCGTATACCCGGCCACATATATGGGCAATAACCCAACTTTGATCCTCGCCGAATTCATGTTCATTGTGGGATTTGGTCACCCTACTTCTACAATATATAATCTTTAGGGTTCTTAAAAATTTATAGCTATCAACATAAAAAAGAAAACGATTTTTACTCGGAGAAGACCTTTTTATCCCAAGTTAGCTACAGGAGGTTGGGGTCATGAGGCTAGCAGGCAGGTAATGCACTGACATCAATCATCCTTCCTCTTAATAATAATAATAATATTATATGTTTCACTATGCAGTTCATGCTCCATAACTGGCAAGACGATGAGTGTGTAAAGATTCTGAAGAAATGCAAGGAAGCCATCCCCAAAGAGGCAGGAAAAGTCATTATCATGGACATTGTGGTCGACTCAGAGATGGAAAACAGTGATCTGACTCATAGTAAGCTTAGTCTCGACATAGACATGATGATAACTTCAGGAGGTAGAGAGAGGACTGTGGAGGAATGGGAGAGGCTCCTGGATATAGCTGGTTTTAGGAGCCATGAGATTATTCCCATCATAACTATTCAATCAGTTATTGTGGCATATCCATAGGGTTTTACTGGCATTAAACAGCAGCCAGCAAAGTCAGTACGCACCACATCAGCAGAAGTAAACCTCCTTAAGCATATTCTCAATTATTCTATATATGATTGCATTTAAAAATTGGGCTTCTTGTCATTTGAAGTCCTTTCTTTGGATTGAACCAATCCCTGCACTGAAATAATGCAATGAGCCCCTTCAAACTAATGGATGTGCACGTACTTATCCTTTGGGGGGCCCGTTTGGCAATTTATTATCAAAGTTAAAGTAATATAAAGCGGCAAATCAAGAGAGAATAAAGTATAAAAGAGTTATGATGATATTTTGTATTTTGTGAATCAGTAGGGAATTTTTTTGACTTTTTATGTAAAAAGTGTGTATTTTTTTTTATAAAGGAAATTACTTTTTGACTTTTTTTATAAAAAAATGAGAGAATTTTGAAGTTGTGTATTTTTTATGTGACCTCTTATCTAAAAAATAAAAATTTTATATTATTTTTACTAACCTAATAAATTTTCGAGGAGGCCTGCTTTACTCTATATATATATATATATATATATATATAATCACTGTTCAGGCGCAGTTCTGTGATGTCCCTTTATATCTTCTTGGAGTCTTTTCAATAGAAATGGTCAAATATTTCTGGGTTTTACGTTTGACTATTCCTATGTGGGAAACAACATCTGACCCATGTGTGCAAGTTGAAACACCCTAACATGAGACTTTCTTTGGAAAACTCATTATTGAATAGTTTTTATAAGTTCATAAAAAGAAGAGTTTGAACAGACAACCAGTTAGATTTAAACAACTTGTCCAATCAAACTCTGAATCAATTTTGAAAAAAGCAGCAATTAGAAAGTCTCAAATAAACCAAAATCAATTTAGGGATTGTTTGGTTGCATCCAAATGAATTTCTAAGCATTAATGACAAAATGGGCTCAAATGAAGGATTATTATTTATAAAAAAATTCAAGGATGAAGAATATAACGTGAAGATATAAATTAGAGCTCAACTTTTTTAGGATTTGATCAATTAAGATGGTGCTTGGATATTACGTTCTATATTTATTTAATTCCTTTTTCCTTGGATAGAGTAAATTACATGGATATTTATAGATCTTCACCTTTATTTACTCAAATTTATCTACTTTTTAAAAATACATTTTGTAGAATGTCTATGAATTAAATTCCATGCAAACACAACCACTGGCCCCTTAAGGAAATGATCATTTAATTTATTGAGAAAAAATGGTCACAAGGGCTCTGACACTTATAAATTCGAATTAGAAAGATAAAAGCCCTCCCATTGTGCAAATGCGTAGACAGCACCTAAACAGGACATGAGGGCTCAAAAACTCACACTTCACTTCGTAATAATTTACCATAAGAGAGAGAGAGAGAACTGCCAAGAAATGAGTAAAGTATTTGCACCCAACTCGCAACACGAAAAACGAGAAATGCCTATGACGGATTTTTTTTTATTTTTTAAATTAAGAGTTTGTATTTTCAAAGAGAAATTACAAAGAACACAAGAATTGAGAGATAACTGTAAGATCGCTTACATACTTTTGACAGAGAAAGCAAAAAAGAAGAGCTAACCACCAAAATCCAAACCAGTTGCAGACCACCCACATGCCCGCCTACTAAAAATAGAAAACTCAACCCAATGCACAGTCATACAAGAAGGCAAAGGCAGAGGGCAAAAATATCAGAAAGACCAACGAAACATAGCAATAATGCGAGTAAAATCAGCAAAACATAGCAAGCTTAGTCAGCAAATTCAGTTAGTTGGCCATTACTTATGTAGCTACTTGCTCTACAAGAAACATGGGTCCCAGCTTTAGAAAATTTACTAAAGACTTCAACTCTCAGGTTCTTAATTAGGGCATTTAATGTCCTATTTTTGAATCTCTGCTGTAATGCTTCTCTAGCTTAAAGACGTCAACTCTTAGGTTTTTGCTAATTGTTGGTTGCCTAGATGTATGCAGACATTCACATGATGAAATTTAGGGAGGACCCTATTTTATCTCTTTAACATTTGGATAAAGACATACACATGCACCCAGAACCCTTCCGGTAGAGGGGGATAGCTTTTAAAACCAAAGGATCTACTCAACTTAAGATAAGAATTAAATGGATGAAGTCAAACTTTCTTAAGAAATCCCTTCGTACTTGCTTATGAATTGTTCATCTCTAATGTGAATTTATCTAAATTATATTAATTGTTGAATTGATAATGCAAAATAAAGTAGAGCACTAAACATATATAATAGGGATACAAGGACGAATAACAATTCTTTTTCTCATCACCATTTCTTATGTTGTTAGTGGCATATAGCCATATGCAAATGGCCACCTAATAAACACCTAAAAAGGGATATGACAGACACATGCCATTTTTCAGAGTGCGAGAGTTGCCACTAATTAAAGCATAGTGTGCCATGTGATCAACTTTGCTGGGTGTTGGGACTCTAGTTGAGGGTAGTAGACCTCAGGTGAGGTGACCGAGCTTTTGGGTGAGAAAAGTAGACATTGGACAATTAGAAGGGATTCACTTGTTCACTAATCTAAACTAGAACTAGACCCTTTTCAGCTTTTGTTTGCTAATTGTGCATCTTGTAGCTTGTAGATATTCGGCAGTTATGCAGATGTGTCTAGTTGAACGAATTGTTGATGTCTTTACTAGTCTGCCTGTATAAAAACAAAGTCTGAATCTGTTTTTAATTTCTTAGGGATTGGACCAAACCATCCATTCCACCGGTTTACCCTTTAGGTTCCATTTTAAAAAGATGAAACTCTTCCATCAAAATGCCTCACTAACTTTGAAATTCCACTAAAACCCCTACTTTTATTTATTTAACACATACTAGAATTATTGATATATATATATATATTGGATAAAAACGCTCATTCACGTATGAGTTTGGATTATCTAAGAGAGATCCTAATTTGAAGGAGTGAAACTTCACAGCACGACTCACTTATTGAAAATTCGAGTAATTCAAAATAAACAGCATTGCAGTGTGTATATGGGGCGTTTGAGTCTAGTGTATGGAATATCCGAATCAATAAATATGCATAAGTTGGGTTGATCACGTTTTTAATCAAACATTCTATCTTATAGCAAGGAGAATATCTCATTCCTATTAGGGCAAACTTTGGAGATGAATGGCTCATAGCTTCATTAGGTGGGACCCGCTGTGAAGTTCTACTCTTTTAACTCAAGATAGTTCTAAGTGAAAGCATTAGACAACAAGTGGTTGGCAACCCCCATATATCATCCGTTGCTCAGTGTCTTGATAAACTATTCTTCTGACATACGTGGGTTATCCTTTTAATTTGTGAGATTTCCCCCCTCACTTTTGTGGGCTCTCTTGGGTTCCACCTCCTAGACTAAGATTTAAGAGAAAGCCCACACATATAAAGAAGACAGCCGCACAAACGGAAAGAAGGTCTTCACCAGTGTTAAAGAAGCCCACACAAGCAGGAAAAAAGACCGCGCAAGTGAGAAAAAATGTTATACCTAAAGTTCGAATCCTCTGCAAGTTTACCTCCTAGGATGTTGTTAAAAGAAGAAAAGGCCAAAGCATTAGAGTAAGTATAAAAAGAAAAAACAAAAAAGAAAAGAAAAGAAAGAGAAAGAGAAAGAGTGGAGAAATTGAAAAAGGCCTTAAGTTTTAACCTTATTTTAAAAGTTTTGGGGATGAACACTTATAGTTCTATGGGTCAAACCATCGAAGTAAGAAGTGAAAGCATTTGGAGTAAAAAAAAAAAGGTAAAATATTAGAGTAAAAAGAAAAGAAACAAGAAGAAAGAGGATTTTACAAAAAAAAAAAAAAAAAAAACAAAACAAATTAAGTGACCAGTGGATCGAAAAGATAATTTTAATTGATCTTGCACCAGATCAGTCATTTTATCAGAAAACATATTTTTTTAACAATTTCTACTAACATCCCTAACAACCTTTATTTTATAACGATAAGGTCCCTATCAACCTTTGTTTCTACTTGTCACATAATATGTTTTTTTAGAGTAAAAAGAAAAGAAATAAAAAGAAAATAGAAGAAAATAAAAATAAAAAGAGCCGTGCATTTGAGTCCTGCACTTGCACATGTTAAATAAGCAGGGCCCACCGCAGAGCACGAGGAAGAGGAGTTGTCTTTCGTCTCTCTGAAAAATCTCTGTTTCAAATATTGCTGCGTGACTCCGTCTCCGAAGTCCGAACCGTTTTCGAATTTGGAAACTCTCTCTCGAGTCTCTCTCAAATCCGAACCACATTCAAATACCTATATATCTACTATAAATATGCATACGCAACAGAAGAAGAAAGAGAGAACTAGGGTTTTTTCTAATTGAAGTTGAAGGCGAACTGTTGTTGAGTTGGCTTACAGAGACCCTGTTTCTATACTTTCCCACTTCTCCATCAAATCAAAATCAATGGCTGATGTTCTTCGATCATCATGCTGCCCTCTTCTCCTCCACTCTCCCCTTCGATTCCCACAAACTACAAGAATATCGCTTCCCTTGAATCACCGAAGAAACCCAGATGGGACAAGGGTTTCTAGTGATTCTAATGCTCCCCCACTTTTCTTCAATCATCGAAAGACTTGTCCTTCTTTTAAGGTATCTTTTATTGAAAAACTCCCCTTCTCTTTTTTATTAATCTTTCTCTTGTTTCTTGTAAATTTGTCTTCTTGTCTTGAAAACCCATATTTTTGTTGAAAACCCCTCACTTGGGTCTGTTAGATATCAATGACACTTAAAGCCCTTGATTGGTTTGTTGATATGGAGAATTCTTTAGCAAATGATTCCTAACTGTTTCTTCTATGTCTATGTTGTAACTTTGTTTTTAGGTACATGCAACAGCTGTTGAAAAAGATGATGAGCTAAAATGGTGGGAAAGAAATGGTGCCCCAAATATGGTTCACATCCATTCCACAGAAGAATTTCAAAGTGCCTTAAGTCAGGCTGGTGATAAACTTGTGATTGTTGAATTTTATGGCACTTGGTGTCCTTCTTGTAGAGCATTGTTCCCAAAGGTGACATTTCTTTTACCCTGTAATAATTTTCTAACTGATATTCTTGAAATTAATCTATCCTAGAACAAAAACCTTGAGAGTAACTGTTTACTTTATAGTAAATGTATGCACACAATTTGAAGGTATTCATTATTGCATCGACATGATTGTAGGTTTGAGTCATTCACTCATTTTACTACCTGTATAAGAATGTTGTACATAGATTGCACAATGATCAATATTAATGGATAATTTATCTGCTCCCTAACAATGATTGTAACTAAAAGAATGTGGCTCACTTATTGCCATCTTTATACAACTTGATATGGTTTCCGTTCTTTTAAAAGTTGAAATAGTATTTCGCATGCTTCTTGAAGGTTTTTTTTTTTTTTTTTATATCTTGATAAAATTTTAACAATTATTCAAAAGATGTTGGAAAATACTAGAAACCATAATTTTTTCCCTTTTTTTTTTTTTTTCTTTTGTTAGTACTATAACCAAAATATCGGTCCCCTAAAGTCATGACATCCTGAATTGTTGTTTAATCTTTGACTAGTAAATATATTAACCTTCATCATTTATAATTTATAAATCCATCAATATAGCCCATAACTAAAATTCAAATCACTCAGAATAACTATCACCCTTTATATTAGTTTTATGAGAGATCTCACATAAATTGAAGTTGGGCCCATTGACAAATTAACCATCCCACATGATTTGGATCGTTGGCCTATGAGATGCACTGTGCTTTCTATCTGTTAATGACCTTAGATCGACTGTTGGCAAGAATCAATGTTAGGTCCACTATTAGATGACCACCATATACCACTCGAATTTTCCTAATATTTTAGTGATCAACCACATGAACTTTCTTAATAAATATGGATTCAGAGCTCTTTTTCTGATTTGCCGATGGTTTGTAAGCTGGTCATGATGAGGAAGGGCTGGTTCAGTTCTGTTTTAGGGGTGCTGGAAGCTTCATTGGAGGTTGTGATGATGGGGATTTCAATTGTAGATGGTGTTGGCTGTGATTGGTTACATAGAAGTGCTGATATGTTTCTTGATTGCAAACTGTAATGATGTGAAGCGATGTGCATTGGAGGTGTTGGATATGAGCCAAAAGGAAGAAGGTAATGGCATCAAAGACGAAAGCAAGGAATGGGTGGGATTTTGACATGGAAAATATGACTCCATGGATGGGCTGGGGTTATGATCAGTTTAGATCTGAAATCTTAAATCCATTAGGGGTAAAACCATACATGGGGAGGACATGAATGGTCTTGATCTGGTATGGCAAAGCCATTGGTTTGAATGGCATTGATCTGGGACAGATAAAGGAAAGACGAAAGATGGTTTTGAAGTGGGCCAGATATGTAACTTTCAGTTTGTTATAGATAGTTTCTGTATTGCAGGTTTCAGCCAGCATCAAATATGAGAAACTCAGATCAGATCCTACATGCATGCAAGAACCTGATCTGTTTGGGCTGGTTATGAATATCAATATTGGAAAGATCAAATGCCCATTGTCAACTTTCTAAACACGGCCTACATCATGAAAGATCAAATGCCCATTGTCAACTTTCTTTTGCTACTCTACTAAACCAATTAGTCTTCAAACATTGTATGATATTGTGGTTTCATGTCATAAATATTTACCAGAACAAGTTGGTTCCTTGTATCAAAGATAGGAAGAACTACCCCACATCAGTGACACTGGCGGACCTAGAATTTTCGTTTGAGGGTGCGGACCCAAACCGGCAATTCGGTTTTGGGAACAAATCTAGGATTTTCATGCGGGTTTTGGGGGCAGACGTAGGAATTTTATGTGAATTTTCAAAGTAGAGCCAGAATTTTCATTATGATTTTAAAAGCGGATTGAGGTCCAATTGGTGCGACTCCCCCCACATGATTGTACTTGAGTCCGCCCCTAATCAATGATGGTTCCCTGGCATAAGAAAAGGAAACAGAGTTGACAGAGAACTTGATGGATGGGTAAATGGGTTGCTGTGGGGATAAAGGTACACTCCAAGCTTTGGTTGTGGTTAATGTCATTTTTATGAAGATTGGGCAGTTGGGGGCTTTGCCAATTGACTGGATCCTTAGGTTGATTTGTTGATCTGATGATAAGCCCGAGAATCAGTTGACCTGGGGCGCAGAATCCTCCATGTCACTTTTTGGATAATTCTCAATCCAAAGCCAAGTGAATCACTTGATTAAGATGGAGATCCTCAACTAAGTAAGAGAAAAAATCATATTAAAATTAGAATAAAAAACTTTCTATTTCATTGATCCCCATCAGTGCATAACGTGTATACAATGTAACTGATTGGCCAAACAACTGAACTTGTCACAAACCAATTAGCTACTTGTATAATAATTCAACTAACTGCAAAATAAAATCTCTTAATTATTCTAACGTGATTCCTTCAACAGTACAAGGGCCAGCATTCTCAATCAATGGATAGGCCTTATTGGGCCTACATGGGTCCAATGGGGACTAACTGTCTACATAAAAAACTGTCAAAAAAATAAAAAATAAAAATGAAGTGCATTAATGCTTATTTCTTTAAAGGAACACAGATTCTGTTGATGCTTGTACCTACTTGTGGTTGGTTAAATGGACTGGCCAATTTGAGTGGTTGACTTTTGGACTGGCCAATTCTAGTCGAACCTGACTGGTCAGAATGGAGATCCAGTCTGGCTTTTTAGAACATTTTATCATCATGCTCTTGCATCGAGTCATTTTAAAGTGAAGAGCTTAAAGGGCTTTGGTTTTGTTACTTCAATTGTTTGCTATGATTTTTTTATTCCTTTTCTTAATATTGATTTTCTTGTGGATTTTCCAGCTTTGCAAGACTGCTCAGGAACACCCTGACATTTTATTCCTCAAAGTGAATTTTGATGAGAATAAGCCAATGTGCAAGAGTTTTGATGTGAAGGTGCTTCCTTATTTCCATTTCTATCGTGGTACAAGTGGAAAGTTGGAATCCTTTTCCTGTTCACTGGCTAAGGTAGATAATGATTATTCTTTATTCCTTTTCTTTTGTAAGTAGGTAACTATACTTAACATTTGATGATGATCATTACTAAAATCTGTTCAATGAATAACAAATAATAGTAATAATAATAATTATTATTTTTATTATTACCACTGCTGCTGATGCTGCTGGTAGCAGTTATAATTTCTTAACTTAAACAATTGGTACTTGAATATCTTATGTTAAATCTGGCCGTCTCACTTACCAGCTGTGGCCCTTTTAATTTTTTTAAATCAGCCAAGTTGTGTCGTAGTTAACCCCCAGATGGTTGATTCTGATACTGATATGAAAACATGGCTAGGACTCGCTCCACTAGTCAGAATTGGAATGCTACTGTCTTTACTTGACAAACATATGAGGTTTTATAGCTCGGATCTGATGCTTTTTGCCCACCTTTTACCTTGGAGGGCATGAGCATGGTTTTCGGGAGCTTTTAGCTTGAATTTTCTGGGTTAAAACCCATAATTGCGAAGTTTGAAGATACTCACCCCATTCTCTTTCTGGGTTTTCTGTTTTGAAAGTATGTTTGAGGTTTGATTTCTTCTTCTTCTTCTTTTAAATGATTCATGTAATTGGTGGTACTGGTAGTATCATGTAGACCTAGTTTTCAGTATGCGTACATATAATTATATTACTTTTTTTCTTCAAAATTCATTTTATTGTAAAAGTAAGATACAGTTACATCTATTTTGATTTTTTTTTGTTTGATGGAGTTACATCTATTTTGATTTTTTAAAATTCCCTGTATGTGTTTATACCATTATTTGGAGTATATATCCATGGATTTTGACCTTTGATCTATGGATCTGCATGTATAGATATGTGAATGGACTCTGGATTTATATTCATAATCTCTTATTGTAGCTTTGTAGCCCATTTATGACTTCATCTTAACATTTATGTTTTACGATTTATGAGTTATTGATGTATTGAGTTATGATCCCCAATAAAAAAAAAAAAAGTTGAGATTCTTTATTGTGTTTCTTTATGATTCGTAAGTTAGTTTTTCATTTTTTATTTATTGGTAATGTGACTAGAACCCACTACCTTAAAGTTGCAATAGTGCGGACCTTTCAGCTTAACCTCAAAAGTTTAGTTGTGAAACCATACCCTTCGCTAATGTTTAGGCCTGAAACTTTTGGAAAAGTATAAAAATGTTTTCATTTTCGTTTCAAGTGTATTGGCTTTGGGGGGGACAATACATCTGTAAGCTGTTCATCCTGTTTCTAACCCCAAATTAGTGCTATTGGAAATTCGAAGAAAGGGGGAAGAAGAAAAGAAAAGAAAAGAAAAGAATAGGCAATCACTGTTAATGACCATCTCAGCAACACTATATAGTTGCTAATGGGAGAAGCATCCAACTGCTAGTTTTATTTTAGATAATTATGAAATTCAGTGTCTCATCGATCTGTCAGGCCACAAGCTGTTACTAATGGCATGGGCTGGACTGACATGGTTGAGCAAATGACTTGAATTGAAGACTTGGCTGAGAAACATGTCCCTACTTTGCACAATTGAAACCTTGCATTCTACATTCTGTTTCGGATGTTTCGTTTTCCCCTCTCATCTTTATTCTGTTGATCTAACTGCCCAATATAATTGTACAGTTTCAGAAAATAAGGAAAGCCATTGAAAGACACAGTACTGCTCGTTGTAGCATTGGGTCAGGCCATGGGCGTTGAAGACAACCTTCTTGGAGTTGTTGATCCTGTGGACTGCAGAAACCACCCCTAGATAGCCCTATCTCTCTATACTGTCGAGGACTGTTGAAGCAGTCTGTATATGTTCAATATCTTTATAAATTGTCTGGGCAGAATGTGTGGCATTCTTTTCATTCTTTCCATTGCAACTCTTCAACGATTGTGTTGAGGAGAAATTGCAAAGGTATGAGAATTTTATGTTATTAAGCTCGAATATCCAACCTCATTTTGTGACATTTATACTTGTAGCCTGTAGTCGGGTACGAAAGGAAGATATCCAAGAGCATGCTTATATCTAAAAGTTGATCGTTGTGTTGAATATTGCCATGTCTGTTTGAGTAAATTCTGGACTAGTTCAAACATTCCATTTTGCAGTTTTGGGTTCTCCATTGATTTTGGCTGCTCTAGTACTGAACTCATATGAAAGTCTGCTGAAATTGTATAATCGACATGTGTTCATGGTAAACAATACAACTTGCTCTGTAGTTCAGCAAGTCCCTAAAAGACAAATCACTTGTGAGGAAACTTCTCTATAATTGGTCACTTCAGTTGTTGGATGAAGAAGCTTGTAACAAATCTCATAAAATCAAGTCACTGCCATTAGTAAACCATGGATGTTTTAACCTTTTAATTGTTTCAACTGGCCACAGTGCACAGTGCATGCCTTCTTAGGCAGGCATTGCAGGACAATCATAACAGGTCGCCTTCGTGCCAGTATGGCCTGCAATGGAGAATTCTTGTAAATAAAAGCTGTCATCTCTCATTGAGAAATGAGACTAATCGAGGCTGCCTGTGCTAAAAACATATCCATCCCATAAATGAGAATTGGATGCACTAACAAGTTCATAAAGTTTGTTTCAGATTTGTTGCATATATATATTTTAACCTTAACATCACACCACTGGTAACTAAGAGAAATGGGGTTTCTATACTATATAGTTTGAGAAGGCGGGCAGAGTGAAATGGGTTCTTTTCATTATAGAAAAGTCGTATTTGATCATCCAAAATTTATTTTTTCCTATAATCTATGGAGAGTTTTGGTTTTTTTAATGATGTTCTACTATATGACTTTTTCATGTTGTTGAAAAGACTGATGTGGGAGATGATTAATAAAAATAAAACATAACAATAATTCACAGTTCACACAATAGACAATCAATTTAGCTGGTTAACCACAAGAGCCAAGCCCCGAGGTGGTACATTGAATCAAGTTTTCATCACGTGCTTGACAAAGAAACAAAAAAAAAGAAGTTTTATCATCACTTGCCATACACTACATTAGAAAAATGGTACAAACAAAGTCTCACATGGCACGAGCGTTGGTCTTAGGCATGTGCATAGAAAATTTGTTCTTAAAAAGAACAAATTTGTTACTTACTAAAAAAACCCAAAAAAAGAAAACCCATTGTCAAAGTTCAATGTCAGGCCAAGGAAAGAGATCATATCTTGTACCGTACACATATGAAAACCGAGTGTCTTTGTGTAAGGAACTGTTTCCTAATACGAAAGTATGTACTAATTTTAATAAATATATAGACCTTAGAATCGCAAGGGCAAATTGTCAACTTGCTATTCTCAATGTCACTTTCTCCTGATCCGTTCAATCCCATATTTTTGACCCCAACTACCAGGTGCATGTGTACTACCATCACGGAGGCCATCATTTTCAAGCAGCAGTACCTATCCTGAGACACATCCGGCAATTTTATGGCATTCAAACACTATATTATGAAATTACATTGTGGGACATTGATGACTGAGAAAATTTCATGAATCGAGTTTAGACCATTCCGCAGTGTCTCATTGGGAAAGTTCATGAATCAAAAGAAAGTGGGGGTGGAACCCAAAAGACAGCAAGGATGCAGCTTCTAGGTCCCCAATTGGCGTCTGAAACCATTAAATGCATGTGGTCTGAAACAAGCTAATGGTCCCAAGAATCGTTTTCCTTGACCTGCCCCGGTTCGTTCGATGGGAATGAGACATCTTAGTCAACTTGTAGACTTTTCTCTACTGTTTTTGAAAAAAAGGGATGGGTGGAACCCTCCATCTTGTTTCTATTTTAGGTGACATGCAATGAAATTACGACACAAACGCCGTCCGTTTCTAGCTAGGAAATATATGCTGGACTGAGTTCTATGGGCACCCACCCAACTTTCATCCATTGAAGAAATGATAATTTGTTTATTATTATCATTAGACAATCTGTCATATATGTTTACTATCCACAGTGGTAGTGAGATTTTTCCAGCGCCTGCGCAAATCACTTGGGCTTGTTTTTCTTTTTCTAGTGGATGAGGAAGTTTCCATGGATCTAACTTTGAGTGCTTTCCATTGTTTTTTCTTTCCTTTGTAGGGATGGATCTTCTTCTCATCTTTTCCAAATGAAAGGAAGTTTCCACGATTTGAGAAAGAGAGCTTAGCTAGTGTCTTCTAGAGATAATAACAAAATGAAATTGTACTCTGTGTAGGACCAACTTCCCTGTGTATGACGTGCTTCTCATTCCTCCATTAATCTTTAAATGAGTATTCAAATGTATTTAATCTGTATACTGTACGTATCTAAAGAGTGAACACAATGCATGAGATTCTCCATACTAGTAGTAGTAGGTGTGCGGACCAATATGAATGCAAAACATGCATGGTTTGGAATCTCAACCGAAGATGTGAACGGCTGAAACTGTTTTTTCTTTATATTTGGAGGGTTTGAACCAAGCTGCCTTATTATATATTGTTAAAGCATCTCCAACAGGTACTTCATTTCTCCATATGCCATTTTAAAAAATAAAGGTTTATGTGGCAAAAAAGGCATATGTAAATTTGGCATCTCACTTGGGCAACTCCAAGAGAGATGTCAAATTATTATTTTATTCTTTTTTCATTTAATCCTCATTTGCTTTATTACATATATCTTACTTATATTTAATGGGATTTGGTACGATTTAAATATTATTAAAGTAATAAATTATTAAAAAATAAAAAATGCACAAATTGTAATTGAAATCCATTTTTCATTGAAAAGGTAAAATCAAATTACATAATATTATAGTCAATTACAAGCTTCTTCATATCGACCTTGAAAATCCCAACTCCAAAGATTTCTCAAATTCATATAATAAAAAATCTCAAACGGTAAAAAAAAATATTCAAACGGTTGAAAAAGGATAGGTGACCGTTTGGAGTTTTACTAACAGCTGGTAACTGTTGGGACATTTCAAACCTCATTATTTAATTAAAAAAAATAAAATGGCATAGGACTTTTCCCATGCCATTTTTGGCATACCAAGTGATATGCCTTTTGCCAGCAAAGAAAAGGCAGGACTACTGGAGCATGTACAAGACTTTATTTTAAGCCGTTGGAGGCTTAGTTAGCAATTTAACACCTCTGTTGGAGGTGCTCTTAGGGATTTGATATTTCAATACCCCTAGAACACTCAATTTTCAATTTCATGATTAAAATTTTATAAAACAACTTTGGTATCCCTTTTTTTTTTTTACTTTTTTGTCCTTAATCCCATGATATCATAGAAATTTAAAACCCATGATATCATGGGATCCAAGATCCAGGTAGCTTTTCAACTTTTAATATTTGGATCCTATGATATTATAGGTTTTTGAACTCCCATGATCCAGGGAAAAATGTTCAAAAAAAAGTGTACCAAAGTCAAACTATTTCTAGTGACATTTACAAGATTTTAGTCATGAAATTAGGATTTAGTGTTTAAGTGGCATTGAAATGTCAAATTTCCTATATTGTTTACTGAGCCGTGAGGTGATATTCTTACCCAACATTCTCCTCCAAAGATCCAAAATCTAAATCCAGCAAAGGGTATTCGAAATGTTTGAAATTTTTAAGCAATGTGCTTTTATAAAAGAGTCAAAGGAGTTTAAAATAATCTTGCCTATAAGAAATCATTGCCTACTTTTTACCTTAGTAAATTAAATTGTGGGAAACTGATAGGTATCATTCCTTAGCCATTCCCTTTTTCCACTTTCAATGCATCTTAAAGGGTTTGTTTGGCTTTTACGCACAGGATGGAAAAATTAGTTTTACATATTCAATCTTATATAAGAAAATGTTACATATGTGAGATACATTATCGTGTTTGTCAAAACCTCCATTTTCATGAGTAAAGGAATACATCTAACAGTTTCAGATGTGTTTATGTTCTTTAGACTTTTTCAAAAAAGTTTCAAAAGCCATGAAGTTGTAAGATATGAACCTAAACCTCTTCATGCTTATCAAAATATGGGAATCAGACAAATTGACCTTTTGTTTACAATTTTTTGTTAACTCTTGGTACTTTCTCGAAGTAGGAATGCCTATCAGATTTGGACTAAATTTATTTGGCTTGCCCCAAAAAGAAGTTAAAAAATGGTCTATTAATTATGGGTTTTCTGTTTTCACCTTTTTCTAGTTTACTCATGATGTCTTTTTCAGAAAGGATATATTTATCGAATTTGTAGTAAAATCATAGATTTTTACTACTAATAATAGGCTTCAATGGCCTCTAATTGCACTTCAGTTGGTTATAACTTCAGTGTCGATGAGTGAGTATATGAGTTTGAGTCATTCTTGTAGCCAAAAAACAATCTAAAAATGAAGGACAAAAGCTGGAGAATTAAGAAATTATTATGTTAATTTGGTATTTCTCCCTTTTCTAATTGAGTAACGCTTGTATCTTTTTCACAAAGGCCATACCTATCAACCTTGGGTATCAAATCGGATAGGGTTTTCTTGGAAATCTCAATTCCATTTCAATGAAATTAGGGAGTTATTGGTCACTCTAAACGTCTCTTTTTGTCATGAGGTTAGATTAGCCAATTCAATCGTGGACGCATTAACCAAGCAAATGATTGATAGGTCATCTCCATTGGTAGGGTGGTACTGGTATAACACTCTTTGTACCTTCTCTCTACCTTTTCTCTCTTTTACTTCTTTAGGTTTGTTTTTGTTGTTTCTTTTTAATAAAGTCTTGTTACTGTTAAAAAAAAAAAAAAAAAAAAACCCGCAAAACCAAACCAAACACAAGGCATTCTTATCAAATCTATTATAAATTTATAAAAAGTCTTCAGAAGAAACAGGATTTTATGGGTCAAAGGAAAATATCTAGGAGACCGAGAAATTTGATTGGAGAAGAAATAACTAGCTACCGTTTGCCCAACGAAAGTGAATTCTATGATCTTGGTGATCTAGAGGAAAATTGGCTGAGGTACTAACGTGAAACTTCAGGGAGCAATTCATAAGCCGTGCATGTGCATCTATCATTCATGTAGAATAGGCTATACGGGTTCTTTTTATTGCAAGAATTTATGAGGGAATTTCCCTTGCAGGGAATGTGAGGGCAATACATGTCTTTTATTAATGGAATTTAAAATTCATTTGATTTCTAAGAACTTGCTAAATTTTGCATTTCAAATGTTACTTTTGCCACGCAGTACTCTTAGAAATCCAAATTTCAGACCCTTTGACAGACCTGGAGCATTTGGAATTCCTCTAACTTGGAGGACACCCTTTAGAGTTCTTCAAATGTTTGGAAGAAGAAATTTCCCGCCACTTGCAATCGATTGTGAGCTGAGAAATTTAAATGTGGGTTTCCCACCTGAAAGAAATTCTACAATCGTCTGAAATCTCAACCAATGAAATTGGACCTTCACCAATTTCTTTGCAATTCCCATGTCCATCAATCATAAGTCAATCGAATGGACACTTTGTTGCCATAAATTGAGCGATCAAGATTGATGCATACATTGGCAAGTGTATGTTTCTAGATGTGTGTTGTGTTCGCAAGTTGGTATTTTTATTATGTACCGTGTATCAACGTAGAAAAGCAGTAGAGAAAGTGACGTGCATGGTTCTGCCACCTAGTTTGACTCTTTTCAAAAGCTCGCGCGCAAAGACTTTGACCACTACTTTTCCGGAGCTTCCCCATCCGTGATCCGGTCCTCTCTGCATTTTTCCCTCTACCTACTTTTCTAACACAAAACAAATCTCTCTCTTTCTCTCCCTCTCTCTCTCCTCAAAAAAACAAAAGAAAAGAAATAACCCAGATGCGGAAGTCTTTGGAAGTTAAAACCACAAGAAAGAATAAAGAAATCAGAAGAACAGCAAAGAAGAGCTTCCTAGGCAGTGATGCTATGGAGCAGCCATAGCTATTTCTCTCCTTTCAAGTCTCATGGACTCTGTATTCTATCTGGAAGGAAAGGCTCTTTCCAACTTCCTGCAATCCCTTGGACAAACCCTGGGCTGCTCATACATTTGCTTATGGTCCTACCTTCCTCCCCCACACAAGTAAGAAAGAAAAGTTTTTTTTTTTTATTTTCTTTTGTGTACATATGATAAGCAAATAGTTTTACTGTGGCTTGGTTTATCTTGTGAATCACTCACAGTTTGATTTTCATCAGCGTTCTCATCTCCAAGGGAGGATGGTATGATGACGATAGTAACAGGCCAAGCTCTTCCGCCGGGAGTTTCCCTCGGAGTCTTTTTGATGCGTATATGCATTGTATTTGCAGTATTGAAAATGGGTAGAGATCTCATAATGTTCTTGGAATGGAGAGTCGTTTATGTTTTGGGCTTGGTAAGTTTTCCTGATGTGGGTGTCTTTCTGATGATCGCAGCGGCGTCCCCGGAAAGGCTTTCAAGGAAGGACTGCCTTCTTTGGAGCTTGGAGGTCTGGAACTACTGAATTTGGCTTCTATTGAAATCCAACGGCAGTTCTATCAGGTAAGAGTTCATGAACATGAGAGAGAGAGAGAGAGAGAGAGAGAGAGAGAGAGAGAGAGAGGTGAGCTATTCATTATTATGGAAAGATGCTTATTATGGTGTTCTGTGATTGTATCAGGAAGCACGGATTCAGGTCAGTATCGCATATCGTCGGTCACCCACCAACACTAATCTATGAATTGGGTTTGTTCTAATTCGTGACCATGGTGTTGTGTGATTACAGACCGCTATTTTTAATGGGTGCAGAACTGGAGTCATGGAAATAGGCATGTCGTCTCCAACACAAGTATGAATCTCTCTCTCTCTCTCACACATCTCTCATCAGCAAAATCGTTGTCTTAATCTCATATGCTTTTGATTGGGGCTTTCTTAATCAGAAAAACATTTCAATAGAGATGGGAAAGTGGTTCCCTGAAGACTTCACCCCACATCAACAATTGAGAGACCCACGTTTGCCCGATCAGAGCAGACCTTCCTCATCTTCCTCATCACTTAGGTCACTTTCTGTAGGAAGCCCAGAGTACTCCTCCCTGTTTGACCTAGTGAGCGCCTCTTTCGTGCCCGATTCGACCCAAGAAGCCCCAATCGAGCGAGCAATCAGACCTACGTCGGTTTCAGGCCCACCTTACCAGCTCACAATGCAAGCCTACAGCCAACAAAGCAATGTATACTTACCGAGACCTGCAATCGAGGATGCTGCAATGACTAGAGCCATGCTTGCTGTTATCTCATCTCCATCCTCTTCTTCATCCTCCTATAACCCACAAAATCCAACCCACAGACATCAAAGGAGCAATCAAAGAACTGCGTTCAGAGCTTATGATTCAGCTCTTGGTCCCAATTTTGAAAGAAGGCCCAGCTCATACAGCCAAAGCAATATGAAGCGTATGCTTGCCCTCTTGAGAACTATTAGACCGCAGATGCAAGAAATCCGTTCAAGCAGCACTCAGTTGCACCATATGATATCTGAACGCAAGCGGAGAGAGAAGCTCAATGAAAGTTTTGAAGCATTGAGAGCACTGCTTCCTCCAGGAATTAAGGTACGCAGAATTGTTCATGGGGTAGTTCAAATTCCATGGAAGATCATATTAAGAAGGATGCTTGACAATTTGAATTATTCAAAAGCTGTTTCTTGGCATAGCAATATAGAAAAAATACCTAGATATAAATTGCGTCCAAATTTGAATTAAGATGATTATAATTGGTTGATCTTAACATAATCCTAATATGTCTAGATCTTACAAAGAAATAATAATTACAACTTACCTAATATATACTAAATCTGCATCCAATAGGCCGATTTAAATCCATTACAATGGTTTCTTACATTAGATAATGTACATTTCTTTGGATTTCTTATAACATTAATTTCTTTAACATTCTCACCTTAGTTGCGATTGATGATCAGGTGCATTTGATAGATCCACCCTAAATATAGTTTTTTTTTTTTTTTTGTTTTCTCATTTTCAATAGAAATACAAGGCATCTGTGCTTTCCAAAACAATGGAGTACTTGAAATCCTTGAAAGCACAAGTCCTTGAGCTCCAAGAGAAGAACAGTTCATTGGAAGCGAGCCTATTGTCTGTGAAAGAACCTTTACAAGAACCTTTACAAGAAATCCGGAGTGAAAGAACAGTAGTACAAGTTGTCGAAGCCCCTGAGTCATCGTCCCAATCAAGGCGAATTGAGCTGCGTGTGATTGTGAGGGAAGAAGATTGTGAGATGACTGATCTTCTTCTCCGAGTACTAGAATGTCTGAAGCAGATGCAAGATGTGAGCTTAGTATCCATTGATGCTGACACCCATCTGCAGGAAACGAATCAAATCAATCGAGCCATCTTCAGACTCCAAATTAAGGTATTGAAACTGAGAATGATACTACATTCATTTTGGAAATAAGTTTAGAAACTTCAGTATGTGAAGGACTTAGTAATCAATATTGCTTAGTATATTGCAAAGGGATGATTTGGTGTATAGTGTGTACATCAAAAATTAGGATCCACACCTTCCACAGTGACAAACAATCAGACAGCTGTGATGAGTAGGATCCATTACCAGCAAGGGAGTTGTGAAGTGCACCTAATTTGACCAAAACATGTAAAAGGTGGTGCCTTTACTCAACTCATCATCACATCCCTCCGAAATGGCGGTGATATCGAATGGACTAACTGTGCCCTTGTATAAATTGTACATTGGATCATTCCTGTGTAATGAAAATATAACACACTTGTTTACATTTATGTCTTGTTGTTTTTCATCTTCTTCTTCTTCTACTCACCACTTTAGGTCTTAGTGGATTTTCTTTGTGACAAAACCATAACAGCAATTTCTTTCTGATTTTATCTTCTTTTTCTTTCTTTTTTTCTGACATTAGTTTGCAAACAGTTATTGGTTATCTATCCCAAAAGGGTACCCAGATATGAATTTATTCAGTTTTTGTTATTCTAAAGAAACATAGCTAGCTTTGTTTGTTCTTGTAATTTGTGCGTAGGAACTCTAGCTAGCTTTGTTTGTTCTTGTAATTTGTGTGTAGGAACTCCTAGGTATATAATGATGGATAGCATTGCATAAGGCAGGCAATCTCTGGCAAGAGTGATGACTACAAATCACTCATTTGTAGAGTTCATTAATCCCTCTTATCTTGGATCTTGTAATAGATCATTATTGGTGGGGACTGCGAACGTCATGGCAATTCTCACCATCATCATAGGAAAAAATCTTGCACATATACGAGTGGAGTTCTCTTGGAGGGCATATGACATGTTTGTGGGCGCATTTAACTTGTGAGGTGAATGAAGGTTGCTATTAGTTAAATACAAAGAATAGATCAAATGTATGATGCTACGAGTTTTATCATAGGGCATCATCCATAAAATTGCGCTTTAGAACGAAAGCTAGTAATTAACATCCAATGATTCTCATTATTTGTAGTAGATGGATAAGTTGTTTACCTAGTTGGATTTGGCGGGGCTAGAGACCCTCAACACATGACTCATGTCCTCTACTCTAAAATTCAAGACACAGCCTCTCTTGCCAAGGGTGAAGAGGATTGTACTGCTCTCTATTATACACCAAACCCTCAAGTTGTATCTCATCCCAATTTGACAGTGTGTTGATCGTGATATACTATTTGGAATTGGATTGAATCATGATAAAACTTGAATTCTTTCTATAAGAGAGCCCTCTGAGTTTAAGCTTTCATATGGACAAGTCATGCCATATTTAAAAAAATAAAAATAAAAAAAATTAAAGTATGCTTTAGTCTATTTGGGGCTACTTGGATACATGCCAATCACCAGAGGCGGAACTAGGGAGGGACCGGGAGTGATAGGCCCCTCCAACATTTGGAGAATCACTACTAGGTATGTTTGGTTGGCCCTTCCAAACATTTGGATATTACCGCTAGATATGCTGCTTTGTCTCCCTATCCACATTTTATACTTATACAGTTATACCTCTACTTTTTCTCCACAATTCTCTCTATTAGTTTCTTTATTTAATGTAGTTATGTGTGTCCCCCCCTATCCTTATATAGTCATATCTCTAGTTTTTATCAACAATTTTCTTCAATTAGTTTCTATGCTAATGCAATTAATTTCTTTTTTTTTACACTATTATTTCTAATTGTATAGCTGTGCTTCTTTTTCTCACACAAGTTTTCAGATCTTACCTTGTGAGAAAACTTTCTTAACTATTTATTTAGTAACCTTAATTTTACGTGATATTTCCTAATTTCGACCATGACCCACAACCAATCCAAGTTGATTCATAACATTTGTTAATTATCTTGAAAACGCGTTTAATTGAGTTTTATATTCATATATTTTCCTTTGTATACCCTTGCTTTGGTGTCCTTTTTCAAAATCTTTTTTTTTTTTTCAGATTATCATTAACTATATATTTAAGTATCGTGACTACATGTATAAGCATCAATTTGACAACAACATTCATCAAGTTGTAGGAACTAAGTTGATCTAGAATAATTCATCAAAAAACTTCTCAGAGTTCATATAATATAGTAAAAATCACCTATTTTTGGATTGTCCCAAATCTATTCTTATGTCTAGAAGAAATCAAGGATCAAAATCTCTCTCTTTTTTTTTTTTTTTGTAAAAATTACAAATGCGTTGTGTAAGTTTACGTCTTTTAACTTACGTTTTCTTTATCAATTTACTCTCATTAAATTCTCATTCCCACTGATATGGTTTGATATTTTTATTTATTCATTCAAAATTGTTTATCCATTTTCCTACTTTATAAAACTCTATATCTTTACGGGAAGACGCTCCTATAAGAGATATCTCTCACCTTATATGAGAGATAGGGGTGAGGGCCTCACATTTAAGTTGTTGGCATTAGATATAGATGTACAGGTGTGAGAGCCCCCACCCAATCTCTCATTTGAAGGTGAGAGATATTTTTCGTAGGAGCATCTCTCATCTTTACTAAAAAAGTTTTTTTAGTTTTTTTATTATTTGAGACTTCTAATGCCTTTTGTTAATATATATCCTTTTTTATGGCATTTACACAGTTTTACATCTTATTTAAATATTTATCTTTTATATATTGAACAATGTTTTTCCTTAATCAAATATCTTTAACATGTACATGCTTCACATCGATTCCCCCGTTGACAAAAGGGGTACAATGAGGAATGGAGTGGGTTCAATTATTGCTGGACTCTCTGAGGAAAGTTCCCATTTTGGTTCCATGTTCATGGGTCCCTCTACTTGGAAATTGCTTGTTTACTTGACTGGTGAGCGGTGGGCGAGAATAAGAACCTTGTTCAGGGGTCCAGGTCCAGGCCCTTTTCTTTTGAGAGAGAGAGAGAGAGAGAGAGAGAGACAGACTCTGTGTGTAGGGAGTCATGTAGTAATTAACATTTGTATAGCTGGAAAGAAGATGAGTAACAAGATGTGGCTTGTGATGTTTCTAGGCAAGCGATTGGAACCAAGAGGCATTTGAGGAAGTTGTGACCCGAGCAATTGCTGACATGGGACGAAGAGGACCACCCATTTGACGACATGATGCTAGCTTGCCTATATTGACCGTCTGATGGTCGTCAGCCATTTCGTCATCCCAATCCATCCCATTCAAAGCTGGGGCCCACCACCAGCACCACCACCAAATGAGACGCCACCAACTTCTTCCATCACACCATCATACATAATACATTACTATTACTATTACCATTACCATTACTATTGCTATTGTTGTCATTATAGGGACTTGAGCGGCATTTCTATGTATCACTTTACTTTACTTTCATTTTCTTAGTCCTTTCCCCACCCACTTTTTTTTTTCTTGTGGCTGTAGGCCTCGTTTTGTATTCATTTTTTTTACTTGTTGAGGATAATAATGGAAAGTCCCTTGAGACGGCGGGTTTGACTAAGTAGCTTGTCTTGTTTATTTTCTTTCTCCATGTCACTGGTGATTAGACTCTTCATTTCATCTAATAATCCATTTCAGTTACTACGTCAATGCCTTTTCTAGACGACAGGCTACTCGGATATCTTCCTTTCATTCTTTTAATATGATCTACATCAAGATGAGCCTGTGCTACTTCTTCCAAGTCCTAATATTCTTTGATCACGTGTATATGATGTAATTAGTCTTAAAACTAAGATTCCTTCTTAAAACGGCGCACAGGCGAGGAACCAAGGTCTTGATATGGATTATATATAGTTTGTATAGAAACTGAAGATTGTCATAGATGAAATGAAACTGTTCTACAATTATGTGCTGGACAATGTACAAGTGAAAATGGAGTGATGTTCATTGTTCAGTATGTAATGGAGAGATTGATGCAGTTAAGCTGGTGATCACTGAATACTCTCTTGAGATATTTCAAACCATAGTTCTTCCTTTGATTTTTCTCGGGTCTTTTGTACGCACCTACCTAGAGGGGAAGAGACCCATTTATTGGCATCTACTTCCAACAATGGATAGGACCACTTTGTTGAAATGTCCTTGAACTTGGAGAAGCAGTTGGGAGTTGTTGATGGATCTTGGCTCCGTCAACGACACCACCAAGACCGAGTCATCTTGGGCTATGGTCTCCATGGTGGGCCATACGGACCCATCTACAGGAACAAAGTCGGGGTGTGTGCTAGTGCTAATTCATGGTCCCATTGGATCACTATCAGAATAGTGGGGAATGACTGTGTTAGGGACGTAAATAGGTTCTCAATTCTCATATTATCTGGAGGTTCCGACCCGTTAAAAACCGGATCTGGGTCCTTATTTAGGCCCAGATAAGTAAATGGGTCCGGGTTCGGTTCCACCTTGGTTCAGACCCGTGGACCCGAGACTTGACATATTACCTCAATTTTTTGAGAATCTATCCTAAAATTCATTTTTTTTTTAGTATGATTCTCTACCTAGACCCGGACCTGGATCCAAACTCGTCTCATATATGGTTCTGTTTCCGGTTCCGGAGCCAAGAGACAGGTTCCGAAACAGTTCCGGTTCCGGATCCGGTCCACCTTCTCCTTAACGGTTCCGGTTCCGGGTTCACCATGGACCCGGACCGGAACCGACCCATTTACAACCCTAGCCTGTGTCATTAGAGGAGAATGCCTGTTGGGAACCCAAACCAAGCCATCTCCTACCTGCGTAAGGACAATACTTTGAGATAAAAAAGGGTTAGGTTCCGGTTGGGTCAGTATGGAAGTACATGAGAACCATTACTGGAGATGAAAATAGGTCAGGGTCGGGTTGGGCCCTGATTGTGCTCAACTCAAACCCTAATTACTGATAAGGATCTTATTAATTAAGATCGATCCAGTCCAGGATACAGGATCCATGCTCGTGGCTGATTCAAAAACTGAAGATTTCAACCTGGACACAGATTCAATTAAGGGCTTGAATCAGGCCCAAACCAAGGCCCAATCACTTATATATTATTATAATATACCTATGCATTCTTAAGATACATAAAATGCATAATTATTCATGGCTGTTGCATAATTATTCAGTGGACTCGAGCCTAGGCCTGAATATATTTTCATCCAAGCAGTGGACCATAATTAAGAATGGGTCCATATGTTAGCCCCATAACTGAAATCAGATCCCAGGTATTCGTGTATCCATGAAACACCTAATTGATCACTGAACTAAGGTTTGTCCAAGCCCAGTCCTTTTATTTATTGGACCTAATATACTGGCCCAGATCCAGCCAACAGGCCTAAAAGCTAGGCGTATACGTAGGGTTGTAAATGGGTCGGTTCTGGTCCGGGTCCATGGTGGACCCGGAACCAGAACTGGTTTCTTGGCTCCAGAACCGAAACTAGAACCATATATGAGACGGGTCTGGATCCGGGTCTAGGTAGAGAATCATATTTTTAAAAAAAAAATGGTTTTTAGGATAGATTTTTGAAAATTGAGGTAATATGTCGGGTCTCGGGTCCACGGGTCCAAACCAAGGTGGAACTAGACCCGGACCTATTTATTTATCGGAGCCTAAATAAGGACCCAGACCCTGTGTTTAACGGGTCGGAACCTCCGAAAAATCGGAGAATCGGCTACCCATTTACATCCCTACATATACGTAGTCCATTTGCTAAATTACTCACTTTGTGTGACGTACGTTTCCAAATTGGGCCTCTAACCATATATATTTGTCTACTTCTATCGAATTTAATACTAGGGCAAGAAGTAGGCCCAGGTACAGTTCACAGCCCTGTAAACAGAGCCCAATGGATCGTGGTCTCAGATCGGGCTTGTTGTAACCCACCCCATGAGAACCCCCTGAGTTGAGTCATACTGGGCTTGTTGTACTCATGGGGTGGGCTACAACAAGCCCAGTCTGAAAATGAAACATTGGACCATCGTGGACAAGATCAGATTTTTTTTCTGGAAAAGGACAAGATCAGTTTTATTTATATATTGCCCACATACTGATCTTGTTCAACTGCACTATCCACACAAGTAAGGAGAAATCACTTTTTTTCGATGCAGAGGCACAGACCTAACTCAAGAATTTCTGATCATAACAACATTATAACCCTTACCTAACCACTCCCTCAATGTGACATTACACTTAATTTGATATTATTCTAACTTTACTCACCGTTGAATTGAATCTTAAAAGCCATTAAACTTTAAAATTGGTAAATTAAGAAGTAATTTCTCTTTTTGTCTTACTCTTGTCGATGATAAGATTTTCCTTATGCGTACAAATCATATGAAGTTAGCTCGCTAGCAAAAATTCTCCAAGCAGTTTAGTATGGGATTTTATCAATGATCAACTGCAAGGGAGTTGGCGGGTTCCTCATCATAAATATATATATATATATATATATATATAAATATAAATATCTTCTATTAGGCTATTAACCATTATAAAGGTTAAATCAAGACCACACAAAATAAATGAATGGATGAATTGATTTGGCGATTTATTTCGAGGACCCCTTGTGAGATTGTTATGATCATCATCAAATGAAATAAATGTTTTGAGACATGCACAATCTATTTAATCTAACCATTGTCTTTTCTCACAAAGTAACTGTCATTGTGGGTCCTGCTCTACACATTGTAACTGCCATTGTGAGAACTCTTCTACATGACATTATTATTAAAGAAAGAAAATGTCAAACCCAATTCAAAATGAGGTACACCATATTGCAAATAAATAAAAGATGTCAACCATCTTTCCATCTAGAAGTTAGTTTGGCATCTTCTATTGGTCCTTTCCTGCCTTAACAATGTAAGATATCTTTTAAATGGTCTTGGTGGGTAGCCCAGACCTAATCAGCCAGCCTGTACTGATCATATTCTGGCATAGATTCTCTTGTAGTCATGTGGCTGCTCCAAATGAATGTTTGTATCCAATGTTTTGAAAGCTAAACCTGAGCCTGGGGTCAAACTGTTGGGCTGGAAGACTCGGTCTAAATCATTCCAACAGATGGTACAAACAGGTCCGACAATGATGGAGCAAATACAAAACAAATATCAAATGAAAAGTATTGGGGTTAGTTTAAAACAGTCAAAATGGTTGAATAATGTCTTGGTCTAATAACAAGATTTATTTCTTGATCCAAGTATCTAAGACGAATCGAAGGAATTAGGTTTGACGAAGTCATCAGTTTAATAATAGACAGAAAACCTAAGATCAACGCGAGTTGATATAATATTCTGTGTTCAAAACTTTATTATGTTCAATGAGGTCTCTCACCTTTTCTCAACTGGATCCAATCTGATGAAACGAAATGTATAAAGCCAGGTACGAAGGTGTACAATGCTGTTGGGGGCGTTTAATTTATAGATAGGAGTATATAATTTTTTTTTCTATACCATGATTGACTTTCAACCTAATGTTAACTCTTCGTATTTGTCTACATAGGGATTGACAATTCAATGGCAGCATTTCAAAGTCTTTTATTTTCTTTTAGAGCTTTTGCATATACCCACCTACCTAAGGTTTGTAGGATTTGTAAATAGGCCCCCATGATTTTAGTATTTACAGATAGGCCCCTACCTTTTCATTTTAATACCTTTCGTGTCCCCAAAGTAAGTAGCCAATCAACTATCAAAAGTTTTTAGCGTGAAATGATACATTTGCCCATCTCTTTATTCTTATATGCTTAAATTCAAATGCTTGAATTTGTTTTTCTTTAAAGCTTGTAATATTGATAATTACATTTAAAAGGAGAAAATAATCGTATGTAAATTTATTTTTATCAATAGAGGGCCTATTTTATTAAATCCAAATCTACTATAATGACAATCAATACATGTGCTTATAATTAGTTACAATTGATCCAATCCATGCATGACCCACCATTAAATTGATGAAAGTTTCAAAATACATAATTAGGCTTCATGTGCATTAAAAAATTGTTGAGAGAGACTATTGGGAATTGGGATACAATAATGGAATTTTAGTAAATAATAGTATACTTATATTTGCTTAATTGATATAAGGACAAAGTTGTCATTTTTACAAAAGTTCAATACAAATCCCGTGGTCATTACAATATGTTTGGTCCACTGCAGGTCGGCTCACTTAGAAGAGTAAGATTAATACATGTGGATCTAGATCAATCCATATGTTTGGTCATCCATGATCCAACCGAATAAATGCAACCCAGACCTTGTAAATGTATTTAATCCTTTCATAATTGCATTTATTCGAGTTTCACCAAAAAAAAAAAAAAAAAAAAAAACAATGAAGAAATCCTGAACAAACTTCTTGAATGATTTACATTGGATTTACACTTTTGTGAAGTTTTATTTTCTTTCTTCTTGGCCAGGGTTTTTTTTTTTTTTCTGCTTTATATATTTCTTTTTTTCATTTTTATGTTTTACTTTTCTTTGATATCTATTTCATTAATATTTGTTTTTACCCTTTCTCATTACTGTTAAGAAGTTCCCTCTTCAAATGATAATTGGCAGTAGGTACATGAATTTTGTTATCCTATATTACCCTTTCCAACCAAACACATCAGATCTCTCCAGGAGTCACTTCACTCTTCTTCTACTCCGCTAGTTTTCTCTCAGCCTAACTGCTTTTCATCTGCCTTGCCACTGTTAATCTTGGCCTTTTAAGGCTATTTCTCCCGTGTTGACCAGACCTTCAAAATTCAGCCACAGCAGAACCAACCAGAAAGTCTAAGCAGTTAGAAGTTACTGAAGTCCAAAATATTGAATTAGAAGAAGAGAGAAACCCACCAGCAGTGGGGCTCATGTTAGCGCAAGTGGGCATCAAATGGTGAATTGATTCTCATCCTCCCCACATGGAAAAGAAGATATGGAGGAATGTGAGAGCAGTGTTAGAAGGTATTCACATGGAGTTCCAGGAGAAGCCAACTAACAGAGGAGTGGAACTACACGTCCCTCTCTATCTCTAATATCACAGAGAAAATTTCAGGAGAAGCTCCAACCAATCCACAAGAGCTTATATGATGTTACTTGGGTAAGAGGGAGCACACACTGGCAGTCCTAAATACTGTGTTTTGGGTGATATTAAAAAAGCGGCAGAGCCAGTCCCTGAAAAGTTGGGTGCCAACTGCCACAGGCCACAATCCACATCCCTTCTGCAAGGGCCTTTACGGGCCCTTCTGCCACTAACAATTTCTTAGACTTCCACAGCTCTAGCATTTGACATGAATATGTGTAATTAAGATTATGATGTGATCCAGGAGTCATTTCAGTTTTGGATTGCTACTTAGATGATTGCTTCTTAGATGTTTCTGTCTGAATAATGTCAAGCTGCACATGAAGAACTTGGGCTTACAAATTTCCTGTGAATATTTTGGATTTGATTATGCCCCAGGAATTACTCATCAAAGATATCTCCATCTAATTTGCCTGTTCAATTCAGATTGCCAACCACTGTAATTTGAGCATCCATGATTGATAACTATTTGACCCATGATTGATAACTATATGAACATTAGATGTTTACCATTTAAATAGGTCATATATGAGCCACAATCCACAGCGTCACGGTGTCATGTGTCTTCTGAAATGCACACTTCTAGAAGGATGCAAAACAACAGAGAACACTCCGAAAGATCTGGGTGTGGATCAGAGGTGGAAGAAATGAATCCAACCAAATGATCCAAACCCCTTGCTTTAAGTCCTTCAAGTTTAATGGCCATACAATGCAAATTTATTGTGATATAGTCCAATGGCGATGAATGTTCCGAAACAATGTGAAATCAAAATCAATGTAAATGGGCATTGTGTGAAGGGAACGGATTTCTGGACAACATAAGCAAACTCTTCAATAATTAGGGCAGAAACTCATCGACCCAAAGCAGAGAAATTAGTGTGAAGCGATAGAGATGGAAGAGAACGAGTTGCAGATACGGAAGCTCGCTCTGAAGTAGAATTAGGGATGTTAATGGGTTTCCGATTCTCCGATTATTCGGAGGTTCCGACCTGTTAAAAACTGGGTCTGGGTCCTTATTTAGGCCTCGATAAATAAATGGATCCGGGTTCGGTTCTACCTTGGTTCGGACACGTGAACCCGATTGAGATCCGACATATTACCTCAATTTTCGAAAATCTCTCTCTTAAAAATCATATTTTTTAATATCATTTTCTACTTAGATCAGGACCCGGAACCAGACCCGTCCCATATATGTTTCCGGTTCCGGTTCCGGTTCCGGAGCCAAGAAATCGGTTCCAAAACAGTTCTGGGTCCGGATCCACTTCCACCTTCTCCTTAACGGTTCCGGTTCCGGGTCCTCTATGGACCCGGACCAGAACCAACCCGTTTACAACCCTAAGTAGAATAGATGAGACAAGGGAAGGGAAGGGAGGGCACCCTGTTACTGAAATACAGAAATCTGAGTCCCTCATGTAATTTTATACTCTAGGAACCCTACTGAAGCCTTGTTTTTTATTGGCACAGCCCATCACAGGTCCTTTCTGATCTGAAATCCTTTGGAGGTCAGAGAGAAAAATTGATGTTACGATTTGCCGAGTCAGAGAGTTCCGCATAAACTAGTTTCATTTCATTATGATAAACTGATGATCATAAACTAGTTTCGTTATCATTGATGTTTACACGTTTGATTGATTTCTCTAAATATTCTTGTTTGAGATGCATTTCTGATCAGATTTTTGTGTTTTTTTCAAATATGGGTAGAGTTTACTGATAAGGTTTTTCCAATGAATATAAATATACAGACGTTTAATGAAATTATTCATCCACCATTCACCCTCACCATTTAATTTGTAAATTCACTTTAATATAATTAAAACTAAAATAGATTTTCATTAAGCATAAATAGAGTAGATAGATTTTCATATCATAAAGCATTACAATAAAGCTAAAATAACAAACAAAAAAAAAAAAAAAAAAAAAAAAAAAAACCCTAATAAAAAGACATCGATTTCAGTCTTATCCACAATACCATAACTTGTCAAACTCTTATAATTTATTAAGTTTGTTTGGTTATAAGATTGGCGGATTTTTCCCGATTTGTTCTCCATCTGTTCTCCAAGCATATCTTTAATTTTCTCAACCGTGGTTTTTGGGTGAAGATTGTCTAGAGTTATTTGTTGTCCATTCAATTGATTCACATGAATTGAGATCTCTTAAAAAAAAAAAAAAGTTAATAATATAGTTTTAATTAAATATTAATGATTAATTATAAAAATATACCAGCTGATCTCTCTTTGTGCCAGTGTGACGCTATTGTTTGTGTTTGTCCAGCTCTTTTTTCTAGGCGAAAAAAAAAAAAAGACAATTTCCTACTGCGCATTCATGTATGCGAGCCTCTAATGTGATTCCTTACTGCATTAGGGTCTGTGCTGGAGAAATTGTCACAAAGATGACAATCTATAGTAGCAGACATGGTAATAGACTAAGGTGGTGCTGATTCTTGGATGTTTTTATTGTGGTTAGTATTTAAAGAGTTTCTTGAAACTAAGTAACGGTTAAGATATCTTTATCAAAAACACACAAACTGCAATGAACATGCCCTTTGTTCCTTTTATCTATATACCAGAATGGTACATCTTAAAAACAGCTATATAACTCTTTGATTTAGAGGGTTGAGATTGAGCCAGGTAAACATACAGTTACCCACACTGGAAATACATTAAAACAGCGAACATTTTATTTGTTATTTTATCTAAGGAGAGCCCAAGTCCGACGATGGCCTAAAGTTCCTGACCTGAGCCTTCCCTTCCTCAGCCATGTCAGGCCCAACCCTGTCCATTTAGTCAATTGTACCAGGCCGGGCTTCCTGTCTCACAGTTGGGCTCGGTATCACTTCCGTGAATAAGTTTCACTATCAGCTATACTATTCAAGCCACTTCGCCTCGTGAAGCGGAGAGGTCTTTTGTTTGACACTTACCTTTATAGGTCACCTCCTATGGTTTTACCAAGTGTATGCATATAGATAGAACGATTTGCATATGCTCTTAGGGATTAGTTCTTGTTCAGAATCGAGTGTCCCTCACGCTCAGAGCTAAAGGCTCTTAGGCTGGGCTAGAGATACCTGGGTTATCATAAAAAAAATATAAAAAAATAAAACACTATTCAAGCCGGGCTGGGCTTTGGGCATTCCATCACTTAATCCAAGTCCAGCCCAAACATTAAACAAGCCCAAGATTAAAATCCAGCCCGCTCAGGTACAGAATCCCACGGCCTAAACAGCCCAAAGGAGGCTGATGTGCCAATGAATACTATTACGCTAGAATTGCATTTTCTGTAATGACTTTCTGTCAGTTTTTTTTTTTTTTTTAATTTAAAAAAAAAAAAACCCCACGTAATCACATTTTGTCAGCAATTAGAAGACACTAACGCCCAGCCATACTGTTCTCCATGGATTAGATGCATAGTTGTTAAGATCGTTTCGAACCTCATTTCGCTCTGGCCGGCTTGCAAAATGAAAACTTTCGGCTTATTAGGGATTTCGGCGAAACTTTTCAGACTTACATTTCGAGGAAAATATAACATAATATATATATATATATACATATATAAGTAAAAAAAAATAGAAAAAGCAATAAATATAGATTTAACCCATTACAGTAATTTTTTTGAAATTATATTTTCTGAAAATATAAGAAATACAAAATATATGTGTAAAAAAGTAAAAAAAAAAATACTTATGTAAAATTTCATTTCAACCGAAAAGTCACATTTCGGCAGAAATCGGCCGAAATTTTGAATTTCTGCCGAGATTGAATGAAATTCAAACTGAAAAGTTTTGGCCAAAATTTCATTTCGGCCACTTAACCATAACGAAAATTTTGGCCATTTTAGCCAAAACGAAATGAAATTAATAACTATAATTAGATGTAATAAGTGAAATTGTACAATCTTTAGAAGGAGGACACCGTTTCAGGTTGATATCCGTCATTAGCCTTCCATTTTAAAGGCCACTGATTTATGCCCAACACTATCTGATTGACCTCATCTATACTTGGCGAGTATCCATGACCCAACTTACCATTGTCAGACCTAGTCCTGCTCAGCAAAAGTTCCATGGCAGTAATTGCTGAAACCATGGAAACTTGACTACAAGAGGGGTGAGAACCAACATTAGCTGTTTTCAGTGTCGATCCGGTCGTGCCCATCATTCCCCAAGTTCTCCCATGCTGATCAACCAACAATATGGACTTACGGCCACTCTCCATGCTCATGGTTGTAAGATTTTTTCCCTTAAAAGTTCGGAAACAAACTTGACGTTATAGTGGCCCATATCTTCCACTATTATAGGGACATGAATGACGTTCAAATCCCGTCCTCAACTGCTGCCCATGTTTTGTGCACGTTTGAAGAGTGCTCTGTGATGCAGAGAGCTTATATAAATGAGTGCATTTCCTTCCAGTTGGCCCCTAAGCCTTTCAATCTTTTTCAGTAAAAGAAATACACCATCTATTTTGAGATTGAGTGAGGTTTCGAAGTACTAAATCCGAGATAAAATTCTGTCGAGCGTAAAAATTATCAATGGCCGGAGGTATGTTTTCAATTCGATTCTATTCCGCATTTGGTCTATATGCTTATATCAGTATGTCAAAGCATGTTTAGATCGCTTAAGAATTAATTTACAATGGTGTCCCACCAGACATCACACAGAGAAATCTACCAAGGTACAAAGGGGTTCAAAATCAAAATGACGGCTAAATAAAGGCCAGAACTGCAGCTTTAAAGAGAAAGAATGATGCCTTCTCCTATGGCCATAATTGAGTTTTTTTTTATCCCAACAAGAAAGAATGGTGCAGAGGTAAGCCTATCTTAGCATGTGGAGGTTTGAAGGTCAAACGAATGCAACCTCATTTGTGGAAGCAGAATTACAGGCACTACTCTAGGGGCTGAAACAAGCAAAAACCAGACCTGGAAATTGAGGGAGTGTTGACAAATCATGGATAATTGGATATTAAAGGCCCGGGAGGAACTTTATCATGGAAACTAATGCACATGAAGAACTCAGGAAAGAACCCTTCATTCCCCACATGGGAAAGCTTCCAATGTTGACGCTCTCTGCCAACCAAGTAGCGCTTCTACTGGCTTATATATTTTCACCTACAATGTTAATATTTACTCAACAGTTTCTTAACCATATTTATGCAGGTTGCAGAGGAGATATACAGCATTCAATGGGAACGACACAGAAGAGGGAGCGAGGGGCGGCTCAACCATAAGGCAAGAGAAGCCCTTGCTTTAGGCCTCCAAAAAGATAAAAGCCCCATAGTATTACATCTTATTAAAGTCATTTTTTCACATTTTAAAAAAGTATTAAAATAACTGTCGTAGTTTTTCTCCCCAAAAAATAAGGCCCATGACAGTTATTAGTATCACATTTCACTAAAGCCATCTTTTCACATTCCAATAAAGCATTAAAAGCAACTGTGTCATTCTTGCTTTTCTCTACACAGTGTCTTATTAAATCCCAACAAAGCTCAACCTCTCTGCCACCTTACCACTTTTTTTTTATTTCTAAAGCAATTTTTTTTAAGGATTTATTGATTTGGTTTTGTCTCTTTTTTTAAATAATATATGTGGATATATTTTGATAATATATGTGGGTATTTTTCATAATATAGTTTTGATAATTTATATTAATGATAACTCACTAACTCAAATATAATTTGTTTTTTTTCTTATTTTAAAAACTACAACAAATTCAAAACTCATCTACACGTACAATCTTTGTGGCCAACAATGATAAATCACTAAATTAGGTTCTATTGTTTTATGCTTTTAAGTTTTTTTTTTTTTTTTAATTCCAAGCTCGTATTATATGTTTATTATAGTTAGTGTTCATTTTATTTGTAAATATTATTAGTTATAATTTATAAATGATAAATATGCCTGTTGGAAAATATGAATCCAGGTGCTCAAAACTTTAAAAAAAAAAAAAAAAAAAAGATTAGATAATTTGGCCCTAAAGGTAACAGGAAGGATTAAGGGGTCAGGGCACACATCAGGAGAGGATTCTCAACAGAGCCCACAACAGGATTGTACTGTTAATGAGTGAATGTATCTAGTTTTAATGTACATATGCTTGACCATATCCAGTAGGGGTCTGTATCATGGTCTGTTAGAGTCTGTATGAATGATATTCACTTAGCACTGTAGAGGTATAGTATCTTATGCTCTGTATAACGGTTAAGACCTCTTCTCAATTGTTATAATATATCAGTTTTTTAGGGAAGAAATTAATAATAATAAGTGAACATTTGTGTAGCCGATTTTCTGCGTAAAAAATGAGGATTGCGGAAATTAAACTCTGTACTACGGTTGGATTTATGTTCGGTGCAGCTTACTTATTCTTGTGGAAAAGCATAAAAATGGACTAGATTTTTCATAATTCCTTGAAAAATAGATTCTTATGGAAATGGTTGGAAAACAAAAATCCCGTGGAACCCGTTTTCCGCAAAGTGTACACAAACGTACCTAAAGGAATTGAATTTGGATAGAAAGGGCTTGGCAAGATGGAGCTCAAGCTAGGCAAAGATCGGCTTATTTACACATCCTATTGGGTATGTTTGTTTGCATTAGAATACATAGGATCTATGCCATGAGTGATTAAAAATGAAAAGCAAAGGTGAATCTTAAAAAATACAAATCAAATAACCTTTTTTTCTAATTGATTTAGAATCAGAGGAAGATGATATATGAAATACTAAAGAGTGACATTCAAGCTAGGCTCAAGTTAAATTTTAATTGGATTTAAGCCAACCAGCATATTAATTATAAGTATAAGTATCAAGAGACGAGGGATGCACATAGCTCTGTGTAAATTCATGCTCATACTATTTATGGAACATTTGATACTTGAGAAGGCTCAGGGTGTCACAGTTTACATAAGTCAAAAAAAGAAAAGAGTAAAATAAGTCAAAATGCATACATACATATATACATACAACTGGGCCTAAGCATCCGGTAAAATCATTGATGTGACTGAAAATTGAGGGTCATATTCCCTCCAAGATTGCAACAATATTGGAGGGTAAAGCTATAGTCTATAGAAGACCATTTTCCCAAGATCCTAATGCTTCACACAGTAATGCAAACCATTATAGCCTCTCCTTAAAATTCAAGGGGTGGGTGACATATAAGGATGGATTCTTTCAAATTCAGACATAGAAAATAAAACATATAAATATCAAAGGGAAAGAAATAACTTTAACAATCATCTTGTAAAGAATAAAAACACAAAGCCAGAGCCTAGAGGCGCAGCTCTTTTGTTGTAAAGATACATGCATACCAATTGGTAGAACTTTATTTTGGATTAGGGGTGATCCAAATTAGAGGTGACACAGGAGACTGATAAACGTTAGGATAAAATTGTTCAAATGTCCCATCTTCTAGATTGAAGATGCCAATGTCATGACACCCATCTTCATTGTCATAATATATCCAATGGTCATCTGTAAAATAAATACGATTTCCTTTAGATTCTGAAAAATCAGCAATTGACAAAGAGAACGAGCCATTATCACCCAAAAATAACATATAGTCACCTATGCCTTCCACCTTCTCCCACTTGTAATTAAAATCACTCATTCGAACAAGCTTGTAAACTTTGAAAACAGCTGTGTGATAAATTACCTTAAGATCTTCACTACAAATGTGATTACTATGGTTATCATTATCATTATCACTATCACTAATATCACTATCATCATCATTGTCACTGCCACTGTCTTCGCTCTTTTCGAGAAATCGATCATGATAGAATTTAGGAAATCCATTCCAATTCCAATCGTTATTTTCACCATCAGAAGAGTCCACATAAGGTTTTTTGCCATGTGTCGGCCTCCTCACATGTAACAACTCACCTGAACAATCAACCAAATATCGCTGGCAAGCAGAAGTATGTTTTTTCAAACACGGTGTTATTCTAGTTATCTTTGGCTGAGGATCAATTTCAACTACCAGCAAAGCTCCGGCCATGTCTACAGCATAGAACTGCTCCTTGAAGTATATGATATTCTGAAATGGAACTCGATGACAATCCATCACAATCCACTTTCCTTCTTTTTGAGGTCGGAAGAAGGCGAGTCTAGCCATTCCAGAAACGATAGCCAACAGGATATAATCATCTGTTTAATGATGGATCTTCAGATAGAATGGCCTTTTGAATATAGTTAACTTTAAGGTGCGGCACTTCCTTGATATAAGGATATGGGGAATGTCATTAGTGATGGGAGCTTGATTTGTCGCCTGGAGAAAGGATTTAACAAATGGAAATCTAATGTTTCATAATCAGTCGTTATAAGCCAACCATAAGAAGACCCACAACACCGTTTTCCATGAAGCTCTGGTACCTTAAGCCAGCAATCCTCCTGGTGAAAGAGACTGAAGAAAGAATGAGCATCTGTGTCATCATCATGCTTAGAAAGCATGAGCCAAGGAACTTGATAGCATTTTGACATTGCTGCAGACCAACATGACTTGCATGTAGCACCGAAGCGAAAACATTGCATAAGATCTAGCCGTCTCGCAATCAACTCCAGCACATCAGTAGAAAGTTCAGACCAATCGAAGGAACTCATCTTAGTTAACTTCTTTAGCTATTCTCACACAAAATAATCTTCCTGCAGAAATAGAAATGGTTATATTTTTCGTCAAAAAAGCCGCCCTTTTGTTGATAGAGCCTTTTTCTTTACTAAAGTTACTCACAAGAAATTGATGTGTTCGGTAATTCATGGCATGAGGTGATGGCTCTTCTCTTCACATTTCTAATTGTCATATTCCTTCACTAGAATTCCATAATTCTAGCCTTCTTAAAACGTCTCAAATGACCTTTGAGATATTTGAAAATTCTATTCATTTGCTTTTTAGTGGGATTTCTAAATATATTAATATAAAGGAGGATTTAGGAATTCTACGATATTTAAAATCTATTACTTCTCCGAACAGAAATTTTCTTAATTCCAATAAAGAAATAGGCATGTAGTGAAAGGGAACCAAGCCCCTAACATACAACCATCAAATGAAAGTTGAAATAGAAATTCATGTATTTATCAGCAGTTGACCAAGCAGCATGACTCATTTAAACTATGTGACCTACA
Source organism: Camphora micrantha (assembly GCA_003546025.1). Taxonomy (NCBI): domain Eukaryota; kingdom Viridiplantae; phylum Streptophyta; class Magnoliopsida; order Laurales; family Lauraceae; genus Camphora; species Camphora micrantha. Next base: position 75,560,211 of record QPKB01000002.1, read on the forward strand.
ATCTGGTGAGTCCCAACAAATCCCCTTATTATCCCCACCACACCAGCCTTCAAACTCGATGGACTGGCACCAACCCCAATATTACTGATTCATCACTGGGCTTATGTTATCCACGAAACACAATAGGAAATCTCAATTGTAGGGCCAATCTAAAGATGGTAAACAAAACGTTTTATTACCATCAAAAGAAGATAAAATCCCTCCGACTCTTTAGGGCCAGTTTGGTAACTCTACTAGTTGAGTCAAGTGAAATAAAATTGATTTTGAAAAAAGAATAAAATATAAGTAGGTTATGATGGTATTTTGATTTTAGTTGTTTGTTATGAAATCTCTTTAACTTTTTTATATGGAAAAGTAGAGTTTTTTTTTTTTTTTTAATAGATAAAGGTAGTTGCTTTTTAATTTTTTTGTATAAAAATGACGGGGGGAGTTTTGAATAAAATGCATTTGATGTGACATCTTATCTGAAAAATGAAGGCTTTACTTGACTTTTATTATATTAGTAAAATGTCAAACTAGCACTTATGATTTACTTGAACTAGTCATAGAAGAGACATCAAGGAAAAACTTAATCCATCTCTAAACTCATTGCATGCTAAATGAAAGTCGAGATATATACACATTCTAAAATTAATGTAGCCTCTACGTATTGAGAATGCACATGATTCTAGTCCCATTAGATCGAGCCCACCATCAAAATTAATAGAGCAGAACTACAAGGCAGCGTCAAAAATCTAGACCGTTGATACAGTACTCCAAATACCAATTGAGAAAAAAAACATGTACATCATCGTTGGAAAACTCATGACTCAAACTTGACTGACTCGTCCATTGCACAGAAATTGACTTGGATTGAGTCAACCCAAAAGGAAAAAACTCTCTGATACACAGTTAGGATGCAGATTTTGGGCTAGTTTGACACTTTACTAGCATAGTAAAAGCCAAGTAAAACCTCCATTTTTCAGACAAGATGTCAAATTAAAAACACTTTAATTCAAAACTCCCTCCATCTTTTTCAAAAAAAAAAAAAGAAAAAGAAAAAAACCTGAACTTTTCCATACAAAAAGTCTAAATATTCATAACAAACAACTAAAAATAAAATACTATTATAACCCACTTATATTTTACTCTTTCTTCAAAATCAACTTTACTTCACTTAACTCTATTAGTAGAGTTGCCAAACTGGCTTGATGATGATGTTATGAAGATATTGATGCTTCATATGGATTTGTCAACCTAATCCTCTGATTTTCATTGGAAAGCGCACACACAAAAAATAAAGAGAGAGAAGCAGCATATTTACAGATTTACTTACCGAAGTGGCGATGAATATATTGAATAATAACAAAACCTTGCGGCTTGATTGACGTCCTTTCTCAATCGTTTAAATAAGCATTAATAACACCTCTTTTAAGAATCCGGATAGCATGAGGAGAGTTGAAGAAATCATGAGTTAAAAAGGTTTTAAATAACTCCCTAATCTCAGTATCATCCGAAAAAATCTCCTCAATTATCCCAAAATAGAATCTAAATCTACACATAAAAGAAAGGAGAACTGTTGCTGAAAAAAAAAAAAAAAAACACACAGAAAGAGAAAGAAAGGAAGAGGGATCGGTACATGTGCCTGCCGTGGCCACTGCCACCACCACGGACTGCTCCCACCGTTGCGCTCCCCTCCTCCTCTTCTTCATCTCCTTCTTATTCTTCTCTTTTCTATTTTTCATCTCCGGTTATACCCCGGTTTCTTGAATGACATGATGAATGAAGTGACAAGTGATTTTGCAATAGGAAAGTAACAAAAACTTGTTTTGGGTGAGGCTCGAGGAGTCGAGGATTCGAGGTGCGGCATCACAGGTCTCGGCCAAAGGCTGGGTTGAGCCAATTTTAGAAAGAGAGCGGCTACCTGCACGGTAAAAAATATTTTACTCACACCCACTTATAAAAAAAAAAAAAAAAAAAAAAAAAAAAACCTAAACTATATCCCTCCTTCCCTCTCTCTCCCTGCTCCAGCCACCTCGCCCACGCTTGATGAGGCGATTTTGGAAAATAGGAGTGGTATGGGGTGGATTTTATATAAGGGGTTGAGTCCTGAGCTTGATGTTACACCCCGACCCGAACTAATCGCGATTAATGCTAATTAATTGAGATTAATGCTAATTAAGCATGACTATTTGGATTAATCAAGATTAATGACTCAAGAGAGATAAATCAGTTTCAAATAACACATTAAGCCTAATGAAATGGATTTGAATGAAATAGAATGGATTAAAATGAGTTTAGACTGAAACAAGGTGAACTAAGAACTTTTTCGTAAATACGGGTTTTCACGTATTTCGTTAAATACGGAAATTCTTGATACCAACGTGTGTATCTCGAAGAGTACGTCAACTTTCATAATAAACGCGATTTCATTTGACCTCAAATGGGCCAAGTGAGCAGTCATTTGACTCAAAATGGAAATATGCTAAATGAGTGGGGGATTTGGTGTAATGAGAGCTATATTAGAATGAGAAGGGAGGAAATGAGTCCATTTCTCATTTTTATCTCAAGAAACCCTAGAGCTCTCCATTTTCCCTCTTTTCCTCTTCCATTGCTCTTGATTAAGAGTGAGGTTTAGGAGTGATTGAAGTGGTGTTTGAGGAAAGCATCTTCAACTCCATCTTCTTCCCCAAGCAAAGCCACCATTGTTGAAGTGTGGAGCTTGAGAGAGATTTCAAGAGCCCATTCCTTTGAGTTACAAGTAAGTAGTGGATCTCCCTTATGATTTCCAAGTTGTTAATGAATGGGTAGGCATGATTTTTAGCACAAATGACTCATAGGAGTTCATTTGGGTGTTATTGTTGATTAGGGTTTGAAAAGGGATTATTGTGCCCAAGCCCAAGCTAAGCAAAAGAGGGTTTTTGGCTAATAGCTTCCAAAAAGGCAAGTATAAACCTTGCTTGTAATTAATGTTGATCATTGTAATTGTTTATAGAGATTGCATAGATTATGTGCATTTTTATATGGATTTTGGGTTTGTTATGAATGCTTAATGAAGTGATTAAAGTGGCTAATGAATGATTAGAAGTGTGATTATAGATGAATGTGAATGGATGAAGCATGAGGGGGGAACAGGAGGTTCTCATTTACCATGCAGGTTGTAGAAATGTGATTGAGAAAGGAGAGGAGAAGAAGAGTGAACTGAACAGAATTCGGATTGGAATTCTGCACGGTTCGCTCGACCGAACTGGGGGTTCGCTCGAGCGAACAAAGTTCTGTCTGGACGAAATGAGAACCTGCGCAGTTCGCTCGAGCGAACATTTAGTCCGCTCGAGCGAACATGGTTCTGTGGGAGTTCGCTCGAGCGAACAGTGAGTTCGCTCGAGCGACCATTGTTCTGTCTTAGGTCCGCTCGAGCGAACCCGTTTCTGGCCCAGTGACGTTATTTAGTGAAAATTTTGGGTTTTGGATTTTTACGAGAATTTGGAGTGTAGCTCTTAAGTATAAATGCGTTTCCGATTAGTTTTAAGACTAATCATCGGTTAATCAAATCATGAAGAATTCATGGTGTTTTAATGAGAAGAAAAAGGGGTTCCTTGAACAAACCAAAATAGATATGGCCTAAGCTCCATGGGTGTTAATTAAGGGGACTTGAAATGCACATACTAAAAGTACAAATGTGATGTCCATCAAGAATAACACGTGCATTTGGAAACCAACGGTTACACCCGAATGGTTGTTTAGGATTGAGATAGGATTGAAATAGGATTGAGTAAAGCCATATGTGGTTAATCTTACTCTCATTGTGTCATCGTGATCAATCTAATGAGATTGATGCTATTGTCGTTCCTTTCTTTTGTCATGAAAGGAACTATTGAACTGAACTGAATCCATAAAGGGATTTCTCACTGAATGTTATTGATCACTGAGTCTGGCACTACCTAGCGATTGTATTAGAACTCTAAGTGAGTTCAATGATAATGAATGACTAATCCTGCTGCAGCAGATGGATATTGGGGTGTTCCGGAGCTCCGTGATGATGCTAGTGTCCCTGGCCCGGACACTGGTAAGTCCCACTAAAAATTCTGATCATATCTTCGGGTATTGGTTGAAGCCTCCCTTTGAGGGGAGATGGTAAATGAATAATCCTTCCTTTGAGGGAAGATGGAAATGAATTGAAAAGTAATGCAATGAATGCTATGGTAGTTGCCAATTGGTACGTGTATACTGACTGATACTGACTGTCATTATTTATTACTGTCATTGTAGAGTTGTCTAGATTTCTCTAGCATTGAAATTGTCATTATTGCAATATGAATGTATTGATATACTATTGTAAGAATTGTTTATACATTGTTGAACCGTCGTGTTCATTAGTGTTATTGATGGCATTACAGGCCCGATTACCCCTGCCGGCATTGCAGCGCCCCCGGCACCAGCGGAGGAAACCGCTCTGGTTCCGCTAGGAGGTTTGATAGAGTGGAACCGGCGGGATACCATCTGATTGGGTATCCGAGTGCGATTGGAACCCTTGATTAATGTTTTGGGAAAATATTATGAGAGATTGTCTATAGATTCATTTTGAGAATGTAATTAACACTTTGGACTGTAATTATCTATCGTCTGCATAGTGTTTTTGTATATGCAGCGTTGACACATGTATATTGAAAACGATACATGTATAAGGACTTTCTTTTGTATACATGTAAATGTTAAAATTGTAATTGTCAAATATATATTATTTCCGCAAAAGTTTTATATTTGACAGGTACTTGAGATTGATATCCCTTGTGGATCTCGTTTTAACTTCGGTTAATTCGGGGTTTACAGGAGTAAGTATGGGTTTCACGGCTCGGGTTGGCCGGGTCCTCGGGCCCGGGTCGTGACACTTGATCATGTGCCAACTTTATTTTAAAGTTTCTTGGCTATATAAATTTTTTTTTTTTATTGTTTGTATATTTTTTCGAAAACATCCTCCAAAAAGCTTTGTCGAAATTCCAAAACACCGAAATACTTCATTTTGAAGGCCGGATTTAGACAATCACCAACACGGAATTGATAACTATGGTGCGGATCCTATAAGCCCCATCTTGGGCTGTTTGAAACAATAGTCCAATTAACCAAACCTAATTAGATTAAGATCTACATTAAAAGTTCTAATTTACTATGGAAGATTTTCTTTGTTTCCTTATTAGGTTAGACGATGCTTAGTTTAAGTATTCTTTGGAAAGAATAAAAGGCTCCAAAAACAATATGGAACTATAAGAAAACGGAAACAATAGTATTTTATTAAAAATAAAAATTGACAATGCATCTCTCACGGATAAGACGACATGTTTCTTATTGGGAGCTTCTATTGGCACACAAGAATTTACTGTCCCCATCACAAATAAAATAAAATAAAATAAAATAAAAATAAAAATAAAAAAATCTCCTAGAGAGGGAGGAGGGTAGTTTGGATATACGAGAAAATGATTTTTCAGATTTGTAAATTATTGGCATCTAAACCCATATTTCTATATTTTGGTTGGAGAGAGATTTTGAAAAATATCAAGATGAGTAAGATAAGTGAGGACAGGATTTGAGAATTTTTTTATAGTGTTCTATGCGAGAGGGATAGAGGTTACCAAATGTTAGTTGTAGGGGGAGATAAATTAGGAGACAATAATTAGAGATAATTGGAGGGGGGAGGGGAGGGGAGGGGAGGGGAAATTTGAGGGGGGAGGAAAATGAAGGGGAGGGGAGGGGAGAGAAAATTTATTTTACCTCCTCTTGTTTGGATAGTAAAAAGTAGGGGAAAGAAAAATGAAAAAATCGTGCCTAAACAGTTGACCTTGTCAACGGGTTGGCACGGCATAGCCTGGTTCCACATATGTCTGTTTGAAATGGGGTGATTTCTGAGACTCTCTCAAATAGAGCTCCTACCTCTATATATGGTTTGAAATGGAGGTGCAAAATTTCTTTATCAAACTGTCTAAAGATGTTTTAAATCAGTTAAGAGATATAGAGGGAAAAAGTAGAGATGTCAAACGCCACTTAAGTGGTTGATGTTATTATTAACCAAAGAAAGAAAACCGAGAAACAAAGGGATTATTTTTTAAGTAAGGATAACATAAACACAGTAATAAATCATTCATTTGGCTTTGGATCCACTCTCAATTGATCAACCACTCTGAATTTTGGGAGAAAAGTTCTTCATTGGCTCTGTTAGTTTACTAGTTCTTTTTTTTTTTCTGCATGTTCACTGCTGATTACTTGGTTGAAGTATAGCTTCCAGAAAAATCATTTATTAGAGTTTTTCCCAGAACTCATTTCACTTGATTTGTTTTCATGCATTCATTCTGAATTTTCATAAATTTGAAATGTAGTATTGAAACAATGAGGCGTTTCCAGCAATCATTTTTGGTATTTGTTTCCTAGTATGGCTACTACCTCATAAATCAGCGTCTTTCGCAGTTGCAGCAACACTTCAAAATTTCTAAAATCTCCTTCTGTTTACAGGTTTGAAAAAAAAAATTCTCAAAACACTATTTCTGTATAGAAATCTCAGAAGGGTTGACAATCAAGTTAGGGTTTTTGTTTGATTAGATTTGAAGAGATGGGTCAACAATCAATGAGCCTTAGCTTTTGGAATTTGGATCCTGTTCTAGAGCCTGATATCAATGGATATCCAGCCCGTTGCCTCCCTTAAAGCCACTGTACGACTGAAATTATCTAAAGGGGGCCCACAGGAATAAGAATTTAATATTTTAGTATCTGGACGTTTTTGCAATTATCTAAAGATATGTTAGGGATCAACGGTTGAAATTTGGTCAACTAGCCGTGTTTGACCTTCCAGAACTAACTACCGGTTCAGATCATGATCTTAGGGCCCATAGGAACTAAACAAATTGGAAAGAATGGTCTGGTTTTAATCTCATTTTTGGCCCACAGAATCTCAAAGATTGCAATCTAATAGTTTGGACGCTTTTGCAAATATCTCAAGATCTAAGACAAATCAACATCTGAAATTTGGTCAAATGGCCATTTTGGATTGTTTAAACATTATTAACGGTTTGTATCTTGATTGTGGGACCCTAAAGGTTCATTACCAAAGCAAAAACCTATTAATCCACATTACCGTCTCACAACACTATGTAAACACGGTAGGTCCGCTTTTCCTCCATTGCGTGGATTCTCTCGGTCAAACGGGGGGTTCGATTTTACAAATAATACCATTAGAGGATATCTCATGTCATTCCTCTCAAAATCCTCACTCAGCCAAACGTGGGAAATCCTCGTACGCACGAAAAATGGCGAGAATTCTCTGGCCGTGCGCTTTGCCAAACGTGCTACAGAGGCTGTCATTGGGTTTTGAAGGTAAGAATTTGCTAAGCTAGCCAAGTGAAAAGTCACTTTTGGCCCGCTAAGTTTTTTGGATTCTGAAATTCAAGATGCTATCTTCCCATTGTCATCTTGAGATTCTACTTCTGACATGGTAATGCGAGGCGCAGAAATTGGAATTCTCTAATTTATCCCCAAATGCTATCAACCAGACAAGCTCAGGGTAGTGAAAGCAAAAGGTAAAAGTTTCTCCAAAATTCATGTTTTGTCCTGTGCTAAGGAAGTAATTAATGCTATTTTTAGGGAACCCAAATTGATAAAACTGATGTTAGGGTTTGTATTTTTTCAAGAATTCTCTACGAGAATTTGTGGTGTTGAAAATTCATGAACATCGCGGAGATGTTGATAACAATATCTATAACGTTATAAATAAATACAAAAGGAAAAAAAAGAAAAGAGAAGAAACTTATATATGTTGTTTTAGATATATACTTGACCATTCAACCCGAAATTGGCCAACGTCCGACCTTTCCGACCGCTGGACCAGAAAATAGGCTTCGTCCAGATCACGCCCTAAAAGCATAGCAAGAAGCATTGGCATGATATGTGCATGTTGATGTCTAACCTAACCTTACAAATCTTCCTTAGACGATTGTATAGAAGTTCCTGAACCATTTCCTATTCCCTGGGTTAAAGAACCATCTTGGGATGTTGGAAACTGGTACGTAAATACCCAAAGGATCCAGCTAGAAACACTTGGGCATGGGTTTCAGATTTGAACCAATTTTTAGTTTGTGTCAATGCTGAAGTCATTTAACCCTAAGAGATTGGTTTCTCTCTCTTCTAAAGTTAGAGGTTTTGGTATCAACATCGACTTCAGGAACCAAAGGTTGAATCTACTTATGCTACCACCTAGGGGTCATAGGGGTTTTATCTGGCTTCTCTCTGGTTCCCCGAGGGAATATATAATATAGCCCAAAGGGTTGGAAACCTTCCATTACCCAAATATATATATATATATATATATATATTGAAGTCATGGGGTTCATAACCTAAGGACCCAATAAATCTAGGTGCCAGGCTCTAAGGGATCGCTCGCCATTTAAGCAATGGAATAGAAAAGCGGATTTTATATACTGTAAATGTTATACATATAAATGTTACACATGTGAACTATATTTTCATGTGCTTGTCAAAATCACTGTTCTTACAAATATATTATCTTAAATCTTCGTAGACTTCGAAAATTTTGAGAAAAAGTCTTACTAAAAGGACTAGTGGTTTATTAGTTCAATAATAAATTAAACTGTTTGAATTATAAATATGGAGCTCACATAAATGTAGAAAAGCAAAAGTGGTTGGATGGGATTTGTTCCCCTGATCAACTGGAATAGCAAATGATGTCAAAGTGTGAAGCATATACTGTTCCCTTTTTGCAAGTTTTAGACGCACCTAATTAGGTGTTAAAATCTTAATGTGAAAATGGCCTTACTCATACACCATTTTCAAGCCTGGGCACAATCAAACATGATGAATGTAAAAATTATTTACTAATATTATAAAGGAGAGTGAACAAACGACCCCTACGTACATCAAGTACATGAGTATGTTTATGTAAATGATCTGAGGGTCCCCTCTTTTATGTTAGGTTTGGGTATGGTTATAGGTCTTTTTCTATGGACCTATGTAGGTCCTGGTCCCCATATAATAACTTCAGCCTGCATTCAGTGTGGACTTGACCCAAACCCATCCCATTTTCATTAATGTTCAACTGATGATGAATCAAATAGAATCCATTCAATTGGTGATTGAGAGCTTGGTGTTGCATCCTGCTACAACAGCAATTCAATGGAATGTGGGTCGGCACATGATGGTTCGTAATTTCAATATCAACTAAAAGCTTAGGTGTTGGATGATAAAAGTAGTATGACAAGAAGAGACGAGGGCAAAAAGCTATCAGCAGCATCCCTTGAACAATGCTTTTTTGTGCGTGGTGCAGTGATTGGGTTTTGGCCTGTATGAAGTGGGCCACCTCTGGATGAGGACATGCCATTGGGGCAAGTAGGCAACCATTAATGCCCCCCCAAATGGAAGGGGAGATACCATGAATTATGATATGAGACTCATTATTCATCCACACGCATGCCTTTGCCTTTTCCTTTTCCTTCTATGTTACGACCAGACAATAGCCACGTGCAAAGCACGTGTGAGGCACTGCTTGATTGGTCTTGCTTGGGTCGCACTGTGGGACCCATAAAAGTCTAGACAAAAGTTGCATTTAGGGTTGAGGTGGTGGAACCTTCATACTTTGTTTTTGTTCTTTTCTTTAATTGTTTTTTTGGAAAGGCAATCTTTTAGCCAGGAGCGGACCCAGAAATTCATTTTTGGGAGGGCCACTAAAAAGATAAGAAATTCTTTGAAATCCTACATATGACAAACTTATATAGTTTTCAAAATATGTGTGATAGCTTTTTTGAGAATTTCGAGGGTCCATATGTAAAAAATTATAAAATCTTCTAAAGCAAAACTGGGTTTTCAGAAATTATGGAGGGGCCATGTGTGAAAATCCATAAAACTTTGTAAAGAATAAAGGGTTTCTTAGAAATCATGGAGGGGCCATAGGCAAAAATCCATTAAATTCACTTAAGAAAGAAGGGGGATTTAAAAATTATTGCACCCCCCTCTAGGTCTGTCCCTTCAGCGGCCTCTTTCTTTCATGTTATTGTATAGTTGAAATTGTATTTGTTCAAGTGGTTACAAATGAAAGAATCAAGTTGAGTATATAAAAATATCACCTAATAACATCCTTTTATGGAAATTAAATAGAAAATGAATACCATTCATCAGTACCATAGTAACTGAATACTTTAGAGAAAAATAAAGTTTTCATCAACATCCTCTCCTTATAACCCTTACGACTCACATTATATCCTTCAATCATCACCTTCTTCATAGTCCTTCAATAGAGCTCATTTCATCATAAATTTATTTGTATTTTATTTAACAAATAAGCCTAAATTGTCATCACTAACAAAAGATAATGTGCGTCATCAAAAGTGCGCCGACCGGATAAGTTTTGGTATTGGTATGAATGGTTAGTTGAGGTGGGCAAGGTCGACTGTGGAAACTATTGGAGTGGGTGATTGAAAGTAAAAGGGCATGGGATTGGACCCCACCATTCCACTGGGATGCACATCCCAATCAAGATTATTTGCGATCCAAAAAAGGCCCCACCCACACAAGGCCCTTAGCATGCAAACAGATGCACCCCCATGTGACTTCTCGTAATTGTACCCCCCACAACAAAATCACTAGAACCCGGCAACTTGAATCAATGGCTTCCCTTTACTCATTTTATTTCTTGTCACTAATCACCTTTTATTTTATCATTGATTGACTATACATACATACCCTTTCTCTCTCTCAAATTATCTAATGAGATGATGGACAAATGGGTTGGATGGAAATAGGGAAACCATGTTTAAAGTCGAGAAATGGAAAGCACATAGGACGATCAGTGTCTATCAAGGGGGCCCAGGAGAAGTTGAGGACAAGGTGATGTAGAAAGACTGCTGTCTCAAGCTTGGCAACTTCAGAGCCCGGGCAAAGTCTCCTTCCTCCCGCAAAAGGTGTAAAACCTTTGCATCCTGATCCAAATTCTCCCATTTTCACATCTTCCTGCACACAAAACACCCTTTATCTTGTTTGGATATAGAACATCATAAATTTAATGTAACTCATTAATATAGCAGCACTGACTAACCTTCCATCTCCATGGATTGAATTCTTGGGGGTTTGAGAACTGGGATGGGTCCAGGTGAACACCAGAGAAAATTGGCAGCACTTTCCAACCAACAGGAATCTCAAAGCCTATATAAAAATAGAAGATCAACAAACCAATTAAATTCAGCATCCGTCTAAATATTACCAATCAAAATAAAATGGACTCTCAATATAAAACACAAGTACAAAATAACCACCTGCCTTTTTTAATTTTACAAGTAACCACATCTCTTAATCTAAAAATCTCGGCCTGATTTCCAATAAGGTCAATATTTGGGTGTTGATGGAACAAATATATTTTTTTCCAAAATGGTAAAAACTTTCTTACATTTAACCTGATTTATGCTAAACTAAGAGCATAATCCAGCTGATTGAACTGATCCAAATTTAATTTACAAATCTATTAAAAAAAAAAAAAAAACACATCTATTGATCTAAAAACCTTGTTCAAAATCTCAACTCTCAAATAAAGGCTAATTTTTTATTGTTGATGAAACTCAAATGTACTTTTCTATAAATGGTGAAAATGTTCTCACATCTAGCCTAACTCAAGTCAAACTAAGAGCAAATTTAATGAGAAGAAGGTTCTCATCCCAAGCTCAAATTGAATGGCCTTTTCAACTTCTCACTCCAAATTTAATGAGAAGAAGGTTCTTTGAATGTTGTTAGCTATTTGATACAAGAGAATGAAATACGAGGTCAACAAATAAAGAACAAAGTTTTCCAAGCCATTGCTCAGCTGGTAATTAGGAGCTGTGTAAGAGAGTGCTTTATCAAGTCTCGACAAATAAAGAGAGTTTTTTAAAAATTCTGACCATCAATCTGTGGTCTTGGATTGACAGTCAGGATCCCATGCACACTTTCCATGAGCACCTTGCTATGGGCCCCACAGTTGGCCAGCTTTACCATGGGGCTAGGAGGATTTGAATACAAAAAACCAGCACCCTCCTACCTTCCAAACCCTTCCATGTCCCGCAAATTTAGTCCATTCACATTCCAATCCATTTGCATGGGTGCAAACCCAAGGATGTGAAGTATAGGGGTGGGGGAGGTGTTTGTGTGGTCCACTCTAATGGACCATCAGGTGGGCCCCACTATGGAGCAGATAATTCATACTTTAATTGAATACTTATCAAAGTCTTTAAATCTCATCTGTAAAGCCTTTTATGTCTGATACGACAAGTGTATCCTAAAATGTACCGCTCTTTCTTCTTTTTGTAAAAAACCCCACCTAAAATTGCATGGCAAAAGCTGCAGAGAGGACTGGCATGACAACATCCATGCGTGTTTGTGGAGGATTTGATTGATACCTTTGAAGTGAATGGGTTTGATGGCTTTCCTGTGAACAAACTTTACTACATTTCCACATCGTAAAGCTTCTTTTATGACATCTTGTGTGAAATTCATCTTTTTGTAGTCATCCCACTCCAGTCGTCCATCTCCATCTCCCCCTTTGGCTCTTCTCACCCTCTCATGCTCTCTCTGCCCATGAACATGTATGTTGGACTGTCAGTGGAATAGAAGGCACAAAACAAATTATAAAGAGAAGGACTAGAATCTTACTCTCAGCTCATCCAATGCTCTGGGGTGATCGCTCAGGAATCTCACCACAGTTGCAATGAATACAGAGGTAGTCTCATATCCTCCTAGTAGAAGATCCATGACCAAGCTAAGTATCTCCTCCTCAGAGAGATGGTTATGGGCTAACAACACATCTAAGAAATCCATCTTCCCTTCATCCTCTTTAGCTTCTCCTCGTCCCTTCCTTTGTTGCAGAAGAGACTTAGTAATCGCTTTTATCCGATATTGTGCCTTTCATTTCAAATCAATGAAGTAAAAGCACCCCATATTAGCTTAATGGATCTTCCTTAATTTTCACTAGAATATGTTTACTTTATTGCTATATTGCTGATATATTGTTTATTATTACATGGATTGCTCTGGCGTATGCTGTTCCAGGAAGGTTGATGGGAAGAGAAACTAGCCCTTTCATGAAGGTTTCGAAGTTGTGGAGGATCTCAATGAACTCAACGTCTTCTGGTCCCAAGCTCAGTACTTGTTTTGCTATCACCCCAAAAGTGAACTGCAATGCAACCGACAATCCATATTTGCTGTCAATGAAGTGGGGTATGTTGGTAAAAGGCAAATTTATGTATAGCCACCTTCCTTATGCACAAACCATTACTTCTAATTTTGCTATTTACATTCTGTGACCTATATTCCGTGATAAGTGCATGCCACAATTAAGGGCAGATCCAAGTCTTAGCACACGTATGCATTCACACCCAAACAAAGGAGTCCGAATCTGGTGAGGGAAAACCGCACGATGACCATGAGTGAATCATTCAAGGTCCGCCATGTCATCGAGGGCGGCCAGCCATACATGCGGGCAGCCGGTCATGCATTGGGCAAGGGCTGCCCACGATGACGTGTCAAACCCTGAGTGGTCCGCTCACGGTCACCGTGTTTTCAGTTTAAACCAATTAAAATATCATTTAACTACAGTCGACCACCACAACTTACCCTTGGTTTAATTTAAAATTTAAAAAAAATAAAGGTGGTTTAACTATTGTAAATACATCCTGTTAACTCTAGTTAGATCAGATAAAACAGGATTTTGGAATTTTTAGAGTGATATCCCCTAACAACAGTCAAAGAATGATATTAGTTGACTTGACGAGAAATACATGTTTGATCTGTCAGACACTAGAACATAGATTATTGCATGAAAATGTCAAGAGAGGGAGGTATCAGTTTCTAAATTTGAGAAATTACAGGTTGTTGTCACCCATCAGTCGTTCAGGACTATCATTTTCCATGATTGCCACTTTCATGCTACCTGCTGGGTGCAGCGTTTTTCAGAGTAAAACTCCAGGGTTACACAAACATGTCTTTAATATCTTACCTTTCGAGTCTCTTGGCAGAAAATCAAAGTTTTCTTGTTGGCCCAAGGGGCCATGACACGAAGAACATTGTCTTCAATATGACGTAGGAAATTGATGCTCTGGGTGTTGGTGGTGAAGAAATTAAGCATAGCCCCACGAAGGCGCTTGTGAAGGTCCCCGGTAGCCACAAGCAAGGTGAGGTCCCCCAGTATGCCGGGAATGTTGGCAGGATAACTACTCTCTAACAGTCGATCATCATTTTGAAGGATGAATGAGTTGAAATCAGCGTCGCAGGAAACAATGGTGGGGTGGCCAAATACATGGCATCTAAATATCTTACCATACCTTTGAACACCATAAAAAACAACATGAAGAGGAAGAAGATGATGATTAGAAAAGAAAGAAAAAGAAAAAAAAGATAGCTTTAGTTTGATTAATATACCAACCGTTGTATGTTATGCTCGAGAAAATGGCCTCTGGAAGTGGACAGATGAGGGGCTAGGAAGGACAAGGTGTGGCCGAGATAGGGGAGCCAACCAAGGGTGCCTGGAGGGAGTTTGGAGGGCTTCCTGTGCTGGACGAAGAGGGCGGCAAGAGGGTAGAAGAAGAGTATAACAAATAGGACTGTAAGTAGGGAAGAGTGTTGTTGTAGGAACATGAACATGGTAATAAAGGTCATGGCCTCTTTTCACATTCATGCAATGGAAATTTATTCTTTCACAAGCAAACATGAGTTTGTAATCTTATATAGAAGATCTTTCCTTAAAGCGAAAAAAAAAAAAAACAAATGTAGCAGATATTTCCATAAATTTGCAAATGAAGAGACGTGTTCAATATAAGGAACATGAATATATGAACATGTGGTCATTACAGCTTCTCTTGTTTTTGGCTCGGAAAGAAGCTATCAGGACATACGTATATATCCATCATGGGACCCACATTTGAGATCCAAACTGCACAGAATTGCCAAAACCTACACATGTGAGATCTGGGTCAGCCTCGGATTGATTATGAAAAACTTCGATTTCTACCTTAACACAGGCAGAGGTCTCGATTATCTGATCTTTATTGAATATCAATCCACACGTGATTAAATTAATAATTAACCCTAATCCAAATTAAAAACAATCAACCACAAAGAGAAAGAGACGCAGGATTTTTACGTGGAAAACCCTGCTCGAGAAAAAACCACAGGCCTTATCATCTAGGCCAACAGACAATCAAGCACTATTTGAATAAAAGTTACATGATATACTCACAACCATTTCCCAGTTGTTGACTCAACCTAAGGACTGTACGATCTTACCGACTACACGCCTTTCACCTTCACCGTGCTTGCAACAACCACCTTGAAAGCCTCTTCAAGATGTCTCTATATCAGAAGAGTCGAATAAAGCATGAACCCAAAGCTTGAAAACCTTCAGCACATCAGATGATAGCCTTGGAGGAGGACGTATCTCTCAAGTTCTCTCTAAGAAATTTCTTAATGGGAGATGTGACTTTGAATAGAGAGATAAAAGCTTTATATAGATCTCAATTCGTGCCTCAAGGGTTGTAAGTTGATTACAATTGGTAATTGTATCTTAAGACAAAATAGAAGTAAGTTCCTGGCAGGTTTCTAATTTTGTGCCCAGGTTCGCTTGAGCAAATAGGGAGTTCGCTCGAGCGAATTGCTCTCTGTTTGAAAACCTTCAGCGCAGAAACTTCATGGGTCGAGCGATGTAAAAAGGCGGTCGAGCGATCTACTCTCTGTGAGAGGTTCGCTCGAGCGATCTACTCTTTGTCTTCAAAACTTTCATTCCAGAACCTTGATGGCTCGAGCAGACAGATGGTTAGGTCGAGCGAAAACACCTCTGTGAAGGGTTCGCTCGAGCGATCGAGCGAATGAAGGTTCGCTCGAGCGACCTCTGTTATTTCCAGAATTTTGAGAACTTCTCCTTTGCAATGAATTTCTTCAAAAATGGGCAGTCCTTTTCTAAACAAAATACAAGTTTAAAGAATCCCGGTTTTGTCCAATACCCAATGAATTAGCCAACCAAAAAACCTTACAAATTACATATATAGAACATATTGTTAAAGTAATGGATCTTACTGAATCATGGATTTCATATGTAATGGATCTTTCTAAACATTCAATCAAATTAAGATTAGAAAAAAACTACAAAGATGTTACATATGAAGGATACAGGTCTTGACTGATTTGGATTTCAAATATAGGCAGCTGCTTTTTATTTATAGGGACAGCTAGCTAGGCACGGCTAGCCAGGCAAAGAGATTTCCATGAGTCCGGATCCCTTGTTTCAACGAAATAGGGAAATATTGTTTTGTCTATACCCAAGTGACACCTTGTATAAAATTCCATGTCGGCTAGGTCACCACTTTCAAAAAAGAGAATAAAAAAACTGAGGATATTTTAAGTCTTTCAAGGTGTCGCATGGGGACATGCCGAAACAGTATTTCGGGTTTAAATTCCATGAGTCATGTAACTAGAAGATCCGAAATAATTTTTCATTTTCTTGGTTGGTAGGGCCAATTTGGGATGTTCTCGTGTTCTAGTGAGCTACTCAATAACGAAATGCATTTGGAAGGGGTATATTTTATGGCCCGTTTGGATGTCTACAAAATAAAATATTTATAAATTTAGATACTTTTAGAATAAAATAATATTGAAAATAGTAGCGTAATTTTGTAATATTAAAATAATATTGTTATTTGACCGTTTATAAAAAAGGCAACATATTTAAAATTGAGTCATTTGGCAAACATTGCAAATAACTATACTATACATTAAAAAAGTTAGATAACAACATGTGGATGTTGTTGATTGGAGTAGGGTTCATTGGTAGATTAAGCACTTATAAAACACTTATTTGGATGTAATTTATCACTAAGTGGGGGCCACATTTGAATCCAAACTATTCAGATCTCACCACCGCGCCGCCACCAAGGCCCAACCGTCATCATCACAACGCCATCATCATCATCATCATCATGGTGAAGACCACAACATGATCATCACCACCACCATCATCATGATCACCACCCCATCATAATCACCATTACCATTATTATCATCATCATCCTTGCCATCATCGTTGTCATTATCGTTGCCATCATCATTAACACTATTCCATCACCACCAGTGGTAGACCCAGGATTTTCGTTTAAGGGATGCGGACCTTAATAGGTAATTTGGTTTTGGGTGCAAACTGAGGATCTTCATGTGGACTTTGTGGGTGGAGCCACAATTTTTATTAGAATCTTTGAAGCACACCGCAATTAAGTTGCACTCACGTGCTTGTGCCTAGGTCCGCCCCTAATCACCACCACCGCCATCATTGGCATCATCATCGGCATCATCATAATCATCACCTATCATCACGTGATCAATGCCACTCATCATCATCACCATCACCATCATTGTCATTTAACCACCATCCCAATATCATAATTGTTACCGTCGCCATCATTGGTATATCATCCATGTAGTCATAGTCGTCTTCATCATCGTCGTCGTCGTCGTCATTGTCATCAGCACCACCATCAACATCGTGATCACCACCTATCATCAACAACACTCACACTCATTACCACCACTGCAATTAGTTGATAAGAAGTATGCTGCATATTGAAAACTAAGCAAACGAATGATAAAAAAAATGCTAAACATATTAAATGAAGAGTCAAGAGATCAACTAATATAAAAACGTGTTGCGCATTTTAAATGAACAATGAAGCAACTAAATAGAAAAAAGATCCCACCTAAATAACAGAATCATTGTAGGATCGATGATAGTGGGTTGTCTTAAATGATAGTAGATCCACATGATGCGCATAATATCCATTTAATGGTGAAATATGTGAATAATGGGTAATATGGAAGAGTGGAAGCTTAAAAAACAGCAAAAGAAAATAAAGAACATGGATTTTTACGAAAAAAAAAAAAAACTAGCCTTAAACACTTATTAGACCTATTCATTATAAAAAAAAAAAAAAAAAAAAAGAATACAAAATTGACGGATTAGGGTGGATTACTTTTTTTTTACAAAATTATTCTCGTGACAATATCATTAATTACCTATGGAATGACATCGTTACTCACATGATAACCATTTATTTTGAGCGACCCAAATACTCATACTTTGAAATGACATTTATTTTGAGTGACTGAGATTTTACATAAGTGGGCCCTACTATGGAGTTCTAATCCTTTGGTTCATAACTGCCCAATTCAAAGCTTAATAGGACCCCTAAAGCACTCTCATAGCTTATTTCTCTTTTTTATTTTTGAGCTTTTTGCATATACCCCCCTTAGATTTGTAGGATTTGTAAATAGGCCCCTATGGTTTTGGTATTTATAGATAGGCTCCCTACCTTTTCATTTTAATACCGTTCGTGTCCCCAAAATCAGTAGCGAATCAACTATCAAAAGTTTTTAGAGTAAAATGAACATTTGCCCATCTATTTATCCTTATATGGTTAAATTAAAAAGCATGAATTTATTTTTCTCTAAAGCTTGTAACATTGATAATTATATTTAGTATGAGAGAATAACCATATGTAAATTTATTTTTATCAATAGAGAGCCTATTTCAATAAATCCAAATCTACTATAATGACAATCAATGCACGTGCTTATAATTAGTTACAATTTATTCAATCCATGCATGACCCACCATTAAATTAATGAAAGTTTCAAAATACATAATTAGGCTTCATGTGCATTAAAAAGTGACTGAGAAAGACCGTTGGGAATAGAGATACAATAATGGAATTTTGGTAAATAATAATATACTCATATTTTCTTAATTGATATAAAGGCAAAGTTGTCATTTTTTATAAAAGTTCTACACAAATCCCATGGTCATTACCCATTTTCATTAGAAATACTGATTTTGGGGGCATGAAAGGTATTAAAACGAAAAGATAGGGATCTATATGCAAATACTAAAACCACTAGGGCCTATTTACAAATCATATATAAACCTTAGGGGAGTATATACCCAAAAAAAAAAAAACCAGTCTTTCTATTTTTTTTTTGCTGAATTGGAGTATTATCAGGAGTGATACTTTTAACCTTGAGGGCCCAAGCCTAAACATTTGTGTGAAACAAACGGGCTAACACCACTTGACCATGAATGTGTTGGCATCTTTCTCTGTCTTTCCATTATCTGTTTGTTGCAGCTATACTTATAACTTAATTAATTTATCCATATAGCCCTTTGTAAGTTGGATGCACTTACCATGATCAAGGACGTAATGGCGGGTTCCACGTCCTTGGGAAAAAAAAATCCTAATCACTTCCTAATCAGCTGTAACCATCTCTAAGTATTTTGGATCATTCAGCGCATAACGTGTGTGGAGAATGATGAAGCAAGTTGGTTGTCAAATTCAAAACTTATGGTATACAATTTTTTTTCCTCATAGGATTGTGGGATCCATTAATCCTACTATAAGAGGGTCATGAAGATCTCCAAAACAAGACAACGAGAGTTCCAGCACACAGAATACATAGGAATCCATTACATAAGTGGTTAAAAAATGAAGAATCAAAGTGCATATGCAAAAATAAATCATCCAATAACCTCCCCTTTTATCATCCATTTATATTGCTACCTTATATCTTTCACTCTTCACCTCGTATCATTTACACTTCCTAAATACACCCAAATTATCAAATTCAATTAAATTTCTTCCACTATCTAATCTAAATTGCGAAAAAAATTATGGTAATTAAAGTAAATTAACATTGCCCCCAATTAATGTAAAAGTGGATCTAGATATCCATACATCCTGGGGTTTTGCCTTTGCAGTGTGAAATTGATGATGATTAAATAAAGCTGGCATTTCCACTTGATTAATAAAAGGTCGGATATTTATATATAGGGGCAGCTCTCCTAAGCTGAAATAGTACCGGTCCCATAAATCAAAGTCAACTATCGTTGTTTTTTACATGATGATCATCTCTAAAATCAAGATAAATCTAATCAGAACTGGATTTTTCAGTTCCATCATGCAGAAGAATAGATATAATCAACTTTGATGTGCTATTTCAGCTTAGGAGAACCCTGCTCATATATATATATATATATATATATATATATATATCACCTTAAATGAGAGATTGGATGGAGGCCCTCACATCTATATCCAATGCCAACAATCTAAATGTAAACCCCGATCTCTTATATAAAGTGAGAAATATCTCTGATAGAAGCATCTCCCATATATATATATATATATATATTTTAAATGCACCATAATTTCTCCGGAATCTGATATATCGTCTTTGCACAATTTCACAACGTGACAAGTGCTATAGGTTGTGCCGAGCAATAAAAAGGAATCAATGGATTAGTCTTAACCCAAAAGTCCCTTTCCCGTTTACCTCCTCTGACCAGATCCTATTTAACCTTTTGCTACTTTCTTTCGTACAAATTCGAGGCAACTGCTAGCTTGGGGGTGCCAAGAAGGGAAAAGGAACTTGTGGATTATTATTAGGAGATTTTACTTATTAATTCTCTTTAAGTTTTATTTTTTTAATTTATGACTAAAAACTTATTAATGTCATCAGAGTCGTTTGACTCTGATCCACAATTATTATTATTTTTACTTTTCTGCCCTAAATACTATGATATCATGGGAGTTTAAAAACCCATGATATCATAGGATCTACGTCGAGATAAGAAGGCTGTCTAGGCTTTTTAATATAGGGCTTTTCAACTTTTAACATTTGGGTCCTATGATATCATGGGTTTTTAAACTCTCATGATATCATGAGATCCAAGGCAAAAAGGTTAAAAAAAAAATGTGCACCAGAGTCGTTTTTATTAAATTTTCAATCATGAAATTGGGGATGCAGGAATTAAAAGGGATTGATGTGTCAAATCCCCTTATTATTTTTCCATAAGTCAAAATCACATCGAAGTTGCATTCATTTCAGTCTTATTCCACCATATAGAATAGTCAATAATACGATTATAGGCCTTAATGTAGCATCCATTTGCCTAATAGCTGTTGGATGTAAGTGCAACTTGTGTTGGGCCGAACCCAAACTCAGATGGCCTCACTGGTCCGAGGTCAAATTTGGGTTGGGCTTACTTCGGTTACAGGCTAGCATTGGATTTCAGAACCTGCTTGAATTTTGGGCTTGATTACAGTTAGGGCCTCGTATAGTTGAATCCAATTTGGATGACTGACCCATCTTTCAATAAATACATATGCATGGATTTTATCTGATATTATTATGAACCAGATGGTGTGAGGGGTGCAATGAACTCGATATGACTCACTTGGGCCATGACATTGATGATATTGCTGGGGGATGGAAAGAGCTCCACGAGAAGTATCAATATGCAAATTATCAAACCCAATTTGATCATCCTACACCTTGATATATCACCCCACAAGTTTAAAGATGAAGAGAAGTTAGAACCGATTTGGGAACTAGATTCCGGTCCCACAGGTGGACCCGGTTCTGGAACCGGATCCGGATTTTTTTATTGGAACCAGGCCTAGAACTAACAAAACATGTCCCGGGTCAAAACCGGATCCGGATCCAAAACCATTATTTTGAAATGGATCTGAGCCTGGGCCTAACATGGTTCTGACCCGGAACCATCCCATTTACAACCCTACTAATAATGCCCTCAGGCGACACAGCACAAACTGAAGCTGCTGGCTGCTTCCCTACTTATTTTATGGACCTGAAAATGGCACTTGTCCAAGCCTGGGAGCCTAATACCTCAGCCCACCCTACTGGCCCGGCAAACTCACAACTTAGTATCAAGTATCAACCCGACCAACCTATGACTTTTAAATGGGGCTGTTTTAGAAATGAAAATTATGAAACTAGGTTTCAGTTGATCCTTTTAAATTCAAAGAACTGTTTATTTTGGTATGTTCAAATCAATTAATAAATGGGTCGGATGTGGCCCATAATTCTCAATTATTTTGTTATGTGGGTACAAAAGAAAATCCTAAATGGACCAATTTGAGGCCTGTTACAGGCTGATCCAAAGCCAAAGGGTAACATGATCAGACCGCTCTAAGTTGTTGAGCCAGGCTTGCATCATAGAGCCATACAGGCCCACTGAATATACAATGGCTCAGACCTGTAACTAAAGTACTCTATTGATGAATCTTTCAAGGCTACCCTTGGAAGATCTAAAATCGTCAAAATAGAAAAAAAAAAGTGATTAAGGAAATCACATTGGTTTCTTTTTTTTCAAGGAAACTACAAGTAAAAACATAGCCTTGTAACATATTAGTTTTAACCCAAGGTAAAGGGGGTTCAAGTACAGACATCTACCAGACTATAGCCACCATGTCTCAGGCAGTTCCAATCAACCATGCATCATCTTCCATTATCTATATCCAAACACATCATCCCTACGGCCCTCCTAATGCCATCTGTTCATTGACACCAAACCATCTACAATACCCACCTGTGTCCAAAACACATTTTACAGTACCTACAACAGAGTCCATATCTACCCACCACACCCTTCTAGCTAGAGACAACAATCTATGTCTACCCTGCAGTGCACATTTCTTTGCATCTCTGAGACACTGACACTAGAAGTTGGTGGTTACTACCACTCCAATATCCATGTAAAGGAGAGGGAATAGTAGTACAGCAAGCTTTCATTGGATTTGTTATAATCATAATATTCTTGGTCTTATGGCTTGATTTTGGAGTGAATAATAATAGAGAAGAGTTTAGGCATACTGTTTCCATGCTTGAATTTGACTGGATTGGATCTTCAAAATGATGGACTCAGCTGAATTCAGAGTGCTTGAAGGGACCGATCAATCAAATTAATAATTGAGACTTGAGGTTTCCTTGCTATCATAATTATAGTTCTTAATGAAAGTTTTGAATGTAGATGGAACTTTGTGCATCACTGATTTTCTGGGGTGCAATCTTCTTGGACCCGCTATACCAGAACTTTGGATGCAACATATTCCTTCTGTTCAGACTGATATCAATAGCTGTGAGATAGAGTCACCCTTCCCGTCGAAGGCTGCAGTGATTCTTATAGTGAGTTCAGAACTTACTCTTGTTTCTTCTTTCATTTTATGCAAACAACGGCTGTTCATGATTGGTCTGGTTAGGACATGGGTGTGTGAGTAGAGTGTCTGAGTTTGAAACCCAGATGCAGGAAGAAAAAAACAAAAACAAAAAGCAAACCAAAACAACAACCTGCTCACCATTGCAACATTCTTGGAGACAACCCCTCCTAATCACCAACTTAAATTTCTATCCATGTATGTTCACCATTTTAAAATCAATGCTACACCATTTATGAGGATTTTGGTTTCATAGTTGCACAAAAGTAGGGGAAAACAAAGACAGATTTTTGGCCGTCTCTAATTTTATGCAAAGACTCATGTTGTATTTCAATTGGAACTTTCACAGGAAAAACATTGTAGTTTCCAAAGTGGTGGGCCTTTAATAAATTTTGCCTGGTTAAAAAGACTTCAACGGAACAGGTGGCCCATATCAAAGCCAAAAAGCACATGGATCCATCTCTCTTTCCCCTGCATCTTTGCATCAATGGCCAGGCCCATACCCCACTCTCTCTGGCTGCACCTTCAGTTAGGTCGGCAGATTTCCTCACATCCCTCTCAATTTCCAAATCTACTACTCATCCCAAGTCCAGTGTTCATCTCCCAACAGATCTCACCCAAATTAAAAGGAGAAAAATTAGAAAACAATAGTTTAAAGGTAGACATAAAGAATAAAACAATAGCTACTAAGAACAAGCAATCATCGTATCATATCATCCATATATATCATATAAGACCAAAACAAAAGGAGTACAAGTGATTGATTGAAAGGTAAACAGGCAAGCAAAGCTCAACTGCTGGCGAAAGTAGGTGTATCCGAAAGGCATGGAGAAGAATTAGATGAAAGGTCATTGGGAGAAGGGGAGT
Source organism: Camphora micrantha (assembly GCA_003546025.1). Taxonomy (NCBI): domain Eukaryota; kingdom Viridiplantae; phylum Streptophyta; class Magnoliopsida; order Laurales; family Lauraceae; genus Camphora; species Camphora micrantha. The sequence goes on from QPKB01000002.1 coordinate 75,584,120, forward strand.
GGACAACACCACCACCACCACCACCCCACCTTGCTCTTATGTCTTCTATCATCTTAAACACAACGCTCATCTTGGGACGTTCTCTGGGCATGTGATTCAGACAAAGTAATGCCACCTGCAAGAGTGCAACCATCTCCACTTCCATCTCCTTATACCTCAACAACTCCAGGTCAAACACCTCCAACATCGAGTCCTCTTGTGCTGCGTTGCTGCGCACCCACTTGACAAGGTCCATTCCTTCGCCTTCGCCCTCGCCTGCCATCTTCCCTGTCAGTATCTCTAGGAGAACAATGCCAAAGCTGTACACATCACTCTTTTGAGAGGCTTTTGATGATGTGCTGGTAGTGTTGTCAACAAGCTCAGGGGCCTTGTAGGCTTTGTTGGGTGATGAAGATGACAGTGGTGGTGATGGGTGCACAAGTTGGTCCAGCGCGAAATCAGAGATGCATGCATTTCCCTCTTGATCTACTAGAATGTTTGATGATGTGAGGTGCCCATGAGCTCGCTTGGACTCGCATGCATGGTGGAGGAACGCAAGGCCCCTGGCAGCCCCAGCTGCGAGTTTTAGCCTTGAGCTCCAGTCCAAAGGAGTTCTTCCTGGGCCCCGGTTACCTGTAAAATTCACACTAATTTCAGAAACAAGTGATGAGAATGGCCAACATGGATTGAATAAGTTTGAAATGATCCAATCCTCACTCAAACTTTGCTCTCATCGGTTTCTTTTAAGTTTCCTGTACACTATATTATGGAAGACCACAACTTTGTTGAATGCATCATGTGAGGTACAGTTGGAGTGGTATCTCAATCCATGAAATTATAGTGGGGAAAGAATACTCAATTCAATTAAAATTTTATTTTTTTTACCACATACAGACATCTTTTCCTATGGTGGATTTAAACTGGGAATATGGTATGACAATGGCCTGCTGAGGATATGGGTTAGTCGGGAACTCTATAGACTAATATTCCTTTCAAACCAATCTCCTGAAGACAATGAGTCATTGTCCTGACAACTTTCAACTCAATTCATTATATATGCAAACAAAGGGAAACACGCTAGCAAGGAGACTACCACTACATTGTCCTCTAGCATTTCTATTTGCACCATATAGAGGTTCAATTAAGTAAACCACAAGAATTAAATAGCTTGACCACAAGCAACATGCCGAAATCCAAGCCTGCTTCAGATAGGCCTCATGTCATGCTAGGATTATGATTTTAATTCAATATAAAGGTTGCCCTGTTCTGATCTTCTGGAATATTTCTAATTAGGCCTTACCAGCAAATATTAGAATTGTCAAATAACTTATGAAACAACTATGTTAATGGAAGATCATAAATCAAAGTTAACCCATTCAGAAGATAGAAACTACCTACCTAGAGAAAAATCAAAACACATCACTGTCACTGAAAGACTACATAGAAAAAGACGGGCTGTCAAAATACATAAAAGGACATAGGATAAGTCAAATATAAAATGAATCACGCACAGACTACAGCTGGAGATGAAAGATCTTCAACAGCTCCTTCATTGAACCTCAGAAAGGAGGACCCTCCATGTGAATTTCTCGATAAGAAAATCAAGTTGGACGCTTAATGCACTTACTACAACGACTCTTTGGAGGAAAATGCCTTAAGGCCTTGTTTTCATCCTAGACTGCTACCTCAGCCCAAGGAGTTAAGGTAAATGGTGCAGTTTGGAATGGGGAGGTAGCAGCTAGCAGCATCCTCAACAAAACTTAAGTGAGATAGTAGAGCTTAGAAGAATAGATTGAATATTTAAAAAAATAAAAAAGCGCCCATGCTGTCAAAATTAATGGCAAAAACAATTGGTATATTTGTAATGGACATTACACCTCAACAGAGTGAGAGATGGTGTCATGATTGTCATCTTTTGCCTTTTAGATTTTCCTTTCATTCATCAAGGGTACCCCACCTTGGTAAACAATTGACTGCACACAACAGACTCTCATCTCTCACCCACTAAATATCTTTTTTCTACCTAACCTAAATAAGTAATTGAGTGTGCATGCGCACACAAAACATATATTAGCTTCCTCAATATCCTATTTAGGTTTATGAGTAGTATAGGGAGTGAGGTTTTTTCCTTGCAAGTTACTGCAAGTAACAAAGCCCCAAACCTTGTCTGGTCCACCTGAATGAATAACAATAAAAGTCCATGGCCAGATAATTTTGGAGGGAGCTAGCAATATCAATTTGATCAAATGATTTTTACAGTTTAATAGACTACAATATATGCTACAAATTTGTGGTAATAAAATCCAATACTGACAAATGCCAATATCAGTGTCATATGGACCAGTGGCAGTTCAAAGGGGGTCAGGTGTGTACAAAAAAAAGACCGGAGAAGATGGTGGGGTTGGCCAGTTTGGGAGAATTTGCCTGTAGAAGTGTAGACCATAAAAAGAAAAGACAGGGATCTGAGGATTTTTTTTATCTATGATGTCGGCTTGTGCTATAATTAGGAGAGCATCTTTACAAAACTCAATTAAACAGTCAATAGAAGTTACAATTTGAAATATATTCCTGATCTAAGCAGTTCCTGGAGGCAGTAATTCCAAAATTCTTAGAAAAAAAAAAATTATCAATCATATATGCTTTAATTCAATAATTTATAGGGAGAGAAAGGCCATCATCCATGTCATTTCAAATCTTTAGATACAAGTAATTCCTGAATATGTTAGGCTAAAACATAGAGATTAGTCTTAATGGAAACTATTATTAGGAAGATCTATTTTCTCTGCAATGGTAGAGGCAATGACATCAATGGCTTAGAATGTATAAATCAACTAATGAAGCACATACACCAAAGATCATGATAATGAGTAACACCCAGTTATGTGGTCCACTAAACTGTTCATTTACCAGGAGTTATGTTTGGTGGTCAGACTCCAGAGTTGGCATACCAAACTCAAAGAGTAAGAGTCCTGATCCTCTGAGGTCCTGACCCAGAGCAATCCTGAGTTGAAACGATCAAACTCAACAACAGGGACCACTTATTGAAAAAATGAATTTGATATCTTAAATTATACATCCATTCGAATTGGTTCCACCCTAAGATTAACGGTTTGATAAAATAAAAAAATAATAAATAAATAAATAAAAGTTAATTTGAGAAATAATTGTATAGTCAAACAGATTACCCAAATACAACACTTCAGACTTACCCAATGTCAAGTTATGATTTCATTTTTAGAAACTAAAAGAACTAAAACAAAGAAGTACTTTTTGTGTATATAAATCGGGGAGAGAATCCAAACCGTTCATTCAATGAGCATAATCATCACAAAGATACCACACACACATGATCCTAATTCCAGAACCATGTTGCAGTCAATGTGCATGGGCGATCATCATCTAGTCAAATGGGCCATGCTCAGAGCTGATGAACGGCTCAAATCATCCACCAAAACAATCAACGGTCGATTTAAGGGAATGACAGAGAGGAAGCAGGAACTAACCGTGAAGCATGGAATGCAGACTGCCATTGGGCATGAAATCGTAGACCAGAAGGATCTCGTCCTTGGAAAAGTAGTAGGCCCTGAGAGCCACCACGTTCTCGTGTCTCTGCCGTCCGATCTCTCTCATTAACGCATCCACCTCCTTCTTCCCTTCCACCACCTTCTTCCTCCTCTCTCTAACCCTCTTCACCACCACCACCTTCTCCCCTCCTCCTCCTCCACCCTCCTCCGCCATCACCACCGCCTTGTACGTCGTCCCAACGCCCCCCTTCCCCAACATCTCCGCCGACGCCCTCAGCAGATCCTCCACCCTCTCAAACCCCTCACACCCTTCAAAAAACACCAACTCCTCTTCTCCACACCTCCTCCTCTCAAACCCCCTTTTCATCTCCTTCTCCTTCTCCTTCTCCTCCTCATCTCCACCAATCATCATCCTCCTCCTCCTCCAGCAGCAGCAGTAGAACAGAACCCCCACAACCAAACCCATCGCCGCCACGTCCGCAAACACAATCGCCACGATCGTCTTCCCGCTCATTCTCCGCCCCCTCCCAGCTGACACCAATACCGGCATCGGGTCGCTCTTCGCCACCCCATTCGAGCACTGGCTCTGCAGCGGCTTCCCGCACAGATTCTCGTTCCCGGCAAAGGAAGAAGACGGAAATACGGAGAGAGATTTTGGGATCTCCCCCACGAGACTGTTGCCGGAGACGTTGAAGTCTTCAAGCGTGAGAGGGAAATCGAAGAGTGTTCCGGTGAAGGAATTGCGGTCGAGGCGGAGGGTTACGAGGTGTGGGAGTTGGGTGAGGTCGGGTGGGATGTGACCCGATAGGCGGTTCTGCGAGAGGTCGAGGCGGCGGAGGCGGTGGAGGTGGCGGAGGCCAGAGGGGAAAGGGCCGGAGAGGTGGTTGTGGGAGAGGAAAAGGAGCTTGATGTTGGTTAATGGGGAGAGGTCGAGCGGGAGAGGGGAGGTGATGTTGTTGTTCTTGAGGCTGAGGAGGCGGAGCTCATCGAGTTGGAGGAGAGGCTGGATTGGGCCGTTGAGGCTGAGATTCTCGAGGACGAGTCGGGTGACTCGGTTTTTGCGGCAGTTGACGCCGAGCCAAGACTCGGTGCAGGGGTTTGAGGAGGGTGACCATGAGGAGAGTGAGTTTGAATGGTCTGATGCGGATTTGAATGAGAGCAATGCGTAGGAATCTGGGTTGGTAATGGTTACAGAGATGGAGACAGGAATGAGAGAAGCAAGAAACAAGAGGAGAAAACAAAGAGCAGAACCCATCATTTCTTCTTTCTTCTTCTTTCTTTGTTCTACTTCTTCAGAAACTAAGAGAGAACAAACAAACAGAAGGACAACCTGACTGTTACAAAAGAGAGAAAAGCCTGAATTCCATTTTCATGAAAATAGAGTGAGCCAAACACAGACTAAAGAAAGTGTGGAGAGGAGTCACATGAAAGCAGAGAAAATACAAGAGCAGTTCAGTGGTGTGTGTGAGAGCCTGAGAGGAAGAGGAAGGTCTGAGTATCCGTTGGAAGAAAGAAAGGAGTCGTTGGTGATTAGGATCTCTACTGCTGTGCCTCCACCTCGGTTAATGTAATAATGCTTATAGGAGTCAGGACTCAGGGCTCAGGATCCTTTCCCATGGGTCCCATAAAAATGAACTCATCAAGACTTGCTCAAAAAAAAAAAAAAAAAAAAAGATATTGGCCCTGACATAAATTGAGCATGTATGAGGCCACAAAAAAAAAAAAAAAATGAAAACTAATGTGTTTTTAATGTTTTATTTAAGTATAAAACACATGCTGAATCTCACACTAGGCAAATGGATTATGGATCCCGTGAGTGGCTCCCCCACATTTAATGAGTGCAAGAAGTGGAAATTTACAGTGGATCACATCTGTCAAAATCCACATCCTTTCTATTTAAATTTTACCAACTAATTTGATTCTGTGTCGGTCTTAAACATTACATTAAAAACATGATTGCCATGATTTTCATATGATCAATTCTATTGTGAGACCAACTTTTATTAGGATAAGATATAAGGATGTAGTTAATTTTAATAGCGCGTGTTTGTTTGTATTAGGGTAGGAATAAAAGAGGAGTGGGATGTTACATTAAATGAATTACTTTGTATGCATTTGGATGGTTGGTGTCAGGTAAAAGCATTTAAAATTTTGATTTGACTGGATAAAGAAAATGAGAATTGAATTACTCTACCCAACTTTATTAGAAATTATGAGAGAGAAAAAGGTAGAATTGGATTAATTCCCAACTAGGCAGACTTATTTATTTTATTTTATGAGATAATGCAAATAAATAAATCATGAGATAGAGAATGCAACCATTGAGATTTATTTTATCAATCTTTTACTTTATTCTTTTGCAAATAAAGAGGTTCAAAATTCTTACTACAGAGTTACTTGATTTCCATTGCCGTGAGGAATCCCCCAATTCAAAAATTCAAAATATAGTATTTTCGGCTGATATGTAACCCACGGTGACCAATAAAACAAAGCGATAGAGGATCCGGACCACTGTCCATCATCTTCAGTGGTTCAGATTTTCATTAGTTAGCTCCATTTATCAATATCTTTTTTCATGTATGGATGATCGGGGTCGTTTGATTATGGAACTTTATGAAGATGGTGAGTGACATGGTGGATGGAGCGTATGCTGCGTGGGCCAAACGCGTCCTAACGTAATTAATGATCCTGGCCCATGTAGGCGTTACTTGGGACGCACAGCAATCTACCGACTACACTTACCTTTTCTTTTATTTTACTTGTAATCCTTTTCAATCAAAGCTAATGGGTCCCACTTCTGCTGATTGCCCATCTTGCTGTCGGTTTTCATTGTGGAAGGTGGTGGATGGCTAAGATTAATTGAGTGGCTTTTCTCTTTTAGGGAATTCCTCACTTCCATGGTGGGGCCCACTGGATGAAAAGTTATAAATGGCCGAGCAGTGTGGGATGATACGGGAAATCATGCATGCCACTTAAGATGATATGAAATGATAGAGGCGTAATAAGGTCATTGATGGCAGTCCCTCAGAAACTACAGTCCAGCAGCTGGACAATTTTAAATCTCACTCGTCTACAAAAAAAAACTATAGTTAATGAGATGCATATGCCTTTATTTAATTTTGTACGTGCAATTGCACTTGTTGAAATGAAAATCTAAAGAAGGCTGGTTAATTTATTATCGATGGATGGTGTTTAGATTTTCATTTCAACAAGTTCTAGATCGATTGATTACCAAGACAAAAAAAAAAAAAAAAAGTTCTAGATTGATTGATGGTGGCAGCTGTCTGGTGAAAGTGAAATTTCAGTTGCTGCCTTTATTTTTTTCTCCTCCACAGATCATCTTCCTGAATTTTATCACGTCATTCGTAAAAATTAGTTGAGTTAACCTAAGATCACGATTTGCACTCTGAGGTTATAGATTAAAAAACTATACTATCATGGGAGTCTACCCGGTTTTCCTCTGGACCTGAAGGGATTAATCGAACCTAAAGAATTGAAAACCCTCCCATAGAAAGAAAGAAAGAAAGAAAAAAAAAAGGGAGAGGCGGAGAGCAGGAGTGCATAAAAAATCATCCCCATTATATTGGGTTTGGATTTGGGTTTTTATCATGTCAGTTGAATCATTCTAATTGCTCTAAGTTTTCTTTAGATGGCTGGAATGTAATGTCATCTTATATTTAGTAAGGACAATGGGCTTCACAAATTCTACCTTTTGTGTTAATTAAAAAGAAGCAAAGATGAGCTCTAAAAGATCCAGATGCTTGATTTAATCAGCCCCATTAAGCTTGGCTTATACATGATTTGACAGCAGATAACAATGAGATGAAGAAATAAATATTGCAATGATCCGCATTTGGACCCCGCCCCCCCTTTTTCTGTTTTGCAACATTCCACAAAGAAGATAGTAGGGGCATGGACTCTATTTGTTTCAATTGAACTTGATCCCTGAATGTCATTACCTGCTACATGTCCAGGAAGAAATGAAATAAAAAGGGCCAAGCCCACTCGCATTTGGCATTAATTCCAAACAGTTAGGTTGATTACCACTAGCCCAAATTCCAACCTACTTTGAATGATAAAAGGTATGATTCGGCCAAATGGTTGTAACGGCTACCATTTGATGGTTATGATTAGCCCCATAAATAATGCAGGCTTTATTGCATATTAGAGGACCTCTCTTTCATGAATAACCAAATAGATGATATTTTAGGTGACCACCATTAAGATGCCCCTCTTGTGGCGTTCCATTTAGAAGTAATTGGACAATCAAGGAAGGTGAGGAGATGGATTGATCTGATGTGTTTACATGTGGGTCCAATAACAAGTCGATCACGTAATCCTAATTCTTAATTTTAGGGCCTCAAAGCTCAACGGCTTCCACGTTGTTGGAACTTTTTGTGATCAAATTCAATTGCTCTACTAGGACTCAGCTTGAGCGGTTGAGCTTGAACTCGAGCTTTGCTTGAAAATGAGATCAACTTTAACATTGGTGTATGTGGATGCTACCCATTTCAATGGGATCATCAATGGACTCAAGGACTTCAGTTGACAGACATGCTTGGGCCATTTCAACTTAGCAACAGTGATCTTGAGCCGAGGTTGAGCTTGTCCCATTAAGCTCTTACCAGCTTAAGCCATTCCCTTTTCAGGCTTGTGTTCAAGCCTGCTGTCCAAGCTTACGCAACTAATCTCATTTAGACCACCATGGGTCCATAAGTCGAGCCAGGAGGTCGAACCAAGATCACACACGTCCACTCTACTAGGTCACCTGCCATGGGGTGGGGGACCAGTGAAGGGCCCGTCCTACAACCACTTCTTTCCCCCAGTGTACAACAATAATAGGCAGTGATCAATTACCAGCAGAAATTCACCCAAGTTTCCAACTTGATCATTGTAGCACATCGCAATCGCTAGTGGGTGGTCCCACTTCTCTATGTAGCAGACGTCTGGTTTTTTGGGTGGGTCAAAAGTGTGGAGATTGTGATGGGTTTGGTCATTAGTAGATATCATCTTTGGCCTTTACAAATGCTTTGTTGATGACAGCAATGCAATGTACTGTATACTCTTAAAAAAAGTCACAAGTCTTCTCATGCGCTCAGGGCACTTGCAGGTCTAAATTGGTACTGTGCTTTGTGTTTCTTCCGGGGAACATGCTACTCACACACACGATTTATCTCCTCACAAATACATTTAAAAAAAAAAACTGTGAAATTACCTTTTTGCCCATCATTTCCCTTTCTATCTCCCCACTCCCACATCACCTCTGGCTCCGGCCAAGATCAGCGCCGGCCGATCACTCTACTCCCATTTCTCTCCCTCCCCACTGTTTTCTCTCTTTCGATCCCTTCATCCCTCTCCCTCCCCACCCCTTCACCTCTGGCTCCACCTGAACTGGAGAGCGCTGGCCGATCCATCTCTTCCCCTTCTCTCCCTCTCACTCTCTCTGTCTCTCCCTGGAGAGGGAGAGAAAGAAAGAGAGGGAGAGAGATCAGGAGGAAGAAACAGTGGGGAGGGAGAGGGTGGGGGGAGAGAAAGCAAGGAGGAGAGAGAAAACAATGGAATAGGAGAGGGATCACCCAGCACCGATCCAGGCTGGAACCAGAGGTGAAGGGAAAGTGGGGAGAGAGAAAGAGAGAGGGCGGGCGAAAAGGTAATTTTATAAAAATATTTTTTATAAAAAATGTGTATGTGAGAAGAGAGAAAAATTGTATGCAAATAAAATGTCCCTTCTTCTCACAACGGAGGATACCCTATACAAAAGAAAGGGTAGACACTAGACAGAGATAGAGATACAAATGACAAGGATTTCCTTCTCTTTCTGATACAGTTGGGCTTCAACAACTGTTGGCAGGTGGATGGTAGGGTCCAATGGTTCAAGGCCACTGATTCTCGTGGTCGTACCTTTTGGTTGGTTGGTTGGGTGGGTCAGTGTTAGCTTCAACCAAAAGAATGCAGGAAAATGCCAGGTGCAAAAGGCCGTAGGGCCATTCAACCTCTCAATTTCTTTGGTGGCTGAATTTGTATTTAGTGCGTGGGAGCATGTTCCCAGAAAAAGTATCAGCCTCAAGAAAATGTCAAGATGACAAGATGAATTTTAAAATTGTAATTCGTCTCATAATATTAGCTAGAAATGCCAAGAAAATATAAAGCAACAGTTCTAATAGTTAAATAAAAATGACACTAGAGTTTCTCTCATTTTTTTATTTTCATATATACATATATATATTATCGCAATATTCTCTTAATATTAGTTAATTTTAAATTATTTAAAAAAAAAAAAAACTGTGTATCACTGTCAAAATATTGATCTAGGCAAATACTGCAACCATATCACAATGTTTTAAAAATACAACTGATGTTTGTAATTTGAAAGGGACAAAGAAATCCACTGTCACAAGCGTATAATATTTCAAGTGAGTAATCTCTATAGTGATCTTGCTGACACAGGTGCTATTTGGAAGAGTATATCAATACAATCGACCACAAACTTGTCTAGGAAACCAAGAGTGTAACATTTGGTTCCCACCAACCATGGGTCGCTAGAAAGTTAATTTTGATGGTGCAGTGTTCAAAGAAGCTCGTAGACCTAGCTAGTACGAGGGTTAAAATCGAAGATGAAAATGGTTTTCCTATTGCACCTCTGAGTTCAAGTGGAAGACACGTTGCATATGCAGAGGAAGTGGAGGCCTATGCACTTGTTGGGGCACTAAGAATTGCTCTGGAGGTTGGTACCCGAACCCTTATTGTAGAGGGTGACTCACTCCAAGTGATTAAAGTTCAATCACCAGGGGAGGATTTCTCATGGATTGGCCATATCATCGACGAAGCCAAAGTTATTTCAAGGATGTTTAGCTCGTGCAGTTTTACTCGGAGATGTAAACAGGGTGGCTCATTCTCTAGCAAAAAGTTATGTTTCTGTGCATATTTGGTTAGTGGAGGTGCCACCATTTTTAGAAAATCGCATACTATCTAAAGTACCGTAAGCTGCTCTTTAATAAAAGTTGGACTCTTTCTATAAAAAGAAAATCTCTATAATGATGTCTGATAAAATCAAAATGATCCAGAGAATGCATGTTTCAAGCGAGCAAAAGGCCAACTATTTCTTGTTTTTAAGCTAAAAACCTCATTCAACCCAAAAAAATAATAATAATAATAACCCATAACCTGTCCCAACCAACCCGCGCGACGCTCCTAACAGTGGGTCGTTTGAGGGTTAATTTTTTTAGTCCAGTCAAGGTTTTACGTTTTAAGAAGAGGTATTTAATTTGGTGAGTTAAAGAAATTAAGAGGAGAAGGTGGTTTTCAAGAAAAGAAGGTTTGTGTTTTCTACAAATATTGCATCATTAAGGGGGCTTTAGAATTTTTTAAAGATACGAGTTTATAATTAAGGCATAGCGCAATATGTGCGAAATTGTATGGCCCTCGAATATCGCATAAATAACTATGTCAATTTTTATTTAAGCTCAACTGTTGACGGGCAAATATTGGGGCTTTGGAGGATTGTACGGGGAAAAATCCCAAAAAAAAATTGAGAGAAAAGGAATAAGAAATAGAGATCTAAATCCCATGAAATGTGATGCCACCATGCAAGGAGAATTGTGAATGATATTCAATTGTTTTCAATCCAAATGTCACTCACTCCGGTCTATGGATGTTAGATAACATCATGGAGACCGATCCAAAGCATTATCATTAGGTTTATCACCAGCGCCTCAGTGACATTATTTTTCTAAGACAGTAACAAGAATTTTCATTCCGAAGTGACATTACTTTTCTGAGACAGTAACAAGAATTTTCATTCAGGCGAAAGAAACAAAGAGAAATAAGGAAAAGAGCAAGAAAGTACAAGAGAAATATGCCCCCACTCACCCTCACAATTACATAACAATCCCCTCTTATGGGGTAGATCTCTCAACCCCCTATTTTGCTAGAGCTTTGTCATATAGTAGGTTGATCAAGACTCATAGCGAAAGACAACATTGATGGAATTTGATAGAGCACGGATTTCATTAAAGTGGAATTAAAATTATTAGGAATTCGCTTCTGTGACATTTATACCTATGCACGATACAAAGCATGTATCTTCTGTGTCTAAAAGGAAACACATGGGAGAACATGGCCATGGGAAGATAACACTCGGTCACATGGGGAAAGAATCTGCTCAAGCGGAGAAAAATGCCGTCTTTCTCATGTTGGTCAAAGATTGAACCCTAGCTATCTCAGGTGAGAAAGGGGAGATCGAATCAATTGGACTATCCCTATGTTTTCAAAAGGCACGTATGTCTCGACAAGGAAAGGCCCCAAAATACAAATACAAATTTACTAGTTCCTTATCCTCTATCAATGATTTGGATTGATACCTTGGGGGATGTGCATTAGGTTCCCAGCCAACATTTAGATCGGTCAGTCCAAAACATTACAGTAGTTAGACAAATATGACCATCTATTTGCATGTTGTTAAAGTTCTATAAAAAAATAAAAAAAAACATTACATGTTGTTAAAGCTGGACAGAAATTTGGATGAAGAGTGAAGCAAGTCGATCAAAGTCAATCTGAAGCTTGCGATTACCTATGGTTAGATTGAACAGTTTGGATCATGGTAGACATGTTTCACGCTCGTGACAATCGACTGGAGTCCATGTGATTCATCAGTACCCGCATTTCTTGAGCTGGGTCTTTAGTCGAGGGTGCATTTGACATCCGTATTCTAACCTCAAAATATGCTATTGATATTAATTTAGAGCTCCAATTCATGAGTTTGTCCAACTGTACAGCAAAAAAAGCTTCCAAAGTTGGTGCATCTTGGATTTGTGTTGCCACTTGTAATGCAGTCACAGCGTCAAAGCTGCGATGGCATGTCAGATTTACAGACGGGTTTTTTTTATGAATTGTTGGAGACTAGAATTACGATTTTACAAGAAAGTTCCGGATAAGGCAGTTGTTCCATGAAAAAGTTTCTCCTAAGTTGGACAGTAGAAACTGGGTTCGTCCAACCCTATTTGATTCCTTCTTTTTTAACTTGAGAGGAGCGACGCGTCGCCCTCCATCTTTTACTCGTCCAAATACTCCATTGCTTATTCCACAATCCCGGATCTGCAAAGACTATAACATTTACAGAGCCTGATTCTCAGAGAAATGGCTTTGTTTTAGTCAGAGACCGAAACGAAATCAAAACCGAAGCCATTGATTTACTACCAAGTTATGTGTTTTCTCAAGTTGTGTTCTCTCAGTTTACTACCATGTTGACTGATCAGATATAGGGTGGTCCATGCACTACATCGTACTATCGCCTCGCATTGACGAAGATCCAATCTCTTTGCATGCGAACGGTCTTGAATCAGACGAGAAGGACCGAATCCGTAACGGATTCGAGTCGAATTCCAACAGGTCTGTTGTCTGCTTTCCGATGAATTCGAAGAATAAAGGTAGAGATGTGGAAACAGAGATTGGAGTTTTGGAGGCGAATTTCAAGTATTTGCATGCGAGCTCTATTTCGGTGGCGGAATTGCGGAAGAGGACTGTGAATGAGGCTCCATCGGAGGAGTCAGTGTCGTGGATTGCGGAACCTGTGAATGATGAGAAAGGAATGGAGATGAGTTCGTGATTCTATGCTGGGCTTGTTTAGTATGAAGGTGAAGTTGATGATGGTGGACTTGGATGGAGAAGAGATGGGGAGTGATGCTAGCGTCATCCTATCAGAGACGGCGTCGCTCCTCTTAAGATTCTGAAAAAAAAATGAAAATGGGTTGACATACCCTTTTTTGTGCTGTCCGACGTAGGACGGACTTTTTCGTGCAACGGCCGCCGATTGAAAATTTTTCTATGTAATCATCATGTTGTAAATTATGTAACCGCATGGAATATTGTAAAAAAAAAAAAAAAATGGATAATAAGTAACCGGGTAGAAGTTTCTAGAGAAGCTACAAAAGCTTTTCATCCATTTCATGTTGCATGAGTGACAAGTTCGCATAATCCTTGGCATTGATTATAGAGAGTGAAAGTTTAAATAAGGGTATTTCACATTCATTTATCATGACTAGACAAGGGATCAATCAGGCCATGTTTTTGTAACACAAGGAACAGAAGAAGTAGGATTCTGTTTGGAAAGTCTGTAAAATTAAAATTTTCACGCTTCCTTACACAAGCGGGTCCCAAAGTATTTTTTTCCTCGTGTGTGTCAGTTTGCCATCCCTGGTGTTATTTGGGTTAGATGAATGTTATAGAAGGCTCCTTGGTAGCACGTGAGTTAGCTCTCAATAAACACACATTGCTCAATTTATAAGGTCATGCACAACCAAACTTAAAATCAAGTACCAAATAGAACATGTTGAATGGACTTGCCTTGGTGAAAATAAAAACGTCATACCAAATGATAAGAAGTAGAAGATGATGATTAGCAAAGACCAATATTTGTATGCTATCAACATTGCTTAAAAAAGTCAGATACAATGTTCATGTCGATGCCAACAGTAACATATATATCGATCACAAAAGAAGATCACAGACCAGAATGAGAGTTGGATTAATATATATCAAAGCTTATATGCAATATTTTGTGAACATACAAATATAAACACACACCGTATATATGGACATCTTGCAATTAAGCAGCTGCATACAAATACATGTGTCAATATGAGTGCTCCTCATTGATGCTCTGAAGACTTGGTTGCCAATGATCATAGAGTGTGGTCACCATGAGATCCTTCATCTGCCTTTTCTCATATTTGTTCCCCGTTTTCATGTTAAGTTCCTTTAATTCAGATGACCCATCCCTGGTAGATTGCTCCGAATCCTCTCTAGATTTGGTCTTTGCTCCTCGAAACAGGCATTTGAAACAACAATTCTCTACCAGACTCCCTACTTTCTCACTCTCTTTTGCAGGTATATTTGTAGTACCCCCATTCAATCTGTCTGTTTCATCATCTACTTGCTTCAAACAATTGTAGGATCGCCCGGGAGTGCCCTTCTTTGTGAAGAAGTAGCATATCGAGTCCATTCCATCCCTTGCTCCAACCTTAGGCAGAGTAAATTGATTATGGTTAGGAGTTTGGCTAGTACAAACAGGCGGGAGTGGGGATCTTGATTTTTCACTGGCATGAACAAGCTGCAGTGGAGATGGAGAGGAAGAAGGAAAACGCCTGAAATGGTGCCTTTGGAGCTTCCTAATGGTGTTTATGGGCACAACATAGTACTTCTGTCCAAGCAAGAGAACCTCATCTGGGGCCACAACGGCCCAGGGCTCACGGAACACATTAGGTTGGGTCACAAAGCATCTGGGGTTCTTCAGCATGATCTCCGATGCCAACATCGGCCTAGCGTGGAGCTCGATCCGGCCACCCGGATGAACAATCTTAACCAGCATGTTCCTTGTGTTGCTAGTACGAAACCAATTTGATAAGGCCATCTTCTTCAAAAATTCAAATGAAATGAGGCAGAGAAAGGAATAAATTATACATCATGGGCTACGAATTCTGAGAGAAGGTGTAGGTAGGTGTTTTACACTACACAGTCTGTTTCTTCTCTCGTTCCCGTCGATGATATTTCTTTGTACCTTTTGTACCTCCCATTTGCAATAGAACAAACACTAGTTCATAACCTTCCTATGGATGTAAACAACAATGCAGTTGATTTGGATGGTTGGGACTTTTTACCATCAGAGAGGTGGACTTCTGTCACGACCCGGGCCCGAGCCGAGCCGTGATTACCATACTTACTCCCGTAAACCCCGAATTAACCGAAGTTAAAACGAGATCCACAAGGGATATCAATCACAAGAACCTGCCAAATATAAAACTTTTGCGGAAACAATATATATTTGACAATAATAAGTTAACATTTACATGTATCAAAAGAAAGTCCTTATACATGTATCGTTTTCCATATACATTTAACAAATGCTGCATATACAAAATACTATGCAGCTAACCATTGATTACATTTCCAAATCATTAATTACATTCACAAATGTTAATTACATTTCCAAAATGAATATATGAACATTTTCTCAAAACATCATCCCAAAACATTTATCAAAAGCTCGATCGCACTCGGATACCACATCAGATGGTATCCCGCCGGTTCCATTCTATCAGACCTCCCGGAGGAACCAGAGCGGTCTCCTCCGCTGGCGCCGGGGGCGCTGCGATGCCGGCAGGGGCAACCTGGCCTGTAATGCCATCAATAACACTAATGAACACGACGGTTCAACAATGTATAAACAGTTCTTGCAATAGTACATCAATACATTCATTTGCAATAATGACAATTTCAATGCTAGAGAATCTAAACAATTTATCAATAACAGTAATAGACAGTGACAGTCAGTATCAGTCAGTATACATGTACCAGTTGGCAACTACCATAGCATTCTTAATTGTATTTCATTCAATTCATTACCATCTTCCCTAAAAGGAAGGCTTCAATCAATATCCTAAGATATGATCGGGATTTATTCATTTACCATCTCCCTTCAAAGGGAGGCTTCAATCACTACCCGAAGGTATGATCGGATATATAAGTGGGACTTACCAGTGTCCGGGCCAGGGACACTAGCATCACCACGGAGCTCCGGAACACCCCCAATACCATCTGCTGCAGCAGGATTAGTCATTCATTATTCATTGAACTCACTTGGAGTTCTAATACAATCGCTAGGTAGTGCCAGACTCAATGATCAATGACATTCAGTGCGAAATCATCTTTATGGATCCAATTCAACTCAACGATTCCTTTCATGACAAAAGAAAGGAATGACAATAACATCAATCTCATTAGATTGATCACCATGACACAATGAGAGTAATGTTAACCACATATGGTTTTACTCAATCCTATTCAATCCTATCTCAATTCTAAACAACCATTTGGGTGTAATCATTGGTTTCCAAATGCACGTGTTATTCACGATGGACATCACATTTGTATATTTAATATGTGCATTTCAAGTCCCCTTAATTAACACCCATGGAGCTTAGGCAATATCCAATTATGGTTCGCTCAATGAACCCCTTTGAAACCTTACCAATTCTCAATAATCTAGTTTAACCACGATTAGTCTTCAAAACTAATCGGGACGCATTTATCTTTAAGAGTCGTACTCCAATTTCTCGTAAAAAAATCCAAAACTCGAAATTCACCGGACTCTAACAGAGTCCCCTAATCGATCATCTATTCTAGTTCCAAATCCATGGATACTAACTTATAGAGATTTCAAGTATACGTTAAATACATTTGATTAACCACTTAGGCAATCAAACCTAATCAATACTCCTTCTTCCATAGTTCCTAAACCTCATGTACACTATAAATAGTCTTTAGACTGATTTATAGGCTTATTTACACATATCAAATGAGCTTTCAATTCAATTAGAATCACCTTTGTTTGGACCCAACTTTGAGTCTTCCAAGCACAATGGTATGTAGACCATTAGATTCTACATTCCAAGAGCTTTCCAACGATATATAGAAGTCCAAAATCCGACTTACGATTCAAAAGTTATGGCATTTTGAAGTTGCCCTCATTGGGCCCACTGGGCCAGCTCGATCAAGCGAGCCCAAATCTCGCTCAAGCGAGACTGCTTGCTGTTTGGGCTCCGAAATAGCAGTCTAATGCTACTTTCTGAAGCCATTTCCACTCCCCTTCATTCTCTACTTGCACCATACATGGAACCTCCTGTTCCCTCCTCATACAACATCCATTCACATTTATTCATTATGACAATTCTAATAATACCTTAATTACTTCATTAAGCATCCATAATGAATCCAAAAATCAATGTAAAGTGCATGTGCAATCCATGAAAACACCATACACTACTATAATGGTTAACACAATTACAAGGAAAGTTTACACTTGCCTTTAGTGAAGCCAATAAACTCAAAACCCTCTTTTGTCTTGGTTTGGCTTGAGATTAAAATCCCATTTTCAAACCCTAATCAAGAAAAACACCCAAATGAACTCCCATGAGTCATTGGTGCTAGAAACCACTACATAATCACTAATGGAACTTGGAAATCATAAAGGAAGTCCTTTACTTACTTGTAACTCAAGGAAAATGGGTTCTTGAGCTCTATACTCCTCAACAATGGTGGAGATGCTTGGGGAAGAAGATGAAGTTGATGCTTCCTTCTTCAAAGATCACTCAAGCACTCTTGAATCTCACTCTTAATCAAGGGAATGGAAAAGGAAGGGAGAAGGGAAATGCTCTAGGGTTTTCTCTTGGTTTGCAAGAGAGGAAATGAGAAATGAGCTCTTTTTCCCCCATTTGATTCTAATATAGGCCTCTTCACACCAAAACCCCCTTTCATTTAGCTTATTTACATTTTGAGTCAAATGACTCCTCACTTGGCCCATTTGATGCCAAATGGAATCGCGTTTGTTATGAAAGTTGACGTACTCTTCGAGATACGCACGTTGGTATCAAGAATTTCCGTATTTGACGAAATACGTATAAATCCGTATTTTCGAAAAAGTCCTTAGTTCACCTTGTTTGAGTCCAAACTCATTTTAATCAATTCAATTTCATTCAAATCAGTTTCATTAGGCTTAATGTGTCATTTGAGACTAATTTATCTCTCTCTTTGGTCATTAACCTTAGTTAATTCAATTATCCATGCTTAATTAGCATTAATCACAATTAATTAAGCTTAATCACGATTAATTCGGGTCGGGGTGTAACAACTTCGCATTTGGCTCGTGGAAGAGAATATTCTAATGAGTGATTTTTCCCAAGTAAATTATTCCAAACTATTTGTAGGTCTCCAGGGTCTTAATAGTTTGTCACTTTCTTGTCTCATGCATGTTCCTTTCAGTTGTATCGATTCTATCGATGAAATTTTCAATCCTTCTCTGTGGCATATATGAATCTGAACCGTGTGATCGATGAACTTGAAAGTCCAAACCACTAGCTGCAATATTACTTGAGCATCAATGCCAGTATCTGCGTACCAGCAAGCGAATATTCATAGTTGGAGGGGATTTCCATCTACTCTCCTTAATCTCTAATGGCTTGTTTATTTGCATAAATAAATAGTAATTAAATACATAGAGTTTCATAGTCCAATGAGCACCCAAAGATTATAAAAGAGGTGAGAGGTGGGATAAAAGATAGCAATGTAAATGAGACTTTGACTTTCCTCATAGTTGAATTAGTAAGGCGATGGGTGGTTATTTATTTTTCATCTTCTTTTTATTCAATTTTCATTAATTGAAATTTATTTAATGGATTTTTTGGATTTCTACCTTTTGATTCTTCATTTTTAACGACTGGAAATTCATTTACATGACGCAAACAGAACAGGCTCTAGATGGACAATCAAAACCCACTATATGATTGTCTCATATCTCTTATTGACAATCAAAATCAATTGGAGATGTCCCATATGATTGCCCTTTGATGAGATGCGACTTCAAAATAGAATAAAAATGTAAACGACAGGGGTGAATACGGCTGAGTGCATTTAATTTGGCCAAACATTTAAGAGTAATGCTACTTGGACAAACTTTTTGACAGAATTTTGGACAAACCCTATGGTATAACTTGAATATCATAGGGGATATTCAAGCCATACCATAGGGTTTGTCCAAAATTCTGTTCAAAAAGTTTGTCCAAGTAGACTTTTTGTTTATCCATCCGCACCAATTTTTTTGGGTACCCAGCCAGGGTGTTGGGACAAAAATAAAAAAAGGGGATTTAACGATTCAATGCCTTTTAGACACTCAATCTCCAAATTCATGACTAAAAGTCACTGAATGTCACCATAGTTGTTTGACCTTGGATCCCATGATATCATGGATCCAAGTAGCCTTTCAACTTTTAACATGTAGATCTCATGATATCATAGTTTTTTAAAAACCCATGATATCATGGGATCCAAGGTAAAAAAAAAAAAAAAAAAGGAGAGACCAGAGTCAAAGGACTCTAATGACATTAACTTACTTTGAGTCATGAACTTGGGACAACAGTGTTTAAGGATCATTCATGTGTGAAATCCCCATAACAAAAAGAAGGTTTACGTGCCCACCTAATCGCAGCTGTCTGTATCGTAGCTGGCCCCATATTGATGAGATAAAGGGAAGATTAAGATAATGATGATATCCATTCACATTGCAGGCCCTGGTATTGGGTCTTGCATGCCATAAGCATACCCATATTATACTATATTAAAGAGGAAGGCTTTGGTTTTAATTTTGATTGTCAGTTGGAATTTTGACCGTACGTTATTCAATTTTCAAAATTTCTCTCCGCACTTATGTAACTACCCTCTTTATCTCATTATAAACAAAATCACTCATAATCACTCCCCACTTCTATTGTACTGTAAAAGCTACATTTCAATCCAGGTTTTGCAATTCCCTCTCTACTCAAATTCTCCTCTTTTTGCCACACGGCTCTTTGATTTCATAAAAAGGTACTCTCATAACCTTTCTATTCTATCATTTTTTTTTCTCTAAAATCTATAAAAAAATTTAATGCATAAATATTTAAATTGCAATGTTAGCCATATCTGTGTTGAGCACGAGTTATTATGCAAGTATATGATTCTATGGGAGCGGTTGACCCCATCAGACTTAATTTTGCCTTCTTTAAATCATATGAAAATCTAAGGTTGACCTTTGAAACCCATATCAAACTTCTAGATTTGATTCCAAAATTCATATGAAAATCTTGGATTTTTCCACACTCCACCCATTCAAACGAAACGAGAATCCCGATCACCTATCTCATTTGTGTAATACATTCACCGTAATTAGACCAATAATATTCCGCCACTTCATTCAAAAATTTAGATAATTTTAAAATTTAAAGAATAACTTAAATTTTTGAATCACGTGGAGAAGTATTGTTATCAAACACTCACGGATACAACAAATGGGATGGGTGATTCGGACGGACTCCCGAACAACGAAAACCAAGCAGTCTAACCCAAAAAGGGACGAGGAAATAAGAAGGAGAAGAAGAAGACTGAGCACTCGTTCAAGACGCCCCTGCAAGGAAGAAGACCGGCTGCTGTGACTTATTAAAGGCAAGTAGCCTCACCTTGAAAACAATGGGATTTGATCTCACGAATTGATCTCCATCGTAGATTTGATGTTTGATGTGTTTGGGGCTTCTGACATGTATTCATCTTAATTATTAATTCCTGCTTGGGGTTTCCGACATATATAAATATTCATCTTAATTATTAATCTCCATCGTAGATTTGATGTGTTTGATTAGTTTGGATTAGTAAATGTTCCTGTGTAAGATTCAATTCATTAAACACATGCGACCCTCCCCCTTTAGGTGTTTGTTGAAATTCCTGCTGGTAAGGGTTAAGCTATTCCTCAGGATATACTTAGATTACCACTCATTCAGTACCTAAAAAGGGTTCTAAGAATAACCACAGCATTAGGTTGTATGCATGTCAATGTTACTGCTTGCTGGAAGAACCCAACTTGTGTTTTGTTGCACACTTAGGCACTCTATAAGGTTGAGGTAGTGTTGATTTCAAATTTGGATTGGGAATCTCATGAATCCTTTAGAAGTTGGCTTGTGAATTCTAGCTATTTTGACTAATTTTGGTGTAGAACAACATTGTTTTTGTTCTAAGAAAAATAGGGTCTGCCCCCCTCAAATGGAAAATCTTGGTTTGCCACTGGATATACAGAGACACACGTTAGGAATACAATTTGATCTTACCTTGACTTTTTTACTCAGTCACGACTCTATGAGCTCTAATAGTAGCTTGATACTTCAAAATCGGCAACTTATTATATCATAATACTTCACTTTTCATGCGTAAAATATGTGTCCCCGCTATTTCCATAGCGTGACCATGCTGTATCCGTGCTGTATGTGGGCGTCATAGCCTAAGTCAATGCATGTCTTGGCTCTATATGAGCTCTAATAATAGCTTGATACTTCAAAATAGGCTACTTATTATATCATAACGGATACTTCACTTTTCATGTGTAAAATCTGTGTCCTTGCTATTTCCATAGCGTGGCCTTGCTGTATTTATGTTGTATGTGGGCGTCATAGCCTAAGTCAATGCATGACTTGGCTCTATATGACCTCTAATAATAGCTTGATACTTCAAAATAGGCAGCTTATTATATCATATCAGATACTTCACTTTTCATGTGTAAAATCTGTGTCCTTGCTGTATGTGGGCGTCATTGCCTAAGTCAATGTGTGTATGCATTTACATATGTACTATAAATTCTAGTTGACTGAGTCTTTTACTTTTCGACTCAACCTGGTTAAATTTCTAGCTGTCTGATTTTTTTCTTTAATGACTCGGTAGAGGCT
This sequence comes from Camphora micrantha, assembly GCA_003546025.1. NCBI lineage: Eukaryota > Viridiplantae > Streptophyta > Magnoliopsida > Laurales > Lauraceae > Camphora > Camphora micrantha. The sequence goes on from QPKB01000002.1 coordinate 75,605,919, forward strand.
GACTGAAACGGATATATTTATTATCTTTCTTTATCATTTCTCCACCTTATGTTTTTTATCCTCAACTAACAATCTTAGCAGAAGCCCTACTAAAGAAACAGGTGAAAGGCTTGTAAGCTGCCAAAGTGGTGCAAATGGAGCACCACCCATACTCAGCAGGGAACTGGATGGTGATACCGAATGCCCCAACTCAAAATCCAGCTTCATCAATGACAATGGCAGCTCAAGACTATTCTCAGCACCATCAGCAGCAACAACATCAGCAGCATCACCACCAGTCTTTGGCTTCTCATTTCCACCTCTTACATGTATGTGCTTATGCATAATATGTATGTATGCAATATAAGCTTCCAGTACCGGAATTCTTGCTTTTGTTCACGCGGGAAATGCTATTATATCATTTAGGTTGCTTGAATTCATCTTGAATTGTAGATTTTTAATAAATTTAGTTGGGGAGAGAGATTAAGGAAGAAAAATCTTCCCTTTTACTAATATCAGCTTATTTAATTTCATTTGTTGGAGGGGCTTATTTATGCAAAGTGCTGATGCAAATTGGTTTTGAAGGTCAAAAAGTAACTTGTAGATTCTTATAGGCCATTTGATAGTATTCAGGTAGGGCTAGAGGGTGTGAGTTTTTGAATGTCAGAAATTCAGAGTACAAGAGATGGGAGAAAAATGGTAGTGTAAGACATACTTTCTATTTTTCAAAGGCCCACAGGGGACAGCAAGATAATAGTGGGGGTGAAAAAGATAACCCAACCTATATTTGACCCACTAAACCCGACCTGCAATATATAGGTCAGGCACAGGTCAGGAAAACCTGCCCCGCATTTAAACAGGTCGAGTTAGGGTCAAGGTCAACTTGCATTGCCACTTGACCCTGCATAAACTATTCCTTCTTATGCTACCCATCTCCGGAATTTCTTCTTCTTCTTCAACCCAACTCAGAATATCTTCTTCTTCTCTTTTTTCTTATTCTTGTTCTTCTTTCTTATTCCCTTTTTTTTTTTTTTTTTTTTTGAATGGTTTTTTCTTGTTCTTCTTCAACCCATGTGGATTATGCAGGTCCAAGTGTGGGCTGGGTTCCCTGGCCTGTCTCAAAAATGGGTCAGATACAAATCATACTTCAACTCATGGGCACACCCAGTAAACCCAACCCATTTGCCACCCTCAGAAACCTAAAAATTTCTGTTTTCATTGAAACATTGAGATTTGGAAGTCCATTTATTTATTTTCACTTATGTTTTCATATTTTAACAATCTCATCAAAGAAAAACAATATCAATAAGTGAATTTGTTGCGATAAGATATTGTATCTTTTTGTACTAGACAATTCTCTGTCATGCTCTTCTCTGTCAAAGCCATTGATACAGAACACTAAAGCGTATATATGCCTCCTTTCCTTCTTCCACCATGTTTTTTTTTTTTTTTATCATTACTATAATTTTAATGATGGTTTAAGATTGGTTTCTCATGACATTTTGAGGAATTGTATGTATCCATTTGCAGCTTCGCACATGACCTCACTAGTCAGAGGGCATCCGTTCCAAATCCAATTCTTCCAACAAGTGGGCTCTAAAACTTAGGCAAGTCCACTTAGAAGTTGGGCTGCACTCATATGTCGATTTGAGAATATTGAGGAGGTTTTCTAACTGTCTGTATCTTTCGGCATGTGTATGAGTGGACTATCCTAATGTTCAGGCCAAGTCATCAATGTTCTACTTGTTTAGCTCAGATGTGGCATACATGATCCATGCTAGCACATTTGCGCATATGCAAATGGTTTTCATCCTTACATTGAGTAGAAGCTTTGTTAACAATCATTTTATTTTTCTTTAGTTAGATGTGGCATACATGATCCATGCTAGCACATTTGCCCAGGTGTAAATGGTTTTCAACTTTTCATCCTTACATTGAATAGAAGCTTTGTTAACACTTATTTTCTTTTGCTTAGTAGAAGCTTGATTTATAATTCTTGCACTCTGTGTTTCTAATGAGTTCTCTCTATTTCAGTTGGTAGAAAGTTTAGCAGAAGTCACAGAAAATGGGACACGTGATATGCACTCTGATGCACTGGTTAGATTTTTATTCATTTGTTCATTTTTTTGAGAAAAGTGGTTAGCATTTGTTACCTCAATTTTTTCTTCATTTTTAGGGATTGATTTGTTGTATATTATGATGGAATTATCTTTGGTAACTTGAAACTGGTGTGACCTTACAAAGGCATTCGAGATGCTACCCGTCTCTCCATTTAGCTTCAATGCTCTTGCATATCTTGATGCTTAATTGATTACTAAGATCTAGGTAATGAGTTCATTTAGGTATGGTGTGTATCCTCATTGAAACAAATGAAATGCTGACCAAACCTAAAACATTGCATGATCTTTGTATAAAATCAATGTTATTGACCATAAATCAGAAGAGAAATGTCATTGCATCAACTATATAAAAGACAACGTTCATTTGTGCGCCCATGTGCAATGGACTTAATGCCTTTGGCAGACACCTCCATCATTTTGAGGAAGGAGGTGGAGGATTGGGATAGAGTTGGGGAAGAGAGCGGATTAAATCTAAATGAGAAAAGTGCGGGAGATGAAGTGGGTAAAAAATTATGGGATTTGAACAGGATGGAGGAAGGTCCCATGTTGATAGAAATCAAGAGCATCTAAGGAGGGCGACAGGAGCACTAATTCTTTCACAGAATGGTGAATATCAGGAAAAGGGTTAAATCTTATTGCGAAGGTGCATAGGGGTCAAAGCTTTACAGAAAACCCTAAAGAAATCAAAGGAGGAGATCAGTCATATATTTTGAGAACTTGTATTTGGGAAAGAGTTTTCCTAGTCTTTTAGATGAGGTGTAATTTCCTGAAATTTCTCCAATTTGTCTCTGTGGGAAAGGGAGCTCAAGGAGAAGGAAATTAGTTTGCCTTCAGAAACTTGTGCTGGACATAACGCGTTGTGTCCTGATGGATTCAGTTTTCCTTCATTCAAGGAGTTTCTTGAAGAAGAATTTTTGTGACATGCAGGCAGAGTTCTATCTTAGGGAGCAACTTTGTAAGGAAATAATGCTACATTTTTGCTCTGGTTCCTAAGGTTTCTAACCCTGTTGTACTAAGAGACCTATTAGTTTGGTTGTTTGCATGTATTAGTTGCTATCTAAGATCCTAACTAAAAGATTAAGAGAGGCAGTCCCAAACATTATAAGCCCCTTCCAAGGAGCCTTTGTGAAGAATAGACAAAATTTAGATGGTGTATCACTAACTAATGAACTCTCATCGATTCAAGAAAGCAAGAAAAAAAGAGAGGTTCGGGTCCTTACATCCACGTGCTGGAGCTTGTCCATCTGCTTTGGCAATTGGAATGCCTTGCCATACCCAGGGGCGGAAACAGGGGAAGCAAAGTTTTTAAAGATCCTTCTCCCCAGCAATACACACACACCCCACACAATGCTCTAGGTTAGGTCCTTTCTTCCAATGAACTCATGTTTAATTATCTGTTGTTTTATATTTCTTTTTTTTAATGAGTATTAGCAAGAGAGTGGAGTACTGAAAAATGATTGCACATTAGTCTTTATTGATTCTAAGTTTCTAACCAATAACATTATGTTGATTTACTGAACTAAATATATCTGTCACCGAGTGGAACCATAAAGAATAATTGCTTCACAAAACATGACTAGAAACTTACTGAATAAACATCATATTGTTTGCAATTGTTTTCTTGCGAACATTGTATCTTCAGGCATTACATTTTATTCAGTACCACTTCCACTTTTAGTTGTAGTCCTCTGATTATTTGTAGTGTCGCTACTCCCTGCATATGAGTTAACTGGAAAGGCACCTAATGGGGTTGGATGGAACAGCATCGGTACCATGTTAAGTCTCCATATTATCTGATTTATATTGTAGTCGGATGTCTTAGACACGTTTTACTGAACCATTCAGGTTTCTAGTGTTCCTCTGAAATTTAACACTTGCTATTTGTTTATTTTGATGGTTCATGTGGTTCATTTATCTATTTTGACTTATTGTATATTTTGAAACAGGTTAATGATTTGACCAGCCATTTTGACAGGTGCCAGCAACTGCTAAACTCCATATCAGAATCTATTAAGACGAAGGCTATGGTAAGTGGTACTTGAACAGTATATTTGGGTTGCATTTGAGCAGAAGGGGAATCTCGCAAGATTTTGGATCTAGCAAGATTTCTGCCTACCACCAAAATCTTGCAATTTTTTGCAACTTCATTTTCTTACATTGAAAATCTTAGATAATTGTGCAGAACAAATGCATCTTTAGCCTATTAAATAATTAACGGTGAGTGGAGTTATGGAAAAAATATCTATATCTTTTAAAAAATTTATTATTAGTATTTTTTTTGCTCTGGTAAATACTCACACACTGCTCAAGTCTTTAACCAACAGGGCAACAACTACGGACTGATCCCTGGTCATCACAGTGAAAAGGGAGATGCCTTCCCAGTTACCCCTGAACCATCAGTGGAATGGCCTTTTATATGACATAATTGAGACTGAAAATATTTATAACTCTTTTGAGTTTCGATTGATGCAACATGGTTTCTGTAGAAGTACAAGAAGGGTTAAAAGATTGGATAGAACCTGCCAGTCTGTTGGGAATTGTCCACCATGGGGCCAATTAATACCATTCCGCATCACCAAAACATATAAATTATCAGTTGTTTCAGCAAAGTGTGTGTTCTTTAGGTGCAGGACTAATGGTTCACAATCTCTTTCACTTTATTTCATACGTCGTATTATTTTTATGAACTAGTCAGCTTCCTTCACGAACAATTCATGATATTTGTTTTTGGTCCGGCACTGTGTAACTTCCAAATAAAAAAAAGGTTTGCTTTCTCTTAGTTCCTGGTGTATTTCTTTTTTCATCTATTCGTGTTCAAAGATTTCATTTGTTTAAACCAATTAGTGTAAACGATGACTGTTATGTATTGCTTATTTGTAATTTAATTGTCCATCTGATGCCTTAGTTGTAATTTCAAATTTGTTAATTCTCCATGGGCTGTTGGCATACCCAGACGGTTGATGGACAGAAGCATAAACTGGAAGAAAGTGAACAACTGCTAAACCAACGGAGGTCTGTATTGGTTGCTTAGATTCTGTTTTTGTTTTAATTATTGAGTGGAATTTTAAGTTTGTAAATTTTATTTATTACCCGATTGCTTTATCTTTGAAGGGATTTGATTGCCAAGTACAGAAGCAGCATTGATGATCTGGCTAAATCAGACTGCAACAAATAATACAAGTTACCCATTATATCCGGTACTCATTTCTAAGAGTTTCTCATTCATTTTACAGTTAATGTTTGAGTTCAACTACAATGTAACATTTCCCAGCTGTGACCTTTTATAGCAGCCTCAGCCCTTTCACCCTCTCCTATCTCTATTGTCACTTAATAGGTCACATTCATCATATTATTATTATTCCTTCAGATAGTCATGGCTAAGGGAAATTCTATTTGCACCCACATGTTTTGTTGAGCACACCCACTTTTCCAATAATACCCAAAACACCCTTCTCTCCTCTCCTCTCTCCTTCTCTTCTCCTCTTCTCTTCCCCTCCCACTTGCTGTGATCGAACCCTGATGGCCGCCCCATCACTAGCGAACCCTCCTCTCTTCTACCTCTGGTGAGCTAAGCGGTTTTTTCTCCTCTTCTCTTCCCCTCCCACCTGCTGCGACTGAACTCCGACGGCCGCCCTATCACCGATGAGCTTCCCTCTTTGCCCCACCATCACCGGCGACCTTCTTCTCCTCTTTCTTCATGTGTATCGCTCGCTGGTGGGGTGCACAAAGTTTCACTTCTAGTATTTTCATCATATACAAGTTAAAAAAAAAAAAAAAAATGGGTGTGCTCAGAAAAACCCATGGCTGAGGCTGAAGTTTGTAGGTTTCATTTAATTATTTCCCCATGGCTAATGGTACTGCTGAAGTTTGTAGGTTTCATTTAATTATTTTTCATTCCATGATGTTACTTTTTATGGCCATTATAATGACAACAGCAATCTTTCCTGAACAATTGCAGGCTTGTAGATTGACCGTCTGTTGCTGTACTCCTAGATTGTAATCCCTAGTAGCATATGCTCCTAGTTGTTCGTTGTGCCGTGGAGCTTTTCGATCTTAGTGCTTTGTTGATCTCGAGTTCTGCATTTTGTGATTTTCATCTCCTAATGTGTTTTACATCAAAGATGCATTAAATTTTATGGAGTTGAAATATGTTATTTCTATTGCAATGTGCTTCAACCAATCCTTATTGCAAATCATTTGTTTCTGAACCACATTTAGGATGGTGGATGGGCTGTTCCAGGTGAAGCCCAAGCATAATCATATTTTAGCCTGAACTGTTAACATTGGGCTGGCCAGGCCCTCCTGATCTAGAACGAAAGGCCCAGGCCCAGCCTTTTTGAAGCCTTGCAAGAACACATGGTATCTTAGGGTGGATCAAAAGGTAAAAAAAAAAAATGATCACTTACTGAGGTGTAGAGAACAGTCTTATCTATTGAGATTGTACAGTTATTCTGGTTGATAGTTTTACCAAAGAAAGTATGCCGCAAGTTTATATGTTTTTGTAAAATGTTGAATATCAAATGATATACTGAATAATTGTCCAAAGAAAAGGTGGTAGAATTTAAAATGGAAACAGAGCATTCGAAGAAAAAGTTCCTGGAAAAGGCGATTGAGATTAAGATATGGAGTCTATTTTAGTGTAGGCTTAAATGATATGTTGGATCATACAAGATGCCAAATAGGAAAGAGGAGTGATAAGGAAATTTAGTGGTTGAATTTAGTAAAAGGGCAGAAGGAAATTGCTGTAAAGAAAAGGTTGTTCAAGAAAATTAAGATTACATGTGGAAGCGAAGACATGGAAGTTGGGAAGGTATAAGCAAAGTTAAAGGCATTACTAAGAATGGTTGATGAAGTCATATTCAAAGACTTAATTTTTTTGTGTCTGAGAAACTAAAGAAATGGAAGAGCATTTGTAAGCTTGTCTGAGACAGAGAAACTAGACATTCGGAGCATGTAAGGCGTATTAAAGATGAAAGACCCATGAGATAAGAAAGGAGGGGAAAAAAAAACAAAAAGGAAAAGATCTTGGTTAAAAATAAATGGGGAAGTTATTTAGCCTTAGTAAATATTTGAATATGCAAGATGGGTAAATTGATGTCAAACCAAATCCATATCGATAATCCTTCCAGGGCCAGAGGGAAGTCGGGTAAACTCTCTTGTAGTTTCAGTGTGGTAATGCAATTTCGAACCTATAACTTCCGGGTGCAACCATAGTCCTAGGCCAATTGAGCTACCTCTTGGGGTTAAATTAAAGACAACCACAGCTAGTGAAAAAATGAGCATTAAAATCTGATGGCAGAGATATGAATGTCCGTCGCTATTTTCAAGGAGAAAATAGGGTTTTCTTCTCTCTGTAAACTTCTTGACCTATGTACAGCTCTTTTCTATATTATTATTGTTAATACTACTATTATTTCTTATTATTAAAATTTAAATTAAAAAAAAAAAAGAGATAGAAAGAAAAGGGCCCAAAGTACTTTGAGTTAGCTTAGGAGGCCTGTGACAGGCCAACCAGAATTAGTTGATACTTCAGATCACTGGGCCGGAAGGCTATCTAAACAATCTTTCTTTACCTAGTGAACTAGGAAGAATGTATCATGTTTGCTGCTCAATGCCTCAATCCCTCGTCACTGCCCTGGGCTGGGTACATGGAACTGCAGGCATGAGTCAAACTGCTCATGAGATTAACAATACCTCCTCCTAGACATGATTGCAAAATAGAAAGTCCCAACCATAAAACATTTTCCGGGGAGTACAGAAGAAAACATCAGATTTAACTAGCCTGTTACATATAATGAATGTTACGAACCAATGCCCATTAATGGGTAAACCATTCATACAAAATTTGATCAGTACACCTGACAATCCTCTCCAGCACAATTCAGTACATAACCATTACATACATAGCTACATCACCATTACATACATAGCTTGCCAATAGATTAATCGTGGCACAGTGACGTGTGACATTCCCTGCTTGATATGTTAAAAATGGGATCAAATTGGTTGGTTGACGTGCCTTGCATGAGGACATGAAACATGTAGAGTCAGAGCAGCAGTTAACATCCTACAGATGTACCTGGTTGTATCTGCTGCTCAATTGGACATATGTTATCTGCAAAATAAACGTCAAGGGTTAAACCAATTGTTGATGAGGGTCATAATGTGACGAAGAATAAATCAAGAAAATTCCCAATTGATTAGAAGTGTGTTACAGAAATTTGTATGCATGATATAAACTATTGTGTGAACAGATTGGTCATTATGAGTAGGTAGAAATAATTTAATGAATCGCCTAAAATCAGTCCACCCGTGATCAATCCAACCTTTTCATTACACGCATGTGTTGGCACCAACTCCAATTTAACACACCGCGACTTTTAAAGGGCTTTTGCACAACTCTTTTAGATAATCTCTCAAGCGTGAATCTCAAATCTTCAAGGGTTTGATTACAGACCACTTTCTCCTGTTTCCCTCTAGTAATTTTTCTCAAGAAGAAATTTCACTTGGTTGCTAAGAGGACAAATTGCAAGACAAGGTCATTAGGCAGCATTGGTCTCCGTCCTCAGAAACAAATGAACCAAGCCTTACTGGGTAAATCACTGTGAAGAATTGCGGTGGCACCACGGGCTTGTGGAAAGAAGTGCTACAATCACCAGGTTGAAAATGAAGTGGGGATTAGGATCCTAGGCCTAGCACGATGGTTCCTAGGAACTCAGTCGTGTCCAGAGGAATTTCTAATGTTCGAAATCAATTGCTCAGTCTCATCAGTCATCTAGCACTACAGAGTAGGTGATGGGACAAGAGTTACTTCTGGAGGGAGGATTTGGTTGGGTGACTTACCTCTCATATTTTGGTGTGTGAATAAATAAGACGTGTTGGTTTGGATTGCATGAAGCAACAAGGAGATGACCTGTTGCCCCACCACCAGCTGCAATTTGAGTAATGTTGAAGTGGATCAGTTGGAGGTCCTTTCTGCTGTCCAGTCAATATATGTTCCCGTTAGCAGGTGAGATAAGACGACTTGGATGGAAAGTAACAACTTCATAACTTTTGGGGAGAAGGGCGGTAATACATAAAATTGGCTTAGGTCTTTCCAACTCTCCTCTAAGTGATAGCTTTTTCTGTTGATCCAGAACGTGATCATTAGAATGGATAATGTCTTTACAAGCATCATATGATTTTTGTCAATGCACGCCCTATTTACCTTGGTGATGCCAAATCAGTATATTCTCTTCTCCTTCTATGCCTAGGTGCTCAAGGGACATGGATACAGTGCGTTCCTGGTTCAAGTGTTGTTGGATGCTCTCAGATCAGATCACCTCCAAGGCATAGAGATGTGACTTCATCTTACATCAGGGCTGGTGCATTGGCAGCTTCCTAGCAGTGGTTTGGGTAATCTGAAAGGAGCAGAATAAATACTGCTTTCAGCGTAGGGTGATGTATGTTGGCAACTCTTATGTGATCTTGAACAAGTCAAATCTTGGGTGGTCCCCCTATAATGTTTTAAGAATGTCTACTCTTATATGCTGGCAAGTGCTGGTCATTGCACATCCCGTGGCCCTACCATCATTCCATGTTCGTTCCTTCTCCTGCTTGGGTGTTCCAAAATCAACTTCAATGTAGCATTTAGGAAAATCCTAGCCCAACATGCACAGGGTGTCTAGTTCAATATTCTAGTTCTAGTCAGCAATCTTACATAGCTTCTTATGGCCAGCTGTTGTGATGTCTATCGACAAGGCAACACTCACTGCTTTTTGTGTGGGCCAATCACAATGATCTAAGGTCTCCCAAAATCTCATTGTCAAGGTCAACTCAGCTTATTCTCCTGGTTGGGCTAAAAGTACTGAGGAATTCAGAACACTTGGGAGACCTGTAAGCTATGTTGATGAGATGCGCTATCCATGCTCACAGGGTCTTTTTCCTTGTTTAAGCATGTTGATGAGATGTGATATACTTGTTCAATCACCTTTACGATAATCCCACTGAATTTACAGGGCCCATTTTCTGATATGACAAAGTTCAATTACAATTTTAGGTTGCTTTTGTCATTATTGCTTTTATTTATTACAGTGTACATTTCAAGCCCAAATGCTATTACTTATTAGATGGGTGAATTATATGTGTTTCAGGGTTGTAACAAGGTAGTAGTCATATTCTATGATTATAATGGAAATTAGGGACACATGCTTCCATTATTTTCATAATAGAATTTATGCTTTTTGAGTCAAACCCAAAACCTATTGAGCATGAATTTTAAATCCCATAGAGGATGAATTTCAAATTCTCTTCTCATGCTCTATTTCTATCCTATTTATCATATGACTCTGTGTTTGAAAGTATTGGACATGAGAAGTTGCCAACACAACTAGATTATCTATGCTCTTGACATGAAACCCTAAATTGTGACGAGTGAATTTGATGATCTCAAGTGTGATGTTGGGAATATTAAGTTGCACCAATTTTGTCACCATACACAGCATTTGGGGCTACATTTTTTTTTTGTTTGCATCATTTGAGACCTTACCTATCCTCAGGGGGTAGTGTTGGACTTTTTGAGCACATATCAATCTTGTGAAGCTCCGTCAACCTGCTCGCAGCATTGCACAAACCTGAAAAATGTCCCCACACTTTCCATCAATGGAACAAGATATGTATTACATATGTATGTATATTGTTTATATGCCCCCTCCCATACATGAACACGCAAACCCTCACACAAAACCACACTCATGCACACAGAATAAAAGGCTAACAACATTCTTTACCTGAACATCGCGGAATATCCCAAACTGCAATGGATGTTGGCGTACATCGAGGATCACATATTGCTCGATTATCTTCGTGTTTAACATTCATTGCCAGCATCCATGACCCAACAGTGACATCCTCATTGCTAAACATCCTCAGACTGAAAACTAAAAAATACATCTTGTTAACACAAATTACAGGCGCATAAAGTAAAACTTCATCAAAATTTTCCCATGGCATTTTTTAAATTGAATAGTGGTAGTTTGGCACTGACTACAATTGACTCAGAAACCGTAAAAAAATTGGCTTATTCAGATATATCATGTTACAAAGAATGAGCATTACTTTACAAAAATGGGGAAAAGACTGGAATAAAAGTTATGGCTATTAAAACACTGGAAGATGAGTAAAACTAACAGTCATAATGAAGTTTATATTCAAGGATGCACTATAATGCATGACTAATGTATAAGAGAGGTAAATCATGAATAGAAGTAGACCTATATTTCCACCAGAAACAAAATTCCATGTTAACCGTATGTGATAGGATCTTTTTTTCGATACTTGAGAGACATCCATGACATCAATATCAGGCCTGGCACAAATGTGCTTCTCCTATGGCTATGATAACCAAATATCAAGTATGTCCCTGAATCCACCAAAAAAAAAAACCCAACCCACAACGAAGACAACAACGACGATAATAGAAGAAAAGGAAAGGGGACAAGGGCAAACGGTCTTTCATGACAGGAAAATGACCTTTTACAAGTGGAATGAGGAAACATGGACTTTTCACATCATTACTTTAATTTTATGTAATGGAACAGCATCCGTTGATCATGTCAACTGACCGACACAGCAAAGGGTATATTTAAAATTATATTCAAATCCACAGGGATATTATTTAAATGGGCAGGGGTGAAGGTGGGGGTATTAAAAGATCCAATAAATATAAAAACATTTGAAATAATTATTTGACTGAAACTGTTGCAAAAGCAGAAATCACTTGCCACCAAAATGATTGTAGCAGCTAACATCCAGTCAATTCACAGCTTCAATTAGAGGTTAGCATTGTGTCCATGGACTGGGCAGGTGACTACAAATCTATTTACTAGTGTTTTCCTTGATCTAGATTCAAAATTCTGCAAGTGCATAGAGGAAACTGATGTGCTATTATGCAGAGGTCCGAAGTAATTTGAGTCACTAAGCTTGGTCAATTTAGCAGAGCATAAATATAAGTGTAGTAAAGGAAAATAACTGACCTTCCATTTCTTGCAGTAGCAAGGGTAGCTACTACTTCCGCTGACAAAACATATATAGGACCATATGCATGCAAGAAATACTCATTTCCAATCAAGTTCCCTGATTTTTCGAACCTGAAATTTTTTCGAAAAAGAAATCCGTTGATGACAGTAAATCAAAGCAAGGAGTGCAGTCAATACTTGAACATGCTCTATCACAAACTTAAGACACTTTGCAGCAATATGCTCATGTTGAAAGTAATCTACCATTTCATCTTGGGATCAGTAATGACAGGGCCTTTCTTCATGCAACCGATGTAAGTAAGAGGGTGTGGTCGCTCTTTGGCTAGAAGAGTTGCAAGTCGATCTATAAATAAATGACAAGAGTATTAAAATGCAAGCAACCAGAGTTTGAAGAACACATCCATTATTCCATTATACATACATTGTTAATTCAATTATACCTGGCCGTAGATAGATATCATCATCTGCTTTGACATAATAATCCGCATCAAAAAGCTCAAATGCTGCTTTGAAAAATGCCAACCTAAAAGACACAAAAAGTCCACACCTCATGAATCACATGATGTGAAAACGTGAAACAACTATTCTCAGAGCCTCGAAGTCTCACGTCTTATAGGGAAGCTTTAAGTAGTCTTCTTCAACATCTATAAGCATAAAATCTTTATATTTCTCCACTTCTTTCCCAAGAGTTGCCATTTTATGTGCATCTTTTGTCCGACCGATGACAAATCTAAAAGCTAATCCAGTAGCTTGCTCTAATCTGCAAGATGAAGTTTGAAAGTGTTTTTTTTTTTTTTTTCCCAAATAGAAGTTGATGAAATTGAACAACATTGTGATGATAGAAAGCAACACAAGATGGATTTATTCAAACACAATTTGCTTGAAGGTCATACTCATGCATGTATCACATACACCCATAAAGCAATTATTCCAAGGCCTGCATTTGATATCTGGTGGTTTTTTTTTTTTTTTTTTTTGGGTGGAGAGGGAGATGTCTTCTAACCACTGACCTATCAGTGATTTCTATTGATCCATGTCCTAACTTAAAATAAACAAATATTATTGAGCAGAACTCATCTGGGGAAACAAGTCCTATAACAATTGGCATTTGAAACTGACCCAAATGCAGACATTCCCCAGACTCAATTCTAAATCCATCATCCTGATCCCAATCCAAATCAACTGCAGATCCAAACCCAAACATTGGGTCTCCAAAATAGCAAACCATCATCATCATCCACAAAACCTTCCAAATTACAACTAAAACAACACGAAATAATTCACAAAACCCAATTCAAAGCCCCAAAACAAAAGGCGAGATCTCACTGTAATAGGCCGTCGGTGTCGGAAGGGAACCACGTCCTCCGAAGCGCGGCACGCCGATCCGCAGACGCGAACCCGGTCTGGACTCCGACGAACCCCAGCGTCTTGGGGCGGGAGATTACGCCGTTCTCATCGGGCTTATGGGCGGCGCGGAGCGTGTCCTCGATGCGTCCGCAGCGGAAGACGGGGAGAGGGCGGGGGCGGAGGAGGGCAACGGTGGAGAAAATGATGCCGGAGATTCCAAAGAGAAAGCAGATGATGGAGAAGAGGATTGGAAGCGGAAGGAGGAGGAAGGAGGAGGAGGAAGACGGTGGTTTGAGGTGGTGCTTCTTCTTCTTCTCGTCTTCTTCGTCGTATGAGGATCGGTTGAAGGAAGGAAGCAGATTGGGATTGGGTGGCATTTCTGTAATTGTCGGTGGGTCTTTTTGAAGTTTTGCTTGGATCTGACTCAAACTCCCTGGAGCTGAGTGATGAGTCTGTGACTCGAGTTCATAGTGTTGAGAGGAGAGGAAGATTGAAAAGTCTGAAAATTACAAAGTACCGACCATGCTTTGGGTCCCCTGTTTGGTTGGTAGGAAATGATTTTCAGCACTCTAGTGTGTTATTGTGATTATGGGATTATAAACAATTAACTAATGGATGCAAATATATTGAAGCATATATTCAAGTGCCAAAAGTAGAGGAAAAACTGATTTTGCAATTTGATCACATAAAATAAATAATGATTAATAAGTCAAAAGAATTTTCTTCATTTAGAAGATAAATATCTAACTTATAGAAAAAGAAAATGTATAAAAAAATTAAAATTCCGCACGGTTCATTCCATATTCGATCGAACCGTGCTCCGAAGATAGTCAAACCGCGCTCCGAAGACGAATTCGCTACGAAAGCGCCGATCCGCGTTTCCGGAGCGAGATCGAGAGGGCTGAGAGAAGGTTCCGGGCACTAAGGTCCCACCTCGCGGATTGGTATTAGTCCACTCACGGTCACCATAGGGGAAATCCTCATGGGATCATTATTCCAAATCAAATATCAATTCATCTCCTTTAGACCATTGTGGATGATTGATTTATCACATTACTTTTCCTGTTTGTGAAGTGCTCAGGGATGTAAGGTAGGGATGTTTGAAATTTCTTTCAATTTGAATTACTAGGGTGGTGGCTAGGTTTTCATTTTCGATACACCCTTTGTTAATTATCCATTCCCGTTTGGTAATTTTACTATTTAAATCAAGTAAAATGAAGTGAAGTAAAGCATCAAATCAAGATAGAATAAAATATAAGTGGATTATAATGGTATTTTGTTTTTAATGAATCTTTTTTTTTTTCTTGTAAGAAAGTGGAGTTTTTTTTTTTTCTTTTTTTTATCTTTTAGTGAACAAAGGTGGTTGTTTTTTAATTTATTCGAAAAAGATGGAGGAAATTTTGATTTAAAGTACTTTTGATATAGCCTTTAGTATTAAAAATAAAAACTTTACTTGAGTTTTTACTGTACTAGTAAAGTGCCAAACGCGCCCGAAGTGGATGTGATTTGATTATTACTTTTGGAAACTCACATTTTATGAGGGCCCAATTCTCATGTGAGTGAAATGTGAGAGTGTATAACCAGAGTGTAGATTCATGGTTTTAAGGGCCTATCTGTGGTGGGCCCTACCTTCTGAATGGTTGTCATCAGGCACCCGCCGTCCATCTCATCTTAAAATCATGGTATCAAGCGCATGAAAGCCATGGACGGACAACTCTTAGACTTCTTCTTTTCCCCCACATAATAAACTCAAATGCAAACACTCTTAAGTCAAAAAATTTATTTATCTCAACCATTTTAGAAAATCAATCTACATGTATTGTCCTAGAGAAAGAAAATCCCCAAATATTGAACCTGGATAGTAATGAAATATTGTAATATTACAACAAAGAAGACAATCAAATGAGTCAATTACCCAGGATCAACCAAAATTGACATCTTTTTTTCTGAGGTTTATGTCAGTTTTATAAACATCCAAAGGATTGTTGATTTATGCCATCAGAAATCAACCTTCAAATCTTTGTTGAAGGTTGATTTATGACCAACCTTCAACTCTTCATTTGGTACTAAAATTGCCCGTGTCTTTTAAATAACTAACTGTATAGGTGCCTTCCAATTTTATAAGGGCATGTTTGATAATAGGTGAGGAATCCATAGATTTTATGATTCTTCACTACTAATGGAACAAGGATTTCTCGCTGAGAAGTTTTATAGTAGAGGATTTCACATTTATATTAGCGTATATTAATGAATATAGTTGAGAAAAATAGGATTCTTAAGTGAGGATTTTCAAACTTATGGAGGGTGGTCGGATCTGAAAATCCTATCAAATGAAGATTTTCATTCGTCCAAATCCTCAGGAATTTACAATTTCCAAACATGGATTTACTACAACTTTAGGGAAACCGAAAATCCTTTTCCTAAAAATTTGGTTGCCAAAAAGTGATTGTAAAAGAAAATATCCAAAAAGAAAATCTAGCTTTGGGTGCAGTGTGCCTATTTGTGCTTGAGATTCCAATGATCAGAAATGTCAAAGAATTGAGTTTTATGATGAGACAAAGTGCTGACCGCAAGCGTACATATATCTATATAAAATGTAGTTTTCTGCTTGGACAAATATTAATGTAGCTTTCGGTTTTGTCCTAATTGCACAAAGAAAGATAACCTTTGGAAAAAAAAACTTTTACCTTTCAAGAAAAACCTTACAAAAAAGGGCTTTCAAAAGAAAAATATCTTTCAAAAAAGGCCTCTAAAAAACATTTCAAAAAATACCTTTCAATTTTAAGTGTGAATGATGTATAAACTTGTATAAATTACAAAAATAAAAAACATAAATTAGGGCTATGTGCAGATGTGAATCATATGGCTGTCACATGCTTCTGCATATAGCTCCAATCGCAATATGAATCTCTTGTATTCTCTCTTGGTATACAAATTTCATGTTGCAGATGCCACTGGCATCCTTTGATAGTGTAAAATTTTATGTGTGAAATAAGACATTAATACAAATTGAAAGTAAAAGTTATGCTCTCTCTCTCTCTCTCTCTCTCTCTCTCTCTCTCTCTCTCTCTCTCTCTCTCTACATAGATATATATAATAAAATTTTAGAGATTCCAAAGTATGAAATTAAAAATCGCCTCTTTTTTCAGATAGTCATAGTGCTAATCACTCTCACCGGTCTAATGTTGTGCAAGCGACAATTTCTAAAGAGATAGCCAGGACTTCGCACACAAGAGAACCGACAATGGTTGTTGGTAGAGGAGCTATGGCGGCTTATCCGCATTCTATTTTGTATTCCTCTACATCTTGTATCCTGTAATCTTTCCTTTGCAATAAAATCGCCTTTCAACAAATATATATATATATAATATTATTTATAGATTTAAAAATGTGTGCTAAAATTGGAGGGGATTTTTTTTTTTTGGCAACTCCGATATATGATAAATTCCAAAGTATGAAATTAAAAAAAAAAAAAAAAAAACCCCTCTTATCATTGGAAATCTCGGGTAGAGGCCTTGAGGAGGAAGGGGAAGTGATATGGCCTAATGTAGGTTCCTATTTGTTTTTGTTTTTTCCCCTCTTTCTTCTTTACCTTCACTTCATTTCTCTTATCCGCCTAACCAAACAGCGCCTACACCCGTCTCTTATTTCTTATTTATTAATTATTTTTTTCTTCCTCGTCTCTTATTTTTTATTTATTACTTTGTATTTTTCTTCCTTTTTCTCTTACTCAAAGTAGAAAAAAGAAATCACACAATCAGCCCATATCTTCAACGGCAAGTGCCAACTCCGAAAGTCGCTAAACTAGATGTTAGTTGAAAAAAAAAAAAAAAAAAAAACATAGATCCAAGTGACAGATCAATCAAAAGATGGCCTCGCATTATAATTCAAAAGAGGTGAATCCAGATTATAAATCTTATGAATGTGCTTTCATATTCCAATTTCTAAAGAAGAGCACCGCCGCATCGTAAATATAAAAGGCAAGTCACGTGTCTACAATTATATAAAAAAAAAAAAAAAAATTGACTCTACTTTATAAATCTTAAATGTTGGTCACAATATTATAATTGAAAAAGGTGGACTCACATTGTAAATTTTATAAATGTGAGCCTATATTCCAAGTTTTAAAGGTAAACAAGATGTCACATCATGTCATAAATCATAAACGAGTCCAATTCCCTGTCAGGAATTCCTCTAACCAAACAGGTTAGCTCGCGTTAAAGATGTGACTCATATTGCCAAAATTTAGCTGAGATAATGTAAAGGAACAGATTTTCTGAGATTACAAATGTTGCTAGTTTGGCTTTTCCTTGGTAAGGATTAAATGCAGGAGGATTTTAACACTTGAAGTATTCCGATTGTTCTTGTGAATGTTCACCATATTATCACAAATTTACAATTGCCTTTTTACTTCCTTAGAAAATCATTGCCAGTTTGTGAAGGGAGATGTATGCACTTTCTTCCAATTTGAATCAGTGGTGGCTGAGTTTTCATTTTGGACCCGCCCTTGATTCATTTTCCATTAGAGATTATATGATTTGATGATTACTTTTGGAAATTCACATTTTATCAGGCCTGTAAAAGTCATGACTGATTCTAAGTAGGGTTTTTTTTTTTTTTTTTTTTTTTCTAACTAAAGGGATAGCAAATAGGAATGTAAATGAGTACCCGATTCTCCGATTACCCGGAAGTTCCGACCCGTTAAAAATCGCGTTTGGATCCTTATTTAGGTCCCGATAAATAAATGGGTCCGGGTCCAGTTCCACTTTGGTTCGGACCCGTGGACCCGAGACCCAACATATTACCTCAATTTTAGAAAATATCTCCTAAAAATCATGTTTTTTTAATATCATTCTCTACTTAAATCCGGACCCGAATCCAAACCTGTCCCATATATGATTCTAGTTCCGATTTCGGAGCCAAGAAACCGGTTCCAGGTCCGGATTCGGTTCCACCTTCTCCTTAACGGTTCCAGTTCTGGGTCCACCACGGACCTAGATTGAAACCGACCCGTTTACAACCCTAATTGCAAGCATCAGGATTCAAGAACAGAATATATATAAAAAAAAAAAAAAAAATGAAGTGGCTGAAACTAATATATACTAACTTTGGGTTTAGTATTTATTTGTGGTTGACCTTCCAATGATTAGAATTGTTAAAAATTCTGTTTTATTATGAGACCAAATGCATAATATTTCAGACACAATCATACATATCTGTAAAATATGAAGTTTTCTGCTTGGACAAATATTAATGTAGATTTGGGTTATGCGCCTATTTGTGCAGAAAAAATACCTTTTAATTCCGACATATTCTCCCAATCCGGTTTATCGATTCCATCCCTGTTCTCAGTTCTCTTCAAACGCCTTTATGTAAGCCTAAGAAATACAACAAATGAGGTTACAAAATCATTAACATCACATTCCAATAATATTTGGAACATTCAAGCCACTCATCAAAAACTGCATCTAAAGGTTAAAATGGAAGACCAAGAGACGAGTTGTTCTTACAAAATCAAACAGAATCCTATTGTCCAATGATCATAACTAAATCAAACAATACGGGTAGTTTGAAGTATGAAGAATTAGTCTCTTTTTTTTTTTTTTTTTTTTTTTCTTTTTTTTTTTGGCTGGAGAGGGTATTTATTTAATTAAAAGTAGTTGGTACAGAACTAGACAGATAATGCATAAGCCTCGTACAAAAAGTGCTACAAAATGAGACCTGTTCTCATGTAAGTGTGAAACCAAAAACATGACATACCCAAAATAACCCTCTGTAGAGTTGAACATCATGTCTCTAACGACTGCAGCTGCCCATCTCCAACGGGACCAGATCTCCTGTTTGAATCAATTAAGGGATGACACATTGTTTTGTACTTGAAAGACGGTCTTTATTTTGTACTTATAAGATGGAGATGTCTTTTAAGTACAAAACAAATACAAAACAATGTGCCACCCCCGATTGGTTGAAACCCTGTTTGGACCAAACGGGGGATCCGGTTCCATCTCCAACACCCAGCTGGGACGCTGAAAACGGTGACGACTTGGCAGTTGCTGACTGGTAGTGTTGCTCGAGAAAGCTGGAGTCTTCCCTGGGTCATGGTAGAATGCACGTGCATGCCGATGCTCAGTCGCACTCTTCACTATAGATGGCCTGCACCTGAGGTGGAAGCAAGGCCGGTAGCGGAAACCAGATTTTTCTATTGGAACTCGGTCTAGAACCAATGAAACAGGTTCCAAATCAGAACTAGACTGGAAACCAAACCCAGAACCGTTATTTAAAAAGGATTTCAGGTTTGGGTCCAGCATGGTTCCAACCCCAAACCATCCCGTTTGCAACCATAGTCATGCCTCACGATTTACCTTCCACCCATTCACAATTCTCCCTCTTCATCCTTCTAACTTCACTAAATCTCCGTTTGCAACCATAGTCATGCCTCACGATATACCTTCCACCCATTCACAAATTCACAATTCTCCCTCTTCATCCTTCTAACTTCACTAAATCCTCGTTTGCAACCATAGTCATGCCTCCCGATTTACCTTCCACCCATTCACAATTCTCCCTCTCCCTCTTCATCCTTCTAACTTCACTAAATCCAACTTTTAAATGAGAATGTAAGCCTGTCTGCAAACAATTACCTAAACAATTGAGAGAGAAAGAGAGATTTTGGTAATTTGTCAACTTAAAAGAGAAAGGAATTGAGGAACATAAAATGTTAGAATCATCTTATAGGATCTCCCAGAGTCGACCAGAAGTTAAAACAAACCTTGAGAATAAATTTCCATTTATCAGTAAACCCTCAGAAAAAATAATAATCAAGAAACAACCAGAAAAGACAAACCGACCTTCAGAATAAATATTAATTATAAAGTTCAGAAGTTTGAAATGCACTCATGCAAGCAAGGTTACATCATAATCCAAGAAGAGTAGAAAGAGGAAAAGGGAAACAAACTGGAGCTCAACCACCCTAGTGATCTCATTAGATGTTCTGTAGCTGAGAGAACGAGATGCGGATGACGGACCCATCGATGGCGCTGGCGTGCTTGCACACAAGGGCCTCGGTGGCCTGCTCCTCATTCTCAAAGAGGACCAGCGCTTGCTTCTTCCCATTCACCTCAAAGAGCTTCGTGTTGATAATGGTGCCATGCTCTTCCAGACGGTTCACAATCTCCTCCTCTGTCACATCCTGGGGGAGGGTGGAAAGATGGATCATCTTCGTTGGGGCACAGCAATAGCGGTAGTTCTTTGCTGCATTGCGGTTGAAGCGGTTGAGATTTGAGCCAGAGTAGTCATGGGTATCAGGAGCTGATGTGATATTAGGGTGCTTTGAAAAATTCACCTCCAGACGCTTACCAAACAGCAGCGCTCCCTGTGGAAAAGTATCACATTGAGAAAACAACAATCAAAAGAGCATAGGTTCAGGTTTCAACCAAATGTAACACTCAATAAAATTTCAAAAAGAGGTATACATAAAGACCAAAATAAAATAAGAGCAATTATACAATCCCAAATTCAAGGATGTGCAATATTCAATAAGGATAAGAAGGGCCTTCCATTTGGTAAATCCAAATTCTAGAATGACGACCTAATAGGTCCAATGTGCATTCACCATGAACATTTCATCAATGGCCTGGAAATGAATGATGATGAAAAATTTACAGCAGCTATACTGGAGGAAGGCGAAATACTGGATTGGCTCAGACAAATCCACCATTGAGTATATATAGGTCAAGGTCAATTATAGCCGGAGCCGTGCTGAACCACAAGTCCGTAAATATAGTTGGGTTGACATTTGACAGTCACAATTCTTGAAAAAGCTTTTATCCCAATTGACCCACTCAAGGTACAAGAAAAAAGCTGCCCCAGGGAGGGAGGTAACAAGTGATGCCATCATTGACAGACTAAGATTCAACTCCTTTAATAAGGAGAGGGACGATCAATTCAACTCCTTTAATCAGGAGAGAGACAATCCAAGAAACATGGGAACGCCAGGCATTTGTCACAAGTTCATTTCACAGGATGCTATAAATGCCCAAGGGATTTAACGAACACACAAACTGTGTGCTTGGATCACAAAAGGAGATGTCTAGAGATCAATGACCAAACCTTCAAGAAGTGTACAGCCAGTTCAGCCTGAAACCCATCTCCCATTTGTATGAGAGCATGATCCGGCTTGTTTCGAAGCATTTTGATTCTGACAATATTCCCATAAAGGGAGAACAGGTTGAAAAGCTTATCCTCGTCAATTTTCTGATATTCATGGCCAAATAAAAAAGTCAGTCACAGTCTCACAGAGCAACAGCAACAGTTATCGGCAACAAAAGTTCTATGGGAACCACTTACATCTTCATTCAGGTTAGAGACCAGGATGGTGCATCTGTCGTTCGTGCCACTTATTCCAGGAGGCAAACCTCCACCAAATGCAGCTGCAATAGCTGCAGTATTTCCCATCTAGCAACGATATACAATTGAAAAGGAAAAAAGAGAAAATAAAAATAAAAAACAAGATGCAAAAGAATACATGCCTCAGATGGTCTTTGTAAATTGATTGTCAGGTGAAATCAATGAGCCAAAGAACAAATATCAACCAGACAAGTGAGCAACTGGCATGCAGCTAAGGATGCCCATGTGAAAACATTTTGATGAAAACATTCACAGAAAATGTGATAATACATCACAACTAGGTTTGTTCAAAGACTAGGCTCTGCTGAGCCAGGCCTCACCACTGTGCTTAGTTATCGCGATTGATCTTCCATCCCAGCACAGCTGTAGTCCAAGGCCTGGAAGTTAGGCCCAATCACATTTTCAAAATATTAAGTTTTGCTGTGATAAATGTCTGATCAAGGCAGGCAGCCCATTGGTCAGGTCCTTCAAGTATATATAGCCCAAGACCAGCCCACTGAACAACCAGGCCAGGAATAGGCCTAGAGCCAGGCACAGCAGTCTAAAAGTACAGCCCAGATTCCTACTATCACATACTGATATCAGGCAGGGTACGGGCTGACTCAGCCTACGTACATGCAAGCACAAGATTCAGGCAGTATGACCACTGCAAGCATGGAGCAGAACCACAAACAAGGCCCATGCATGTACATCTTTCATTTGAATCTTCATTTTCTTTTTCTCAAAAACATGATGAGTGGATCAGCCCAAGGTTTTTAGCCAGGACCCGTTCACAAGCAATGACAGAAAGATCGGATTTAATTTGTGCACAAGACATATTTGTACCCATGAAATGAATTATCTCAAAACGTAACAACCTGAAACATGTAGAGGGCTCGGAAATGTTTTCCAGATCAATGACATACCTGCGGGAATGCAACTGGAGAAAAGAATAGGGAAAAAAAATGGTAAAAAACATACAATGGTCAGTGGCAGGATGACGAACGATTTTATAGTAGAAAGAGGCAACTCAGAAGATAAGTACCTGCTCTTGCTCCAGGAGGTTGAAGTGCATACATGCCACCATCACCATACCCAGGCTGTTGCAACAAACAGAATGAAAATGCCACGACCATTAGCATGCATGCATAAAGATCGCTTGGTATACATATGATCAAATATTCTGGGATTCTAAAACTGTACACATGAGAACCATATTGTGTGAAATGCGATGTTTTCCCCTCAGGCAAGCCACGCCCAAAATAACCAAGGTATGATAAGAAGTTATTAGATACATAATCACTGTGGGATTACTTCATACTTTAAACACTGAATAAATTTTGCTAATAATTAAAAATGTTTCCATCGTGTACGTGTGTGAAGTATGGATTATGCACAGTGGAGCCATTAGATCAATAACCTAATTATTTTACACTTAGCTTCCTTCATAATTAATCAAATTCCAGCATAGTGTGCATATGCCGAGTCAATGATCAATTCAAATATATTCTCTAGACCAAACTTCAGTAATGGAAATGTCCAAATTCATTCCAGAAAAAGTAAGGCAAGCAGCCCATTTAGAGAAAAAACACTAAAAAGGCTAAAGAACTGAAGAAAGTGAGCTCTAGGTTGAGAAGTTGAAGATGAAAAAGAGCAGCTTACTTGTGAGGCTCTGCCTTTCTGTTCAGAAGGCAATGAAGGGTTTGTGAAATCCCTGCAAACAAAGCATCCAATTAGCAAGCATGAATATGATGTTGAGAATATAAAAATTTTTAAGAAGGGTTGCCATAGGAGAGCAACAACATAAAGATAATATTACAAATATGCTATTTACACACCTTGATCGCTCGTTATTGTAGTTCACCTGTAACTCATTGAGGCTGGATTGCATAAAGGAAGCAAAATAAATAAGAAGGGAATCCATCATAAATAGAAAACTAAAGACGATTACATATCAAGATCCAGAAAAGGGCATACTTTGAGAACTGAATATCCAGCTGACAGCAACCGTCGTAAATATTGCGACCCTGAAAATAGTAAGACTTTGTTAAATCTTATCAACTGTAGAAACACTCTTCAAGATTTTTTTTTTTTTTTTTTTCATATAAAAAAAAAAAAAGATGAAAAAAGATAAGGAACTCCTAAACCAGAGTATGATGATTTAAATGCATGCAGGCACTTAGCACATGCAAACATGGACCTCAACTCAAACAGAATTAACAAAGGATCTCACTGTGATGGGGCATACCCCAAATAAAGCGCCAAATCTATAATCCTAGTAATCCAATTGTGAGCATCAAACAGATGGTTAGAACAAAAAACTCGTAAGCATGTCAAATTCAACAAGTAAACACCCATATTGAAGCTAGGATAGTCCGTCCAAACTGATTGAGGCACCAAATTTACAGTTAGGCCCATGAGTTAGATGGTTTGGATTGACTTACATGTATGCAATATTATACATGCATGAATCTCATACTCTTTTTCTTCCTTTTGTCCTCCACAAATGTCACTGAACCATCATACACTGACACAGCATCTTTATTTTCCTCAAAAATTGGATACCTACTTGCAGAGCATTTCTTGCTTGAACTGCACTCTGGCGCGATTGATACTGAATAAGTGCTTGAGAACCTGCACAATCAAGTACCAGTCTCAGCTTCCTGGACATGGGCCCATCTTACAGACATGCACCAGCATGAGTTCTCCCAGTGCAGCTCAAGAGAACATTGGATGTCTTTCATCACATGTACTTCTAATAAGTAATTAGAAGAAACCGTATTTACTAGAAAGAGAAAGCAAGCAATGGAACCACCATCCAAGAACATGGAAATAAAAATAATATTAATAATAACAGCAGTAGTAGTCATAGTAGTAATACGCGATCTTAGATGTCAGCAAGAGAGTAGCTAAAAAAGATAAGAACGAGAGAGAGAGAAGACTTGAAGAAGCTGACCAGCTGACTTCTGAAAGGTGACGATCTTCTCCACAAACCCATGCGGAGAAAAAACTTGATGCAGCACTTCCACTGTTATAGGGTAGAGCAGGTGATGGATTGTAACTAAGAGGATACGATTGGGCTGTGAATCCTGAATGCCCGACAGCAGGCCAGCATAGAAACAGAAGAAAGAAAGAGAGAGAAGAATGAATAGAGAAGAATAAACAGAGAGAAGAAAGAACTATAGAAGAGAATATATGGAAAACCACCAGTTATAACGTTTAGAACACAAATAACCACTTCAGGTTAAGCTATGAAAAAAAAAATGAATAATTAGCTTCTATTTTCCATAGATCAAGTAATAATTTTCAGTTGTTCTCAGATGCAAGAATCGTTAAACATCAAATTAATAAACGTTCAATTCTTAGGCTGGGTTTTATGATCATGCAACCAAAACAAATGTGCTTCTGCAGCTGTTATTTAATGTTTTTCCCTTATCATCAAATCAATGAACAGAAAAGGAATTGAATAAAAAATCAACAGTCTCATCAATGCCTTTGCAACTATATACTCCAGCCTTGAGTACAGAAGCAAGGATATGCACTGTATACTCCAGCCTTGAGTATAGTACACAAGGTTTCAATGGTTCATTAACCCAGACTATTGATTTAATTGGGCCAGCCATAGACATAACGAAGCACAACTATGGAACAACTCTATTGGTGTAATTATAGAATTGCAATTAGATGGTAAGAATGAAATAGCAAAATAGTCCGCATAAAGCACAAAAAAAAAAAAAAATTATATATATATATAGATAGATAAAGCTCAAGCCTAAGTAACTTGGAAAGCATTGTGCAAAACGGGAATAGGGATTCTGTTACAGCTTATGTGTGTGCCAGCCTTAAATTTGTGGCCCGATTCATTATATTGCTGAGATATTAGGATGAAACTGCTGAACTACCGTCATTATAAACATCACGAAATTCCAGCCTGATTCAGCTTCTCGGCAACCTAGTAATATTTCATGTTGTTTGTTTTATCAGTAACCCCGCTGCTTGAAATCAGAATAATGTAAGTAGCAGAGTTACCCCTATTATGTGCAGTTCTGGATTGGTTCATCTCTATGATCAGCAGCACATTATGCATATCTGCAATCATTAGTTTGCAAGCACTAAATAACATTAATGTTTGCTGGCCATCATTCATACTGTTATTCCCTACTCAATATATTTTTTGTTCTTAATGTTATTCCTCTAAACTGTAAGCATTTTTCTTCATGTCACAATCGCACTGTTTGGCAACTATTCAAGTGGCAGTAATCTGCATCAAAATTCGCAGGTTACCAACCTGGTCTCCACCCTTGCGTGCTTGACCACTCTGGTCCATAGTAGTCAGTTCTTGATGTGAAGAGAACTGAATGTAGACATTCCTCCCCCTGAAACATAATCATAACAATGACATCATAAAATAAGCACAATACTGAAAGTAAATAACCAATCATGAAGCAGGTGGCCATAACAAGTGATGCTATTTTGCAACCCCATGACTGTTTCCAGACTAGACAAGTCAAACATCATCAACAAATCTACAGAACAAAGGCTACAGGATATAACCATTATTAAAAAAGGGGGGAAAAAGAGACTACAGAATACATATATTCAGACATAAGCCAAACAGCATGCAGCTTAATTGTTGTGGCAGAACAAATGATTGTCCACAGCAATTAAGCACTTCAGTACTGGAAATTCAAAAACGATCAATGGGAAACTATTTAGCAGCTTTTTCATTCCAAGTCATTATCAACCATGAACATCAATAAAGATTTACTGTAAAAAAGTTGAAGTGATGATCATGATGAAGATGACAACCTACAAAACAGTTGCAAGTGTGCATAATGGATAAGCATCCATCCATGACGCCCTGATACTTCATAATAGAGGACCTATTCAAATTGTATCATAACTAATAGGCCAATTTATATGTAAAAAAAGTGTCAAATCAGTATCCCATGGCTAACCCTGCCACCATATCCAAGCTGTATCTGGGCAGCATAATAGCCATCCATTCTATCAAATTTCAAACATACTCCAAATGAACAATGAGAAAGCATAACAGAAGAAAATAAATGTAGATAACCTGACCACATTAAATAGAATTCCAGATGCACATCCAAAGAACTGATCAGAGGACATTCACTTAACTGAGAACTGTAAAAGCTTACTATCACAATACCTGACACTTGGTTGAACGTTTGTGTAGTATTGCAACGCATTGACGGCAGAAGCCACATCGTGCATTTGGAGAAGTGCCTGAATAATAAGGTAGAAGTTAATCATACAACAAGGTGAATGTGGAAACATAAATATCTACAGCAGTCACACTAATAGCAAATAATATTGGTAAAAGAGATATACAAGTGAAAGAGTTAATTTTATTTCTTTTTTATTTTTTTTATTAATTTTTTAAATATAATTTTTTATATAAGCATCTCTTTTTTCATATATATATATATATATATATATATGGTAAGTAGAAGTCATTTGACTGGTCATGCTGACTTAAACTGGGGTTGTTCGTATATTATTGTTTTTAAATTGTAATTAACCAAAGCTATAGAAACTAGCAAGTTCATCATCCTATGTGAGCTCGTATATATATATATATATATATATATATATATACATGCAAGGAAAAAGAAAACACACACAAAGAGAGAGAGAGACTTCTAACCTATTTGATTCGGATGGAGAATAAGAAAAAAAATTGAAATTAACAATGATCATATCCGATCCTATAAATAAATATACATATGGACATCTTCCTGCGCGAGGTAGCTTGTTGCGGCCCACAATCATGGGACCAAAGGGGATGGAAAGACCCGTGCTTGTAGGGCCCACATATCAAATTTCAGGTCAATCTCATGCCCCTGGCCCCTTGATTCGTAGCCCACAAGTTTAACTGCTTTATGTGTGTGTGTGTGTGTGTGTGTGTGTGTGTGTATATATATATATATATAGAGAGAGAGAGAGAGAGAAATTCTCAAAAACTCTCCTATCTAATAGCCAATAGTTTGTTAGTATCTTAAGAGAATCTATAAAAGATCTACCTCTGTAGGTGATTGTTAAGGAGAGAGAATCGGATGTGTATTATTGATGACATGTGTCACACTTTCATTGGCTAAAAGAGGGGCGTCTTTCGGCCCCCCTCCATCCTATGACCAGTGGGGTCTCACAATGGGCCCCACTAGGCGGTCCGCACCTAAGACTATAAGGACCGTCCTTACAAGACCGGTCACCATATATATGGGAACCGGTCCTATAAGGACGGTCCTTACGGTCCGCATAGTTCGGAACAGCCACTGGGGCCCACCTTATGAGTTATGACCCATCTAGGCACCGAATCCCATGAATTTGCATGGATTCAGATGAACTAGACCACTGGATTGAGGGTCAATGTTTCTTGTTTGATATAAAACTGTTAAACTTATGGACCATGGATGAAGAGGTTAGAGGTATTAGATTGACTTCAAATTTGAAATATAGGTTGGCCCCACTTGGATCTTCCGATCCCCCTTCATCCCATGACCAGTGGGGTCTCACAGTCGGCCCCACTAGGCGGCCCGCACCTAAGACTATAAGGACCGTCCTTATAGGACCGGTCCCATATATATATATATATATGGTGAGGGACAAACTTAATGGGGCCCACCTAGGGACCCACTGATTATGGGACTTGTGGGGGATGGGAAGAGGCGCCTTGGATGAGACCATATATCAATTTGGGGTCAATCCCATGCCTCTAACCCCTTCATCCATGGCCCACAAATTTAATGACTTTATATTAAAGGAAAAAAATTGACCGTCGATCCAACGGTCCAATCCATTTGGATAGGTGAAAATTCAATGGGTCTAGTGTACTTAAGGGGGTTTCATGTGTGCGGATGGTTCGGATGTGTTATAAAGTCAACCCCACTATGTTGTCCTCACCATAACATGGTGAGGGATGATGCACATGAATATTTCTCATATATATAAATATATAAAGACCCTCTATCCAACAGTCCACCAGTCCAGTCAGATTGGAGCAAACCCCATGGGTCTGGTGACATATAGGTGGTGGGATTTGGACGGCCCACTCAGATCAGTGATCAGGTCGGCCACACATGCTACTTGCACACTTTGACTCTCCTGGTGCTCCTGCACTATGCCCTCCATTCCAATCAGTGCCAGCGTCACAACAGGACTCATGAAATTCAGGGGGCTCCCACCTTTGGAGATGGCCCAGATGAGTGCTCCTATAGAGCGGATAGTGCAGGAGAAAATTTTCCATATATATGATACAATATTCACAGTATTTTCCTTACATTTTGAGCGACTCTTATGGGACTATTTACTTTCTCTACAGGTGACACTTTGCAACCGGACTGTCGTGTGCAATGCCCAAAATCCAAAATCATGGAAATTTCAGAAAATAAAGAAATGAAAAATAAATACTGCATTAACCTGAATCTGATTAGAACAGAACTTCTCGATCCAAAGGATACCTCAAATGATCCAAAGGAGAGGAAATCTACTTTTTTTTATACAAGTAAAATTGCAGAAAACCTAAGAGAGAACGAACACAACGAGCACAGTTGACCACTTTATATAGTGGGGTATGGACGTATGGTTTCTACATCCTAGTGTATTCTAGAAATCAATCAAATCCTCTCCAACTCATAAATGCAGTCGCGCTTGTCTTTTTCAAAAAAAAAAATAATAATAATAATAATACAGTCACTTGCCTAATATAAAAGATACTATGCTATAATAACTAGAAACTGAAAGGAAAGAGATCAAAGAAAATAATATGCAAATTGCCATAACAAAGGGAGGTCCAGAACAGCTGGGATAAGTTTTCCAGTGGATTCCACGGGTCCAGGTGGCATTCTGTTTTGATGATTAGGATCCAGCCATTACTGGGGCCCGTAAACGACCCTAGCTCAATAACAAGCAATGGTGCAAAAATCTGTAACACAGTTCATGGCTAGTTGCTCTGTATAAACAGTTCCATGGACCCAATCTTCAATCTGAACCAATCAACGTTGAATCCATCCCTTGCAATCCCTCCTAGTGTTCTCATATCACTCCATCAAATCCTCAGCAAGTAAAATTATGCGATCTTTTCCATTGTATCATCACCAGTTGATTTTTTATATAAACATGTATGCAAGTAACTTTTATATAGATATGTTAATATAGCAACAAATACATTCCATATGCAACATTTCAATATATTATGAAATAGTAAATATTAGAATTTATTTTTTCATTAGGGGGGAAGGGTTGGAATTACCTGATTTTTTGCCCGTAACATCACAAGCTTAGTGACAGCACCAAAAGGCTGCACCAGTTGGAGCAGATCATTCTGGAGAGGAGAAAATATACAAATCAACTATAGTGAAAATGGAAAGAGGAAACACAGAAAAGCATTGATAAATCTGGCATAGTTTTGATCATATGTCAACATGCTGTCATTTTACATGAAACATACATGCACGTATTGATGGACATCCATTTGTAGATTTTGACCCATTGAACAATTCCGATTTCAACCATCATTTGGTGGCTACCAATCATACAAGTTGCACCACCCCCTTCAACATGATTAGGTCAAAATCCCTCCAAAATGAGGCCAAGACTATATAGATTGATGTCTGTGCACACATATAGATTCATAGCTGGTCATATTCTGAGTAAAAAAGTAAGGTTTTGTTATCAAAATATAAGGGGATAGAAGTACCTCAGATATTTCATGCCCCACATTACGGACGTGAATAACTTTGGAAGGTTCTGTCATCTCAATAGAGACCCCTACAAATATACCAGTACTCTTCCAAACTCAGTGGGTATAGCTCACTGAATAAGTATCACCTCTATTGACTCATGAACCACCGGGCTTCAAGATATGAGCTGTGGAAAAGAAAAAAATGCGTTATTATAATGCATTTCCAATGCAGAAGACACAGAGGGCTCTAACTCAATAACCCCTACCATTCAGTACATGCAAAACCAAATCTCCAGTGAACCAAATTACAAAACAGCACAAAGAATGACAGTATGCCCAAAATTTTGAAACATGCCACCTCTTCAACCAGTGGTTTAGCTCCTCCAGCGTAAGAGTTCTTCTCTCTTTTATTGACATCATCTAAGTGGTGCCCATCAAAGCAATACTCGGATCACCAAACTTGATTTTCAAAGTTACCCTTTTCTTCTTTGTTTTTACTTTTTTATTATTTATTTACTTTATTTTATTTATTTATCATTATTATTTTTACGAGATATCCCCGTGGTATTTGACCCAACAGGACTAATCCCTCAGGGGCATGCACGACCCAGCAACAAACATGCACCAGGGAAATCTGGGGGGTGCTGAACAAACAACGTGGGGAGCAAACCTATTGTTAACATACGAAATACCTATAACTCCTTTCCGGCATGTTGATTTCAAATAGCTAATTTCTTTTCTTTTTTTCCATGTTACAAACTTTCTAAAATAAACCTATAGTTAACATGACAGAATACCTATAACTCCTTTCCAACATGTTGACTTCTTCCAACATGTTGACTTCAAATAGTTGAATTCTTTTCCATTTTTCTCCATGTTTCGAACTTTCTAAAAGATAGCGGAAAATGATCTTAAAATATAACAAGAAACTATTACACAAATGCTATGTGAAAGCACATATGAAACACAACAAAACAAAAACCTAGACTCAGCATCACTCTTTGGGTAAATAATGTCGTTGCACAAGGAACACAACAAAACAAAAACATAAACTAAGAAGTAAGAACTGCTCTATAGTTAAAGATATTCAATCGATGCACCACATCCAAGCAGCATATACAACTCGAGTGCCCATGGGCCACTGGCCACAGGCACTAGAGATCGTACCCATTTGATTAGTGAACCGCTGACAAGTGCCAACACAACCTTGTGTCATCCTTAGGTCACCAATCAGCCGGCTAAGGTTATTTGACCAATGACATATGAGAGAGAGAGAGAGAGAGAGAGAGAGAGAGAGATGTATTTCTTTCTCTACAGTATTTTTCCCATAACAATCAAAAACTTTATTGAAAGGGAATTCTTTCCCTACAACATCTCAAAAGAGAAAATTAAGATGGAAATTACGGTACTTTCTTTTTGGGAAAAAAAAAAAAAGGATGTGGATAGATTAGAAATTGATTTACAATTTTGTATTAAGTAAAACATAAGCATCAAAATTAAACAGTCTTGAGGCTTTCTCGATCTGCAGATAAAAGGGCCGGGATTGGATGTGGACTATAAACCAACTGTGTTCCATGATGGACCTCGACCAGAACTGGTTATGTGTTAAAAACCTTGACCCAGACTGATACCAAAAGGATTTATGAAAACATTCCTAAACCTGGATTCAATTGTCAATCATGCCTAAAATAAGGTTCCATGACAGGCTTGCCGAGGCTAGGTCCTTCAGGAATTCTTAAATGAAAGCTCATTGTCATACCTAGTTCATCGCTTTAATCTAAAAGGTTCAGCCCAGCACAATTACATGTGCACCCTCTTAAACCCATCGGGTGCTCGTGTACATGTTCAACTAGACTTGGACCCATAAGGGACCAAGAACCAATTATCTAATGAGTACAGAACTATGAACCAGAGCCCAGACCCAATCAGCCTTAAACCAAAACCTGTGCCCAAAAGTTTCAAGTTCGGCCAGACACAGCACGGGTTAGGGAAAGAATAATCAAAGATTATTATCCACGCAGAAGCTTAGGAATTGGTCAAATCAGTTATAGCCTCACACCGGAGACTACAAAATTGTCAGAAGAAAACTCAAGAAATCTCTCATTCCAAATTCAATGATCGATGAGAGGATTACAATCCTTTAAACAGACTTTATGCCCCCAATCCATTTTTTGAAACAAACCAATTAATATAAAAGCCTGAATCAAATAAAGGAAAACTTTCTAATTATTTTCATAAATATCTCTAAATTTTAGCTACTACTATAATAGGAAAATTTCTAGAAACATGCAGCCTGATCCACAGATCTTTTGTTTACAAGGCTTTAGTGGGATAGGGTCTCCTGTTCTAAACCTTTGGGCTCGGTCCACTGGTCTAGGGTCTACAGCCTGCATTGGGTCCCTTTCGTTAGTTACATAAACAGGAACCCGCCTCCAATTTGTGGAGTATGCCTTGATGCATTTCAATAACAATGCTGGACAGAGTGAAAAGCTCTTAATGAGGATTAGGGTAACATACAAAATCGATGCAACCCAATGATCATGACCATCATATCTAAGAGCTCCAAAGTTCCACGGATATAAAAATACTGAACTTTCGGGCACTTAAATAGATGGTTACGGTCATCAGATCATACGGATATCTGCCTATCATTAATCCATATAAAGAGCTCAAAATGCCACCCTGAAAACATAACTCTCATGCATCATGGTGGAGCCGACAGAATGGTTGGTTTGCACGCTTAACATCTACGGGCAGTGTAAGCATGGAAAAAAATCAGATGTTAGGCATGGAAAAAAATCAGATGTTAGCTGAGATGCCCCCCCCCCCCGCGCGCCCCCCCCCCCCCCAACACACACACAAAAACAAAAAAAAAAAAAAAAAAAAAAAAAAAAAAGGCATTGACAGCACCAGTGTGTGTGAAAGTTGCTGGACCTTTCAATGAAATTTAGCTTTACCATTTAACTTATTCTGTGACAAAAGAAAAAAAGAGCAAATTTGTAAATGAAAAATCAAGCCAGGCTCGTGTTTTGTAAATTAAGAGGAGGATGAGGAGGAGGAGTGGGGGTGTGAAGAGAGATAGAACCTGTTGTATCCACTGTGGGGCTCAATTACAAATTGCCACGACAGGATCATTGGGCAAGTCCTCCACTAGCACCAGGATACTCCCCAACTATAACTTATTCACTTTTATCAAAGTGAATTCACCATTGGCTCTGGCTTGAAACAATGATTGAGGTAATTAAGCTCCACAGTGGATATCTCGCAGCTATACCCCACTTGTGTTGTCTCCAGTCAGTTACACCAGATCTTCTAATTACACCCCACCGGGCCCACCCCCACCAAAAAAAAAAAAAAATTCCTATTTTGAAATTGGAAATGGTTGTAAGTAAAAGTCACATATAAAAAAAAAAAAAAAAATACC
The DNA here is from genome assembly GCA_003546025.1 of Camphora micrantha. Classification (NCBI taxonomy): domain Eukaryota; kingdom Viridiplantae; phylum Streptophyta; class Magnoliopsida; order Laurales; family Lauraceae; genus Camphora; species Camphora micrantha. The sequence continues at coordinate 75,639,897 of QPKB01000002.1, forward strand.
CAAATGGGTAAAAAATAGGGTTAACGTTAGGATGGCCTTCACCTAAAAGTTCATCTTCATGTAACAAATTAGGCTAAAAAGTCCCATCTCTCTTCTTCAAAACCTGACTAGGGCTAGCGTTCCCTCTTCGAGTTCCGTATTAGGTCTTGCTGCAAATAAATAAATAAAAAATCGGGAATATGGGTTGTGACAGATTGTTCATCTAGGTTGAGGAAATCAAACGATTAAGAAACAGGAGATAAAATCTCAAAGGATTGAGAGAGAGAGAGAGAGAGAGAGAGAGAGAGAGAGAGAGAGAGAGAGAGAGATTGAGTTTAACATGACAAGAATGACATAAATGGTCAGAACACGGTTCTCACCACTCTACATCAATGGCTGGTGACGCAGACACATGGTTTCGATCGTTGTGCATCGAAAAGGCAGATGGCTGGTTTGGGTCAATGCATTAACAAGAGCCAGGTTTTGGACCTCTGTTCTAGGGTTTAGAAGAACCCCAAAAGACGCAACCAGTTGCATGTTGGATAGATTATACATGAATAGAGAGAGAGAGAGAGAGAGATACCTGGGCTAGCGGATAAGAGCGAGTTTAGCAGAGCAGACTGAGAGAGGCTCCGGAGATAGAGAAGAAAGAGAAGAGCTTGAGGGCATGGAAAACGATATTTTATATAGTGGGAGAATTCGATTGGTGAAAGTTATCCTCTTATTTTCCACATTCCAATTCCACGCGCCATGTCATTTCCATGGAATTTAAATTTCCTCATGTTCATTGTAAAATGGATTCCAGCAAAGGATTATAAAATAAGGCAAGAGTTTATTGGTCATTTTCATATCTCTATGGTAGATTTGACAAAACCCATCTGACAGGATTGATCTATAGGCATTCATTGGCTAGCTGTGTGAGATGAGACACCCTCGATTTTTTTTGTTCGGCTATCGATATTTTCATTCATTGAGGGGATTTTATTCTTTTATGGTCGTTTGTAGATATTCAATTTTGTTTCTTCTATTTTAGTTATGTTAAATTAGAAATATATGGCCTAGAAATTGTGAGAATTCAATTTCATACATACAAATGGACTGTTGTTTAGATGACAATGTCATTCTAGAAGCGAAAATTCAATTTTGATCTGAAAAGCAACTTTTACAGCATATTGATTTTGTGAATGGAATTAGTTCAATAGTTTTTCGTTTTTGCATTAGAGCAAAATGCAACAAATTTTTGAAAAAAAAAAAAAACGAAATAAATAAATTAGCAAAAAAATTGAAACTTAAGGATGGCTTGATTCATAAGATTCTATAATGAGGAATTTACGGGAAAAGTCCTCGTAGGACCCCATATGTCTTACCAAGTCCCCGTATCATTTTGGACACGGGAGGGGTCCTCATGTGACCCTTTTAATTTTTTTTTATTTTTTTGTCATTTAGTGATATGGTCGATATCGACCATTTGGTCATTTTAATTTTATTTTATTTTTGTCATTTAGTGATATGGTCAATATCGACCATTCTGCGGTGATTGCTCTCGATTTGCAGAATCCAAATAGAAATTGGGGTTTTCTCTCTTGATTATTAGTGTTGCTCTAAAGCGGTAGATGGGGCCAGGGGAGGCATGGAGAGGGAGGATACGTAAGAATGGAGGCCGGCGAGCATGGGGTCATCTTCGTCGAACGAGCATTGAGGATCACCATAGAAGGAAGGGAGGAGGGAGAAGAGGGGAGGGGAGTCGGAGGCGAGGTTATATGCGGAAATGAGAAAGAGGGCTAAGCTTGCGGGTAGTGGGGGAGGAAGGGGATGGGGGCCAAGGACCTGCAGACTAAAGGGGAGTGAGAGGAGGCAAGGGTAGAGGATTTGGATGTGAACTTATAGATTTATCTTTTTTATTATCATTTCGCGATATAGTCGATATCAACTATTATGTTGAACACAACAGAGTTGTCGACATCGACTATCTTGCTAAATGAAAGAACAAAAAATTAAAAGGGCAACATGAGGACCCCTCCCGTGTCCAACATGATAGGGGGACCTGATAAGATGTATGGGGTCATACAGGGACTTTTCCCGTAAACTCCTCTTCTATAATTTTTTAAATGAGATTATCTTACATGGAAATAAATTTATAAGGTGTTTTGATACATAAGTTTTGATCTTATAACTCGGCGCTTGTGAAGATAATAATTATTGGAAGGATTACATTCTTAACAGTGTCACATTAATTTTTCTAACCTCGTTATAAATTAGCTTGAACAGAATATGATATTTACATAAAATGAATTTAGTGATAAATTCTAAATTTATCACCATACGGGATAACTCCATTTGTGGAAAATACCCATATCAAGAACCACTTTCTTAACCAAGATCTGCGGGAAGGCACCTTTCCTATTCCACGGTTGTACAAAAACAAGCCCTTGCCGCAAATATTGTTCTTGAGAAATTATGTTCCCATAGAATGTTGGTATTCTTAAAATTTAGGGTTTTTATGTGACATGATATGAAAGTCAATACCTACATGAGAGCTTTCAAATTATCCATATGTTAAAAATGTTGCATCCATTGCATATTTGAGACCTCAAATATGAAGCGACTAGCCAACCCATGAAGCCTCTCTGTAGCATGCTCGGATAGTGGATCCCAATAACTGTTTATAGAAAAGCCAGTGTCACACTTCATCCACATTCATTCCATCAAAATAGGATCCTTGCGTAGCTGAATATGAATAATAGTCAAATACATTATATGTGACTTGTCTTTGGGCCCATTCGTACTATTTTATATATATATATATATATATATAAAAGAAGATGCTCATATGAGAGCATTTATCTTCTTACTGATAAATCTTACTATGAGAGATAGGGTGGAGATCATCACAATTAAGTTGTTGGTATTAGATATGGATGTGAAGCCCCCCACTCCATCTCTCGTAGTAAGATGAGAGATGCTCTCATAGGAGCATATCCCATATATATATATATATATAACTAATCTGGTTGATCCTACTTATATAGGGGTGTACAAAAAATCCGTCGATCCGTAAAACCGATTCAATCCAATCCAATATATGGATTTTCAACAAATCTAAAGGTAAACGGATAGGTAACGGATTGAAAATTTTAGCAACGGATTAGTGTTGGATTTCACCCTTAATCCACGGATTTAATTCAATCCGATCCATTGACATCAACTATAAATAAATAAATTTTTAAAGGTCTAAATATAAGTTAAGATGTCTAAATATAAAATAAAAAAATAATTAAGGGGTCAAATATGAAAAATTTTATAACATGTGTGATATATTTCTTTTAACATTAGATTGAACGGATTAGTGGATGATCGGTTTTTAACTGCCACGGATTGATAACGGATTTCAATCCGTAGGTAACGAATTGGTGATGGATTTGGCCCAATATGCATCAATCCGATCCGTGTACACCAAGTACTCAATATTCAATAAAAGAGTAATTATTTGGAATCTATTGTTGATGAATCTATCAATCCGTAGGTAACAAATTGGTGATGGATTTGGCCCAATATGCACCATTCCGATATGTGTACACCAAGTACTCAATATTCAATAAAAGAGTAATTATTTTGAATCTATTGTTGTTGAATCGAGTTTGTTGCATGGCATATTGGTGAGACATTCTGCCTCTTATTTAAAAGAGGTGTATATGGATTAGTCACCTACCAAAATCCATCTCCAATAATTATTTATATACATCTAAAACAAGGGGTTGATTGTTAGCCTATAACGAACTGCTATTTAGACCGTCAACTCTGGGCCTGTTTGGCACTTTACTAGTTTAGTAAAAGTCAAGTAAAGCCTTCATTTTTCAGAAAAGATGTCACATTAAAAATACATTTTTACTCTTTTTTTTTTTCAAAAAGCAACTTCATCTTTCAACTAAAAGACAAAAAAATGCAAAAAAGTAAAAAAGATTTCATACCAAATAACTAAAAACAAAATACCATTATAACTCATTTATATTTTATTATCTCTTAATTTGATACTTTATTTTTATTTTACAAAAAAATTACGAGACGGGCCTAAAAAATTACTATCATAACTCACTTATATTTAAGAATGTCAGCCGATGTCTGACTTCACGTAAAGCTAAAGCTAATCTATGCCCTGTTGTATATATGGCTATGCCCTCTTGTATTTCTTACAGCGGCTAGGCCCAATGAGGCTATGTCAGTGTAACTTGCTAGTTGCTACGCCATGACTAAAATCCTAACCTTTCTTGTGAAAAAAGAAAGCAAAAGGGATAATTTGATCCTCTAATTTATGAATTACAAGAAAGTTAGGAAGCTTCCTAGTGGGGTGCACTTGTCAAAATGCCCAATTGTATTGCATTTGACTAAATTTCATTTTAACAAGAGTTTGAATATGGTGTTTTGTATATTATTCATATGTTCTACAGGTGGTGATTAATCTAATGAAGGTTGATGAGAGGAGTAAATTTTGACAGCCGGAATCGATAACATCCAGGGACATCTAACTTTTTCAGCCATTTACATTTCATTACGTGTGCCCATGAGAGCCTGCATAGAACAGGGGACTCACCTAACAAGATGGGAGAGTGGCGGCTGTGAAATCATCCTGTTGACAAAAGGAAAGAGATTAGGAGAATTTTTAGAAAGTTCTTAGTACACCTTTCAAGAGTATAAGAATGGTTTGTAAAATATTCGGCATGGGATGTGAAATTCCGCCCATGCTACTTGACTCTTCAGATTACAACATGATACAAAATATTCAGCAAGGGATGTGAAATTCCGCCCATGCTGTTGTCGCTGAATAGTCAAGTAGCATGGGCGGAATTTCACATCCCATGCCGAATATTTTGTAAACCATTCTTATACTCTTGAAAGAAGGGTTTACAACATGATGATGTCAATTTTGAGCATCCACCAAGCTCTCAACTGCTCAATATTTCATTCCCCAAGCTTTATTTCCAAATTCTCTTTGACCCAAACATCATTTATTGTTAGATTTAATCACAACAAACCAGCACAATATAAACATATTGAAGTTGGGCTTTAAAATCAGGCTTAGAAAATGGGTTAGAATTTAGATTTAATCCACTTAATTTCCTCCTGTGTTGGATGTTTATCCCACAAGGACAGAGACTTCTAATGGATATGAAAGACATCCTAATCTGCTTTCTTCAACCCACAAGAACAGATACTTCTAATGGATATGAAATACATCTTTATCTGCTTTCTTCAATCTTCCTGTACATAAGACTACCAAACAGAGTGATATTCTCATACACAACCAAAATCCTTTTTTGGGGAATATGAATTCTGAATCCTCTCCAGCAAAAGTTTTCTCTGGCTTCTGTAAATAGTAGGACACAGTAACCCCATCAAATAAAAGTGCTGCTTCAATTAGCTATCTACAGAACATTATATTCTATAGACATAATAGCTAGGTCCAAACACCAAAGGCCATTAATGGAAACCCACAGTCACATTTAATTCATGGAAGGCCAGCCTATAAAGTATAAGCACAAATAAAAGGCCACTTACAACATCATTTTAATTACTATCACTAATAAACCACTACACTGCACCAAAACAAAAATGCAATGAAAAACCTACTGAATCTCACCCATCAACTAGTAATTCAAAATCTAGTATTCTGGAACTGGGACGTCTTCTTCATCAGGAGGAGCCAATTGCCATTCTCCATCTTTTTCTAGCACCATGCCCTTGTTCTTCTCCACCCACCAAGACCCTGGTATCAGGCACTCATCCTTGAGGAACTCAGAAGACTTGTTCACAAGAGCAATGCTTCTTTTCACTTGCAAGGCAAACTCCCCATCCTTCCCATTCCAACCTGCAACCACATGTAGCAGAGCCTGAAGGTTGTGCCAGTCACTTGGGTTCTTGGACTCCTTCAAGTAGGGCGATTTGCGCGTGTCAACGGCCAACTCCACGCCTGTATCTCTGTACCCCAGAAGCCGACTTGGGTATTCTGGGATCAGATCAATCACATTCCTCACAGTCAAGACTCTAAGGTTTGGGAGCTTCTTGAACCTCTCATTAAAGGCCTTGTTGCCAACTTGTGGTGACCCAAAAACAATTGCAGTAACCGGAAATTCGGGTCTGTCATCAATTTTGGAGAGACCATTTTCCACGACGTCGAAGACACTGAGAATGGCTAGAGAAGCACCAAGGCTGTGACCTGTACAAACCAAACTAAGCTGCTCTTGCTCATCCTTGTACAAAGACACCAGCTCCTTGATTTTAGATAGAAATTGCTGTCTAGCGCTCAATTTGGTGAAGGAGGACTTGGGGTCATCCGATGTGTAGATGATGTTCCACCCCTTCATGACCTTAGGTTCGTCATCGCTGCGGCCTAATAGACCATCATACCAATGGGACTCCTGCTTATCCTCCTGAAAAAAAAAAAAAAAAAAAAAAGAAAAAAAGAAAATTGTGCAATTGAAAATAAATAATCGAAGCATCCATCCATGATCCACCAATATCACTTTCATTCTAAAAATATATATATATGGAACAGCGTTCTAGCAAGCAGTGAAACAAATTGAGTGAAATGTGCAATTGAAAATATATAAATGAATGAAACAACTAGCTAGGATCATTATTTTTCAATTTGAGAAAAGACCCCACACCTTCTTGGCCAGAAGTGGTTCAATGGATTCAGGTTCTGGATTAAACACATTGATCCACTCAAGGTTCCTGGTGGTGCCACGCCAAGCGACGTAGATCTCACGTCGGCCGGAGGCTCGGGCCGCTTCGTCTGAGGACACAGCGATGTAGCCGATCCAATTGGATTCGCGGCTCCAGGCCTCCCGCGAGAGGGAGTGGAGAAGGAAGCCCTCAGGGACGTCAATACTGGCAGTGGCATAGAGGAAGCAGAAGACAGTATAGTCCTCATCAGGTGAGAAGGCGACTTTCTTGAAGAAGTTATGCTTGCCGTATCGGCTGCTGCCGGTGTACTTGGAGTGTGGATCATTGTTGAAGGCATCGTAGGTGGCCTGGCAGAGGTCGCCGCAGCGGAGGATGAGTCTCCGGAGGGGGATGTTGAGGGGGTCTAGCAGACCTTCCCAGTGATTGGAGCCCAGTAATTCAGGCCATGTTGGCTCACTGCCTCCTTCCATGTCCAAGTGACACAGCTTTGGATGAAGAAGAAGAAGAAGAAGAAGAAGAAGAGTAAAAAGAGCAGCCTATTCAGATGAAATGTGTATTTTGGATGGTTGCAGTTTATGATAATGGACGAAAGATTGAAAGTGGGTTGGTGCCTCCCACCTAATAGCACATGTTTTCCTCCTTTGATGAGGAAGGGTCGGCAGGGGAAGGTGTGGTCTGAGTCGTCTGAACTCTGAATCCTGTTTAGATAATTGGGTGGTTGATACTTGATGCCCATCTGTCCTGGGGCAATGGACAGACAAAGTCAAGTGGGGATGGCTATATATTTAATTGAGATTATTTTATGTGTCATTGTATATTTTATTTGCATTGGGTTCCAATTACATGTGCTATTTTTTTTTTTCCTATTCTCGGTTGGCCCCCAAGTGGCCAGGACATGTGCTTGTTGTTTGTTATGCAGATTGTTGGGCGCAATTTAAAATCAAATAAAGCTTTTTTTTTTTTCTGATTGGATGTTATATAAAAAATATTTTAATATAAATTTTCCTCTATTTTTTTTTGAAATAATAAAAAAACAACCACATTTATCTATTAAAATATATAAAAAAAAATTCACTTTTCCATACAAAACATCAAAAAGATTCCTAACAAACAACTAAAAATAAAATATCATTATAACTCACTTATATTTTATTTTTTTTTCAAAATCAATTTTACCTCTCTTTGACACTATCAATAGAGTTGCCAAACTAGCCCGGAGATACAACCTCACGATGCAGCAAGGGGGGAAGGACATATTTCATGAATTATTGGTATGTTATTGGATTTATTCTGTGAGGGTTGAAAGGATTGGAATCAACTGCAAATAGTTACGAGCACTCGTGATTTTCGAAATCACATGAAATTTGGTCATTATCTTAGTTGAGGCATACTTGGGAAAAATTGAGTTGATTAAAGGAAATATTTTCCTATTAAATGAGCTATTGCCAAATTGCTCTCCTATTAGAGTTAAACTTATTACTTATCATAAGGCTTGGATTTGCTCCCCATGCCTTGTGTTGGACAAGAAAAAAAAAAAAAACTCATCATTCATAATGTGTGTTTACTTGATAATGCTCATATTTTAATGAGTGGTCCCAATTGAAGAGGAACACCAAATCTCAAGTGGTTCGCATGAAACAGTTATAACATACTTTCTGCAGATTGGTAAGCCAAACAGATTTGATTGTTGTGGGTCCCCTGTTTTGAATGAACAATGAAATTATCCATTGTATGCACATTACAATGGAGTCTAGGGAGTTAATGAAGTTAAAATAAACTCCTTATCAACCTTTAACTGGTTAATGAATACTTAGGAAGTCAACTGAACCATTTAATTTGATTTATTAGCTATCCGATTTGTCTATCTTTTCAAATACTTTTATGAAATCATTATGTCATGACAATCATAGGCCAGTGACTATTTAGGGTACATTTTGGGCTTTTTTATCGGATCGGGATCCCTTGTTTGGACCAAACAGAAATCCTGTTTGGACCAACCAAAAGTGACATATTTTTTTTGTATTAAAAAGAAGGAGCTGTCTTTTTAAAGACAACACCTGTTTTTAGGGGATCCGGTTCCTTTTTTGCCTCCCGTGTTGCACCATTGATTTGTCTCGTTTTTATGTGGCAGCTGAGTAGATTAAGTGAGTGGGGACCATTGTCACAAATGTCTTCCTCCAGAAACTGGAGTCTCGAACAAATGTTTGGAAAATTTTGAATATAGTAAGTTTATTTTTAAAATATTAAAACTAATAAACTATAATTTTACTATTAATTTTTTTTATAGAATTTCCTCTTTTTTTTTTTTTTTTTTCATTTCAATTTCATCTAATATTTAAGCTTATACTTTGATAAATAGATTTATGAAGAAACACAATAAAACTACAAGTTGTATGTATATTTTTTTTACCAAATTACGTTTGTTGACATCGATTGCTTGATGATATCGTCAACCCTCCTTTATAATAATTAAAAAAAAAAAAAGAGTAGAAGCCCTTGTGCAAAATATTATATTCAAAAGTCACAGCTAGGCCCAAAGGCCACCAGTGGAAACACATGGTCAGTTTTAAAATTATAATACATAAAAGGCAAGCCTAGAAGCACAAATAGAAGACCATTCACAACATCACAATATGATATACTACCACCAATATCACATTACAATACACCAAAACAAATATAAAGAAAAACCTACTAGTGATTCAGAATTTAGTATTCTGGAACTGGCATGTCTTCTTCTGAAGGAGAAGCCAATTGCCATTCACCATCTTTTTCCAGCACCATGCCCCTGTTCTTCTCCACCCACCAAGACCCAGGGATCAGGCACTCATCCTTGAGGAAATCACAAGACTTGTTCACAAGACCAATGCTCCTTTTCACCTTGAACCCAAACTCCCCCTCCTTCCCATTCCAACCAGCAACCACATGTAGCAGACCCTGAAGGTTGTGCCAGTCACCTGGGTTCTTAGAGTCCTTCAAGTAGGGTGATTTGCGCGTGTCAACGACCAACTTCACGCCTGTATCTGTGTACCCCAGAAGCTGACCTGGGTAATCTGGGATCAGATCAATCTCATTCTTCACAAGCAAGACCCTAAGGTTTGGGAGCTTCTTGAGCCTCTCATTGAAGGCCTTGTTGCCAACCTCTGGTGACCCAAAAACAAAGGCAGTCACTGGAAATTCGGGTCTGTCACCAATTTTAGAAAGCCCATTTTCCACGACGTCAAAGGCGCTGAGAATGGCTAGGCAGGCACCAAGGCTGTGGCCTGCACAAACCAAACTAAGCTGCTCTTTCTCGTCTTTGTACAAAGACACAAGCTCTTTTATTTTAGATAGGAACTGCTGTCTAGCACTCAATTTGGTGAAGGGGGACTTGGGGTCATCCGAGGTGTATATTGTGTACCAGCCCTTCATCACCTTAGGGGGGTCATCACTACTGTAGCCCACATCCTGAAAAAGATTAAAAAATGTGCAATTGAAAGTAAGTAATTGGAACATCTATTTATTAATAGTATTTTAATTCTATATAAATATTGATGATGCCAAAAAGTGGATTCGGGCACCACCGGTCAAGTGTAAGATAATTAATGTGAGAAATAGAGAGAGAAAATGACAGAGAGAGGTTTATAGTGGTTCGGTCCAGTGTGACCTACGTCCACTTTAAGGTGAAGATTGTATTTATCAAGTGTGTAGCGATTACAGATGGAAAGATGGTGGTAAAGATTGATTGCAACAATTTGCTTGCCCCTCAGTGCTAGAGGGGTTCTGGGTTTTATAGTCGTCCCCTAACAGATGGGGAGACTCTTCAGCAGCGGACGCTACCTTTTGGCGGAGTCTCCGAACCGCCCTCAAGTGACGAGGCAGATAAGATATCCTCCGCAAGACTTGGTAAAAACAGGTTTAAAGGTAACGACGCTCTGACTTCGTACTTCGTGGATTCGGACCCGGACCTACCCAAGACGAGTGGATCCGGATCTGGGCTCGACCCGGACCCGGGTCATTCAGACCTGACCCAACTTCGTGAACTGAATCTCTTGAACTTGACCCGTCATCATGGTTTGGGCCTGACCCGTCGTTATGGACTGAGTCATTTGGGTCTGACCCATCAAATATAACTCCTTCTTGGCTAGTAGTGAAGAAACAAATTAAAAGAAATGTGTAATTAAAAATAAATAAATGAAACATCTATAGGCACCATAGAAGTTATCTTATGAGCAACTGCAAGTGCAGTCCAGCATGTGGAGTCCAATTGGGTTCACTTTCCATCAATGCAGCCCTTTGATACTCTCAACCCAATTTTAGGCTCATTGAACCATCACTCACTTGCGTCTACATGGGCTCCACAAGCTAGACTGTGCACCGGCTATATGCACTTGGATGCACTATTTCAACTTTAGGAAAAACCCCAACACCTTCTTGGCCAGCAGTGGCTCAATGGATACAGGTTCCGGGTCGCACACATCAATCCACTCAAGGTCCCTGGTGGTGCCACGCCATGCAGCATAGATCTCACGTCGCCCGGAGGCTCGGGTGGCTTTGTCTGAGGAGACGGCGATGTAGCCAATCCAATTGGATTCGCGGCTCCAGGCCTCCCTTGAGAGGGACTGGACAAGGAAGCCCACAGGGAGGTCGACACTGGCAGTGGTATAGAGGAAGCTGGAGACAATGTAGTCCTCATCGGGCGGGAAGCCGACCTTCTTGAAGAAATCTTTCTTGCCGTATCGGCTACAGCCGGTGTATTTGGAGTGTGTATCGTTGTTAAAGGCGTCGTAGGTGGCCTGGCAGAGGTCGCCGCAGCGGAGGATGAGTCGTCTGAGGGGGAGGTTGAGGGGGTCTAGTAGCCCTTCCCAATTGTTGGAGCCCAGCAATTCAGGCCATGTTGGCTCTCTGCCTCCTTCCATGTCCAAGTGACACAGCTTTGGATGAAGAAGAAGAGTAGAAAGAGGAGTGTATTGAGGTGAAGTGTATTTAGGTGGTTCTAATTTATAAGAAGATGGATAAGGGTTGATGCATAGCCAGTGCCCAGTGCCCACAAATAACACATGTTTTCCACCCTTTCTATGAGTGGGGATGGGAAAGGTGAGAGCTGCAAGCATGTGATTTTTATTCAAGAGGACAAATTTCACACTTAGATTAGATTCTTGTTCTCTTGTCTCCTCTTAACACTCTTTTGCAATTACACGGTCATGAAAAGTATGTTTGATTTTTTGAGCCTGTTGGTGCTGGTTATCCATCCACTAGACTGATGGGCATGCATCGCAGTCCACTTCTCATACGACAATTATAAAAAAAAATCTGTTGGAACCGTGGAGATGTTTGTAAATATTGTAATTGCATGTGGGACTGTTAAGAGTACTTTTGATCATGTGAAAGAACTCCATGACTGGTTATTCAAAACCTTGGACTCTAATTCATATCCGATATCTAAACAGGCCCACCGGTCAAGAGTGAAGTTTCTGCCAAAATTGTTAAGGCCAATTATTTGTTTGTAAGAGTTCTGAGAATTCTTATTAGAGGAAAATTTGGAATTTTTGAAATATTGTCTCCCTAGTGAAATTTAGAATGCTCCAGTCTGATAGAATCTAAAATTTTGAGAATTCATAAAAAAGGCTAAAGGGACTTTTTAGGTAGTTGGATTTCAAAACCACAGCTAGGATCATGACTAAGGAGCCGGGGGTTGTGTTTCGGACTTGTGCTCTCTCCAGGGGAACCACTTGCCTAGGCAAAAACCTAATTTACCTACGTACGGAGGTAGGAATTTCATGTGTTTGGAGAAATAGTCAGTTCTCGAAGAGGCCAAACACCCTCGTGAGCAACAAAAATGGTAGATGAATTTCAAAATTATGTCATCTAAGTGGAGAATTAAACATGCTCAGAGGACATGATCTAATATCATCATCTAAAATCTCTTACACTTGTATTTCATATTTCTCAATTGAAATACGACCAAACAAATATGCCCTTAGAACGGAAACGGATCCCCTATTTGGTCCGAGTAGGGAGACCAATCAGGGGTGCCACAGGGGGAAAAAAAAATTTTTTTTTTTTTTGAAGGATTTGAGATTTCATTGATTTGACATCTCTCTCCATGTGGCACCACCTGAAACCCTGTTTGGACTAAAGAGGGGATCCTTAGGGCGTGTTTGGCACTTAATTAGTTAAAGTGAATCAAGACAAGAAATGACAATGGGTCATATCAAAAGTATATAATTTCAAAATTCTCTCTGAGTTTTTCAAAAAAAAGTTAAAGAAAAAAAAAATCTCCTTTCTCCACTAAAAGACAAAAAAACTCAACTTTCTATATAAAAAATAAAAAAAAATTCATACCAAACAACTAAAAATAAAACACATCATAACACCTTATATTTTATTCTCTCTTAATTTAATGTTTCACCTCACCATACTTCAATTCATCACACATCCAAACAGGCCTTAGGGCCTGTTTGGGGGCTTTACTAGTAGAGTGAAGTAAGGTAAATCCCCAATTTTTATAAAAAGAATTCCCACCAAAATACTTTAATTCAAATTTTCCACCATATTTTTTCAAAAAAAAGTCAAAAAATAGTCTCATTTCTCCACTAAAAGACAAAAAACTCCACTTTTTAATAAAAAAAAAGTCAAAAAGATTCCATCACAGACAACTAAAAATAAAATACCATCATAACTCACTTATATTTTATTATTTCATCAAAATAACATTTACTCCACTCAACTCCACTAGTAAAGCTCCCAAACAGGCCTAGTAGAGTGAAGTAAGTTAAAGCCCTAATTTCTATATAAAAAAAAATTCCCACTAAAGCACTTTGATTCAAATTTTCCACCATATTTTTTCAAAAAAAAGTCAAAAAGTAACATCATTTCTCCACTTAAAGATAAAAAAACCCTACCTTTCAATAAAAAAAAAAGTCAAAAAGATTCCATTACAAACAACTAAAAAAAAATACCATCATAACTCACTTATATTTTATTATTTCCTCAAAATAATGTTTACTCCACTCAACTCCACTAGTAAAGCCCCCAAACAGGCTTAAAAGAGAACATAATAAAGGAAAACTGACGAAGGCTGTGGCATGTGGGGACCAACTCTTGGTGGTCACAAGTCATAAAATCTCAATTGAGAGAGAGACACTCGTTGTTCTCAGGCAAACATATGCTCAATGTTTTTTAATGCAGGTTGTCCGTACTCCAACCCAACCTAAAACCGTAGCAGTCCGGGCTATAGTGCATAGGAGCGACGCCTGTGGCGCTTAGGCAAAAGTAAAAGTCTAAATGGACAGAACTTTTGGGACCGGTCTTTGGACCGATCCCAAAGTCTGTCCAAGTAGCACAGCTGTAGGCAAAAATGACAGATTCCATGGATTATTGAGTTGTTGTTGCCTTTTTCTCTATGAGATTTCCACTGCAAATATTTATATTTATGAACACTCCATACTCGAAATCACAGGAAGTTTGGGTGATTATCTTCTGGTGAGCCTACTTAGCAAAACCTAGATTGACTAAGAGAAATATTTATTCCACTTCACTATTGATTATGTTTGTTTATGTTGTTAGAAAATTGTATGGCCCGATTGCCATAGGGCTCACGCCTATCGAGTCCAACGGTGTGCCGTGGATGAAATCCCAACAAGTCTTAATCTGATAGAGTCAGATAAGGATCACTTGGTTGTAGAAGCTAGATTAGGTTCAGACTCCCGATTTAACGGAATTATCTTGTTGATATGGAGATGTGGAATTACATAAGAGATAAGAGTCCGGATAAAGTCGAAGATTGCACATTACACGGTGTGACTCCTTTTGTGCTGGACCACCATTGCTCAATATACAGAGTAATAGAGCAGGGATGGGGGGGATTTTTTTTTTCAACGCAACACTGTGATAGAAAGCTAATGGATTGCATAGCACAGGAGGCGAGGAAAAAATCAAATCGGAAAAGGAAGGTTTGTGTGAAAGGGCACCACAAATGGCCTGTGTCCTCCACAAAAAGAGACACGTGATATATATCTATATATATATATATATATTAAGAGTTGGCTCTTCGTGAATCATTTTCAATTTAATTGGGATTTTAAAAATAAAAAATCATTTGAATGGATGAGATGCAATCAATAATAAAATTGAATTTGAAGCAGGAAATGTCATTTACCAGAAAAAAAAAAAAAAAAGAATACCAATGAAGTCAACGGAAGTCAACCAAACTATTTAATTTGATTTGCTAGATCCAATTTGGCTATCTTTACAAAAAAAAATTTTAATGAAAGCAAGATGTCATGACAACCATAGGCCACTGACTCTAAGGTACATTTTGGGCATTTTTAAAATTACAATATTATTGATAACATAAGTATCACACTATATTGCAATATGTATCTATCTATCTACCTCTACTCTTATAAAAGAAAGAAAGATGCTGTACTTTTTTCACTCCACACATGCCCAATGAAATGCAAGTTGTAGGGCCCACCCTTATTATATATAATAAATATATATACCCTTATAAAAGAGAGAAAGATGTAGTTGAGTTATGGGGGCCACCCTTATTATATATATTTTAAAATATACTTTTTTCACTCCACACATGCCCAATGAAATACAAGTTGTGGGGCCCACCCTTATTATATATATCACTATATATATACCCTTATATAAAAGAGAGTAATGTGTAGTACATTTTCACTACACCTGCCCAATAAAATGCAAGTCGTATGCCCCACTTAGTATTATATTATTATATTATATATCTATACCCTATTATAAAATAGAGTAAGATGTAGTATGGTTTCACTACACACCGGCCCAATAAAAAGAGAGTAAGATGTAGCAAGGGAGGAAATAGAATGAGATAAAGGAAAGAGAAATAAAAGAGACAAGAGGGAGTGAATTGGATGGATAAAGATGGGGACATAATGGGAATTTTTCAATTTGTCTAAAATAGACTTTGGGTCAGGCTTGGATTTAGAGGGGTTTTGAGGATTCAGATCAAGATGATCTAAAAGACGAAAGTTTATGAATTAAAAATAGCTACCCAACGGTACCATAATCTCAAATATCTAAAATTATGAAAAAAAAAACCCCTAAATTCGTTAGAAAATTGCAAACTACCCTCCAACTATACCTAAATGAACCCGGATCTAGATCAAACTTGGCACACTCGATCCTAATAATTTTTTGAATCTCTTCTATTGAGTAGATGATGATATTTTAAATGTAATAAAATTTCATTTTAATACATTCCAATAAATCGAGTAATTTTTTTATTTCTTTTTATTTATGGTGGTGGAGAAAAGAAAATGAAAATGTGGATAAGATTGGAATCTATCTCAAATGTTATTTTTTTCCCTCTTTTTTTTCAATTTTCTTTTAACATTTCTTATTCAGATACTACAAGATTTTCAATATCTCAAATATTATTTTTTTTCCTCTTTTTTTTCAATTTTATTTTAACATTTTTCTTATTCAGATAATACAAGATTTTCAATGTAGGAAATTTTGTGGGTATGAGGTTTTTCCTATGTAAGTAATTGTGTAGGGAAGAACATGACATTTTAACAGATTCTTCATTAACTCTTAGCTTCTTTTGGAATGGAAGGAGTTTTCATACATGTAAGTGAGCATTGTTTATTGAAATTATTGTCGTTTGATTGTGTATTCTTCTTCAATTTTTTTTAATGTTGTAATAAAATCTTCATTCTAAGAAAAATGGATGCAACCAGAGTTAAAAAAAATAATGATGAAGAGTTGGTTTTTTCTTTCTCATTCCTGTTTGGGCCAAATTTAGGCCCATTGATAGCCTTCGTGCTCTGATAATTTTAATTATACGTCTGTTTTATTTCTTGAATCTTAACTGCAGGCTTCTAAATTGTGCGTGTTTCATGTTTCCTTATGGTAGAACTTTGTATTTAGTTCTTACTCTTTGTTTGGAATATGAATTTGTGCATAGCATTTAAAATGTAAAATTGATAATGTTTTGTTATGCGAGATAGGAAAATGTAAAATTCAAACAAAAAGTGTCATGGCTGAAAAAAGCAAAGTAGACAATAACTAAAAAGACGATGCTATGAAGCATTGAAAAGATTTCCACTATCTTTTTGAATCTGTTTTCCTTCTCCATAGAGTTGAGGGGGAAGGGTTTTTTTTTTTTTTTTTTTTTTAAGCAGTACATGTGCAAATATTCAAAAGGCCAAAAACATAATCCATATTTGTATAAGAATCTGACTTTTTATCTTGTTTATTTTTCCTATTTTAGTTTATGTTAGTTAAAGTCTTACGCTTTAGACCAAGGCCTCTTCAATCGTCACCCTCCAAACCCCTCAAGAGTGAGATAAGACCAATAATCATTCATTCGTGGTTCTCATTGAACCATTTTGTTCACTAATTTCCAAATTTTTATTCAGGTTTTTTTTTCTTTTGTAAAATTAATTGTGAAATATGTTGCTAATAAAGAATAATGTCAAAGGAAAAATATTTCAGATTTTACCATTCAAAAAGTTTTTTTAGTCTTTCTTGGCATTATTTTGTCTACCCCGGTTAATAAATTAAGCCAAGGTGAGAAAAACAAAAGATTTTAACTATGCACTATTTACTCTAATATGTGGTTCATGGTGTATATACTGTCTTTTAACTTTAAAAACTTAAATGTCATGTGCTTTTTTCAATAATGAATGAACTAAGACAGGATGAAAACAAAAAATAAAATGAATAGTGTATTTTATAATTGATCAAAAGAAAAGGAATCAAGTGTGTTTTACTTACTATTTTTTGGTGTTCAATACTTACAATTTTGTGGGTACTTTAAATACTTCGCCATCAGCTTAAAAATCAGTTTAAAAGTCGTGACAAAAGGTATTAGTTAGTTTGTTACTTTTGTTATTGTTGCTGGTGACCAATTGGTGGTTGTATTATAATTCAAATACCAAATTGACTACGCACGAGAGAACTAACATTCTCTCTCTGTTTTTTTTTTACCTGAAACAATGCTAATTGTGCAAATAGATTCTATTTATTTATTTATTTTTATTTTTATTTTTTTGGTAGAACTAAAAGATATTTGAGCGGTTTTTGTATTTGAAATTTGAGAGTTAAGAACATCAAAGAGCTACGGGAGGTTTCTAGAAGATATGAGATTATTTTTCTTGTACGGATGTAACCCTTTGTTAATATTTTTAAAATATTAACAATTTAACCTTTTGTATACTAACCTTAAATATTTGTAATTTGATGTTCATTTAGTTGAATATTATTTATTATGGCCTTTGAAAAAGTTATAGGAACCTCTAAAACTTATAAGCACATCTCATATATACAGGTACTTCGTTTGCATTAATGTTTTATGTTTAGTTTTTTTCTTTTTCTTTTTTAGAAAAAAGTAGTAACTGACAAAATATCATTAATAAGAAAGTGAAAGATACAAACTTAAACTCATTTTATGTCCGTCTTGTTTTTTCTCTCTTTTAATGAAAGTTACCATTAAAAAATTTAAATATTATTTTCCCTTTTGCTTCATGTGTTTGTATTTTATTTAGTTAGAATAATTGAGTTTTCAATCTGACATAATAATTGTATTGATCTTGATTTATACCCTGTTGGAAGAATAATCACATATTGGATAATGTGATAACTACTACTAAATATTAGTTCTCTTCCAATATTAGTGATTTCTAAAGATAATTTCATAATTGCAATTTAGTGGTAGTTCTTATAAATTGCTATCGTAAAATTGTTGTTGTTCTGTACAATTTTCAGTTTCTTAATATACAACTTTTTTGAATTTTCTTATTATAAAAGGGCATTTCAAGGGCATGAATATATTTATTTATTATTGCTCTTACTCATGAGGTTTAAATTGAAAAACTTTGATCATTTTCTAATACATTTATTTCTTTTATCATTGCAAGCTGCTTCTTCTTCTTGTTCTTGTTCTTCTTTTTATATATTTCAATGAAGCGTCATACCTTTCCTTAAAGAGAAAAGGAGGATCTTATAGAAACTACTTGCTATGCTAGCATTACTACTAACTTTAGAGTCAGTGAATGAAGTAATCATTTTAAGTGTAAACAACTAAAATAATTATTTGATGCTGAGCTGCAACAAATTCAGTTTGTCTTTATTCGTTTCGAATTTTTCTTCCTTTGATCAACACTCCCATCCTCTAAACAAAACAAAGCAGAAGAGTTGATCTAGAATACGTAGGTTACATTCTTATGTATTTCTTAAGAGGAATGTCCAATTCTTTTGGCAGATTTGTATTTGTAGTTTTTTATTTTTTTTTATATTTTTTCCTTATGGATATCTCTATTTGTGAGCTTCCATTTAACTGGACTTCTATGATTACTTTGTATTATCATTTTCTTAAAGGGTATAAAACATAGCACTTTATATTAAACAAAAGAAGATGCTGACTCTTGGAGATGTATTGCATCTTTTTACCTGATAGTGGTCCGTCTTATAAAATAAAATAAAGCACAAGTTAAATACTAATATTGATCAACAGGTGCTCTGCAATTTTTACCTGTCAGAGTTCATATCATATTTTCACAATTGTTGATTCCTGTCGCTTAAGGACAAGTCGGGTTACTTCATTATTCTTGATAGTTGGTGTGAGATGTTATTCTTATTTGTAAGTTAATATTAAAACTACCATCTCAGTTTCGTTATTCTGATGTCCTTAGATAAGATATAATTAAATTTTTTTTTCCTTAATAGATGCTGATTTGGTAGAGAACATATAATGTTCGTGGTAATTGGTTAGAACAGTAAGCTCATCTGGTTCTTATTTTTTATAAAACTGCGAATTATCAATTTGACTATGTTTTCGACTGAACTCCAACTTTAGTAGGTCAAGTCTACAAGGAAACTGATAAGTCGACCTGACAGGTTAAATAAAGTAAATTTAAATTTTTTTGTACACATTCATGATTAAATATCTATATATATATGTGATTTATATCCTCAAAAAGTTATATAAATTCCATATAAATTGTCTTTTGAAATTTCATTTTTCTCACTATATCATTGTTTTATTGTTTTCAAATGTATAGGAAAAAAGTAGTGTCAGTTGCATTTGGACATTGCATGAGCCTACAATTTACAATCACTCATTTTCTGTTGAAATTTTAGTTTTAAATGTATTGAAGTTTCTATTGAATTTTTTAAAAACTTTATTTTTTTAAAATTTTCTTAGTAAAACTGTGTGTTCGGTGCACGTACAAGCTCCACTAGTTTTTGAAATACCAATAGGAATTCAGTTTCTTCAAGAACAACACAATTGAATGATCCTTGTCACATTAATCTGAAATGTAGCCTGTCTTTCATATTCTTGTATGTATAGTACATCCAACTCCAAGCGGTAAACAATATCAATCTTTGCAATTTATCTAAATTATAGATAGCCATTGGAGAAACATAAGCAAATGCTTAGAATCAGCTTGAGGGTAGACTAACCAATAGGTGGGTCTTCTAATCACGATGCACCAAATCAGCTATGCTTTTATTTACAAAATTTATAGTTTTAGAGGCCGCTGGGTTGCACTACAATAAAGTAATTTTGTACCATTACGAGTTAAAAATTAAGATAAAAAGCGCATTGCCTCCTCTTTTTGCGTGTGCGGTTTTTCTTCCCACGTGTTAGGAGGCTCTCAATTCAGCCATGCTACTTGTCCCGGGATTTTTGTCCCGGGACGTGGCCCAGCTCCCATGGGAGCCGTTGGATCCCAGGGCAGCCTGGGATCCAACGGCTCCCATGGGAGCTGGGCCACGTCCCGGGACAAAAATCCCGGGACAAGTAGTCTTTTTGCTTTCAATTATGTGCCAACCAAGGTTAATATAAATATATATATATATTTATATATATGAGAGTTTTAGTAATCTATCTAGTTCTATTGTAATCCATCAGCATACTCCAACTTTATTGCTTCACATTAGTGCAGCATAGGCGTAGGGCCGGCTTAAGGTAATTCGAGGCCTAAATCGACAATCCTAAATGAAGCATTCTTTATGTTTTAATATTATTATAAGTATTTTATTCCAAAATTTATTTTCTTGTTTTTTTGTGAGGTAAAATTACTAATTAAGTTTTTATATTTAAGTTTTGCTAATCTATCTTAAGTCCACCTCCAAAACCCACATGAAAACTTTGGACCCATTCCCAAAACTTACATGGAAAATCTTGGGTTACAAAACCCAACTACCTATTTAGTTCCAAACCCCCCTCCCAAAAAATAAAAAAATAAAAAATAAAATCTTTGCATATACCTCTGGTGGGGCTCGAAGCATTCTTACCTGCGTACGGTGTGCATACGCACCATGAGTGAGAACCATCGGAGATGGACTTCAAAGTTGTGCCCCACGTATTGGATGTTCCATATGCACGGTGCTCATATATATGCACTGTAGGCAAGTGAATAAATTCCGATGGGAGCCCATTGTTTATCTTAAAATTTAAGATCTATTATTAGGATTGAAATCCAAGTTATGGATCTATTACAACCACATAATGGATTGAATATGAATGAGCTCCTATTGAAATAGGATACACAAAAATAATGAGAAAGGCTTGTAAAGCAAATTCAGGACGGAATGAATGGTTGAAATTTGATACACAAGGACTCTGCTATAAATATAATGGTGTGATAAAATCAATTGGACTTCAAGCAATAGTAATATAAGGGGTAGATTTGGAAATATAATAGGCCATAAATGACACTTTAAGGCCCCCATAAAAATTGACCTTATTAAGAGAGAGTTATTATAGGTCCTTATATTTTGGAGAGAAAAAAAAAAGATGGTAGTTGACAAATTTGATTTTTTAGAATTTCAAAAGATGCCGGCTACTATTATGGGGCCTTTTTTTTTTTTTTTTTTTTTTTATAGCCTTAAGCAAAAGGCAGAGGCCTTATTGGCTTTATGCAAGAGCCGGCCTGCGTAGGGTCAATGTCTGATAAGAATGAGAATGAGATGTTATTACCATTTGATTGTCTCCTAATCGAGCTTCATATTTGCCGATCGAGACTAGGTCCACATGCACCTTTGATTCGGACCTTACCATAACACAGATCTAATCATTTTTCTTTAAAACAATGCCGGCTCCATTCCAGTGCTTCATATCTGCCATTACGAGCATGGCCACGTCCACATGTCCCAAATTAGCCACAATAATTTGGTCCACCATCCGATCCATTGCACTTGACCAACATTGACCGCAATTGGCTTATAATAATCCACGAAGCCGGTCCGCTCAACCAATGACAACGTCAACAATACCAGATCTAGACATTTCTGCGGGGCCCACATGCCATTACTTTTCAGCACTCGACGGTGCGGATCTTTGCCCTAATTACACTTTCTTCCTGGCCCACCAGATATGCAGTCAGGATTCATTCCCAAGGTCAGATACTCGATCCTCCTGCACAAGCTCGGTCGGCATTAGAACCTCGATTTATCAGGTAGCTTCTCTTCAGAGCGACCGGACGCCAAACTCCCAATTCCACGCTCATTACCATTTCAATTTCCCCCAAACAGTCTCCTGTTTCTCATTTCACAGCTCTCTGCATTCGATCGATCTCTTCTCTCTTTGTGCGGAGAAAGAGAGATAGAGAGAGAGAGAGAGATGGATCCTTTCGCTGCGATCGCGAGTCTCTTCATCGCCTTTCTTCTCACACCTTGTACGCAATCCTTTTATCTTCCTGGCGTCGCCCCTCAAGACTTCGGAAAGGTGCGATTCGAACTTTTCGCCTTTCAGATCCAATAGTAGAATACTGGATTCGATGCTTGGAAATCGTTGGATCTGATATTTCTCGATTAGTTTTTTTTTTTGGTTGATTTGAGATGCGTGTATTGGATCTTGCTAGTAAAGGAAGTAGATCTAGGGTTTTTCTTTTTTTTTTTTTTTTTTTTTCACTGGTTTTAGGGTTTAGGGTTTAGGGCTTGGAGTGTATGGTTATTTGGTGATTTAGAAATGGAACATCTCGCGCACTTTTTGAATTAGACTGTCGATTTCTGAATTGGTTTATGGATGGAGATTAGTTTCTGATCGGATGGAATTTGTATTCAATGGTATTAGTCATCGATATGGATCTGAGTATTTGGATCTTATCCCTAATCGAATGGGAATTTGCGTATCGATTTGGAAATAAAAAAAACTGCATGTGGTGAGATGCGGTTTTGTTTCTGTGTTTTCCACATCAAATCAATGACTACCTGTAACATTTCTGGAGATTGTTTGGGCGAATGGAGAAAATGGCTTATTTGCATCTATCGGGGCATCCAGATCGGGCCTAAGATCTTTGCTTTGCGATTTCTGTTTTAGTGGAATATTTGCTTAGTTTAGATTCGGTTGTGTAATTTGACAACATCTGGTGATTGAGATGTCATCCACCTTTCTAACATATTGCATTATGCAGTACAGTAGTAGTGAATAAATTAGTTATGTTTATTGCACCCAAAGCTACAACAGACATGGGTTGGGCTCCTTATCATGGAAAATTTTCATGTAGCCATTTCATGCATTGAGTTGATTGAACCTTGTAATAACTGCCTAGACATGCATTCAATAGGTACATTTGTATCTGTTCCTCTTGAGCTTTATACACGATATCATTTTTTAATGGAAGTTCCTGTGAATTTCAAATTCTGGAAACAGAGGTGGTGGTGGTGGTGGCAAGGAGAGGAGGAAGAAAGAGGAAGCAAGGAGGATGAGGAGGACCTTGATTTTGATGTTTACTGAGGTGGATGAATTGGCAGCTGCATCCGCTTCAAATTTATATGTCTGAACCCCCGTCCATAACTGTTTATCTAACAAAAATTGAACTGCAGTTTTACACTCTCCATAATTCTTGTCAAAACCTATTGGCGCTATGCTTTGTGAATAGCTTGAAAGAAAGAAGGAGCTCGATAATTGCCTCAGGAGATGTAGTCAGAAATGAATTCATTGATGTGATGTACCATTTGGAAGAGTATTTTTGGTCTTTGCTTCCATGACTTGTTACAATGACTGATAAATATCACGAAGACTTTTTTTTTTTTTTTTTTTAAATTGATGCTTTGTATGTATGTCTGCCCCTAAGATAAGATATAACATCATCATCATCAAATTCAAGGCCATGTATTAACTATGTTGGGGTCAGCTAGATAAATTCTGTTACTCCATTCCAATCTATCATGAGCCAAGTCCTTGAATAGGTTGTGCTTATTAAGATCTAACCTTATTGCTTCCATCCACGTCCTCTTCGGCCTATCCCTTCCCCTTGGAAGGCCATAAACCTGCATATAATTTTTTTTTTTCACCGGCGCCGTTGCTGGCCGACATTGGATCTGTTCAAACCATCCCAAATGAGTTTCTCATATTTTATCATCTATTGAAGTTACCCCTAAATGCTTCCAAAAGTGCTTATTTTTTATTCTATCCTTTTTAGTTTTACCACACATCGACCTCAACAGTCTCGTCTCTATGTTGGCCAACATTCTACTCCATAGGTCGTATAATATGCCTATCAACTATACTTAGTTAAATTGATATTTTGCAAATTTTTTTTATCAGTATTATTCTTGTTCTAATGATAAAAAATTTTCCTCTTTCAGGGTGATGTTCTCCAAGTAAAAGTTAATAAGCTTTCATCCACAAAGACTCAGCTTCCTTATGATTACTATTTTCTGAATTATTGCAAGCCGCGCAAAATCATGAATAGTGCTGAGAATTTAGGGGAGGTTCTTCGAGGTGACCGTATAGAGAACTCTGTCTATACAGTGAGTCCCTTCATTGCAACACCTCATATACAACTTTCCATTTGAATAAGTTGATTATTATTTTTGCTTGGAAAATTGATCAAGAAGCTAAAATTGTTTGCTCTTATAAAAAGCATTGCTGTTTATGTACCTCATTATACAATTCTTTTGGTCGCTGAATGCATGAACTGTCCCCAGTTTAAAATGAGACAAGAACAGTCATGCAAGGTAGCCTGCAAAATGACGCTCGATTCTGAATCTGCGAAGAACTTTAAGGAGAAAATTGATGATGAATATCGAGTGAACATGTAAGTTCCTGAGTACATCAGATGTTTCAAATAAATCCCAAGTTGGTAGTTTAGTTTGTATGGTTATCAGTGATGCTTCCAAATTCTGCACTAGTAGCCACTGTTGTGTACATGGCAAATTGACAGTATTTCTTCATTAAGTTAAATTTTCTTTTTATAACATTTCTCTATGAAACCTTATCCATGATTAATTTATGTGCTTATCTTTTATTGCGCTTGCACCACTGGTTACTGTACAGGATTTTGGATAATCTTCCTGTAGCTGTTCTCATGGAGAGGAGAGATGGAACTCAGTCAACCCATTATGAACATGGTTTCCTTGTTGGGTTCAAAGGAAACTATGCTGGGGTAAGTTGCATTTGATGCTGACTTCAGCTTAATTAATTCTCTCCTATTTAAACTCATTCTTCTTGGCGGTATTGCAGAGCAAGGATAATAAACATTTTATCCACAACCACTTGAGCTTTAGAGTCATGTACCATAAAGATCTTGAGACTGATGCTGCTCGTATTGTTGGTTTTGAGGTTACCCCACACAGGTACGTGCTGCTTTTCCCCCCACTTCCATTCTCCTTTTCCTTCTTTGAATAAGTGATTATAGTTATACTGGTTTACTGATTGTTAACTATAATTATTTAGCTGCTACCTTAATGACAAAAGGTGAAGTATTCAGCAATTATTCATGAATGAAAATGTATGGCAGATATACATGATGAAACCAAGAAGCTGGGAAGAAGATTAGGAGTGGAGGAAGATGGGGGAGATATTGGACAATTTATTAATTTCTGTTTACTCTAGGCTATCTAAGTTTTTATATTATATAATATAATTTAATAAACACATGACTATCAATATAAAGTAATTTATCTTATCTATTAAAAAAGTAATTTTATTTTATCAATATATTATGTATGAACATACTGTATATTATGAGTATGCCGACATTAAATGACCCAAGTTTAGTATATAATAAATGCATCTCGCAAATTTTCAGGAATCCAACTACTCCACCATGATCAATCTAAGTCATTAACGCTAATTAGTAAAAACCCTCCTTTGAATTAGCAATGACCCCAAATTGACACTTATCCAAATGCATAGGCCCTCCAATTTATCATGCAAATTTTGGAATTCATCCTACTTTGTCTTGACCAGGGTTCGGACAACTTAGAAGCCCTCAAAACAAATTTCCCTTGATTGGATGGTTCCCATTTTTTGCATATGGGTAGGTCATAGAGACCTTTCAAACCCCTAATCTGCCCATGATTGTCGTGCTTCCAGGTCAGCGTCAAAGTCTACAATGTTCGTGAAAATGACTTTATATATATATGCTTCCAAGTTCGAACAACCAACTCATATTTTATCTCTCAATTACTAACCTCGATAATGAAGCATAACGACCAACTTTGAAAAATAATATTTCTTGATGTTTTTTAGTTTCTGTTCAATTGTTTGTCGTGAATCTTGTGATAATAGCAACAGCCAACAGCTGCAACTTACAACCTAACTGGCCATATAACTAACTTTCCTGTCCCAGAGCGATATCCTCCAAGTGAAAGTTAACAAGCTTTATTGTACCATAAAGATCTGTCTATAGCTTTGCATGTGATAAACTATTAGCTGTGATCACCTTGGCAGTGGGGCTCCCTGGGGGTGCAGTGTGCTGTGGGGAAGACAGAAGGGGTTATGTTGGATGGGGATCAACCAAATCTTAGAAAAGGATGAGATGAGACCCCCTACCCCTTCCTTTCCAATAGCCAAAAGGAAAAAAAAGGAAAGAAAAGAAAAGAAAATTTAGTGGTCAAAAAATTTGTTGGCGCTTCTATCCAACGGTGAGGACAGGCTAGATGACTGACAATTTTAGCCCCGTCTCTGGCTACTATTTTGAAGAGTTTGTGTCGTACATTTTTGGATAAATTCTGCTGTTTAGACAATTTTGTTCTACATTATGCCTTTCGTTTTATTTTAATTGTTTATCTGATTGGTGACTTATTTCTTCTGTTTTTGGTCATCTCACTTTTCTTTCTAAAACAGTATAAACCATGAATACAAGGGGGACTGGGATGATAAGAACCCTCAATTGGTAACATGCAACAAGAATATGATTCAAGGTAGTACCAATCCCCAAGAAGTTGAGAAGGATAAAGAGGTCATATTCACATACGACGTCTCCTTTAAGGTGCTGAGTTTCTCAAGCCACTGAACCTCTCCAATTTCCACATACATACATACATAGACTAGCCTGTGGGACACTAGAAGGTGCTCACTATTGCAACCTTAAGGTTGTGGGTTCAAGCCACATCATCTATCAAATATGTTATTTATATTTTTATATTTATATATTTTTGATTGGTTACCTTACCTGACTCCAACCTGCATCCTTATGGTTGCATCAAAGCTTACCTTCCAACTGTGCTACCTGCATTTTTCGATTTCTCATGTTTTCTTACTCAAGACTATTGCCATTGCAGCCTAGTGATATCAAATGGGCTTCTCGCTGGGACACCTACCTTCTCATGAATGATGATCAGATTCACTGGTTCTCCATCATCAACTCCTTGATGATTGTCCTGTTCCTTTCTGGAATGGTGGCTATGATCATGATGAGGACTCTATACAAAGATATATCCAATTACAATCAATTGGAAACACAAGAAGAAGCCCAGGAGGAAACTGGGTGGAAACTAGTCCATGGCGATGTTTTCAGGCCACCAATCAATTCCAGCTTGCTCTGTGTTTACGTTGGGACTGGAGTGCAGTTCCTGGGGATGACACTTGTGACCATGATATTTGCGTTGCTTGGTTTTCTCTCTCCTTCAAATCGCGGAGGATTGATGACTGCTATGGTTCTTTTGTGGGTCTTCATGGGCTTATTTGCTGGATACTCCTCTGCTCGTCTCTATAAGATGTTCAAAGGCACAGAGTGGAAGAAGAACACTTTGAAGACTGCATTCATGTTTCCTGGCATTGTCTTCTCAATCTTTTTTGTGCTGAATGCACTGATATGGGGAGAGAAATCATCAGGTGCTGTTCCCTTTGGGACCATGTTTGCGCTTGTATTCTTATGGTTTGGCATATCTGTGCCTTTGGTTTTTGTCGGTAGCTACTTGGGTTTTAAGAAGGCAACCCTTGAGGATCCTGTAAAGACAAACAAGATCCCAAGGCAGATCCCTGAACAGGCCTGGTACATGCAGCCAGTATTCTCTATACTTATTGGAGGCATTCTCCCATTTGGTGCCGTATTCATTGAGCTCTTCTTCATTTTGACCTCGATATGGCTGAACCAGTTCTACTACATCTTTGGCTTCCTCTTCATAGTCTTCGTCATCCTTCTCATCACATGTGCAGAAATAACAATTGTGCTGTGCTATTTCCAGCTGTGTAGCGAGGACTACCACTGGTGGTGGAGGGCATATCTCACTGCTGGCTCTTCTGCGCTCTACCTCTTCCTATACTCAATCTTCTATTTCTTCACCAAGTTGGATATAACAAAGGTTATATCGGGCATCCTCTACTTCGGTTACATGTCGATTGTGTCGTACGCATTCTTTGTGTTGACAGGGACAATCGGTTTCTATGCGTGCTTCTGGTTTGTTCGAAAGATCTATGCTTCAGTGAAGATTGACTGACACAAACATGGGTGGAATACCTACACCGTTAGGTATCAATTAATAAACACAGATGGGTATGAGGATGGGATGAAGTTGAGGTGTGACTGGAAAGAGTGGGGTAGAGGACAAACTCGTTTCAGCTTGTGTGGTGGGATTATGGTCGTCTGGGAAGCTTGGCTCATCCCACATCTATTATTTCTCTAGAACTTTTTGATGAAGTAGAAGTGTAGGTGTAAGAGGTTTGTATTAGATTGTTTCTTCTTTTCTGTCTTCTTTTTCCACTTTTTTTTTAGTAGGTTGCTTGGTTTTAACACCCTTTTAATACCTTGTGAACTGTATTCTCGATAGAACATTTCTCCTTGAGGCCTGTTTAATTGATTACCTAGGATTGTAATTTCATTGGTGGTTAACAATGAAAAACCTAAGGTGAATATCCAAAAAATGACCATGAAATAACCTCCCTCTTAATGAAAATTGAATCAAGGGAAGATGAAAAATGATTACTCAGCCATCACTCTTGTAATTCAATACATGGGAAAGTCAAAAGGTCTCATATACGTCTCTACCCATATATCCTTCACCCTTCACCTTTCAAATAATCCATTGGTGGAGCTCATATCACCACGAGCCTTCTATAATGTTATTTGCGTTTTCTCTTGCATCTTGTGTTGGGGAATATTAAGCTGATTGCAGTCTACCTCGTGGCCCTTTTGTTATATATTGGAAGAAGAAGCGGTTTTGGATAAAAGTTGTGGGGGACTGCGGCCCCCATTGTGCCTGTGTTGTGCACGTGCCGCTGTTATAGTTGTGATTGTCCTCCCAACATTTAGGATCTAATGCTTGAATCCTGGATTCTGCATTCTCTCTCATGTACTGCACCTGTCTTGCATGAATCCATTAATTTTGCCGACTTGGATCCTTATGTCTACCTGCCTGATTCTTTATCGGGGCATTTTTTTTTTTACCTCTCTAATCTTTGAGAGGAGATCTCCAAGAAAATGAGCCTTTCAAAATCTCAGAATTTAGGGGGTCATTGCACCTATTGTGGTGATAATTTCGGCAACAGATTTTGCCACACAGCGGAGCCAGCTCCTGTTGAATACCCAAAGCAAGCTTAGTTGGCCAAGGGACTCTGTTCCTTGAGAAGTGGAGATGTCTTGTGTTTTTGACATCTACTTTCATTGGCCACTTCCTATAGTTTTATCCGGTGTATGTGGATTGGAGGGTTTGAATGTGTTTATATAGATTAGTTTTTACCGTCTAGAATCGAGTTTTTCTTAAGTTTAGAGCCAAAGGTTTTTAGACTGAGGGGGGGGGGGGGTAAAAGATATCTTGGGTTATATTAAAGGAAAAGGCAAAAAGTACATATGCTTATCTGAAAGGGCCAAAAGGCGAGAAGTTATTATCACCTGCCTTTCTGGAGTGAGCTAAACATAAAAACATTGCCATAATCCATGTAGAAGGTGGCTCGATCTCTCCAGATTGGTCTTACAATCCTGAGTTAACGCTGGATGAGAGATGAGAAATTAGTTGTGTGAAACGGACGGTGCAAAAGGTTCGGATGGGATAGCTGGCCCCATCTATATATACTCGGCAGGATTGTTTGGATAAAAGCAAAGCGATGTCAGATGCTCTAGATTAGGGCTTTTCATCATAATTGTGTCGATGGTCCACTCTCTGCTTTGCTTTTGGCTGGAAGAAGGGGATATTAGACTTTTGTGTCGTTTTGACTTTTGAGTCAAGGAGTGAATGGTTAAACTTCCCGCGGAAAATAGATTCCCTCTCGCTCAGAAAATGAAACCCCTCATACATACATACCTGTTGTATTTCTGTGAGTACGAGCAACTGTCTGTGTGTTTTGTTTGGATTGCAAATCACAGACACACGGGTTCGCTCATTCGAAAATTATGGTACATTGGATAATCCATATGGAAATGCCAACAGTGATAGTTTGATGTGTGAAAAAAAGACTGCACTAGTTTTCACATCCATCAATGTTAAAAGTGGTCCTAGGCCAAATCTAGCCCCAGGAGTGATGCGTCCCAAATTACCCCAACAATGCCCACAATATGTTAGAAAGGTGGACCTTGATCAATCAAATCTGATCACCCATCTACATTCATTTGCCAATGTATAATATCGTCAGATAAGGTCAGTGTCTTTTCTCCAATTGAGAAATCTGAGAGACCCTTCTGTGCTGCCCCTAGCCCTTACTTTTCTTCTTCTCTCTTCTCTGGCATTAGATTACTCTCTCTCTCTCTCTCTCTCTCTCTCTCTCTCTCCCTCATGAGTCATGACCACCGAACTATCCGAAATAACCGACCTATTTACGAGACTAGCCTTCCACCTCCAACTCCAACGCAATTCCTCTCGAAACCAACCGCCTTTACACATCGATGAAGAAGAGGATTTACACATTGATGTCGATGAAGAAGAAGCAGCTCTCGCTCTTGCCATTTCCTCGCTCAATAAATCTCTCAACTTTAACACAACCTCACCTTCTTCTTCTTCATCGTCATCATCTAGGGTTAGGGTTTTGGACACTGCGCTCTCTTTGATGTGCTTCAAAGCACCTGATCTCTGCAACTCATCCATCGAATGCCTGGCTGAGACCATTCTCGCCCTCCTTTCCTCATCCATATCTTGCAAGGTATCTCGCTTTCCCAACCAGCACGAGTCTTTACAGGTTGGATCCTCCATTTCTGCTGCCGACTGTCCGAAGCTGATTGAAGCCTGCGCAGATGTCATTGGAAGCTTGGAGGGATCTGGTATCACTAACTGTTTCCTTATTCTGATCTTGCAAAATGCATTTCTTTCTGTTGTTTCTCCATGGACCGTTTCAGTTGTCTGATTCAAATGAGATTGCAGAATTTCAAATTGGCATAATTTGGGTTGTTATACTGTAGCTTGGGTGAGAGAATTACTTCTAATAGTTGCCAATCTTGTTTCAAATGAATCCGGCGTGTTGCTTAATGAGAGGCAAAATCTTGGGTTTTGTCTCTTTTGGTTAAATTTAGCTTCTTTTTTGTCAGTTGGCTAGTTTTGAAGTCTAAATGGCATCCCATTCTACTTGGAACCTTTTAATTAACAGAAGCTTATTTCTTTCTCCTTGAGTTACATTAGCATCATCTTTTTTGTAGATTATGTTTAGTGCCTTGATTGCTATTTGCATGTATGACTATCATTGCATGAAAACCTAAAGACTTTTCATTTAATCTCCACAGTGCCAGGTTTGCTTTCTGAACAAGTTTTGCATTGATTCCTTTTGCCTTAGGAGTCTTCCCAATTGAATAAAATGGTCTCTCACTGTGTTAAGTTACTGCGCTTATTATGTGCTGTATAGTGCTTTTCATACTGTGGCTTGAACTGCTTTATGGGTTTGGATAATTTGGATTTAATAAGTGGGGAAATGTTCTCCCATACTTCAGCATTCTTCTTCTCGGTCACTGTTTAATTTCTTGCCGTGGTCTACTTTTTAATTTCTTGCTGTGGTCTACTTATATACCATTTCTTGATTGATTTGTGCTGGTGCTGGGTCCTAACTTCTTTGAATTGTTTAATGGCTCCTCTTTTCTGCATATCATAAGTATCTTTTAACATTGCAGGCAAGCTTTCTTATAAGCTATTCTGTGCTGTCCTGAAAGTAGCTACATCGGCATGTCTTCACCCAAGCCAATTCCCATCATCTATTGTCTATAAGAAATCAAGATGCAAAAGAAACACAGCAATTTCAAAACTTTACTCTTTCGCACCAGATGAGACAGTGGGCACTGTCTGCGAAATGCCACTGAGGTATGCTCATGATCTGTTCGATTGATCCCCATGGCAGATTGATGCCATCCATTATATGACTTCCTACAAATTTCATGTACTTTTCTTTGTAATTGTGTTATGAGTTTGGACTTGAGCATCATTTTTTTAATGGTATTATTATGAACACATTGTGCCCGCTGGATTCTGTTTTTACCAGTTTAAAGAATATTTTATTTGTTTCAATTATTAAATTTAATGTACACTTATTTATTTATTTTGGTTTAGATTTCTGCCTACCTCCAAGTGAGAAAGTGAGTATTTTCAACCTTTTCTTTGTGAAGTAGGGAATTTCACATGTCAGTCATCAAAGTCTGAAACATAAAGTGCAATGAGAAACCACCTGCAAAGTCTAAACATTAAACAAAAGGTAGATGTTGTTGTAACCCAGAGTCTTTGAAAGAAGAAACAGAATTTTACACATCTCAAACTGGGCTGCGCACCCTGAGCACTTGGCTAAAATAGGAAAACAATTTACAAGGCACATGAAATAACAGCTTTCACATTCCTTACATTGGTGAAATATCCTTAATCTTGTTTGAGGTAATGTGAGTTCCATAGAAAGGGGCCTACGTCATGATTTAATTTTGTGGGCAATGCTATTGAACAGCAATCAAAAGTCAAGGGCCTTCCAGCAGGCTGGAAGCCTAAGGAAAAAAATTTTCTGGTGTGGGTCTTGGTTACACAGAAACTATCATCTATAAAAAGTCAATATATGAAGAATACACTGTTTTGTTGAAAGCCTTATCCCAACTATGTTGGTTTCAGAAACTATGGCATCTATAAAAAGTCAATATATGAAGAATACACTGTTCTGTAGAATATACTATTACCCATCCTATAGCCCTCTTGTTTTTTTGATCCATCATCTCATCCAATACTCGATCTCAAGTTATCTATTTACTGCTTTTCTGAAAAAGATGAAACAGGATTTAGCCTATTTAGTACATAAATATTTCCTTGGTAGTTATTGGTTAACAATACAAAATTATTCTCTGGTGAGTCATGGGTAACTTCATCTTTTATTTGATCTGGTCTCAGGTTACTATTTTGGTATCTTGACCCTTTGACTTTGAAGGATGATATTTCAAGAATCTTGCGGGAAGTGGTGGAGAGGCCCTTTCTTTGTTTGAAGAAAGAATTGCATGAGAGGATGGCCTGGCGTTCTATAATGATATGCTTGGTCACATCTCCCACTATTTTTATGGAGACAAGGGCCCTGTTGCATGCCTGGTTCCTTGTAACGTAAGTTCCTATTTGTTTATTTTACTGATCTTTCAGCTCCTTGCATTCTATGATACTTGTATGTAGCAAGGAATGATATTACTGCTTAGAAATGTTGTGCTTATTGAAATTACATTTAGGGCTTGTTTGGATGTGGAGAGAAGTAGGGAGGAGGAGAAACTTTTTTTTGTTCCTAGTGAAATGCATTTTCTGCTGTTTGGATCTACTTTTAGGGCCTGTTTTGTTTGCATGGAATTGAATTCCTAAATATTCTAGGAGATGCATTCCTAAAAGCGGTTGAAGTTGAAGAAATAAAGGTGAAGATCCATAAATATCCATCAAATAATCTCCCTTTAATGGAAAATGAATTAAGGTGAGGTGGTTAATGATCACCCAACCACAACTTAAGAAATCAAACCCAAGCAAACTCACATCCTATCTTCATCTCCACCTTATATATCCTTCACCCCTCACATCTTTAATAATCTATTGTTGCAATCCATTTTATCATGATTTCTATTCCATGCTAACAAAAAGGCTCTTAAGGGACATAAGTAATTCTCCTTTAATCTAACTAATGCAAAAAGTAGGAGAAAACAATTTCTTCGAAGGGGGTGGAGAAAAAAAAAACCTATAGTGAAACCGAGTTTCTTATTGATAAAAGTTGAAATTTGATTATTTACTAAATATTTTTGTTTTTATAATACTGTTAGAATGATTTACTCCTACATGGCTTTCTCCTTTTAAATCTAAACAATATAGAGAATTACTACTAAAGCGGTGATTCTCCATGCCTAGTTTTCTCCTTATTTCTCCATCTAGTGGGGATTCACCACTTGCAATTTTCCTCATACGAGTGGGCCCTTAAAATGAATTATTGAATAGGATATGATATAAATGCATAACCCAATCTTGAAGTTGTGGGTATCTTAGTTTGTATTGGCAGTTGCTTCATGCATGGTGAGAAGGTTTAGAGTTTTACAGATTCGATGCTTATATTTTTGTTTCTTGAGTTCTTACATAAGCCATTGTGTTTAGCAGGGGTTTGGCTTCCATACTAGAGCTTTGTATTGAACTAGTTTCCTCAGCATTAGATGTGCTTTCCAGGCCAATGTGGTGGGGTATGTCAATGGAATTGGGATTGAAATTGCCATTTTCTCATTCCTATTTTCCAAGCAAACACAACAAACTATTGGCAAAGTTAGCTGGACCCATATCTTGTGAACATTTTCTGGATGTAGTTCATCTTGTCACAGAGACTGTTGTTTATACGAAAAAACAGTTGGGTCCTATGACTGACACTCCATATCATGATTTCAGACAGACTTCAATAAATCCGGCAATCATCGATCATAAATCCACCTGGTAACTGCAATTTCTAATCCAAGTGTATATTCTGCTGCTATTGTCCCAAGCCGTCGACCCAAGCCATTTTAATTGTTTTGTTGCAGGGCTATGTTGATGGATTTCCCTGCTTGGTTCTATTTTGCAGTCATGCTACTGTTCTCGGAGAAACATTGCCAAGGCATTTTCCCATCGTCATGTACAAAACAGGCAGTTGAAACCAAGAAGACAAGTGATTCAGAGCTATGTGGTGCCGCTGCAAGGTATCTTGCTTGGATTTTGAGTCCAGTCAATGGAATCTTGTATGATCGGCTAGTCTGTTTTATTGCTGAAATATCTGGATCTTGGACAGTGAAGAAGAGGGAAGCTGATAACCAGAAATCACAATGCTATTTGGATACATGCACCAATGATTCGAGCCGCAGGAGGAAGCTCAAGAAACCCAGGAATCATAACAGTGTTATAAATGATTACAATGTGCATGGGATGGAACTCTGGCTTAAAGATTTTCATCACTGCTATGTCCAGTATCACACTAATTCAAACGTCAGTCATAAATCAAATAAAGCATGCAATAATAGCACACGGCCAAATTTGCTATTTAGAAGAATCCCTTTAGGAATCATGATTGGGAGTTCTAGTTGTTCAGATGACAAGGGGAATGAATTGCTGCTTCACTATTCTGCAACAGGTGAGATACTTACGTCAAATGAAACTAAATGTGCTGGAAACAATCACATAAAATGGAAATCTGGTGAATGTGATAATGATCACCTGCATAAATGCTCCGATGAAGACAATGAAAGGAAGGGGGCCATTGCAGGTGCCTCTCTTGTGTTCAATTTATTTGATATTATTGAGGATATGTCGGGTTCTATGTTAGAGTGTGAAGATAGTCAACGTGATTTTGTTTGCCAGGTGAAGTGCAAGGCTGTGAAATACCTGGTTAAGTGCATCGAGAAGCTTCTCAGACTTCCAAATGATGAAGGGAGGTTGTCCATGTTTATGGATCTCAGCATCAGATTAGAAAGATGGAGGCGACAAGGAAGAGAAGTATTTGAGGGATCAGAGGTTTTAACTGATGTTATCAGGGACTTGCATTCTAAGATATCTCCATCTAGGGACGCTTGTATTGGTGGTGACAGCTTGCAGTGATAATTTTGATGGAAGCATCGTTCAATTCTGTGCCTTGGTATGATAAATTATAATCCATTTTCCATATGCTTGATGCTGCCAATCTACCTATGGCGTCCATGTACCTTTTCAACCCACCTTTCATAATGTGGGTCCTGTTTTAATGGGGCGCAACCCAAAACTCATGCTGAATATTTGTTCCTAACCGGGAATTTGGTGGCTGTCAAATGGCTGATTACACTGAAAATGTACAGGAACTAACTGTCCATTAAGCGGAGATTTGGATTGTTTCCTCATATGTACAGATTGATGTTCATATATAGCACATGTACTGTTGCTGCAATGCATTCTCGTGGAATCTTATGGTTGCTTGATTATCAGAATTTTCTTCATTTTGGTATGGGTTATTTTGCTGGTGATTTAGGTTAGAAAAACACAGAATTCAATTATTATTCACGTTTTTGTTGTTGTGGAAAATGCATGTCCCATCTTTTTACAGGCATGTGAAAGGCAAACTTAGCAGCAATTCAACACAATGCCAAATTCCTGTTTTTTCCGGAATTACATGAACACAGATGGCAAGCACACAATATATCATTTCCATCTCTAAGATTATCCAAAAGCACGGAAAGACGATACATGAACAGGCACTCAAATGACTGAAAGAAAAACCTAATAAGAAAGGAAAGAAAGGTGGTAGCTCTAAGTCATCTACTGCTGGTTTAAGGGTTGGGGCCATTCATCGTCATCTTGGCAGTCATACCACAGCCCAAAGCATCCATGGGTATATTGCCTATTAAATGAACTCCTTCGGCAAAGATAACACCCATGCCCATATGTAAATGAGGCTCTATGTGGCAATGAAAAGCCCAGGCACCAGGATTATCTGTGATGAACCTCAATGCTGTCCATCCGTAAGGGAAGATCACTGCAGTGTTTTTCAATGGTGGATTCTTTAGATTCAGTTTCTTCTCATCCTTCTCTGAGAACTTCCCTTCTCCATACCCCAGCACCCAGAAGTCGTGCCCATGCAAGTGCCATGGATGTATCTCGCTGACATTCTCTGTCAGGGCGTTCGCATTCTGAAGAATAACATCAATGACACTATTAAATTTGAGCATGTAAACGCCTCCACCCAGCGTTGAATTTGCATTCACAGGAGGCTTCATCACATCGTAGTCGCTTGGGAAGTTGTCTGGTGGCATTGCAGAATCAAATGCATTTTTGAGGCGGTATTTCATGGAACCTAGATAGGGAGTGGCAGGTAAGACGAGGGAGACATTGTTGATGGCCCACTTTGTGTAGCCGTTGTACTTGTTCTGGGTGTTAAGGAGGAAGATCCTGCGGTCAGGGCGAGGGGGAGGCTTGGGGGAGCCCATTGCAGCGAGTATCTTGTTTGCGAAGGCTTTGCTGTGGTCGTAGTCATTCCATGCAGGAGAGATGGGAAGAGGAGAGGTTGGGAGCTTAGAGGCAGAGTTGGGGTGGTAGTTTAAGATGGTAAGACCTGGTGGGGTCTGGGGATGCCTTCCTCTCACGCTCACAGAGACCCAGTAGTTCATTGCCGGATTCTGATCTGTTGTAATCAGGACAGAGTAGCTCTCCCCGGAGTAAATATCAAGGTCATCCACTGCCACCGGTTGGACATAGTTTCCATCAGCTTCTACAACTACCATCTTGTGATTCTGCAGACAGATGAAATTGGAAATTATTCATTCCATTTGAAATTTGAAAAGTTGGCTATGTGTGCACATAATATATAAAATTGATCTTTTGCATGAGATAGCCAACTGCAGTGACTAAAATGAGCAATGGACCTAATTTGTGTAGGAAATCGTGTGGCCTGCATGACACGGAGTGTAAATGCCAACAAAGAATACAATCTCACTTAATGTAGGACTTGATCTGTTCCCACAAATAAGACTTGCATTAGAATTAGTAAATGTGGGT
This sequence comes from Camphora micrantha, assembly GCA_003546025.1. NCBI lineage: Eukaryota > Viridiplantae > Streptophyta > Magnoliopsida > Laurales > Lauraceae > Camphora > Camphora micrantha. The sequence continues at coordinate 75,677,646 of QPKB01000002.1, forward strand.
TTCTTGCCCTCTCCTTAAATGATCACTCAGGCGGGCCTTCCAGTGGCGTCAGGATTTTGTCAAAGCACCACCGATTTGTTCTTGGCATTTGATACATCATTTCTTCCCAAGTCCTGATCACCTAAGCTGGGACTCACGAAGAGGCAAGGCTGCCATTCAGAAGGTGCCACATCAGCCAGCAGATCACATTTAAGCTGATGTGGCACCTCTTTGAAGCCACACCTATCTATCTGGTTAGTCCCAGCCTCAGTTGATCCAAAACTCTTCCTTCCCATCTGGCTCAGTGCAGGTTCCAATCCAGTTCCCTTCATCCGAATTCTATTTTTTTCCTTGTCTCTGCTCTACTCATATCCACTTATCCCAAAATCACCACCATTGCTTAGATATAGATTTGTGAAGGTAAAGCCTTTTTGGACTCAAATGAATCGTTTGTATTCCAAACCCATGTTAGGCAATGGTTGAGAGTTGGGATCAATAATTGATTGAGTCGTATTTGTCCATGGAGCTGAAAAGCTGAAACCATTACCTTCCATAGGAATTGACACATGCACAGAAATACATATGGGTGAAATTGGGTAAGTTGGTGCTTTTAAATTACAGCCATGAATGAACTGTGATGGCCCACCCCCAAGCAATGATCGATTGGGTGCAATATGTGGACTATTGGCAGGTACAGGTCATACAGCAAGTGCATGTGACAGCCCCCAAGCAATGATCGATTGGGTGCAATATGTGTGGACTATTGGCTGGTACAGGTCATACAGCAAGTGCATGTGACAATAATTCGAGCAATGGTCCGCAGATTGCATAATTTCGTTTGGGACCTGTCAGTCTCACTAGTTCACTCGTTTAAAGTGTGAGTGAAAGAAGAAACAATGCTGCGTGAGATTATGCATGCATCTTTAGTTTTTGCATATGCAAGTTTAAAAGGTGAGATTGGTCCAGAGACGCAGGACATCCCAGTGGCAAGGGTGTCTCATCTCACAAAGCAGCTGCCCGGAAATTGTATCACAGGTTGTGCATCACTCAGCCATCTATCAAAAAAAAAAAAAAAAAAAAAAAAAAAAAAAAAAAAAAAAAAAAAACCAGACAGAGAGAGTTGAGATTGGCCCCTCTTGGTATGGTATGGGTCCCTCCATAACTTGGACCTTTCATTAGGTGGGTCCACTGTGGATCAGGCAATCATCCAAACCGTCTGATTGGTGGCATTCAACGAGATGGGTTTTTGTGATGGGGACAATGGCATGAATTTCTTGCCTAGTTGGGTCTATAGTGCCCCAAATTTTAATCCTAGGTTTTAGAAATCTTTGTTTTTTGCACTATGCACCTGTACCAATTGCTCTCAACTATATGCGCCAATGCACACTAATATTGATGTAAAATCCTTCACTACACTAATTCTCGTTCTCATTCTCAGTGAGGGATTCCTATATTAGGGGCATTATTAAAGGAATCCTCCAATCTGCAAATTCCTAGGTTATTACCAAACATATCCAAAAGGTTGGAGATGGAATGAAGAGAAAGTTAAAACATCCTAGTTGTGTATTTATGGCACACATAAGGGAACATGATGCATGATGATGGCACCAATAGTGTTGTATGTGGCACAGCTATCTCATGGGGAGGCATTGATGCCTTGAGAGTTGAGACAATAACAAGAAACGAATGCTCAATCTCTCTCCTTGGGCCCACCAAAAGAATAATTTAAAGTGATAATTTCAAATTAGTATCAAGTTCTTGTTTTTCTCTTCTTCTTTTCTAGTATCAATTAAAAGCTCTGTTAATCACAAGTATAAGGCCTTTGACAATAGTTCCAGGGGCATTTTTATCATTAATAGAAAAATGAATTAGAAGAATTCATCATCAACCACTCAATGTGGCCGACAAACTTAATCAAAAGAAATCTTCAAAACTAAGATTCATGGCTCATTTATATTGACATTAGGCCAAAGCTTAGGAAATACTACTTGGAGATTTGCCCATGTCAAATTACTCATAACCATTGCTGTACTTGTCATGTTTGGTTGTGGTGTCCCTATTATTCCTTTCTTGAAAGTAGTATAAGGCATTGTACCGACAGATACAATTTCAAAGGAAAAGGACCCTGCAACAAGGTCCATCTTTCTGTGAGCAGGTCGTTAAACTGGTGGGAGAAATGATGGTTAGATGTTGATGTTATGTATGTTTGTATAAGGGGCTTATGGGCCTAGAGAAGGTTAAATTTTGAGTGGGCCCGTCCATAATGACAGGTCCTATCAGTTCAAAGTAAAGGATTATGTGATGGCTTGTTCAACCATAAAAGTAGATCCTTTTTAGCAGCTAAAAGATAAAAAAAAAGAAGCGAAATTGATCCTTTTGGAGGCTCTGTGGGAGAGTGGCAGCCAAGTGGGTTTTAGCTTTCAATACTTTCAACTTGAAGAGATCACTTTTATTTATTTTCTGGGTGAGTCACATATTACCCTTTTCCATAAGAAAAGAAGAAAAGAGTAACCACGAATCAGGTGTAATCATGTGTCAGTTTCCACCTTCGTGTATAAGACTACTATTTTTAACTCACATAACCTTTTAAACAACCTTCTTATTTTTATTATTTATTTTAACTCAAAAAATCACCTTTTTGAACTCCAATCCTCAATCTAAGCTTAGGTCCAATTCCAATCAGTGTGAAACTTTTGCCGAGGTCTTTACAAGAGACAGGGCATATTTTTAGTAGCTTAGGTTTTTAATTAGTGAAACCCTCTAGGGAACTTTATAAATTTCTTCCCATTTGGTAAATTCACTTCATTAGTGAAGTAGGGTGAATGATCATTTCAAGAGACAATGAAATAAAAGGGGCCAAATAAGAAAGTTTCATATTTCAAAAAACACATTCACTTCTTAGCAAAAGAAATTCAAAAGTTACGATTGCATGCCACCAAATGACAAAAGGCACTTTAGAAAAGCCAAAAAGTTGCATTTTCATTTTATTAAATGATAAAAAGCCAATACTTTTTTATTTGACCTTTCTAATTTTCTTGCATCTAAATTCAACCATTCACTTCACTTCATTTTAATAGTGAAGTTACCAAATTGGCCCTAAGAGTTTTAGTCACGTCGGTGGATCCAGACTCCTAACATGTTTGCTTAAACATTATTATATATTAATAAATAATTAAAGCAACCCTATAATATTTATATGTTTTATAATGATATACACATAGGTTTAGGAAAATGTTGGAAAGAGAGGGAATATGAAACTTACTCCAATGGCCAAGTTGAGGGAGGAAAGTGCTGTAGTGCTGGCAATCCTGAGCCTGTAAGTCTTATTGGGAAGCACATGAAGAATGTGGGGTGTGCACTGCCTATTCCTTAGCTCACACATTGTCGATGAACCATTGCTAAAGTGTGCTGCGAGTGAGCAGTTGTACTGCCCTCTCCCCTCAATCAGCAGAGACTGCATCCCCAAAAACAACCAAAGTCCTCACACTCTTAGCAAACAAATAATAATATAGCTTTTGAAGATTAATTATCTTTGTTATAACCAAAATGAATTTAAAACTTTCTTGGAAAAGCCATGAAAAATCAAGTGTTCTCTACATTGTTGCAAAATCCTGATTGTTAACAAGGCAGAGAGAGAGAGTAGCAATGAAAATTTCTCTTTAACATGGCCTAAAGAGAGAAAAAAGATAGATGGCAATACAATTTTTTCTTAGAATCAAAAGTCGAGAAAATGAAGCAAAAAAAGGTCATTCATGATTCAAATTAGTATAATTCAGCGTTCTCCATCCTTCCTATCTACATCCAAGTGACCCCAAAGTTACTTTAATCATTGGTTAATCTCATCAGTTTAAAGTGTCCAATCCAAGTTTACCAATGTACAAGCTAATATAAAGAGCTTCTTCTTTGATATGACATGCAACTTAGCATGGTGGATCAATAATGAGTAACTTGGGTTAGATCTATCCTAAAAATCAAATTTTCTTTTCACCATATGTTTATCGTCATTCCATCTAAATTTATCTATCTATATATATGTATATATATATATATATATATATATATATATATATAAAAAGAAATTCTCAAAATCTCCCCCCATTTCAAAAGTGGCCCTTTTGCCTCTTTTAACATGTCCAATAAAATAATCTCATCTCAAATTGTTAATGCCACCTCACAATGATTGCCAACTCATATGCCAATACTCTTCCAAGTCTAATTGGCTCCCTAAATGTGGGTCTTGTGGGCCCCCCATAATTTGAAAACAAAGGTCCCGGAATGGATGTATCATGTAGGTAACCTTGTGAAGTTATCCTATGGAGCTTGCTTTACGAGTGATGATACTTTGAGAAGGACACAAAATCTGACACCTGCAGTTTTCTAATCGTAGAGAAAGCAGAGGGAAAGACTGAGGACACACCTAATGCCTTCCCACCACATGACTTCAAAGTGCAAACCCAAAAAGAAAAGAAAAAAAACCTCGAGCTGCAAATGGCTGAACAAAAGCCACAGGTAGCTCGCCAGACCACCAAAGCATCTTATTCTCTTGCGTAAAAGGAAATGGTGGGACCCTCTCTACACCAATTTATTCACAATACTTTCCCCCCCTAGTACTAGCAATAATAACAATAATAATAACACAACAATGACAAACTCTTGGATGTTTCTTCTAATATCAGCATGCAACGTTCATATGGTGGGTCCCAATGCAAAAGATCATAGACTTTCATAGAGATTTTACTAGTCATCCATCAAGTGTATAAAATATGCATTCTCTAGATGACTTGGACTCATTAATTTACACAGCAGATTCACAGCAATTTACTCTATTAGTTGGCTGAAGGAGTGATTTTAGGTGAAAAGGATAAGGTGAGGTGGAATTATCTATTACAAGTACTGAATTGACGGCTCAGATTCACATTTGGAAATTTTTTGTTACCTGAGGTTCACCAATCCAGCGAAAAGGAATGGAGGACAGACCAACAGACTGCTCATGGATGCCTTCATGCCACCAATCACTCAAAAGCATATTTAGTTCTCCATCATAGTGGAAGGGATCTTTCTCACCATCTGCTACTTCCACTATCAGAGATCCATACAGCCCAGCTGACCTTTGCATCCCATAGTGTCCATGGTAGAAATAAGTGCCAGGCTGCAAAACAACAGTAACACCAAGAAAGGAAGAAAAAATAAAAATTGAATTTGGGTCTTTTCATCCTAACCAGATCCCACTAACTCGTAATAATAAAAGAAGTGAAATGATATGGAACCCCACGTAGAGAGAGCCTTTTGTACACTTCTAATCGTTGGGACGCGCTTATGTTATTATAAAAAGCATACAATGCAAGAAGAAAGTCTTCTTTGCTCGAACCAAGAGTTGAAAGCTGATAGCTTACCCTATCAACTTTAAACCTGTAAACAAAGGTTTCTTCTGGGTTTATTGCACACTGTGAGATGGATGCAGTTCCATCTGCCCATGGTGTTCCAAACTGAAATATCAGACAAAGTTCATGTGATAAGAGAGAGAAGAAGTTTTGTTAGAAATATTAAACCAAACTGAAATAACCCATCAAACAAACTGAAATATCAAACAAAGTACACCCTCACTGTGGATTCTATAAGGGGATTTTTTTTTTTTTAAGCTTTTCATCTCTTAACTTATTTCTAGCTAATATCTGTATAATACCTGTCTGATGCCATGCCAGTGAATGACAACACCCTCAGTGTGTAGTTTGTTTGTAAGCTCGACAACAATGGTGTCTCCGGCCTTTGCACGGATGGTCGGGCCCGGAAACTGGCCATTGATTCCGATGACGACGTTCTCGACGCAGTCCGGAGACCAGAACATATAACCCACTTCCCATTTGAAGTGTCTGGCCTTAGAGGCCAAGGTGGAGTGTGGTAAAGCTGATAAGAAAAAACACAAGGTAATGATAAAGGACTTAGCCATAGTTGATGATAGACTAGGGTAGGAACCATATGAAGGTGGAATCATTCCTTTGCTTGCTCTCAAAGATGACTAACAAAATGGAAAAAGAGGGAGCTAGCTCTTCTCTCTCTCTCTCTCTCTCTCTCTCTCTCTCTCTCTCTCTCTGTGATCAAGGCTCAACACACAACAAGGAATGACATGAAGCTTGTGTTCTTATAGATGAGCCCCATGTGAATTACAAATATCTCACGTCCGGAACGAACCCATAGATCCAACAGTGAGGCGGCCGACATAAAATTCAAATATCAGAAAATTAAAAAAGTTCACCATGTGTAACGGGTGTGGATGAAATTTCACTCTGATGACATTTTAGGACCACTATAAGATTAATGAATGTAACATATGTCAGTAAATATACATTAGAAGGGAGGTGAATCACAGTTTTTACTGATGGATGTGGATATGGAGACTCCAAAACGCGGCCGAAGTTTTATGTTCGTTCCGACGATTGAAAAGCTCTTTTAATCTCTTTGCATTTGTCATACATTTGGGAACGGAGTGTATCCAACCCTAGGGCTCCCTTATATACATAAGTTACAAAGAGCCACACTTATTCAAGATTTTTTTGCCAATAAACCCACATCCGCTGATTCTATTGGGAGTCTTACTTGTGGGGACGGATCTAAGTCTTACCATAAGTGGGATTGTATTCCTAACTGGCCTACGCCTTGTTTGTTCTGACGTGGAGCCCATGGCATGTAGGCCACGCGATTTCCTACGTACATTGGAGTTGAACCACAAGTTTGCTTATAATATTGGGTTCCACTTTTAGTGGCCCGACAACGGCTCCTTATTTGAGTAGTAAGGAGTGTCATTCTCACTTGTTTATTCAAGGTTCGAACTCTGGATATGCCACCTCTTTTCGCGTGTGCGTGCTCTCTTTCCACTTATGCGGGCTTTTTTTCCTTGTGTGTAGGCTTTCTCTTAGGTCCTAGTCCCTATGGCAGAGGTGAAAAAAACCTTTAGTGGCCCACAATATGAGTAATTATTGTAAAACATTCTAATAAAATTTATTAGAAAGGGAGTTGAATCACATGTGATCACATGTGGTTGGTCCCGACCAAAAGATATGTGCATCCCTCTCAATGGAAGGATATCTTCCCGTTTCTCTTTTCATAAGTTAGACCATTTATGAGAAAAATCTCTCTTTCCATTTTATATAGTATTTCCTTACCCCAACCAGCAGATGAGTGTGCCCCTCACAAAATGGAAGGATCTCTTCCCTTCTCTAGCTATTTTTGTAAAGTTTTACTATTTCTCTCATAAATCTCTCTTTCCTTTTCATCATTCTCCCTTAATCTCTCTAATTGATTAGGATTGTGATAAGAGTTACAATCCAAACAATCCTTAATTAAGGGAATCGTATATCCCTATTTAAACAGAAGAGGGAATGAGAGATGTGCTGATACATATAATCAAAAGAAAAAAAAAAAAAGAAAAGACATGGCATAATCTTTTGGTGTGTTCCATCATCTTCTATGACCAAGGTGTCCATCCTAATCTTCCAGTCATGCAGTGTGAATTCGACCAAGAGGTTGGTCCTAGTTGGCCCAATAGAGAATCTAGATTAATCATCTTACTTGCACAAGTGCACAGCGACAGTTGAGGTTGGTTCCGTTCACATAGATTCTCTTTTACTACAGTCAAATAAAATTAAATGATAAATAAAATATCTTATTCATAAATTATAATAAAATAATAATAAATAAATAACTTTTTTACATCTTTGTTTGCCATAAAAATAGCCAAAATAGAAGAAGAAGAGGAGGAAAAAGAACCATTAACAAATACTATATATATATATATATATATATATAGAGCAAGGCTCTTTTAAGCTCGAACTTAGGATAAAATTTCATAAGCTCATGCGTGTGGGGCCTACCTTTGGTGTGTCTGTCCTTTTTTTTTTTTTTTTTTTTGATACCTAGAGTGCACATCAAAGCCCATGTGGATGGGTGCTTATTCTTTCTCGAGTTAGAAGTTATTCTTCTAGTAATAGTAGGGAATGTATACGATGTTGCAGTTGTTATCATGATTCATGAATAAGAATTTATACTATACATGCAGCAGCCTCACTCATGCCATGGTGGGCGTGGGCCGTCAGGTTGGTACTTAAATGAAACTTGTAGGGAATAAAGATTGATTACAAATTAGAAAGGATCAACCATCACAAATCCAGTTTTAAAGCAATGAAAGTACTTTTAATTAAGACAAGAAAGCTCCCATCATTTTGATGCTTAGAGTCTCTACAACTTGGACATAGGCCTCAGCCTTCAATCTTCTTAAAAACTGGAATGTAGGGAGTAGACCTGTAAGTGCTGTGAGTGTGGATCATCTATCACAATTGTTATATTTTCACCGTGAGTGAACCAATAGCAGTCCGCCACGTCATCCAAAACTTTAGGTAATTTTGAGTCATCTGATTTGAACTTTTTAAACTTAAAAATCATTTAAATTTTTGGATGACGTGACGGACTGCTATTGGTCCACTCACGGTCAAAGTATAACAACTACGATAGCTGATCCGGACTCAAGTGGCTATTCTTTTGGGTGCTGGGCTTGGGCATGTAATTAATTAACTCTTCGAATGAGTTCTTCCTACTGTCTTGACAATTAATTATATAGCACTAACATTGACTTTTGGCACTGCTGTGTTTGAAGATCTTTGACTTTGAGATATGAACACCGTGATTTTGGACTAGTTGACACTGATGCATGCATCATTTGGACCAATGTGAAGAAGGGGGCGCCGTAGTCAAGAGGAGAGAGAACACTCTTGGGTGCGGTCTATAAACACTTGAACCTGCCATTGATGATGATTGACAATTATGAATTGAAGGAAGACTCACAGATTCCATTGCCTTGGTCTTGCATTGAGAGTTGCATGGTGTAGAAGGCAATATCAATGACTAGATTTACGAAAAAAGAAAAAAGAAAAAAACAGAGAGAGAGAGAGAGAGAAAATAGAGGTTGGCTGGCCAATACAACAATTGCATTGAGGAGAATAAAAATATATCAATAGGATACAAAAATGAGTAATTAAAAGTTCACCATTGTATAAAGGAGAGGAATTTCTTGGCTGATTGGGCTTGACTAAAATTATTTTTTAATTCTCGATGTTGCTCAGCTGATTAGATAGATTGATGAAAAAATTAGGTGAGAGTTATGTTGGCATTTGTAACATGGGGGCCACATTAGATCGTACGGGGTGGGCCCTAAGGAACAGATGATACCCCCCTCAAAATATCTCGAAGATTTTAACTTGATTATTAAGTCTTCAGCGAGTTTAGATCCTTATAAGTGTTTGAGATTTTTTTTTCAGTAATCCCCCAATCCAAGAGGAAATATACTTAAAAAGTAATTATATAAAGGAGTTGGACAGCTGAGTAATTTCCAATTAAAAGTTGACTAAATTCCCATAAAATCACCATAAACTAGACCTTATTCTTATCTCTTGGATTATGATCGATCTCTTACATGCATGTTCTTTTTCACGATATAAACAATGGTGGTTGATAACAAGTACAACTACAATTGCAACAACTACCTCATAAATAAGACACATTTTTCTAATAGACTTCATTAAGAAAAGTCATCAACTAATTAAGATGATGAAACAATCCTTTTCCTTGCCATTAAAGGTTATAAACACAACTTTGTTGTTATGGATATTACAATTAGTAATAACAATTTGAGCTAAATTCTAATAGATATCTAAATAAAGCAATGATGATAAAGAAGAAGATAATGATATCTAATCTAAATATCCTTCTCTAATATGTGCCGAGAACAATAAAGTAATAAATCCGACTACCATGTCATGTGCCAAAAAACTTGTTTCTCAAGCTAACAAGGCTCTTTAAAATTATTTAAAAGACGACATATATGAATAATTGATAACATTATACATAAAAATAAACCTAAATCAATCATACGTGGGTCAATATAATGTAAAATTTTGTCTAAAGTACTAAATTTCCTCAGCTAACTAATCCTACCAAAACCTCAAGGCATAGTAGATGTAGCAGAAACAATTCTCAATATTCTCCCTCAGGCGGAATCCAATCGGAATATTTTTGACAACACGCATTTTTTAAGTGCTCTATTCTTTTTGTGATTTTGTTTGCTGTTGCTCTATTCTTTTCCTAACAATGTGGCACCCGCTGAGTGTAAACTAATGAAAAGTGGAAACAGGCTCAGTTCTTTGAGTTCTTTCTTATTAGGAACTTACTAATTCTACATGAATCTTCAATACGCATCCACACCAAAAGCAAGTTATTTAATTTTTTTTCTCCCTTTTATTATTCTAATTGAACTCAATGGGCAGTAGAAATTTGAATCTGAAACCGCTACTTGGCAGCCAAACGTGAATAATTACATACAAGGCATGATTCAAGAGGACATGTTCCAATAAAATGCAATCATATAATTTTTAACAAGCTTATTCATACATGTTAGTATGCTTAGATTGGCAGGCTGTACAAAAGTATTTGTCATACCATATTATAAGAGTATGAGTACTATAATTTTAGTAAGTAGGAAGAGAGGTTGGAAAAAACTCCCCGAGTCGACTCTTCATTCTTCCGAGTCATTTTGTTTTATCGAAGGATCCTGTCAAATACAAGGGGGACTCAGTTGAGTCACCTCACTTTTAATAAATGTTTTGCATTATGAACCATTTGATAGGTAGAACTGATTTTAAACAATTATTTTCATTTTTACGTAGTTATATAGGACGTTTGGCGTCGGCAATTTAAAAATGATGACCGGGAATGAAACTTAAAACTTTTATTTGATCATTTACATTCAATATTTGAAATAATAAATTATGAAATATTCTTAGTTTCATTCTCCTTGTTATAGTTATTTTCTTCTATATAGAGAAATGTTAATTTGAATTGATTATCATTAATGTATGTAAATAAATTACTTATTTATATTTTATAATTATTTGATTTATTTTTTAATGTATTGAAATTATTTAAGAAAAACATGACTCTCTCATGTCTCTACACTATCTGTGTCAATTTCTTTGGATTAATTTATTGAGTTGAGTTCAAGTCACAAGTTTTCCAACCTCTGTTACAACACACTCAATGCTCTCCTAAGTTGATGAGACAAATGAAAGCCTACTTTTGGTGGTTTAAATCCTATGATTTGTGGAATAAGAGAACTGATCTTAAATTTAGTAGTGGGGCTATAATTGCTGAAATCTATAGCAAAATAGTAGTCCTTTTGCATGTTGACTAGCTCAAGGCAAAGCAACACTTTGATTAAATTGAGCTCACCATTATTATCATAACCTTTTTGTACCAATCAAGGTGACTAGACCGAGAAGCCCAATAGACACAGGACCGAACCCCAATACATTTCGGGGAAGAGAGCACCTCTGCATACACAAGGAAGAGGTAGGCAGGTTGCATTTGAATTTGGCAGGTTGCATTTGAATTTGGCAGTTTCGTTTTTATGCAGTGTATAGAGAGGATTTCCTATCATGAAATTCATGGTGATTTTATGCAGCGTAAATATTTTAGCTTAGTGATGATCTTGCGATCAAGCCAGTCATGATCTTGCTTTTGTAATGTTAATCTTATTGTTACTTTTTTCTCTTTTAATAAATTAAACATCTTTTCTTATCAACCTAATTATCAAAGCCTTATGATCTTGCCACTTCATCAATGTTGTACGATCGAAAGCTTTTCAAAGAGCACATGATATATTTAATTTAGTTGGCCATTAGCACCGACAGTTTCAAAAAGAACAAGATGCGACAGAGACGAATCCATGATCAGATAGATGGTAATTACCGGCAAGACATTATGATTGCTTTTGCTACATATCTGTAATTTATTTTTATAAATTGAAAGTCTTGTTATTTTCATATTAACAATCACAAATCTTTTCCCTGTAAGGATCATGCAAGTGTGGGAGGCGGCCAACTGTATAAACACAGAGATCGAACACTGCGCAATTAGATTATAGTGAGAATCTCAACCATTGCGCTATCCCATTATCCTAAGCTCATCATTAATTAATCATACGTATGAAACTTTTTTTCAAGGGATTTTTTTGCTAAATTGGTACAAGAAATGTTTCTTTAAAGTGAAGGCCAAAGACCGATCCCTACATAATAATGTGAGGCTAAGTTGCCTTACCACTAATTTATCTGTTAGTACTTTGGAATGTATATATAAAACGCATGATTTTACTTTCATTTTTTTGGTGTATTGCGCATGACCAATGTGTGGTTGTGCCCTACTCTTTTTTGGAGTAACATTTGACCAAAGACTTTATACAGGATTATTCTTGTTTCAATCAGATTGGATTTTAATCAAGAGGGTCCTACTGTAAAATTTAAATGCTGTTAAGGTTTAGACGGGGTTCCTTAGAAAAAAGTAACAATGAGATCAACATTTACTTTCCGTACGTACTTCTCTTATTGCCAGTCAAAAAATGAAAGGTTTCCACCGAAAGTCTGTCAATAAACGACATATTGAGTTCATCAATCGACGTCGGACTTATGAATGTGGGGATGAGCACTTTTGTTTTTGAAAGATATTGGCCCGACAATTTTGCTTTGTGGTTTCCTTGAAAATGTGGGTCATATAAAGATTCCTTGATCAAATCAAAATTATATGGCTTGTGATTTGTCAAATCTGCATCCTATAATATAAAAGAGTGTTCGATAGACCAATCACAGGGGAGATATTCGCATACATCATTCTCTCACAATATGATAAGAGACGAACTTAATGGGGCCTATGTAGGATCCCACTGATCATGGGACTTAGGAGGATAGAAAGAGCCTTCTTAGATGAGCTCATATATCAAATTTGGAGTCAATCTCATACTTTTAATTCATTCATCCATGGTTTACAAATTTATCGGCTTTTTATTAAAGAGATAACTTGACATTCAATCCAACGGTCCAATCCATTTGGATAGGTGAAAATTTGATGGATCTAATATATTTAAGAAGGTGCCATGTGTGTAGATGGTTCGGATGTATCATAAAATCGGCTAAATTATAATAACCCTCCCCATAACATGATAACAGATGGATGCGCATGAATACTTTCCCATATCAAGATATGCTTCTTTGAATTATTTTTAGGTATTCACCAGTTCTATATTTTTGTCCACTTTCATTTTATTTTTATTTGTACAGCTAATAATATTTGATGTGACTGCTTTTTGACAAACACCAATCTAATAATTCCTCCTAATGCTGGTTTCACTGTGCCATACTCATGCATCTATATTCTACTCTTTCATATTTAAGATTACCATTGAAGTCTGACTGTAAAACGGAACCTCTCTTCATCGTTTTAAGATGTCCAAAACTGTTGTTTGCACTTTGGAAAGAGTCATCCATTATATGATACTGTAAGCGGTGCTATGTTGCGAGTGCATCAAATGGATGGCTAGAAAAAACTTACTTGCCTTTACATACAACTTGTGAGAGTTGCCTTTAACATCAATTTGGTGTTGTAAGGAAACTGGAAGAATATCTCAAATTGTCACATCCATTCAATGTGGTGATTGACATTCCTGTACTGATATTCCCCTCTTCCGCGTTTCACAAACACGCTTTGCAGTTGCAGCAATTGGTTTTTGGATCTTTTCAGATTCGATGCAAAAAAGTGACCAAATGAGAAATGATGGAAATATATACCACCTTCATCAACTTTATTATTATTATTTTTTTCTGGAAGATCCCCTTGTTCTCACGTCTTTGACTGAAAAAAAATGCACCAGAGGTCACATGGTTTGCTGGGCCATTTGGTCTCAGTGGAAGGCATTGTCACAAATGTTGTCAAGTCTTTTTCTGAAAGAGTAGAATAGGCCGAGTCAACTCCACTTGAAGGGTGCATGTCTTGAAATAGCCGAGGCTCCAAACTCAAATTTATTGACCTAATTATTCACATTTCTTTCACATGTTATCCAGGTGCATGAACTTTTAATTATGAACAATCTGAATTACTTGTCATGGAGTACAAATGTTCAAATGACATTGTCAAAAGCTTTGTCATTGTGGTTCTCAAACTTAATTAATTGTATCCATTTTTCTAGTGCGGAAGATTTCGATGGATCTTAGAAATTTCTTCAGAAAGCAGAGAATTGAGAGAATTCAGTTAGGTGTAGTCGGATAGAAAATTAGAATTTTAGGATAAGGCAGATTCCAACAAAAGAAGAAGTACTTATTTAAATGTGGAATGAAAACTAACTGTTTCTTTTGATAGATTGGAAAATCTTAAACAAACGACCAGCAACCTGCCCACCACATGTGCTTGGCTTCGAGCAAACAACTATCTTTTATGCATATTCTTCTTAGGACATGGAAATAATATGTTATTTTGAAGAGGCTCAAGAATGGAATTGGTTGTCCACCTTAGCCATTAGGTGTTCCTATCATCCCATGCCTGGAACCAGGGGCCAAGATTCCCGCATGCACATGAAGACATGATAGTGATAGTGATAGGATATATACCAAAAAATATCAAACAAAAAAAAAAAGGCATAAGTTCGATTGCAAGATTTGAATCCGCTTTTAAGTTGATCAGAGGAAGGGCATGCAAATAAAATTTCATCAAGGGAGCTTCTACGTAAAATCTCACCCTAGGGATTTGGACTTGTTTTTTTTTAGCTTGTGCTACCAAGGTAATACCAAAAGCATAAGCTGTCTTACCAAAACCTTGAGTGAATGGTGGGAGCCCACTCCTCAACACTCCATCTCGAGGAAAATCTTTGGTCCCCGCACTCTTGGTGGTACATTTTTTTTCAGCATCGCGTCATTTTTTCTAGGATTCGAACTTACTACTAATTGACTTTGATCCATATTAATAACTAAAAATACAAAAAACTTGAGTTGTTAGTAAGTGACAAAATAATGTTTATCTAGATTCTCTATTCAAGTAGTTAAGGCCTTTTTTAACCCAAACCAAAGAAAGTAGTTTAGGCCTTTCAACTCTCCCTTGTTGGGTAGATTGGATTTTTCTAATGGGAATCTTAGCCTGTTGTATTTCTAATGGGCAAGCTTACTTGGATCTGTTTGTCGGTCAATTCTTGCATATAGGGGTGTTTCTATCTCCTAAGTGGTGAAACTCTGGCTGCCATTTGTCAGCATTTTTTGTTTTTGTGCTAAATATAGGAAGTTGCACAGCTTTCTTCCTCTGGTCAACATTTCTTCAACTAGAGCGAACGTGATATTTCCCTTATAATTTAAAGCCTTGATAGTCTTGCTCCAAGTCACAAAACTAGGCTAGGTTTTTTTTATCCCAAGAATTAAAAATAATAATTAATTAGAATAGATAACATTTTTCACTTTTTTATCAGAAATTCTACTTGTATTTTTGAATGTTAATAGCCCAAAAACATTTAAATATTCAAAATCTATCAGTAGTGGTCAAATTATAGATAGGGGATTTGATATTTCAATGCCCCTTACACATTCAATCCCCAACTTCATGACTAAATTTTTATATATATATATTTTTTTTTACTTTTTGTCCTTCGATCCCATGATATCATGGGATCAAGGGCAAAAAAGTAAGAAAAAAGAATGTACCAGAGTTAAACGATTCTAGTGACAATTAATGACTTTTAGTTATGAAATTTGAGATTAAGAGTCTAAAGGACATTGAAATATCAAATCCCCTTATTGATAATATATATATTTTCAATCTTTGAATAGAAAAACAATAAGTGATCTTATGTAAAATAACTGAGATGAGGGTGTTGCGTGTAATAGTTGCACAAGTCATGAAGTGATGTGATATAAATTTCCCATGGGATTATGGGAATATTCTATGCACAGTGGAGATGCCTGCTGCATGAGTCCCACTCCCACCTCCACTAGGAAAGTGTACAAGTGTTGGTGGGTTGGTGGCGGACCCTACATATGTCATGTATTAGCACTGTCCCACAACTCCAATAACATTCAACATTGGATTGATGGCCAATTGGGTTGTTATTGAAAAGCAAACTCCAGATCAATTTGTGCATCAGGTTTCCATCGCATGACAGATGTTGGGGATCAACCTACATATTCCTCTCTGACATCACTACATAACTGCTATATGTGATCAGATGGATCAGATATCCTTCTGGTCAAAAGTATCAAGTAAAAAAACTAGCTGGGGTAATAAAAATAGTGGCATCATATCACCAATAACAAAAATAAAAGAGTGGCATTATCCATGTGAATTGAGGAGATTTCTCTCTACTGTCCAAATCCAACTGGACTGGTGAGTCAGGACTCAGAACAGTGGAAGAGACAAGGCCCTGCAACCCATGTGAAACATGCACATAGAAGTTCCCTGAGCCATGCTAACCATACTTGGCCGACTCTGACCACACATGATCAAATGGCACAGGCCATTAAACAAATAAGGAAGAGGGCCAATATGTCCTTTAAATCTGCATGAAACGTGGAAGCGTTCTTCCATGGCTCTGTTTCAAAAGCATAAAAGAAGACAACTTCATTTCATTTTCATGTATTTTCACTGTTATGGAGTGAAGCTGTAGAGGGCTACAGCCCAAACATCCACATTACACATATAATGAATAGTACCACCACCCAACCTGCATCATCCACTCACCTTTCACCATCTAAATATCTCTTCTTTTTTCTTTTTTTTTCTTTTTTTGTGTTGTATATTTCTGTTTGTCTTTTGAGACGTTGGATCCTTCACCACCACTGATGTTGGAAAAAGAGCATATATAGAAGAAAAAAATGTGGGGGAAATATATTGGTGAGTGCTCCCCAGCAATCCCACAAATATCCAAGGATTTTTTTCCAAACTTTTTTTTTAATATTTGCTTTTTGAGTAGAAAAAAGAGAATATTATTAAAGAACAAACCAACAAACAAATTAAGCAAAGAACAGAAAGCAACCCAACACTTGTTTTTAGGGGTTTAAAATCTTCCCTTCTAGATTCCCTGGGTGATCAAGTGAAAATAAGATGCCAATGCCATTAAGCCATCAGTGCATTGGCGGTTTTTGGGTTGTTTTGAAACATTAATTTTGTTGATAAAATGATACTATTTGCTGAAATATTAAAAATGAGTACATCACAAGAAAAATTGTGAGATGTCTCAATGAAATGGTAAGAAATATATAATAAAAAAAAGGAAAATTCTCAAAAAGGTATAAATTTTTGCCTCATTTAAAAAAAAAAAACTACATGAAAATCATAATATCTCAAAAGAGTATAAAACTTTTTCATATTTCTTTCAATTAAGCACTCATTCGGATTTTTTTTTTTTGAAAAATGACAAAAATATCCTTCTGTCATTTTCATAACTTTTTTTTTTAATAAATCATTTAAGAGAAATAATCAATCCCAACCATATGATCTAGTGGGCCAATTCAGCAAATCAAAATGATTGGCTTTGGGGAGGAAATAGGTTAATAAAGACAAAACTTCGTCATAAGGAAAGGGTATTTTTGTCATTTTTAATTTTTTTTATTTTTCATGGAAAGGACTTGATTGAAAGAGGTGTGAAAAACTTTTATACTTTTTAGAAATATTCAAATCTTCGTATACTTTTATGAAAATGAGCCAAGAATTTATACTTTTTTAAAAATTTCCCAAAAGAGAATCAAATTTCATATAGTGGCACCCAAAATAAGTCTCCCCCTTTCCATTAGTAAGGAGCAAATTCCACCAATATTGGTTCATCAAGGTGGGCCCACTAATTAATTTAAGCGACTGTACATTCAAATATCCAAATTCTTTAGAGTCTAATGTGGGCCTAGTTGTGGCTTACCCACCTAGGTAAGAGTGGGTGGTTTGTCAGTTAGCCTTCTGCAAAATAATCAGTTTGCAAGGAAAACGAAAACTTAATAGACTATAAAAAAAAACAAAAAAATGTCCTCGGCTTCTACCCAAAACTTAAGAATAATACTAAAATGTGGTACCATTAAAAAAAATATATACTAAAATGTGGTGGGACCCTACTAGTCATCTTAGCATCAACCGACCGAAAAAACAGCAGCTACTCCGTGGGTTTTTGTTTTTAGCCAATTTGATCTAGGGCGGGAAAATGATCCTTCAAAATCTTCATCTTGTGTCCAACGAAACGAAACTATTGATTTATTTCTGAATTTCATGTTTGTTTATTAGCATTATTTTGGAATTCAGCCACATGAAAGGTCTCTTTTGACTTTAGAAATCTAAAAATTACACTCCCTACGCGTTTTTGTGGAATTCCTGGATGCTCAAACCTAAAGGTGCATTCAGGAATCCCACTTTGTCTGTGAATTTAGGAATTCGGTAGTGCAGTTTCAACTGAGCTAGGCCAACTGAGTTACCCCTCAGAGTTATGTTCACTACTTCATTTAGTTTGATAAAGTTGTCCAACAAAGACTATTAGAATATCTAAACCTTTTCTTCTCTATTTGTTTTCCCAGCCAAGGGCGTTGTACCTGGATCCGGACCCGTCAGAGCACCCACACACAGGTGGGGAAAAAAAAAACCGCATGCATCATGTAGGAAGGGGACAACCCAGAGAGAGAGCACCCCCACCTGCACATGTATAGTGACTTTTGTAAGTGGAAATCAATGGCTAATAGGGCCACGCTTTTTTTAAAATGAAAATTTCATGTGTTGGGAATGTTTGGAGCATTGGGATATTTTGATAGAATTTCTGACTTTTGAAAATCTAGCATTTTGAAATGTCACTTTCGTCAATCAAATTATTGAACAATGCTAAGATGTTCTGGATTTGAGAAGCATGCAGGCTCTAAAATAAGCGGGTTCTATGTTAAATTTTCTCCAACAAGCATGCTCTAAAATACAGAATATCATGAGTAGGCGATGGTGTGGATTAGAGGTTGACCAAATTAAGGGCCTCAACCAAGGGAGTAACGACAAGATTTTTGTTGGGAGCCCACTTTGTTAAATTGGTCTATGGAGGCATTATGTAAGCAGTAAAAAGAATTTTGGGAAACCCCCCATTCAAAAGGGCCCAATTGTGGGCCCCATTTGGGGATGGGACTCAAGGGGATGGAAAGATCTATGTGAGACCACCTCAAGTATCAAGTTTGACTCCAAACCCATGCCCCTAACCCTTTCATCCATGGCCCACAAGTTTAATGGCTTCATATTAAAAAAAATATTTAACAATCGATCCAACGGTTCAGTCCATTCGGATGTGTGCCAATCCTTGGGATTAGTGACTATCAGGGGGTTTCCTATTGGTTGCTAGGTTTGGATGAATTGCTAGTTGAACCCTGCAAAAAAAGTTCTCATATACTAGGTGATAACTAGTTCCCACTTGACTATTTCTCTTAAAAAGTACAACAGTTAGACATGGGATTATAATTTAAATGATGTCAGTCAAGTAAGTTCCTATTTTATCATTGATTCAATCCAACGATGGATAGTGGTTAGATTATGCAAAAATTAAGATGAATGCCAATCCAGAATTGGGCTGTCAATTGTTGGGCCAGAGTTTACACCTAAATTGAAAGGCACTAGCGAAGGCCAGAATTGGGCTGTCAATTGATATAATTAAAGGGGTTATTGTGGATGCAGGTGCCTCGAACGGTCCAAAAGTCGTTTTATTTAAGGAAGCCGAAGCGAGGGCGGTTCAAGTAATCGGGAGTTAGACCTGAAAAGGGCACGATTGTTTTTAGGTGTAGGGGCTGATTGTTGGTCTTGTTTTGTGATCTCTCTCCTTCTCTTATGGCTCCGACTTCTCTTATCTTTCTGTATTTTTGCTTGTTGTTTTAATGAAAAACTTCTTTATATCAAAAAAATAAAAATTGAAAGGCACTAGCAAAGCCTGAGCCCCTGAATGGCGCCTGAGTTGAACAGTGTTGTATCATTGCAGGCTCAGGTTGGGAGTAATCCTGAATTTTAAAGTCCACCAAGAAATTGGCCCGGGATGGGGGTTGCAGATTGGTATCTAATTGCAACCCGAGTACCTGGCAATGTGTGGGTATAAATACATTATTATACATACTAATCTGTTCATACTAATCTTACATAAACATACTGATTTCCTGCGTTGAGGTCGAGACCCAGGTGGGTTACCCGATGACCTATCTGATTCGCGGATCAGAAGGAGGATCCATAGGTGACTCAGTAGATGGTGGACCCGTGCGAGATGGGCCCAACAATGTCTGATCAAAGAGGGGGAGATGACGTGTTTTAGATGACTTAAAAATCCAAACAGTATAGTGTTTCCCAAAACTTCATTTTCTTGCGTTGAGGCCGGAACCCAGGTGGGCCACCGGATGACCCATCTGATTTGTGGATCCGAAGAAGGACTCACGGGCGACCCAGTAGGTGGTGGACCCGTACGAGGTGAGCACTGTTTGGCCCACCATCCACCGTCTGATCCAAGAGAGGGAGAGGATGTGTTTTTAGAAAGATGAAGTACTGTTTTTAGCAAGATACAATATGCTAATAGAAAAACATTGCTTTTCCAGGTAAGATTGATTATATCTAAGGCAAATATATAATTAAAAAAAAACTATTTGATTTAATTTTGATCAGGTGATCAGCATGACTTAGAAGAAACAAAGACAAAACTTGATGTGGAAATGTGTAAAGTATTTGCTTTTTCATTATTCATGTGGAAGTGTGTCTTTTAATGTAGTCTGTATTCCTGATTCCAAATGACCCATAATTTTCTTATTCCTTGTATTAAAAAAAATATTGATAATACATAGACCAACTGATTCAAAATGACCCAGACTTATCTTATTCCTTAAATTAAAAAATATTATTGGTAATACATAGACCAACTGATTTTCCTGTTTACTACGTTATTCACCTGCGGTAATTTGTGAAATAAGTGAACTTCATTCCTTGTATGTTGGATGTAGATGATGTATTATCAGGAGGGAAATCGAGAATCGATGAGATCATTGAATTTTTTTGAGATCATAATACCCGTTGATGTATTATCAGGGGGACAAAAAATAACTAAGTATCATGTATTCCTTGAATCCACCTGGGCGTTGATAATACATAAGATATATGATCTTACATAGTCATACTGATTTTCTTGCGTTGAGGTCGGGACTCAGGTGGGCCACTTTTTAATTCTATGTTAATTTTCGTTGATTATAAAGGGTTTTTATTTATTTCCAATATTTTTTATATAGAAAGGCATTAAATCATAGTATATTTTTCCCGAGGGAAAAACCCTAAATATGCTAAGATATATACGTTTTTTTGGGCTGTATTTCAATTAGGCCAAGTGGGACCATACAGTTAAGAGGTCTTGTAAGGCAACTACATTTTTGTGTAATATAAATTTTAATTTTTTAAACATAAGTATGGAATGAAAATTTTAAAAATATACAGTAAGAAAGATACAACAAAGGATAGTAGATCTTGAAATTAAAAAACTAAAAAATGTACAACTCATCTTGCCTTCCATCTATTTTGATATTCTTGTATGAAGTATGAGAAAATATTACCTTTTTCTATGAAGATGATGTATTTGTTACTCCTTTTTCCAGCCTTTTTCCAACTTCTAGAATGAGGTATGAGGTGCTCTTTTTCTTATAGCTTTGATGGTCCGATAATAGTTAACAGCAGATCTGTAAAATTTTTAAAAAATAAAATCAATGCCTCATCTTGTATTCTAAAAAAAAACTATTAACTTGATCTTATGAGGTACACATGCAGAAAGGTTGACGTGTATGGCTTTCCAGAAAGCATCTCTTAATAACTGATGAGATTAAGTTTTAAATTTATGGATAAAAATCTATAAGACGTTTTCATTAAGAGTGAGGTAATAATGCAAAACCCTGTCACAGATCAATTATGTAATGGGGTTATTTTATCATGCATTAGAAAAGTATCAATATCAATTCATGAAGGATACGTGAATCTGAATCAATTAAAGATATGTAAATATGGATGATCATTACAATTTCATTTTATCATGCATTTTTAATGCACCAAAAGTAAATTATACTTGATAAATAACATAACAATATTTGTGACTTAATTTCACATCTTTTTCATGATATTTGTTTATTTATTCATTCATTTTTTCTTTTCATATATGTTTTAGAGTTTTGATAAGTTCCAGCAAAAAAAATTGAACTGTACATTTCAAACTTTGGTAT
This sequence comes from Camphora micrantha, assembly GCA_003546025.1. Lineage (NCBI taxonomy): Eukaryota > Viridiplantae > Streptophyta > Magnoliopsida > Laurales > Lauraceae > Camphora > Camphora micrantha. The sequence goes on from QPKB01000002.1 coordinate 75,699,707, forward strand.
CTTGCGAGTTACAATACACTTTCCAATGTATTTAGGTAGCTAAATTATTTTTCATTAGTTAATATATTATGATCAAAATTGTAATTTTTATTATCATGTTATTAAACTTTCTCCTCAATTTGTTTCAAGGCAGGACTAAAAATATAATTAAGATATTGGAGGGAACTGAAATGATAAGGTAAAAGCTATATACTTTTATTCTTATATAACATTTATATTTTTCATTTGTTTTAAAGTTTTGATAAATATTTCCATTTATATATATATATATATAATTTCTCAAGAAGAAGGGGATCATAGCTAGTAATAGCAGTTCTATTAGAGCCATTAAAAATAATGAAAATGGAGAACATTAGCACTTGAAATGTCCAGAAATGTCCCAAGACCACTCGACTTATATTCAAGTGTATGTTGGTCTGGGCCGCTCATTAAGAGATCTTTTTTGCCATTGTTAAAATAGATTGACTTGTAGGGAGATTGGATTGCAAATGGAGAAAATAAATATTGAAATGGTATAGTCAGAAGTTCAGAGGATGAGAAAAAGCAGGCTTTGCCTTTCTTTTTTTGGTTTAATCTACAAACAAAAACTAACCCTTATAATGGCCGGGATTCGATACACGTTGTACCAAGGGCTTGTGCCCAGAAAGAGTAGATTGAGGGGGAAGGGTTACTCTCTTACTTGCTTTATTATGTAAGAGAGTAACCCCGTATTATTCAAATTAAATTTACTTGCTTTTTTATGTTGTTTTGTTGTGAATATGTTATTTATTTATTTATTTTTACACATGCCCGAGCTTCATTAAACTCCATTTACACCTCACGTAAAGAATAAAACATCTGGAAAAAAAAATCAAATTAGCAACAAAAAAAAGGACTTACAAGTCTACTAATTAAAAATTTTAATAAGAATAATTCGTATTAGTCATTGCATTTGGTGGATCGATGTCCCGTGCATTGCACGGGGTTTTACCAGTTAAGACCATATTGTAAAGGGAACATAAGTGTGAAGAGAACAGAAGTGACTATGAAGAAGTGCAACAACACTGGTGAGAGAGAAGGGATATTTCACACATTTTAATTGGTTTTTTTTTTTTTTATTCTTTTTAATTGCTATGATGGATGGTTTGGAGCCTTACACAAGTGTTATGGGAACCACTCAAGTATTATCAAAGTAAAGAAATTATTAGAAAGGTCGTTCATCAGGATTAGAAAATCTTATATGATTAAAGAAAAAGGTAAACCTTTTGATTAATGAAATGTGTTTTTTATGAAACATTGCATTCACTTGATCTATTTATGATAAGGTTCAGCAAATTTTTAGAATGCCCACCTATGCGTCTCTGATAGGTAATGGGCTTAAAATTTGACAGTACAGGAGGGGTTGTCAGTGTTGATTGAACTATGTCTTAAAATGTGACCAACGTCTTGACAAAAAGGAGATTGGTCGCCTCTTTGTTGCACCATATTGGAAAGCGATTCCCTAAATGCGATCTCCTGCAGTTTCTTCTTCTCCAAAGTCCGAAGGGCCCGTGGAGATCTCACTTTTATCTCAAAGAGATCAAGTATATTCTATCCTCATTCTGACCTCAGATTTCGTTGATTTTCACGATGTAATTTTTTCAGTTTTTTTGGTATATCTCTTTTATACCATTAATGTTGTGCAAAAGAGGAGAATATGTAACGATACAACTAGGGTGGGTTAAATTGGATACTGGGTCACCCCAAGTCCAAGTCACTTTGTATGTAAATTAGGGATGTCAATGGACCTCTGATTACTCAGTTACTTGAAATGCTGGCTCAAAAAATCTAGGTATGGACCCACTTTCCAGACTGATTGATAATATGGTCTAATGGTGTTGGATCTGATTATAGTCAGATGCCCTCAATCGAACCTTAGACCCTGAGCTGAATTTGAACTATTTGCATCCCTAATGCAAAAAAACCCAAACTCGAATGAAACTCAAATATGCCTAATAATAAAACGTGGGTTGGCTTTAACTTGAACCTGATTGACCCAACCATATCCATATGTTTCATTGGGTTGGATTGGTCGAATTCGAGTCCGGGCTGCACTCAGGTTGAAAAAGGCTGAGCCAAAATGAAATTCGGTTTAGGGCATTGGGCTCAATTAAGTTTTGGACAACCCAATCTAAACTTGAACCCCTGTTCAACAACTAGAGTTTTCTCTTGAGATATTTGGGAATTCCATCCCATCGTTCGCGATTTTGTTGTTGTTGTTGTTGTAATGTGTCATTTGTGAATTCAGGACTGAAGGATTTTTTGAATTTACAAGTTTTTGTTATTTACCTTTTAATTGTGGGCAATCACTGGTAATGTTGGGTTGTAGGTTGGACGTGTTTGGATCCGTTACAGCCATTGGGCTTAGCAGTTTACTGGGGTTGTATTGGGTTTTCCTTTTTTTTTTTTTTTTTTATAATGTTTATTTTACTTCTTAAAAGGCATGTTACGGATGGGTTGAGCCCACGAGATTAAAGAACCCAGCAAATTGTCCTCGGTTGTGGCTCAGCTCAGGCAGGGAAATCAACACCTACATTGTAGTTGGGCTCCTCATAGGGTCTGGGCCTGAATCTCTGGCCCAATGAAGGGTTAGGCTTGGACCCAGAATGCTCTAGCTTCCCGACCCAGTTGCAGCCCCATATAGTTCATTTGTTTGCAAGAAATAGAATAAAAATAGAGAGAAATAAAATTTAATGATTTTATTTGCTTCTTAAACTAAGAATCGTGACAGCGGAAATGGCAAGAGATATAGATAAGGATAGCTTTTCATGGGAATTTATCAGTGGGCCCAAAAAAAGATTCTACAGCTATGATCCTTTGACTGTGGGCCAGCAGTGATGCAAAGAGGTTTTAATGATGGGATGAATAACATGTTTTAGTTTAGGGGAGACATTGATTGAATGTGGTTATGTGGCATCCTCCATCTCATCATAACCAAGTACCAAACTTGGTTCAGAGCTAAAAACTCCCACTGTGCATTTCCAGGGCGCATATATGTTTGTTGGATTGATACTGGCTTGCTCTTTGATTTTAAGATTCTGTGTTGGATTGATCATAGATTGGCCCACCCCCCCTACTTTTCTTTTTTTCTTGATATTTTGTCCATCAGACTGCACACTGTTTAAAGGTACTGCACACTTTGGATGTTTGGAGTAGATTTTAATGATAAATGACATTTTAACTGCAGATGTTTTTGAGATTCAACTTATCAGTTATGGTGATGGATTGATGATTTTGAGATTGGCCTCATGTTAGATCATGGAATGATAAGAGAGTGAAAGGGAAAGGTGGGTCTAATTGACCCCATAGGCTATACTTCACATCAAATCTGCTGATAAGATAACATTGTCTTCATATATAGTATATACGAACTAGAGATAATCATGGCTCCGTATGAGGATATCCAGGCCTGGCCCAACTTCAGAAATACCAGCCCATTTCCACCCCTATCCCGACACGGGCCTTATGTGTTGGCTTGAGTTCGACTTGCCTTATACATGTTAGGCCCAACCCCTCCCATTGAATCAATCAGGCCATGCTTTCTATCACTTGTTTAGGCAAGGGAAATTTTCAAATAAGGCCTTAGGTTTTTGCCTTATTTCAAAAAAGGACATCATTTTCAAAACTTTTTAAATTAGTCCCTAAGTTTTTCAATAAAACTTTAATTAAAGCCATTTGGTCATTTAAAGGTATTTTCATGGGATTTTCTTTCAATTTTTTATAAATACATGAAGTACCTTTATTTAAATCCATGACATGGTTCTGACAGCCACTACATTTAGCTGATCTCTGTGGAAATGCTGGTTTTTCTTGATGACTATAATGCTGTCAGTGAAAAAATTAAAGAAAGTATAAAGGAAGTGAATGGGGTTTTATTTCATTGAAGGGTAATTTGGATAGTTTAAAAACGTTAAAGAAAAAATTTGCCGGAAAATAGTTTTAAATGGATAAATGTTTTTAATTGAAAACTTCATGAAAAACTTAGGGATTAATTTAAAAAAACTTAACACTTGTGTCCTTTTTTGAAATAAGGCAAGAAGTTAAGAACTCATTTGAAGTTTTCCCTTTAGGTAAAATTGTAACTAACTAAAGTTACTAAACTACATGCGTTACCTTTTCCAGGTGGGTCTAGCTTGTTCGGATAATTTAATCCCAGCCCATAGATCAGATGGGCTCAGAAATTAGATCCAGGTCCGGCCCAAAGAAGGCTGGGCCCATTGAACACCCCTAACATGGACCCAAGGCCCGCGGACTACGATGATTTAGTACTCCGGCCGACTACCAAACAGGCTTTCTTGAATATAAAAACCGCTCTCGGCTCTCTCTCCTTCTCCACCAAACCTGTCCGAGGATCTTCCCGTTCCCTTCATTTTCAAGCGAAAACCAAACAAGAAAGGAACCGCCATTCTCCCTCCTCTTTCTTTCAAGCTCAAGGTCTGTTTTCTTTGATCTGGGGTCTTTAATTCCAACCCCCCAACCTTTTGTTTTTCATTGTTATTATGATTTATACCATCTGGGTGTTTTGTAATTGTCTTGTTCTTGACAGTTTTTGATATGGGGTCTTGATGATTCTTGGGTTTTTTGAGTTTCTGTCTGTTTGGTGTTTTTGTTTTCTGGGTTTTGGAGTGTTCAATCAAATGATTCTTGGGTTTCTCTTTTTCTTGAAAGTTTTTGGGCTTTGCCCCACTTTTTATTCTTTTAGTAATGTGTGCATTTATCATTTCATGTTTTTGTGACTTTTCAGCATCTGGGTTAGTTTGATTGCTGGTTTTGGGAGTTTTCTTTTTCTTCCTGTTTATGAATCTTTGAGAATTTCTTTCCTAGCTGCATGTTCCTCATTCATGGTTTATTGTGTTCTTTTACAGGTTTAGTGTCAGGGGTATGGGTGATTGTGATCCATTTTCTTATTTATTATTTTATATCATTCATCAAATGCAATAAATGGTTTTTCTTTGAATAAAACTTCATGTGGGCAGGCACGAATTATTAATTAATTTGTTCTAATTTGGATCTTGTGAAATTCAGTTACGGTATTGTTGCTGTATCCTTTGTTTGTGGAGCAGCACAAACTTTTGGGACTAGGGTTATGAGAGCAACAATTGGGAGTCTTAGGTTCAATCCCTAGAAACTTGTATGAAACAAACTAAGCATGAATAATCAATTGGCGTGATGTTTTAATCTCGGCATTTTAATACTTATGAAATGCTTACCCTTCTACTTAACTCATCAAACTGAAAGCCTGAATCCCTTTGGAGTGGCTATAACATTAACTCTCCAACTATTTTAAAAGTTGTCTTCCAGGGTTTGGCTCTGGTATTGGATCTGATTTGTGTTAGCCTCAGCTGCTAGGAGAGAACTCGAATTGGAGTTCAAGGGCAATGCCCACTTTCACGTCCTCTTCTGCTCAATCTAACGCATAAGCTCTGTACTTGACTTTCGGACTTGATCTACATTAGATTTGTCCTAACCTGCAAAACAAATGTCTTTGTCTGAAGCAGATGAATTGGCTATCCATATGATGTTGAATTTTATTCGATTGTGTGAAGCCATTGCAAACTGTTTTCCAGCACTGATCTGCATAATCTCCCATGCTGGCTCTTTGTTGAAAAAAAGGCCCTTGTTAAAATCAGTCTGAGTTTTTGTACAATGGAAATATCTGTCAACTATTAAGCCGTGCAGTCATCATATTGTGTCCCTGGAAAAAGTAGACAAGACATATTCATCACATGATGCTCGACTTTTTTTTTTTACAAGAATTTCTTCCTCACCACATTAGTCACCAAAACTACATTTATCGTCCATTGTGTAAGAAACAAATGGGAGGAAATTCATATCTTGCTTGGACACGGTTTTTCGACTGGTCTTTTCTTTCATTGGTGCTAAGGTGATTGTAGTACTATCATCCTTCATGAAGGATGTTCTTCTGTCCTTCATGCTTGGTTTTACAATCAAATTACCGTGGTCAACCTAATAACACGTGACTTGAATACATAGAGACAGGATCACACCACACACTATTTTAGTAATACTTTCAGATAGCAAGGAAAACTAAGCACTTATCTAAAAATTTACCTTAGCCTCTTTGTTAAGCAATAGAAGCCTGTAAGGTGTTGGATGCTTGTTGGTCTCTTACCCAAATCATCAGCAACTTCCTACGCATATATATAATGATCCAAAAACTATATGGTTTATCATGTGAATATTAAGTTTCTCCCTCTTATTTGGAGATAGTGTGAAATCATTTCCTCCTCCATGGTGTGAAGTCAGGAGTCTACTCATGCAGAAGAAGACACGGCTGGACCCTGAAACTTCTCTTACATATTTAATCATCAATGAGAAATTCAAACACGTGTATCTTCTCCGTCATTAATTCTCATGAACCCACATATTCAGTGATAGTAAATGTGAGAGAATTTTCTAATTAATGTTGACTGGTAAAATAACTCAAAGAAGTCAATTATTGGTTTTTGTAAGCTGGCTTTCTGGTATATTACTAACGGACGCTGACTATTATTTATTCAATTTCAGGTGATAAGAGCTTATGCATTCAATAAGGCATGGATTGTAGGTTTTCTTATGGATATAGTTGGTGCACTATTGATGCTAAGGGCTTTATCTCAAGCTCCGGTAATCATGAGGAGATAGTGTGATGGGGACAGGTCTGATTCTGGATATGATTTTATCCAAAAAATATCTTAAACAGATCAGCACAACCATTAACTTAATGACCTGAAAGTTAGTGTCAAATGAGTGTGAGTGCCAATTCATGAGTTGGTGAGTTTGAGATGGTTGGATTGATGATTGGTGGTGGATCCCACATGGTGCTAAAACTGTTCGTCTCACTGATCCTTGACCTATCAACAGAAGGAAACTCTTATATCAATTGATATCATTACATCCTTATTTCATGTCAGTGGTCAAATTTATTTATAAACTTGAATTGATGATGCAGACCCTAGGGTTAGGGGTTGTGTGGAAAAGTGCCAAAGCACGATGTAGGTATGTGCAGAGACCTTTCACACACAAGGACTCCCCTCCAAGGAATAAAACCCACAATTCTATCAATTGAACTCTCCAACATCTTTTCCTTTCAACGGTCAGTGCTATTATATTATTATTGTTGAGCCAACATGAGATATTGGTTGCTGCATATTGATAATGAAAAATGCCGCCAACATGTCTTGTTTTAAAAATTGAGATTTATCATTAATAGATGAAAGTTATTTTATGAAAATGGAGTGTTCTAAATTTTATATTAGTTTTAACTGTGTACTGTGAACAAACACGAGGTTTAAAGCATGGAAGAGCTATTGTTGTGTCTACATGTGCTGCTGTGGCATCAATTGTAACTGGTGTTGTTGCTGGTATCCTTGCACTTGGAGAACGCTTGCCTTCTGCTCAACTTTCTTTTCTTGCCTTTTGCTCCTCCTTGGATGGTAAATATATTAAAAATGTAAAATAAAAACAAAATTATAATGATGCAGCTATTATAAAATATCTTCGAGAAAACATCACTATATTATTTTACAGACAAACTCAAAATATCAGCTACAATTATCCCATGGCCACTTATTTTGTTTCCACGTTGTTCAACTACTTCAAAACTACATGAATATCAGGATTCTTTATTTGTATTTCCTGCTTTTTGCTTATTCTGTTCTGTTTGGTAACCCAAACCACCCTTCCTTTTTTCAACCTAAGCATTATGCAGACACATCCACATAGGGCTCTACTTTAATTGATTTAGCATCCAATGCTCTAAGCCAGTAGCATTTAGTAAATGGTGTCAACTTACGAACTAATTATTGGTGCACTTTGACAATGGCTTCTGGCCATCCAACCAGTAGATTACCAGTTGGATGTGCAAAGAAAAAAAAATCTGCCCAATTTGATTGGTGAAGGTAGGCACAGTGTCCTCGAGAACTCCCACCATTTGTATAGTGTTGGTGGTAGGAAAATGCAATTGGAAAATTTTCATGCCAAAACACTCATGCTTGAGTGGTGTTGGCGCCTTCGTTTAATTCACACACATGCTTGGAAATCAATCCCTTGGTCCTCGTTTTTTCTAAACTTTAGACCACTAGCCCAACATTGCCAAAAAAAAAGGGAAAAATTCTCATTTGTGTTCTCTCTTAAAACTGGTTGGCGAGCTTCTTGGCATTTTTGGACTCTTGAATCCTACTGCGGTCTTTCGTAACCTACAATGAATCGGTGAATAAATAAACAAGTGCGAACGTAAATAATTAATTTGGCAATGTGAAATTTAGTGATACAATTAGTAGGCATACCTCCTGTCCTCTCCCCCTATACTTTGAATGTTGTTAAGACCATTACAGACGTACCGGTATATCCCATTTGTTTCATTTCTTAAGGCTGTGAGCATATTGCTAACATCATTATCATCATCAATTCTAGCCATTAAGAATGCCCGTCCGTTGTGATGAAGGTATTGCATGCTTAAATTTTGGATGCCTGAATCCCAATTAGATGATTCAATTGCTTCGTTTGCCAGGCATTTATAAGTCATGTCTGTCGGTAAATATTTCATTTTTTTGCTTTCCGCCATTGTACACCGGACGGCTTATGTCGAATTAAAAGTCACCATCATAGTAGAATATGAACAACACATTTCTATCTGACATGCTATCATTAAATCACAAAAAAATAATGAGGATATCAGTCAAATGTAGGTAGATTCAAAATGACAATTACAATAGATCAGTATTAGACAACATTTGTTTGTCCCTAGCTGCTATTGTTCATCAATCAGACAGTATTCCACCTATTCTCCTGTTGTTCATCAATCATCAAGAGAATCAATGTTTGCAAGATCAATATAAAAAACTATACAAACATAAAAATCCACTTTCACAGTCTCTTATTAAATAGAATAAGCAGTTTATAGTTTTCTCATGCACATTAAAAAATCGTGTGGAGAAGGATAACACAGACAAAACGGATTGCACGACCCACCATATCTCCAACCATTGGATTCAACAGATTCCTGAAAACCATTACACAAAATGATTCAAAAAATTGACGCTCTCTCAAACAGTTCTAGGGCATTAATGATGGAAGTGGATTTTCCACAGTTCTAGGGTTGACAAGAATGAATTAAGGGAGACTGGGTACTCTAACGATGAAAGTGGATTTTCCACAAACCCTTGAAACACAAAAACTCTTGTATAAGCATTAAAGAAAACCTGGTTTAGAGACTGGGTACTCTAATGATGAAAGTGGATTTTCCACAGTTCTAGGGTTAACAAGAATGACTTAATGGAGAGAAATCATGCTAACGATGTGACATTAGAGAAGATAGTGCAATAAAATGTGTGTTTAATGTACAAACCTACCTCTTAATGAAGTCCAACCACCAATCCACAGAAATATTTTATGGTTTCTGAAAGGGGGCAATCGCCAGACCCAAGTAGAGGAAAGGAAAAAGGAGGGTTGTGAAAAAACCACTATCGGGCCGAGATATAAAGTTTTTTCGCATAATGGTCGATATCGGCAAAGATATAGTCAATATCGACCATAGCACAAAACAAAAAAATAAAAATAAATTGGCCCCATGAGGTCCCCTACCGTATCCAACTTGAAAAGGGGTCCTGGCAGGACGTATAGGGCTCTATAGGGATTTTACCGGTAAATTCCTCTAAATTTAATGTAGAATTATTTATTGATTTTGGTTTAGATGTCTGACTACCTCCTAGTGAAAAAGTGAGATTTTCAACCTTTTGTTTGTGAAGTAGGGAGTTTCACATATCAGTCATCAAAGTCTGCGAAACATATAGTGCAATAAGAAACCACCTCCAAAATCTAAACATTAAACAAAAGGTAGATGTTGTTGTAACCCAGAGTCTTTGAAAGAAGAAACAGAATTTTACACACCATAAACTGGGCTGCGCACCCTGAGCACTTGGCTAAAATAGGAAAACAATTTACAAGGCACATGAAATAACAGCTTCCACATTCCTTACATTGGTGAAATATCCTTAATCTTATTTGAGGTAATGTAAGTTCCATAGAAAGGAGCCTACGTCATGACTTAATTTTGTGGGCAATGCTATTGAACAGTAATCAAAAGTCCAGGGTCTTCCAGCAGGCTGGAAGCCTAAGGAAAAAAAATTCTAATCCTCCTGGTAACTGCAATTTCTAATCCAAATATTTATTCTGCTGCTATTGTCCCCAGCTTTCGACCCAAGCCGTTTTAATTGTTTTGTTGCAGGGCTATGTTGATGGATTTCCCTGCTTGGTTCTATTTTGCAGTCATGCTACTGTTCTCGGAGAAATATTGCCAAGGCATTTTCCCATCGTCATGTACAAAACAGACAGTTGAAACCAAGAAGACAAGTGATTTAGAGCTATGTGGTGCCGCTGCAAGGTATCTTGCTTGGATTTTGAGTCCAGTCAATGGAATCCTGTATGATCGGCTAGTCTGTTTTATTGCTGAAATATCTGGATCTTGGACAGTGAAGAAGAGGGAAGCTGATAACCAGAAATCACAATGCTATTTGGATACATGCACCAATGATTCGAGCCGCTGGAGGAAACTCAAGAAACCCAGGAATCATAACAGCGTTATAAATGATTACAATGTGCATGGGATGGAACTCTGGCTTAAAGATTTTCATCACTACTATGTCCAGCATCACACTAATTCAAACATCAGTCATAGATATAATAAAGCATGCAATAATAGCACACGGCCAAATTTGCTATTTAGAAGAATCCCTTTAGGAATCATATGATTGGGAGTTCTAGTTGTTCAGATGACAAGGGGAATGAATTGCTGCTTCACTATGCTGCAACAGGTGAAATACTTATGTCAAATGAAACTAAATGTGCTGGAAACAATCACATAAAATGGAACTCTGATGAATGTGATAATGATCACCTGCATAAATGCTCCGATGAAGACAATGAAAGGAAGGGGGCCATTGCAGGTGCCTCTCTTGTGTTCAATTTATTTGATATTATTGAGGATATGTCGGGTTCTATGTTAGAGTGTGAAGATAGTCAACGTGATTTTGTTTGCCAGGTGAAGTGCAAGGCTGTCAAATACCTGGTTAAGTGCATCGAGAAGCTTCTCAAACTTCCAAATGATGAAGGGAGGTTGTCCATGTTTATGGATCTCAGCATCAGATTAGAAAGATGGAGGCAACAAGGAAGAGAAGTATTTGAGGGATCAGAGGTTTTAACTGATGTTATCAAGGACTTGCATTCTAAGATATCTCCATCTAGGGACGCTTGGATTGGTGGTGACAGCTTGCAGTGATAATTTTGATGGAAGCATCATTCGATTCTGTGCCTTGGTATTATAAATTATAATCCAGTTTCCATATGCTTGATGCTGCCAATCTACCTACGGTGTCCATGTACTTTTCAACCCACCTTTCATAATGTGGGTCCTGTTTTAATGTGGCGAAACCCAAAACTCATGCTGAATATTTGATCCTAACTGGGAATTTGGTGGCTGTCAAATGGCTAATTACACTGAAAATGTACAGGAACTAACTGGCCATTAAGCGCAGACTGGGATTGTCCAATCAATGTGATTTGGATTGTTTCCTCGTATGTACAGATTGATGTTCATATATAGCACATGAACTGTTGCTGCAATGCATTCTCGTGGAATCTTATGGTTGCTTGATTATCAGAATTTTCTTCATTTTGGTTCGGGTTATTTTGCTGGTGATTTAGGTTAGAAAAACACAATTCTTTATCATAAATTCAATTATTAATCACATTTTTGTTGTTGAGGAAAATGCATGTCCCATCTTTTTACAGGCTTGTGAAGGCAAACTTAGCAGCAATTCAACACTATGCCAAATTCCTGTTTTGTTCCGGAATTACATGTGCATCTCCACACAACACAGAAATATATCATTTCCATCTCTAAGCTTTTCCAAAAGCACCGAAAAGAAAATACATGAACAGGCTCTCAAATAACCTAAAGAAGAACCAAATAAGAGAGGAAAGAAAGGTGGTAGCTCTTAGTCATCTACTGCTGGTTTAAGGGTTGTGGCCATTCATCGTCATCTTAGCAGTCATACACAAGCACCCAGAAGTCGTGCCCGTGCAAGTGCCATGGATGTATCTTGCTGACATCCTCTGTCAGGGCATTCGCATTCTGAAGAATAACACCAATGGTAATATTAAATTTGAGCATATGTAAACGCCTCCACCCAGCGTTGAATTTGCATTCACAGGAGGCTTCACATCGTAGTAGCTTGGGAAGTTGTCTGGCGGCATTGCAGAATCAAATGCATTTTTGAGGCGGTATTTCATGGAACCTAGATAGGGTGTGGCAGGTAAGACGAGGGAGACGTTGTTGATGGCCCACTTTGTGTAGTCATTCCATGGAGGAGATATGGGAAGAGGAGAGATTGGGAGCTTGGAGGCAGAGTTGGGGTGGTAGTTTAAGATGGTAAGACCTGGTGGGGTCTGGGGATGCCTTCCTATCACGCTCACAGAGACCCAGTAGTTCATTGCCGGATTCTGATCTGTTGAAATCAGGACAGAGTAGCTCTCCCCTGAGTAAATATCAAGGTCATCCACTGCCACCGGTTGGACATAGTTTCCATCAGCTTCTACAACTACCATCTTGTGATTCTGCAGACAGATGAAATTGGAAGTTATTCATTCCTGTTGAAATTTGAAAAGTTGGTTATGTGTGCACATATTATATAAAATTGATCTTTTACATGAGATAGCCAACAGCAGTGACTAAAATGAGCAATGGACCTAATTTGTTTAGGAAATTGTGTGGCTTGCATGACACGGGTCTCTGGTTCAATCAAGCAGGGTAGATGTCAACAGAGAATATAATCTTACTTAATCTCTCCCCACAAATAAGAGTCGCAATAGGATTAATTGATGTGGGTTTCTTGCCCTCTCAAATGATCACTCAGGTTGGCCTTCCAGTGGTGTCGGGGATTTTTTCAAAGCACCACCGATTTGTTCTTGGCTTTTGATGCATCATTTCTTCCCAAGTCCTCATCACCTAAGCTGGGACTCACGAAGAGGCGAGGCTGCCATTCAGAAGGTGCCACGTCAGTCAGCAAATCACATTTAAGCTGATGTGCCACCTCTTGATTGGATGCCACACCTATCTATCTGGTTAGTCCCAGCCTCAGGTGATCCAAAACTCTTCCTTCCCGTCTCAGTGCAGGTTCCAATCCAGTTCCCATCATCCGAATCCTATTTTTTCTGCTTCCTTGTCGCTGCTCTACTCATATTCACTTATCCCAAAATCACCACCATTGCTTAGATATAGATTTGTGAAGGTAAAACCTTTTTGGATTCAAGTGAATCCTTTGTATTCCAAACCCAAGTGAGGCAATGGTTGAGAGTTGGGATCTATAATTGATTGAGTGGTGTTTGTCCATGGAGCCGAAAAGCTGAAACCATTACCTTCCATAGGAACTGACACACTTTGCGTGGAAATACTTACACGGGTGAAACAGGGTTAGTTGGTGCTTTTAGATTAGCCATGAATGAACTGTGATGGCCCACCCCCAAGCAAGGATCGATTAGGTGCAATATGTGGACTATTGGCTGGTACAGGTCATACAGCAAGTGCATGTGGTGTGACATGCAATAATTTCGTTTGGGACCTGTCAGTCTCACTAGTTCACTCGTTTATAGTGTGAGTGAAAGAAGAAACAATGCTGCATATGATTATGCATACATCTTTAGTTTTTGCAAATGCAAGTTTAAAAGGTGAGATTGGTCTAGAGACACAGGACACCCCAGTGGCAAGGATGTCTCATCTCACAAGGCAGCTGTCCAGGGATTGTATCACAGGTTGTGCATCACTCAGCCATCTATCAAAGGACAAAAAAAAAGAAAGAGAGAGAGAGTTGAGATTGGCCCCTCTTGGTATGGGATGGGTCCCTCCATATCTTGGACCTTTCATTAGGTGGGTCCACTGTGGATCAAGCAATCATCCAAACCGTCTGATTGGTGGCATTCAACGAGATTGGTTTTTGTGATGGGGACAATGGCATGAATTTCTTGTCTAGTTGGGCCTATCGTCCTCATTTTTTTGTGCCATGCACCTATACCAATTGTTCTAAACTATATGCGCCAATATACACTAATATTGATGTAAAATCCTTAACTACGCTAATTCTCATTTTCTGTGTGGGATCCTATGTTAGGGGCATTAAGGAATCCTCCAGCAAAATCCTAGGTTATTACCAAACATATCCAAAATATTGGACTGGAATGTATTGTGAGTAGGGCTAGGACAACCCAACGCCCATCCCTGGCCCGGCCGTTTTACAGCCCTACTATTATTCCTTTCTTGAAACTTGAAATTAATGAGGCATTGTACGGACGGATACCATTTCAAAGGAAAAGGACCCTGCAACGAGGACCATCTTTCTGTGAGCAGGTCGTTAATCTGGTGGGAGAAATGATGGTTAGAAAAGTCAAAAAGTTGCATTCTCATTTCATTAAATTATGAAATGCCATACTTTTTTATTTGACCTCTCTAATTTTCTCATATCTTAATTCAATCCTTCACTTCACTTCACTTCATTTTAATAGTAAAGTTACCAAAACAGCCCTAAGAGTTTTTGTCAAGTTGGATCCAGACTCCTAACATGTTTGCTTACACATTATTTTATATTAATAAATAATTAAAGCAACCCTATAATATTTATATATTATATAATGATATACACATAGGTTTAGGAAAATGTTGGAAAGAGAGGGAATATGAAACTTACTCCAATGGCCAAGTTGAGGGAGGAAAGTGCTGTAGTGCTGGCAATCCTGAGCCTGTAAGTCTTATTGGGAAGCACATGAAGAATGTAGGGTGTGCACTGCCTATTCCTTAGCTCACACATTGTCGATGAACCATTGGCAGAGTGTGTTACGAGTGAGCATTTGTACTGCCCTCTCCCCTTAATCAGCAGAGACTGCATCCCCAAAACAACCAAAGTCCGCACACTCTTAGCAAACAAATAATAATATAGCTTTTGAAGATTAATTATCTTTGTTATAACCAAAATGAATTTAAAACTTTTTTGGAAAAGCCATGAAAAATCAAGTGTTCTCTACATTGTTGCAAAATCCTAATTGTTAACAAGGCAGAGAGAGAGAGAGAGAGAGAGAGAGAGAGAGTAGCAATGAAAATTTCTCTTTAACATGGCCTAAAGAGAGAAAAGATAGATGGCAATGCAATTTTTTCTTAGAATCAAAAGTCGAGAAAATGAAGCAAAAAAAAAAAAGGTTATTCATGATTCGAATTAGTATAATTCAGCTTTCTCCATCCTTCTTATCTACATCCAAGTGACCCCAAAGTTACTTTAATCATTGGTTTATCTCATCATTTTAAAGGGTCCAATCCAAGTTTACCAATGTACAAGCTAATATAAAGAGCTTCTTCTTTGATATGACATGCAACTTAGCATGGTGGATCAATAATGAGTAAATTGGATTAGTTATATCCTAAAAATCAATTTTGTTTATGGTCATTCCATATATATATATATATATATAAATTCCCAGAATCTCCCCCATTTCGAAAGTGGTGCTTTTGCCTCTTTTAACATGACAAATAAAATAATATCATCTCAGATTGTAACTCGCATTGTCTCCAACTCATATATATGCCAATACTCTTCCACGTCCAATTGGCTCCCCAAAATGTGGGTCTTGTGGGCCCCTCCTAATTTGAAAACAAAGGTTCCGGTCCCGAAATGGATGTATCATGTAGGGTCCGTTTGACACTTTACTAATACAATAAAAGTCAAGTAAAGTCTCCACTTTTCAGATAAAATGTCACATTAAATACACTTTATTCAAAAATCTCCTCATCTTTTTCATGCAAAAAGTCAAAAAGCAACTAGTTTTATGCACTGCATAAAAAAAAAAAAAAACTCTACTTTTCCATATAAAAAGTCAAAAAGATTCCACAACAAACAACTAAAAACAGAATACCATCATAACCCACTTATATTTTATTTTTTTTTCAAAATCAATTTTATTTAACTTGACTATATTAATAAAGTTACCAAAGTGTCCCATAGGAAACCTTGTGAAGTTACCCTACGGGGATTGACAAATGATGATACTCTGAGGACACATAACCCGACACCTGCAGTTTTTTAATCGTAGTGAAAACCTTATAGGGAACGACTGAGGACACACCTCATGCCTTCCAACCACATGACTTCTAAGTCCAAACACAAGAAGAAAAGAAAAGAAGAAAAAAAGACCCCAAACTTCAAAAGGCTGAACAAAAGCCAAAGGTAGCTCGTCAGACCACCAAAGCATCTTATTCTCTTGCGTAAACGAAGGAAATGGTGGGACACTCTACACCGATTTATTGGATCCAAATCTCCTATTTGGATCAATCGGGGATGCCAAGTAGGGAAGAGGATGTCATCTTCAAATAAAGAAAAATATTTTCTTTCCCCATGTGGAACCTTCGATTAGACAGGGATCCGTTTCCCAATTTATTCACAATACTTTCCCTCCGCTGGTACCTAGCGATAATAACAATAATACAATAAAGACAAACGCTTGGATATTTGTTCTTATAACAGCATTCTACGTTCAAATGGTGGGTCCCAATGCAAAAGATCATGACTTTCGTAGAGATTTTACTAGTCATCCATCAAGTGTATGAAATATGAATTATGATCACCTCACATGCATTCTCTAGATGACTAGGACTCATTAATTTACACAGCAGATTCACAGCAATTTACTCTATTAGTTGGCTGAAGGAGTGATTTTAGGTGAAAAGGATAAGGTGAGGTGGAATTATCTATTACAAGTACTGAATTGACGGCTCAGATTCACATTTGGAAAATTTTTGTTACCTGAGGTTCACCAATCCAGCGAAAAGGAATGGAGGAAAGACCAACAGACTGCTCATGGATGCCTTCGTGCCACCAATCACTCAAAAGCATATTTAGTTCTCCATCATAGTGGAAGGGTTCTTTCTCACCATCTGCTACTTCCACTATCAGAGATCCATACAGCCCAGCTGACCTTTGCATCTCATAGTGTCCATGGTAGGAATAAGTGCCAGGCTGCAAACAACAGTAACACCAAGAAAGGAACAAAAAAATAAAAATCAATTTGGGTCTTTTCATCCTAACCAGATCCCACTAACTCGTAATAATAAAAGAAGTGAAATGATATGGAACCCCACGCAGAGAGAGGCTTATGTACACTTCTAATCGTTGGGACGCGCTTATGTTAATACAAAAAGCATACAATACAAGAAGAAAGTCTTCTTTGCTCGAACTAAGAGTTGAAAGTTGATAGCTTACCTTATCAACTTTAAACCTGTAAACAAAGGTTTCTTCTGGGTTTATTGCACGCTGTGAAATGGATGCAGTTCCATCTGCCCATGGTGTTCCAAACTGAAATATCAAACAAAGTTCATGTGATAAGAGAGAGAAGAAGTTTTGTTAGAAATATTAAACCACACTGAAATAACCCATCAAACAAACTACACCCTCACTGTGGATTCTATGAGGTTTTTTTTTTTTTTTTTTTTTTTTTTTTTTTTTTTTTTTTTTTTTTTTTTTTTTAAGCTTTTCATCTCTAACTTATTTCTAATATCTGTTTAATACCTGTCTGATGCCATGCCAGTGAATGACAACGCCCTCAGTGTGTAGTTTGTTTGTAAGCTCGACGACAATGGTGTCTCCGGCCTTTCCGCGGATGGTCGGGCCCGGAAACTGGCCATTGATTCCGATGACGACGTTCTCGACGCAGTCCGGAGACCAGAACATATAACCCACTTCCCATTTGAAGTGTCTGGCCTTAGAGGCCAAGGTGGAGTGTGGTAAAGCTGATAAGAAGAAACACAAGGTAATGATAAAGGACTTAGCCATAGTTGATGATAGACTAGGGTAGGAACCATATGATGAAGGTGGAATCATTCCTTTGCTTGCTCTCAAAGATGACTGACAAAATAGAAAAAGAGGGAGCTAGATCCTCTCTCTCTCTCTCTCTCTCTCTCTCTCTCTCTGTGATCAAGGCTCAACACACAACGAGGAATGACATGAAGCTTGTGTTCTTATAGATGAGCCCCAATCTCACATGATGTGAATTACAAATTTCTCATGTGCGGAACGTACCCATCCAACAGTGAGGCGGCCGACATAAAATTCAAATATCAGAAAATTAAAAATGTTCACTGTGTGGATGAAATTTCACTCTGATGATATTTTAGGACCACTATAAGATTAATGAATGTAAAATATGCCTACTTTTATAAAAGATAACAAAATGACATTTGATTTTACTAAACACCTGGGCTCAGCCCACTTTTATATCTATCTACTTTTATAAAATAAAACAAAAATGATATTTGGTTTCACTACACACCTGGGCTCACTTTTATCTATCTCTACTTTTATAAAAGAGAACAAAATGACATTTGGTTTCCCAACACAACTGGGCCCACTTTTGTAATATATTCTTATGATAAAAGAATAAAAGAAAACAAAATGACATTTGGTTTTACTACACACCTGGGCCCACTTTTATAATATCTATATCTATACCCAATTATAAAAGAGAGTAAGATGTAGTATGGTTTCACTGCACACTTGTCCAATAAAAAGAGAATAAGATGTAATAGAGGAGGAAATATAATGAGATAACGGAAAGAGAAAGAAAAGAGAAGAGAGAGTGAATCGGATGGATAAAGAAAGGGACATAATGAGAATTTCTTAATTTGTCTAAAATAGACTTTGGGTCAAGCTTGAATTTAGAAGGGTTTTGAGGATCCGGATCAAGATGACCTAGAAGACTAAAGTTTAGGAATTAAAAATATCTATTAAACGGTACCATAATCTCAAAAATCTAAAATTACGAAAAAACCCTCTAAATTTTCTGAAAAATTGCTAACTACCCCCTGCTATATCCAAATGAACCCGGATCTAGATTAAACTTGGCACACACAATCATAATAATTTTTTTAATCTCTTCTATTAAGAAGATGCTGATATTTTAAACGTAATAAAATTTCGTTTTAATACATTCCAATAAATTAAGTAATTTTTTTCGATTTCTTTGGTTTCTTTTTAAGGTAGCGGAGAAAAGAAAAGGAAAATGTGGATAAGATTGGAATTTATCTCAAATCAATATCTCAAATATTTTTTTTTTCCTCTTTTTTTTTTAATTTTCTTTTAAAATTCTTCTTATTCAGATACTACAAGATTTTCTTATTATCTTTTGATTGTGTCTCCTTCTTCAATTTTTTTTAATGTTGTAATAAAATCTTCGTTCTAAGAAAAATGGGTGCAACTAGAGTTAAGAAAATGATGATGAAGAATTGATTTTTTCTATCTCATTCCTGTTTGGGCCAAAGTTAGGCCCATTTGATAGCCTTCGTGCTCTGATAATTTTAATTATATGTTTGATTTATTTCTTGAATCTTAACTGCAGGCTTCCAAATAGTGTGTGTTTCGTGTTTCCTTGTGATACAACTTTGTATTTAGTTCTCACTCTATGTTTGGAATTTGAATTTGTGCATAGCATTTAAATGTAAAATTGATACTATTTTGTTATGTGATATAGGAAAATGGAAAACTCAAATAGAAAGTATCCTGGTTAAGAAAAACAAAGTAGACAATAACTAAAAGAATGGTGTTATGAGGCATGGAAAAGCTTTCCATTATCTGTCAGAATCTGTTTTCCTTCTCCATAGAGTCGAAGGGGAGGGGATTTTTTTTAAGCAGTACATGTGCTAATATTCAAAAGGCTAAAACTATAATCCATATTTGTATAAGAATCTGACATTTTATTTTATTTATTTTTCCTATTTTAGTTTATGTTAGTTAAATTCTTACACTTTAGACCAAGGCCTCTTCAATTGTCACCCTCCAAACCCCTCAAGAGTGGGATAAGACCAATGAGCATTCATTCGTGGTTCTCATTGAACCATTTTATTCTCTAATTTTTAAATTTTTATTCCATTTTTTTTTTTTGGTCTTTTGTAAAATTAATTGTGAGATATGATGCTATTAAATAATCATTTCAAAGGAAAACTATTTCAGATTTTATCATTCAGAAGTTTTTTTAGTCTTTCTTGGCACTATTTTATCCACCTCGGTTAATAAACTAAGCCAAGGTGGGAAAAACAAAAGATTTTAACTATGCACTATTTACTCCATTGTGTGGTTCATGGTGTACATACTACCTTTTAACTCTGAAAACTTAAATGCCATGTGCTTTTTCAATAATAAACCTTGAACCAAGACTGGATGAAAATAAAAAAGAAATTGAATAGTGTATTTTATAATGGATAAAAAAAAAGGAATCAAGTGTATTTTACTTACTACCTTTTAGTGTTCAATACTTAAAATTTTGTGGGCACTTTAAATACTTTGCCATCAGCTTAAAAATTAATTTAAAAGTTACGACAAAAGGTATTAGCTAGCCTGTTACTTTTGTTATTGTTGCTGGTGGCCAATTGGTGATTGTGTTATAATTCAAATGCCAAATTCAAAATAGTTTCTATTTATTTTTATTTTTATTTTTTGGTGGAACTAAAAGATACTTGAGTGTGGTATTTGTATTTGAAATTTGAGAGTTAAGAGTGTCAGAGGGCTTCAAGAGGTTTCCAGAAGACATGAGATTATTTTCTTTATACGGATATAACCCTTTATTATTATTTTTTAAATATTAACCCTTTAATCTTTTGTACACTAAACTTAAATATTTGTAATTTGATGTTCCTTCAGTTGTATATTATTGATTATGTCATTTGAAAAAGGTACAGGAACCTCCAAAACTTACAAGCACATCTCATATATACAGGTACTTTGTTTGCATTATTGCTTTATGTTTAGTTTTTTCGTTTTCTTTTTTAGTAAAAAGCAGCAATTGACAAAATATTATAAATAAGCAAGTGAAATGTACAAACTTAAACTCATTTTATGTCCGCCCTATTTTTTTCTCTCTTTTAATGAAAGTTAATGTTAAAAAAATTAAATATTCTTTTCCCTTTTGCTTCATGTGTTTGTATTTTATTTAGTTAGAATAATTGAGTTTTCAATCTAATGTCATGGTTGTATTAATCTTGATTTATACTCTTATTGGAAGAATAATCACAAGTTGGATAATGTGATAACTATTACTAAATATTGATTCTTTTATGATTTTAGTGATTGCTAAAGATAATTTCATTAATGAAATTTAGTGGTAGGTTTTATAGATTGTTATCGTAAAATTGTTGTTGTTCTGTACAATTTTTAATTTCTTACTTTACAACTTTTGTGAATTTTTATATTATAAAAGCGCATTTCAAGGGCATGAATATATTTATTTATTATTGCTCTTACTCATGAGATTTAAATTGAAAAACTTTGATCATTTTCTAACACATTTATTTATTTTATCATTGCAAGCTTCTTCTTGTTCTTGTTCTTCTTTTCATATATTTCAATGATCCTTAAAGGGAAAATGAGAATCTCATAGAAACTGCTTATTATGCTAGCGTTACTACTAACTTTAAAGTCAGTTAATGAAATGATCATTTTAAGTGTAAACAACTAAAATAAGTATTTGTTGCTGAGCTACAACAAATTCAGTTTGTCTTTTCTCTAATTTTTCTTACTTTGATCAACATTCCCATCTTTTATACATAACAAAGCAAAAGAGTTGATATAGAATACCTGGGTTACATTCTTATGTATTTCTTAATAGGAATGTCCAATTCTTTTGGCAGATTTGTATTTATAGTTTTTTATTTTTTGATATTTTTTCCTATGGATATCTCTATTTGTGAGCTTCTATTTAACTAAACTTCTATGATTACTTTCTATTATCCTTTTCTTATAGGGTCTAAAATATAGCACTTTGTATCAAGGAAAAGAAGATACTGACTCTTGGAGAGTTATTGCCTCTTTTTACCTGATAGTGGTCTGTCTTATAAAATAAAACAAAGCACATGTTAAATACTAATATTGATCAACAGTTGCTCTGCAAATTTTGCCCGTCAGAGTTCATATCATAGTTCTACCATTGTGGATTCATGTCGCTTGAAGACAAACCGGGTTACTTCATTATTCTTGACGGTTGGTGTGAGATGTTATTATTCTTTGTAAGTTAAGACTAAAACTACCTTCTCAATTTTAATATTCTGATGTCCTAAGATAGGATGTAATTAATTTTTTTCCTTAATATATAAAATCTGATTTTGTAGTGAACATATAATGTTTATGGTAATTAGTTAGAACGGTAAACTCATCTATGTTGCTTTTGGGGTATTAAACAAAGGTCTTAAAAAGCAGGGTTTTTTATGGTTACAGGCTTACAGCTCTAGTATATTCCAGATACATATAAAATAAAATAAGGGGGATTTATTACATTACCACCCTATTTGACTACGCAGATAATGTTAAGACCTGGATAACCGTTTCATTAGTTGGATACTGGTGATAAGGACAGGGAGGTTGCAGGTTGTTTCCCTCAAACTCAAAAGTCTCATTGTTCCATGTGGCATCCATATGACTAAAGCTCTGACCCGATGGAACGTCCATTTACTTTTGGAATGCATTGATGAAGGATGACATTCATGAATAGGATTTGTTTTTTTCTGAGTTATATTCTCTTCACCACCACCTTTGGTAATGGAGCCCCCACCATCAACCACCCCAGAAAACAATTCAAGATTTTTCTGCAATGTAAATTCATAGAGCCCTTGTCTGCCACTTTCAGTACTAACATACTAACATGACTAACTCATGATTGTGACACGCATTTCATATTTCTCAAGATGAGGAGCAGTGTGCCTTTCTCCTTTTCTGATTTTCTCAAGATGAAGAGCAGTGTGCCTTTCTCCTTTTCTGATTAGACCAAGGAATATCACAATTCCATGGGATACTATCTGATGGCCTCTTTATAAAAAATAAAGAAATAAATAGAGGGAGGGTCTGTAAACCATCATCCGCCAGCCTATTAATACCACCACTCATCTCTGCCTTTACCAAGGAAGAGTTATCAATTTTTTATATCGTTGTGTTATTGTTTTCAAATGTATAGAAAAAAATTAGTGTCAGCTGTATTTGGAGATTGCACGGGTCTTACAATTTACAATCACTTATTTTCTGTTGAAATTTTATTTTTAAATATATTGAAACTTCTACTGAATATTTTAATAACTTTATTTTTTTTAAGATTTTCTTTATGAAACTATGTGTTCGGTGCACTTGCAGGGCTCCACTAGTGTCGGTAAATATATATTAGAACGGAGGCGAATCACAGTTTTTATTACTGATGGCTGTGGATATGGAGACTTCGACACGCGGCTAGAGATCTATATTCGTTCTGACGATTGGGAAGCTCTTTGGATCTGTCTTACATATGGGAAAGGAGTGTATTCAACCTTAGGGCTCCCTTATATAGATAAGTTACAAAAAGTCACACTTACTCAAGTTTCTTTTGCCAATAACCCACATCCACTGATCATATCTGGGATTGTATTCCTAGTTGGCCAACACCCTGCTTGATCTGACTTGGGGCCCATGGCATGCGGTGCACACGATTTCCTACATTTACATGTTTATAAAATACATGGCACAAGGGAGTTGAACTACAAGTTTGCTTATAATACTGGGTTCCACTTTTAGTGGCTTGACAACGGGTCCTTATCTGAGTGGTAAGGAGTGTCAGTTCTCACCTGCTTATTCAGGATTCGAACTTTGGATATGCTACCTCTTTCCGCGTGTGCGTGCTCTCTTCCTGCTTGTGGGGGCTTTTTTTCCGTGCGTGTATGCTTTCTCTTGGGTCTTAGCCCCAATGCATGGTTGGGGTAAAAAAAAACCTTTAGTGGCCCACAATATGAGTAATTATTGTAAAACATTCTAATAAAATTTATTACAAAGGGAGTTGAATCACATGTGGTTGGTCCCGACCAAAAGATATGTGCATCCCTCTCAACGGAAGGATATCTTCCCGTTTCTCTTTTCATAAGTTAGACCATTTATGAAAAAAATCTCTCTTTCCATTTTATATAGTATTTCCTTACCCCGACCAGCAGATATGTGTGCCCTTCACAAAATGGAAGGATCTCTACAACTTGGACATAGGCCTGAGCCACGTATGTATCCAACTCTTTTTTTTAGAACTTCATTTGCAAAATTCAATCTACTTGAAAACTGGAACGCAGGGAGTAAACCTGTAAGTGCTGCATTTTCTTTTGGGTGGTGGGCTTGGGCGTGTAATTAATTAACTCTTCGAATGAGTTCTTCCTACTGTCTTGACAATTACATAGCACTAACAATGAGTTTTGGTACTGCTGTGCTTGAAGATCTTTGACTTTTAGATATGAACACCTTGATTTTGGAAGGAGGTGCCGTAGTCAAGAGGAGAGAGAAGATTCTTGGCTGCGGTGAGTGCGGTCTATAAACGCTTGAACCTGCCATTGAGGATGATTGTGATAGGGGATAGTCTAGGCCCAAACCCATGTATTATATATGTTGACCGGGTATTGTTGGTTGTACCAAACCTATAGTCACTTTACCAAGTCTGACTATTTCATTTGTTTTTATCGTCCAAGATTTTCTCACTTGATGTAACTATATCATAATATATATACTCAAATATACTTATCCAATGAAATCAATCAAGATTTGAATTTTCATAAGATTATCATTGTTTCATATTGACAGCTATGAATTGAAGGAAGACTCACACATTCCATTGCCTTGGTCGTGCATTGAGAGCGGCAGGGTGTAGAAGGCAATATCAATGATTAAATTCACGAAAGAAGGAAAAATAAATAAATAAAGCGAATGAAGTTGACAGGCCAATACATTAATTGCATTGAGGAGAATAAAAATAAGGAAAACTATGGCAAAAATCCTCATAGCATGCTATAAGTAAGGAGAGGACCCAGCAGGAGTTTAGAGACGGGAGGGGACCTCTGGGTGGGTTTCTGTATTTTATTTTATTTTTGTCGTTTAAAAAGATTGTCGTTATCGACCATATTACTGTCGATATCAACCATTATGCGTAAACCATGATTGAAAATATCGGCCGATACCGGTTCATATCGACCGATCCGATATGACCCCAAGATATCGATATCGGTATCTCGGGGCCAAATATCCTCAATATTTCGACCCATATTGGCTGAGATATCCTTCATCTTGGTTTTTCCAAGATCTCGGAAAATATCAGACGAGATCTTATAAAAAGTGTCAAAACCTTATTTTTTCTATATTTTTCTCCATCTTCATCTTCATCTTCTTCTCCTCTCCTCTCATCTTCTTACTCCTTAGAGCAGCAACCATACTCCATCACACATCCCTCTTGCATATTTTCAAATCCCACATCTATTTCTTGAAGAAAATATTATTTACGGTAAGAGAAATTCAACTTAAAGGATTTTATTATGTGTTTTTTATTTTTAGATGAAGCATAGAAATCATTGGCTTTGTCACTTGTGTTGTGTTCTTCATTTAGAAGTTAGATCTACATATTTTCATGCTAGATTTACTCATACACATGATTTTGAGTTTTTTTTCAATTCTTTTATTTTCGGGTTTTTTAATATTTGAATTATAATATATCATTTTTTAGGGATTTAATCATAAATATATTCTTTTAATGATTCATGATCATTGTATGGTGTGTAAATGATTGATCTACATACTTTTATGCTAGATCTATATATTTAGGATTTTGAAAAATAATTTTATTAAATATTTATTTTTTCTAAAAATAATTGTTGTTACTTGTTAGAATATTTGTGGTACCAAAGGCTTATTAATATTTCTGATTTTAATATGTCATATTCAGGGTCTTGAATTTCACAACTTATTTAATGATTGAGTTAGTATTAAATGATAATTGATATATTAACTTTATTTTCTTATATTTTACATTGATAAATTGATCATGACCATTAATAATGGTTGCATTATATGAAATACTTGAGAAGACATCGAATTGCGACACAGACAGGACTCATAACTTAAGGTGACTGAGATTTTGATTTCTTATTGTTACTAATGAAAAAAATATCTTTTTTCCAACATTTTCTAATATTTTGAATATTTTTGCTAATTTTTTGGATTAAAAAAAAATTTCACACGGTGACGACCATGACGCACTGATATCCGCGACCGATACCGATATTATATCGGTCTTTCGGCCCGGCCGATACCGCGACCGAGACTAAAATTTTAAACCATGGCGTAAACCATTTATTCATCGCCCTGAGTCTGCATTTCTTCGTTAGACCTTCTTTATCGACTGCAACATGTGCTCTGGCAATTTTCCCTCTCAGAAAACACCTCAAAAATTATTCAAAATGGTGGTTGGATTCCATTAAAATGTTGGTACACATAATAAACACATTCCTATATTGCATTATCTACCATAAAATGTCATCAGTTTGATTCTTTTTCAGTACTGACTTGTTAGAAGCCCTAGAACTGTGGTCTGAACCCTAAAAATGTCATTTGAAACAATACTAGTTGTCCAATGTAAATGCATATCTGTATGTCCCAGCCCGCATCATATGGTTTTATGGATGGTTAGAATAGAGATGGTGGACCCCATTCATCTGGGGGAGTTCAACTTAAATCTATATCTCTATTGGAATCTACTTTGCCTTTGGTTAACCACAGTCTTCCAAACTACAAATCCT
Organism: Camphora micrantha; assembly: GCA_003546025.1. Lineage (NCBI taxonomy): Eukaryota > Viridiplantae > Streptophyta > Magnoliopsida > Laurales > Lauraceae > Camphora > Camphora micrantha. Next base: position 75,726,366 of record QPKB01000002.1, read on the forward strand.
AATTTTAGAAAATATATCAAAACAAGTGTCAAAATCCCCATCCATGCCAAGTCTCCTCTCTCTTAACTCTCCTCTCTCTCTACGAACTGACCCGCACAAATTCCTCCAAAAAGAACCAACTTCCCAATTTGTAACTGCTCTCCTATCTACTACTACCACTACAGTTACAGAGAATAATAAAAAAAAGAAAAAGAAAAAATCGAGTGACAACAAAAGAGGATAAGGAGAAAGATATAGAAGGGAGAATAAAACATAAGGAGATCCCATCATTTCCAATCAGCGATCCTGTTTTTATGTCATGTTAGTATATCTCTCTCCCAACTTCATTTTTCTTTTATTTATCCCGATTCTGTTTCATAATCTGTTGCAACCCTGTAGCTTAGATGAATTTCTTATATCATTTGATGATTTGGGTTACCTTCACACATGCATGGTAATCCACATCAAGAGCTCTCCATCTCATCCCAATTCCAAGTTTGGGTTGCTAGATGTGTACTGGGTCTAACTGCAAGCTTGTGATGAATTAGAGACCCAAGCATGATATCAGACCCAGTAATTTATATTTTGAAATTCTTTATTTAATATATTTTTTCTTTGAAAGAAAAACACATTTTATTTAGCTATCTTCAAATAGAAGCTTACTTGGGAAAAAAAAACAGAACTATATTGACATATGGACCGGGGCATAGAGTAAACAAATTTCAACCGCAGTTAGGGGTTTAGATAGATAATTCTGCGTTATCTTTTTTTTTAGTGATATAAGTAATGTTATAAAGCCTTTTAATTGTGATATGTAACTCATTGACACTATTATTCAAGTATGATTTATATGTTTGTCGTACTTTTCTAAGTATGAATCTCTAGCATTGGGTCCCTGTATAGCACGAGGTTTCATAAGTATAATGACTTGATAAAAAAGGGATAAATAAATATAAAAAAAGAATCATCAACAAAAAAGAAAATAAAAAAAATATATAATGACCATATCCAGAAAACAAAACAAATAAAATAAAAGGAGAAAGACCCAACTTAGGTCAAACAAAAATAATAATTAAAAAAAAGATATATTACACAATATTGACAAAATGAACCTTAATGATAATACTTGTAGCTGAAACGCACTCTTATAGAAAGGACAATAATATAAAATAACTAAAAAAAAGTTTGAAAAATTTAAAAAATACCCCAAATACAAAAACAACGTTTAACAAAATAAATCCCATGCTAACGGGCGAACAAATTAATTTTAAAGAATCAATGGATACAAATAGGTAGGATTACTTCTGCAATAAAAGCACAACCTATCTATCCAGTCTAATAAAAGGTTTCAAATTAAATATGTTCAAGACATTGTGAACACCGTGTTATTTAAAGTAAATCTACTTGATTTATTCTTTTATTTTATTGTGAATATGTCTTTTCTTTATTTTTTTTCTGCATGTGCTCGAGCTTCATCAAACCCCATTTACACCTCACCTAAAGCTTAAAATATCTAGAAAAAAAATATAAGGATCAAATTAGCAACAAAAAGAAGGACTCACGAGTTTACTAATTAATAAGTTTATTAAAAATAATTGTATTAGTATGTGCATTTGGTGGTTTTATGGTCCGTGCATAGCACAGGGTTTTGCTAGTTAAGACCCTATTGTAAGGGGAACATAAGTGAGAAGAGAACAGAAGAGACTATCAAGAAGTGCAACAACGCTTGTGAGAGAGAAGGGATATTTCACACATTTTAATTGCGCTATGATTAATGGTTTTGGAGCCTTCCACAAGTGTTATGGGGAACCACTCAAGTATTATGAAAGTAAAGAAATTATTAGAAAAGTCGTTCATCAGGACTAGAAACTCTTCTGTGATTAAAGCAAAAGGTAAACCTTATGATTAATGCAACGTGTTTTTGATGAAACATTGTACTCACTTGATCTTGTTAGATTTATGATAAGGTTCAGCAAGTTTTTACAATGCCCACCTATGTGTCGCTGATAGGTAATGGGCTTAAAATTCGATAATACAGAAGGGGTTGTCACTGTTGATTGAACTATGTCTTAAAATGTGATCAACCTCTTGACAAAAAGGAAATCGGTCGTCACTTCTGTTGCAGCACCCTGGAAAGCGGTTCCCTAAATGCAATCTCTTGCAGTGTCTACTTTGGAGAGATAAGAGTATATTCTGTCCTCATTCCTCAATCTAGGTATGGACCCACTTTCTTCCTCAATCTAGGTATGGACCCACTTTCCAGAATGATTGATAATAAGTTCTAATGGTGTTGGATCTGATTATAGTCAGATGACCTCAATCGAACCCTAGACCCTGACCTGAATTTGAACTATTTGCATCCCTAATGCAAAAAAAAAAAAAAAAAAAAAAAAAACAATGAAACTCAAATATGCCCAAGAATAAGACGCGGGTTGGCTTTAACCTGAACCTGATTGACCCAACCATACCCATATGTTTCATTGGGTTGGATTGGTCGAATTCGAGTTCGGGCTGCACTCAGGTTGAAAAAGGCTGAGCCAAATGAAATTCGGTTTAGGGTGTTGGGCTCAATTAAGTCTTTGGACAACCCAACCTAAACTCGAACCCTTGTTCAACGACTAGAGTTTTCTCTTGCGATATTTGGGAATTTCATCGGATTGTTCGCAAATTTTTTTTTTATTGTTGTCGTTGTTGTTGTTGTAATGTGAATTCAGGACTGAAGGATTTTTTGTATTTACAAGTTTTTGTTAATTATCTTTTAATTGTGGGCAAGCACTGGTAATGTTGGGTTGTGGGTTGGACGTGTTTGGATCCGTTACAGCCACGGGAGAAATACAATAGTCGCTTTGGGTTGTGCCGTTGAGGCCTCGTTTAGAACGTAGAAATAGGGCTGGGTTGGGTTGAGACTGCTTATAGTTCGACTGGCTGGGTTAGGGTCAACTGGGCGGGTTGGGTGGAGCCTACTTCTGCTCCAAATGGACTAGGTTAGAATCAACCCGACCCAAGCTGCAGCCCTAAAATATAGCCCAAAGTAGACATGAATTGTAGATTGTATATCCCAAACACAATTCGAGTAGAATTGGGTGTTCCTTTTTTTTTTTTTTTTTATTGTTAATTTTACTTCTTAAAAGGCATGTTACAGATGGGTTAAGCCCACGAGATTAAATAACCCAGCAAATTGTCCTCGGTTGTGGCTCAGCTCAGGCAGGGAAATCAACAGCCACATTGTAGTTGGGCTCCTCATAGGGTCTGGGCCTGAATATCTGGCCCAATGAAGGGGTTAGGCTTGGACCCAGAATGCTCTAGCTTTCCGGAGTTCATTTCTTTGCAAGAAATAGAATAAAAAAAGAGTGAAATAAAATTTAATGATTACATTTTTTTTTAAACTAAGAATCGTGCCAGCAGAAATTGCAAGAGATATAGATAAGGATAGCTTTTCATGGGAATTTATCAGTGGGCCCAAAAAAAGATTCTACAGCTATGATCCTTTGACTGTGGGCCAGCGGTGATGCAAAGAGGTTTTAATGATGGGATGAATAACATGTTTTAGTTTAGGGGAGACATTGACTGAATGTGGTTATGTGGCATCCTCCATCTCATCATAACCAAGTACCAAACTTGGTTCAGAGCTAAAAACTCCCACTGTGCATTTCCAGGGCGCATATATGTTTGTTGGATTGATACTGGCTTGCTCTTTGATTTTAAGATTCTGTGTTTGATTGATCATAGATTGGCCCACCCCCCTACTTTTCATTTTTTTTTTATATTTTGTCCATTAGACTGAACACTGTTTAAAGGCAGTTCAGCTCATGGGGGCCCACTTTTGATGGTAGGAGTAGATTTTAATGATAAATGTTTTTGAGATTCAACTTATCAGTTATGGTGATGGATTGATGATTATGAGATTGAGCCTCATGCTAGATTATGGAATGATAAGAGAGTGAAAGGGGTTGCACTGAGGAAAGGTCGGTCCAAGTGACCTCATAAGCTATAACTTCACATCAAATCTGCTGATAAGAGAACATTGTCTTCATATATAGTATATATGAAATAGAGATAATCATGGCTCCGTATGAGGATATCCAGGCCTGGCCCAATTCAGAAATACCAGCCCATGTCCACCCCTATCCCGACACGGGCCTTATGTGTTGGCTTGAGTTCGACTTGCCTTATACATGTTAGGCCCAGCCCTCCCATTGAAGAATCAATCAGGCCATGCTTTCTATCACTTGTTTAGGTAAGGGAAATTTTCAAATTAGGCCTTAGGTTTTTGCCTTATTTCAAAAAATGACACAATTTTTAAAACTTTTCAAATTAGTCCATAAGTTTTATTTAATTAAGGCCATTTGGTCATTTAAAGGTATTTTTATGGGATTTCTCTCAACTTTTTAAAAATACATGAAGTACCTTCATTTAAAGCCATGCCATGGTTCTGACAGCCACTACATTTAGCCGATCTCTGTAGAAATGCTAGTTTTTCTTGATCACTATAATGCTGTCAGTGAAAAAATTAAAGAAAATATAGAGGAAGTGAATGGGGTTTTATTTTATTGAAGGATAATTTGGATAGTTTAAAAAAGTTGCCGGAAAATAGTTTTAAATGGATAAATGTTCTTAATTGAAAACTTTATGAAAAACTTAGGGACTGATTTGAAAACAATTTAACACTTGTGTCCTTTTTTAAAATAAGGCAAAAACTTAAGAACTTATTTAATGTTTTCCCTTTAGGTAAAATAGTCACTAACTAAACTCTATGCATTACCTTTTCCAGGTGGGTCTAGCTTGATAATTTAAACCCAGCCCATATATCAGATGGGCTTAGAGATTAGATCCAGATCCGGCTCAAAGAAGGCTGGTCCCCTTGAACATCCCTAACATGGACCCAAGGACCGCGGAGTACGATGATTTAGTAGTCCGGCCGACTACCAAACACACTTTCTTGAATATAAAACCGCTCTCGGCTCTCTCTCGTTCTCCACCAAACCTGTCCGAGGATCTTCCGTTCCCTTCATTTTCAAGCGAAAACCAAACGGGATGATACAAATCCAAGAAAGCTCAGATTAGTGAAATCTCATCAGACTTGTCTGGAAAAAAGTGTAGAAACGAAGAAGCATGTGGGAATCGATCTGCCTAACGATAGCTGCAACAGCAGGCAATAACATCGGGAAAGTTCTTCAGAAGAAAGGAACTGCCATTCTCCCTCCTCTTTCTTTCAAGCTCAAGGTCTGTTTTCTTTGATCTGGGGTCTTTAATTCCAACCCCCCAATCTTTTGTTTTTCATTCTTGTTATTGTTATTATGATTTATACCATCTGGGTGTTTTGTAATTGTCTTGTTCTTGACAGTTTTTGATATGGGGTCTTGATGATTCTTGGGTTTTTTGAGTTTGCCCCACTTTTTATTCTTTTACTAATGTCTGCATTTATCATTTCATGTTTTTGTGACTTTTCAGAATCTGGGTTATTTTGATTGCTGGTTTTGGGAGTTTTCTTTTGCTTCCTGTTTATGAATCTTTGAGAATTTCTTTCCCAGCTGCATGTTCCTCATTCATGGTTTATTGTGTTCTTTTACAGGTTTAGTGTCAGGGGTATGGATGATTGTGATATATTTTCTTATTTATTATTTTATATCATTCATCAAATGCAATAAATGGTTTTTCTTTGAATAAAACATCATGTGGGCGGGCGCGAATTATTAATTAATTTGTTCTAATTTGGATCTTGTGAAATTCAGTTAGGGTATTGTTGCTGTATCCTTTGTTTGTGGAGCCGCCCAAACTTTTGGGACTAGGGTTATGAGAGCAACAATTGGGAGTCTTAGGTTCAATCCCTAGAAACTTGTATGAAACAAACTAAACATGAATAATCAATTGGCGTGACGTTTTAATCTCGGCCTTTTAATGCTTATTGAACTGCCTCTTCTATTTAACTCATCAAACTGAAAGCCCGAATCCTTTTGGAGTGGCTATAACATTAACTCTCCAACTATTTTAGAAGTTGTCTGCCAGGGTTGGCTCTGGTATTGGATCTGATTTGTGTGAGCCACAGCTGCAAGGAGAGAACTCGAATTGGAATTCAAGGGCAATGCCCACTTTCACATCCTCTTCCTCTCAATCTAACTCATAAGCTCTGTACTTGACGTCCGGACTTGATCTACATTAGATTTGTCCTAACCTGCAAAACAAATGTTTCGTCTGAAGCAGATGAATTGGCTATCCATATGATGTTGAATTTCATTCGATTGTGTGGAGCCATTGCAAACTGTTTCCCAGCATTAATCTGCATAATCTCCCATGCTGGCTTAAATTCTGGGTCTTTGTTGAAAAAAAGGCCTTTGTTAAAATCAGTCTGAGTTTTTGTACAATGGAAATATCTGTCAACTATTAAGAAGTGCAGTCATCATATTGTGTCCCTGGAAAAAGTAGACAAGACATATTCATCACACGATGCTCGACTTTTTAATTGACAAGAAATCTCACCTCACCACATTAGTCACCAAAACTACATTTATTGTCCATTGTGTAAGAAACAAATGTGAGGAAATTCATTTCTTCCTTGAACTCGGTTTTTTGGCTGATCTTTGCTTTCATTGGTGCTAAGGTGATTCTAGTACTATCCTTTATGAAAGATGTTCTTCTGTCCATCATGCTTGGTTTTACAATCAAATTGCCATGGTCAACCTACTAACCTGTGACTTGTGAGTACATAGGGACAGGATCACACCACAGAGTATTTTAGTAATACTTTTAGATAGAAAGGAAAACTAAGCACTTATCTAAAAATTTACAGTAGCCTCTTTGTTAAGCAATAGAAGCCTATAAGGTGTTGGATGCTTGTTGGGCTCTTACCCAAATCATCAGCAACTTCCTAAGCATATATATAATGATCCAAAAACTATATGGTCTATCATGTGAATATTCAGTTTCTCCCTCTTATTTGGAGATAGTGTGAAATCATTTCCTCCTCCATGGTGTGAATTCAGGAGTCTACCCATGCAGAAGAAGACACGGCTTGACCCTGAAACTTCTCTAAACTTCTCTTGCATTTTTATTCACCTTTCAGAAATTCAAACACGTGTATCTTCTAAGTCATTGATTCTTGGAACCCACATATTCAGTGATAGTAAATGTGAGAGAAATTTCTAATTAATGTTGACCAGTAAAATAACTCAAAGAAGTCAATTATTGGTTTTTGTAAGCTGGCTTTTTGGTATATTTCTAACAGACGCTTACTATTATTTATTCAATTTCAGGTGATAAGAGCGTATGCATTCAATAAGGCATGGATTATAGGTTTTCTTATGGATATAGTTGGTGCACTATTGATGCTAAGGGCTTTATCTCAAGCTCCGGTAAGTTTAGTCAGTATCAAGCTGGCCTTATATTTCCTATTGTTTCATCTTTAGCTTGAACATCTCATTATTTCATTCATACCTCATGTCAACAGATTCTTGTCTTTCATTGTGCATGTTATGCATGATGTCTGTTCTGTAATATATTTTGAGTTCCTGATTCCATGTAATTGCATAATATAAGAGGAAACGGTTTCTTTTGGGATTTACTCTGTGTGCGTGCGCACGCGTCTGTGTATAGTTTGATCAACATCTCTTTTAATAGGATTCATGCATAAACTTGTAATTATATGTTCCTCTTGCTACCAATAAATTCCATGATTTTTTTTCAAGGATAGTTTATGGAATCACTCTAGCATTTTAAAAGAATGAAGCATCAAGCATGTAGCTGAATTATAAGTACTGTGTGTCATACATGTGCTGCACTTCAAAGGTAGTTGTGACTTGTGACAATAATGACATCATAAGAAAGCATTGTCGATGGAAAATTTTGAAAGTAATCCTTGTTGATTATGGCTAGAAGTAGAACAATTTCTCCACCATGCACTGTTGAGGGAGTGCAAGCCTCAAAGGCCAACTGATTCTTGCTTACATCTCTCTCTCTCTCTCTCTCTCTCTCTCTCATTGTGTTAATTGAAAGCAATTTACGCAATTCTTACTACTAGAACTTTGAGTGTTGGTTGGATGTTGATCATTTAAAATGGCATGGTGCATTACCTAGAACTAATTAGTTGGTTGCTTGTTCTGCACTTATTAATGTTAGTAGATTTCTTATGGCAGGTATCTGTTATACAACCAGTCTCTGGATGTGGACTAGCTATCCTTTCTATCTTTTCCCATTTTTACCTGAAGGAAGTCTTGAATGCTCTTGATTGGGTCGGAATTGCTCTTGCTGGTATTGGCACAATAGGTAATGCAAGTTCTATTTTTTGCAAGTTTCCTTTTAAAGTTTCAGTTATTCATTTTGATCAAATAAAAAGAAAAGGAAAAAAAAAAAGAAAAAGAAACTAATGATATTGTCTATTAAAACACCATTTTATACATTACTAAATTAATCTAGTACAATGGCTACAGAACATGGGTGAAACTTAAGTGCTGATCAGTATGGATCATGCGCACAAGAGAGTTCCTTTTTTTTTTTTTTTTTTTCTTTGAATGGCAAGGTGGTTCTATAGCTGAAAAGTCTTGAATCCATGAATGAAGCTAATAGCGGGGTTAGGGTGATGTAGTATGTGTTGGAGATTTGGGTCAGATCCTCACACTGCCCCTGGAATAGGGCTTCCTCCTTTAATGGAACGTTTAAATAAAAAAGAAACTGAATAAACATACAGCTCTTGAAGTACACATTTTCCAACTCGCCTGGGTTACTTTTGTTCAGTTCTATACTAGTAAAACCCCATGCAATGCACGGGACATCGATCCACCAAATGCACTGACTAATACGAATTATTTTTATTAAAATTTTTAATTAATAGACTTGTAAGTCCTTTTTTTTGTTGCTAATTTGATTTTTTTTCCAGATGTTTTATTCTTTACGTGAGGTGTAAACGGAGTTTAATGAAGCTCGGGCACGTGTAAAAATAAAAAAAATAAAAAAAAAACATATATACAACAAAACAACATAATAAAGCAAGTAAATTTAATTTGAATAACACATGGTTCACAATATACACATTCGTATGAATTATAGAAATTAAAAGTCACTGAATTGAACTTGTAAAACGGTTACATTAACCTCTAGAAATCCAAAATATGTACAAATTAGAACACAGACAATATCAAACAAAATATTCATGCTGACTATTTGAAACTCCATCTTTCAATTAGGCCAAGTGGGACCATACAGTTAAAAAGTCTCGTCAGGCAACTACATTATTGTGTAATATAAATTTTAATTTATTATTAATTTTTTTGTTTGACCTAAGTTTGGTCTTTTTCCTTTTATTTTATTTTTTTTTTGTTATGGGCGTTAAAATTTTAAATTCTATGTTAATTTTTGTTGATTAGAAAGGGTTTTTATTTATTTCCAATATTTTTTATATGGAAAGGCATTAAATCATAGTATATTTTTCCCGAGTGAAAAACCCTAAATATGCTGAGATATATACGTTTTTTTGGACTGTATTTCAATTAGGCCAAGTGGGACCATACAGTTAAGAGGTCTTGTAAGGCAACTACTTTGTTGTGTAATATAAATTTTAATTTCTTAAACATAAGTATGGAATGAAAATTTTAAAAATATACGGTAAGAAAGATACAACAAAGGATAGTAGATCTTGAAATAAAAAAAAATAAAAAATGTACAACTCATCTTGCCTTCCATCTATTTTGATATTTTTGTATGAAGTATGAGAAAAGATTACCTTTTTCTATGAAGATGATGTATTTGTTGCTCCTTTTTCCAGCCTTTTTCCAACTTCTAGTATGAGGTGTGAGGTGCTCTTTTTCTTATAGCTTTGATGGTCTGATAATAGTTAACAGCAGATTTGTAAGTTTTTTTTAAAAATAAAATCAATGCCTCATCTTGTATAAAAAAAAAAAAAAACTATTAACTTGATCTTATGAGGTACATATGCAAAAAGGTTGACGTGTATGGCTTTCCAGAAAGCATCTCTTAATAACTGATGAGATTAAGTTTTAAATTCGTGGATAAAAATCTATAAGATGTTTTCATTAAGAGTGGGGTCATAATGCAAAACCCCGTCACAGATCAGTTACGTAGTGGGGTTATTTTATCATGCATTAGAAAAGTATCAATATCAATTCATGAAGGATACGTGAATCTGAATCAATTAAAGATATGTAAATCTGGATGACCATTACAATTTCATTTTATCATGCATTTTTAATGCACCAAAAGTAAATTATACTTGATAAATAACATAACAATATCTGTGACTTACTTTCACATCGTTTTCATGATATTTGTTTATTTATTTATTCATTTTTTCTTTTTTTTTTCTTTTCATATATGTCTTAGAGTTTTGATGAGTTCCAAAAAAGAAAAAAAAAATTGCACTGTACATTTCAAACTTTGGTATCTTGCAAGTTACAATACACTTTCCAGTGTATTTAGGTAGCTAAATTATTTTTTATTAGCTAATATATTAAGATCAAAATTGTAATTTTTATCATCATGTTATTAAACTTTCTCCTCAATTTGTTTCAAGGCAGGACTAAAAATATAATTAAGATATTGGAGGCAACTGAAATGATAAGGTAAAAGCTATATACTTTTATTCTTATATAAAATTTATATTTTTCATTTATTTTAAAGTTTTGATAAATATTTCCATTTATATATATATATAATTTCTCAAGAAGAAGGGGATCATAGCTAGTAATAGCAGTTCTTTTAGAGTCGTTAAAAATAATGAAAATACAGAACATTAGCACTTGAAATGTCCATAAATGTCCGAAGACCACTCGGCTTATATTCAAGTTTATGTTGGTTGGGGCCGCTCATGAAGATATTTTTTTTGCCATTGTTAAAATAGATTGAGTTGCAGGGATATTGGATTGCAAATAGAGAAAATAAACATTGAAATGGTATAGTCAGAAGTTAGAGAATGAGAAAAAGTAGACTTTGCCTTTCTTTTTTGGCTTAATCTACATATAAAAACTAACCCTTGCAATTCCCGGAATTCGATTCACGCTGTATAATTGGAAATCCGTTATTTTTTTTTATTATTTTTTTTTTTACAAATGATACGATCCTAATCTGTTTTTATTGTGATATTTTTTTTCCAAGGGCTTGTGCCTAGAGAGAGAAGATCGAGGGGGGTTACTCTCTTACTTGCTTTTACTTGCTTTGAGACTGACTACGAAGTTGGTTTCTTTATGAGGAAGTTATGGGGTCACTTAGTTTATCACACCTGGGTTCCAGTATCAACATAGTTCGTCTATGTAAGATTATAAATCCTACATTCAGGGAATCAAGATCATAAATCCTACATTCATTGTAAGATCAAACGCTGTTGGGCCCATCTCGCAAGGGTCCACCACCTACTGGGTCGCCTGTGGGTCCTCCTTCTAATCTGCGGATCAGATGGGTCATCGGGTGGCCCACCTGGGTCCCGGCCTCAACGCAGGAAAATCAGTATCTCTAAGATCATATATCTTATATGTATTATCAATGCCCAGGTGGATTCAAGGAATGCACGATACTTAGTTATTTTTTGTTCCCCCTGATAATGCATCAACGGGTATTATGATCTCAAAAAAATTCGATGATCTCGTTGATTCTTAATTTCCCCCCGATAATACATCATCTACATCCAACATTTAGAGAATGAAGTTAATTTATTATCATAAATTACCGCAGGTGAATCAAAGCAGTAAGTTGGTTTATGTATTACCAATAATATTTTTTAATTCAAGGAATAAGATAAGTCTGGGTCATTTGGAATCAGTTGGTCTATGTATTATCAATACTTTTTTTTTTAATTCAAGGAATAAGATAATTATGGGTCATTTGGAATCAGGAATCCAGACCACATTAAAAGACGCATTTCCACATGAATAATGAAAAAAGAAATACTTTACACATTTCCACATCAGTTTCAGTCTTTCTTTCCTCTGGGTCATGCTGATCACCTAATCAAAATTAAATCAAATAGTTTTTTCTTAATTATATATTTGCCTTAGATGTAATCAATCTTACATGGGAAAGCAATGTTATTGTATCTTGCTAAAAACACTTCATCTTTCTAAAAATACGTCCTCTCCCTCTCTCTGATCAGACGGTGGATGGTGGGCCAAACAGTGCCCACCTCGCACGGGTCCACCACTTTCTAGGTCGCCCATGGGTCCTCCTTCAGATCCATGGATCAGATGGGTCATCGGGTGGCCCACCTAGGTCCCGGCCTCAAGGCAAGAAAATGAAGTTTTTGGGAAACACTATACTGTTTGGATTTCTTAAGTCATCTAAAACACGTCCTCTCCCCTCTCTCATCAAATGTTGTTGGGCCCACCTCGCACGGGTCCACAATCTACTGGGTCGCTGTGGGTCCTCCTTCTGATCTGCGGATCAGATGGGTCATCGGGTGGCCCACCTGGGTCCAGGCCTCAACGCAGGAAAAACAGTATGTCCATATAAGATCATATATCTTATGTATTATCAACGCCAAGGTGGATTCAAGGAATGCACGATACTTAGTTATTTTTGGTTCCCCTGATAATACATCAATATCAACGGGTATTATGATCTCAAAAAAATTCGATGATCTCGATTCTCGATTTTCCCCTTGATAATACATCATCTACATCCAACATTCATGGAATCAAGTTCACTTATTATCATAAATTACCGCAGGAGAATCAACGTAGTAAATAGGAAAATCAGTTGGTCTATCTTTTTGAGGAAGTTACGTGGGTCGGTTAGTGAGAGTGGAGAGAGAGGAGAGTGGGGGGGTGGGGGGGGGGGGGGGATACTGACACCTGGAGCCATGTGGTTAAACAAAGGGAAGATATATTCCCTTAGTAATATATATAGATTATTCTGAATAACACTGCTTTATGTGTGATTTTAGATTCTGTTTTCTTTCCTATCCAGTGGGGTTTTTTTGTGAAATATGATGTGTCCTATATGGCCTATTATAGCTCCCATATACAAGTCATTATATCTTTTTTTTATGGTGCTTTCCAGGAGTAGGTGTTGGAGGGGAGGTGCAAAAAGCTTCTGCAGTTTCTCTTTTCAGCCTGCCTTTACTGGCTTTCATTGTTGCCATCTTGTTTGTAGGTACCATTTTCTCTGCACCATCTGATCTTATTGTTTCTTTTATATTAAGAAAACTGGTTTCAGAAGGTATCCTAATCCTTTTAAAAAATCTGCAATAGTGTACCAAGTTTTAAATTTCTTATTATATCAGCAACCATGGGACCATTCCTGAGGTAAAACCTTCCAAGACTAATGCTCCTTAGAAGCATAAACCTAAAGAGGTGCCATTTCCATTTCAGACAGAATTTCAGTTGCTTCTGTGATTGTACAGTTACATGCTTGATCTTCGACAACATTAAAAAGAAATGTCATAATCAAGCTTAGGGTGTCCCAGCTTGCCTCTTGTGGGCGTTCCTTTCTAGGGAAAGGGGCAGATTCCAAATCTGTAAGATGAACTCTGCCTTCTAGGTCTTATACTTGGACTCAGGATGCAACTTGGGCTGGGTTACATGGGCTTGAATTTCTTAGTCCGAGCTTGATCCTGAATTAAAAAACTGAGCCTGAGCCCGAATCCAAATTATAAATCAGGTCCAAGCCCAGGTTAGCATGTCTAGATCTTTTGAGTCCATTAAATTAAATCTGGACCATTCATCATATCATCATCATCCAAAAAAGAGCAAATGACTGTTCATTGTTGAAAATATCAACTGATGGCAGGCAATTCTGGGAATGATCCAGATTAGTGCAGGCCTCAGACTGATCTGGTTGTTCAGTCTGGGCTCCCTTTCTATCAGAAATGCTAATACAAACCTAGAATTTGAGACATAAAGAAGATGTTTGTTCTTCACATTATATCCTCAGATATGGAAGAATCAATATGGAAGATGACTGACAAATCAACTCTAATGACTGATGATGCTTCTTGGTCTCACTTTCATCCTCCTTTCTTTCACTATAAACGATGCACTATCTTTTAGACTTGTGGTATGGTATACAATGATGCAAGATCCATTCCTTCTATTATAACTTGTGTGCCTGGGCTTAACACAGTACCTGAGGCTCAGGCCGGAGGGTGGCCCAAATTTCACTTGGACTTTGAAATTCAGGCCCAGGGCCTATTAAACCCGGGCCAAATTGCTGTTTTGGCTGGGACGGGCTTGTCCTGGCCCAAGTTGCATCACTTGATGGAACTCCTGGCAGATTCTAGGTATATAAGATGCACTTCAATGGATACCTTCTAGAACATTTTACCGGTCATTTTCTGCATAAACAGTATGATTTTGACAAACTTGAAGGAACTCCAAGTCTTGTATTACTCTTCTCAATATCTGAGTATTTACTTTGTCATACGTGGCCTCATAATGGTTTTTACTGCCTAAGCTTCACTATGGCTCCTTTTGGCAGTGCAAGCGGAAAGCAGTTTATTCTTTTCCTTTTGATTTTTGGATATTGATACAATTGATATGGATACAATATATTTTATGTTGGGAATAAAATAATGTTGTAACACTGGTTTCACACTTGCAAATTAGGTCGTCCTCAATGGATGGCTTCGCATCTACAGACGTCATAGGCGAGAACAGGAGGTGGTGAGGAATTCTTTTCTTTTGTCCATTTTTTCTGTTGGTTGGCCAATCATTTTTAAAATTTTTTTATTTTATTTTATGTTTCAGTTTTTCTATTTTGTTATATAGTTTTCCTATATCTGCTGTCCATGGCACCATTTGACATTTTTATACATCACATGCAGATACAATCTGAAGTAGTCGAGGAGATTATACTTGGCTTGGAAGCTGGGATTTTATTTGGGTACTGTTGCACTTCCGTTACTCGTAAATTCTTTAGTATCTTATACTTTTATTTGTTTCTATCTCTTTTATTCTTTGCTTTGAAAACCAGGAGTTTCTCAAGGTGTATGTTTAACCTAAAATGCCTACTATTGTGGCAATTTGCACCATTCTTGTATTTTTCATATATCTTGATGTTGCTTATGGAACTCATACTAAATGTTACAGATGTGTCCATATCACAATTTGGTGAGTTTCTAGGGTTTTGAATTCACTTTCTATTTACATAAACATTTTGTTAAGATCATGATACCGAGGATGATTAATTTAATTTGCGAATGATTTACCTGAAAAAGGAATGCATATGTTAGTAAAATTAGTGCTTCCCTAAATGGCTAAACTTCTGGTTGAACAATTGGAAAGTGCCTATGGTATCAACCATGAGGTTGGGGTTGAGTCAGCTCACCTTTAAAAAAGGTTCTATGGGGTTTGATTTATTGGCTAGTGTACAGCAGTGTGAACAAATCATGTACAATGGTGTCTTTCATTGGCTTTGTCATTTGAGTCATTCCTCAGCATATTGGCTATCCCTTGTTGGCTTATCAATTCCGTCCTTTGCTTATATATATCCTAATCTCAAGCCCAATTCTCTTAGTCACTGAAAACAGAAAATTGCTATGTTTAGATGGCGGAAATGATGGAATGATTGAAGTGCTGATTGAGGGCATGAATATGATTACTAAAATTGAGATTTCAGGGGAACATTAACCCAAGTAGCCAATGAGAAGGAAGAATTGATGGGTTTGATCATCTCTCACCATTAATTCTTTTGCACTATGTCCAGCAAATTAAGACTGCATCCTCCTGCATGGAAACTTCACAAAAACTGTATAGGTGACACCATGACACTGGTTAAATTAGTCATGCTTGTCCATAGGTTTAATGTAACTTGTCCATGTTTGATGGTATATCTTTTTTTGGCCATATATCTTGTTCATTTTATTTTTCTTTTCATCTTTTTTGTAATACCTTTTTTTATTAAAAAAATCGCACAGAAAGAGTAGGCACAAATTTACCATTCTGCACTATAAAACCTAATGGTGTACTATTGCATACATTTGCAAAAATGTATTGCTATTGTTAACATGATGTATTACTATCATGTCTTGAATCGAATTGTGATCTTAATTGGTGAAGTCAATACAGATTTATATTTTTGTAAAAAATTTAATTAGAAACCAAATATGTGGTGGTGTTCAGTTTTAGAATCTTTATCCAATTGGAATTGATTTTGTTTTAGTAATTCATAGTCTTCCATGTGTTGCTTGCAGGCTGGCTTCTGTAATATCTAAGATAGGGTTTGTGTTCTCAGAGCTGGGTTTCTCTAAAATGTTAGTTCCTATGTGTATTTCAATCAGTATATGCTGTAGTGGTACCGGATTTGTTTACCAGGTATATTGTGCACCGAACTTGTAGTTTGACAGTATTGTTTGATTTGAGCGAATGGATTTGCCTGACACTTTAGTTGTTCCTGTTTAGTTTAAAAAGTATAACACGTAGAGAAGAATAAAGCTAATTTTTAACTTCCTGTGCAGTGTGGGGTGGTGTCAAAATTTATATTTTTGTATAATTTATTAGATGGAATAAGAGCTAATAAGGCTTCAATAATAATGATATGTATTATATATTAAGCAGGTTGGAATATAATAAGGCGTCCATGATGATATGTAGAACTTCCTGCTGAGTGGTGGGACCCACTTGTGTGCATGCCAATCATGAGGAGGTAGTGTGATGGGGACAGGTCTGATTGTGGATAAGATTTTGCCCAAAAATTATCTTAAACAGATCGGCACAACCATTAATTTAGTGGCCTTAAAGTTAAATGATAAGTCCTTTCTTTTTATGAAATGCAATCCACCGGTGCATATGATTCCTATTAGTGTCAAATGAGTGTGAGTGCCAATTCATGAGTTGGTGAGTTTGAGATGGTTGGATTGATGATTGGTGGTGGGTCCCACATGGTGCTAAAATTGTTCGTCTCACCTGATCCGTGACCTATCAACAGAAGGAAACTCTTATATCAATTGATATCATTACATCCTTATTTCATGTCAGTGGTCAAATTTATTTATAGACTTGAATTGATGATGCAGGCCCTAGGGTTAGGGCTTGTGTGGAGACGTGTCAAAGCACGCTGATAGGTATGTGCAGACACCTTTCTTACACAAGGACTCACCTCCAAGGAATAAAACCCACAATTCTATCAATTGAAAACTCCAACATCTTTTCCTTTCAACTGTCAGTGCTATTATATTGTTATTGTTGAGCCAACATGAGATATTGGTTGCTACATATTGATCATGAAAAATGCCGCCAGCATGTCCTGTTTTAAAAATTGAGATTTATTATTAATAGATGAAAGTTATTTTAAGAAAATGGAGTGTTCTAATTTTTATATTAGTTTTAACTGTGTACTGTGAACAGACACGAGGTTTAAAGCACGGTAGAGCTATTGTTGTGTCTACATGTGCGGCTGTGGCGTCGATTGTAACTGGTGTTGTTGCTGGTATCCTTGCACTTGGAGAACGCTTGCCTTCTACTCCACTTTCTCGCCTTTTGCTCCTTCTTGGATGGTAAACTCATGCATGACTATTTTTTCTCTGTATATTCTATCTCACGCATTGATTCACTTCGACTCGTTTGATGTTTTTAGACGGTTTGTTTTAAACTGGCTTTGTCAGATCATTCACTATTTTTTACTCTCTTTTTTTTCTTTTCTATTTTTGAGGTTTGAGTCAGTATTACTAATTGAAGAGATCGGCCTAAAATCTTGTAGTTTCTAATGGAATGTCATCCTTAATCAAAAGCATTGATTACAGATTATGTATAGGCTCATGAATGTGATGCACTGATTTGTCCTATTCTGTATGAGTCTACAACTCAGGAAACAGTAATTCTTGTTTGTGAACTGATGAAACATACCACAGACGATGTTTTATCTTCCAGATCAGAGAACCTTTGTTGTCCAGTTTCTGACCTTTTTTTCTAGATTGCTCCTGTAGTTCTCTTTTCCATAATCACCAATTGGTAGGTTAAGATTAGATGGCTAGGATCTGCCAATCTAGAATATTTTTGGGAATGTTGAATCCACAGAATCATGGGTCCAACTTTTAAAGAATTGTGCATTGAGATGCTTTTAAACATTCATGTATAAGTCCACAAGGGACTCCATGGTTCTTATGAAAAACTCATTTAGCTAGACCATGTTTTAAAGTCAAAATGTTAACATTATGTAGATATGATTTTCACTGCCAATTTTGTTTTGTTTATGAATTTAGGGTGCTTATCATTGTTGGGGTCATTCTACTTGTTAGTTCAACACGCTTGGTGAGGTTTCTTCCGCGGCCCTTGCGTGGTTTTCTACAGAAGGGCGTCGAGAAGAACCTCAGGCGATCTGGTTCAGTACGCGTTAGAGATTCAAGCCCAAGTACAGTCATCCAGGCAACCACATTGCATCATTTGATAACATCTCCAGCGAAGGAGAAGGCTTGATGGGAAGGGTAACATACTTAATAGGCATCCTTATTCTTTCTTGGCAAATGCATCTGCATGAAACTGCGGGGTGGTTTGCTTCTCAAAGTGCACTTGCTAGCAATCTAAAATTGGAGGATATGGTGTTTTTCATGGTCGTTCCTTCAGTGAGACCTCTTTTCTGTAATATTTTTTTTGTGATACTCTTAATACAATAAAATCACCCTTCACATGTGCATTATCATGGTGTGTTTTTCGGATGCAATATATTAGGGAAATTTCTACATTTTTGTGAGTTAGTTTTTTATTTGAAATCAAAATTAAAAAATAAAAAATAAAGTTTGCAGAAAGGAAAATTGCCAAGCAAAACATGTCTAAACATCAATTTAGCTTTTTTTATCTGAAACGGAAGTGCTTTCATTAGGTTAAGGATTTGATGATGACGATGGCTTGATAAATTTTGTTTAAACTTTAGTGAGTTTTCCCCTATTATGGCCTAAATCGTTTTTTCTCCTTAAAATAGTTTCATAGCATTACCAGATGGAGGGTTCTAAACATTCAAAAATAGTAGGTGGGCCCATTTGAAGAAGCCTGTCAAGAGGTGGGCTTAGGTTTGTATAAAGTATGATAATTTTGGACTCATTTAAAGTATTTGAATATCTAGAATGATGGACCTAGTAGGAGTATGTTTGCAGTAGCAAGGTGCAGGCCCTATTTTGGGGCGGCCCAGGCTGATTTGAAAGCTCCCCCGCCCATAACGGTTTGTAAGGTGGGACTGGAAGGTTTTTTCTTGGTACAGCTGCCCTTAAAATTGATAGTTTTTAAGGAAAAGGTGAATTTTAAATATTTTATGGAGAGCTGTTCATATAAAAATGATGCATCTTGTGATATTGCAAAGGGCGATACGTGTAATATCATGCTGTCATAGGATATCACACGGTTCGATGCCTGTGATATGGCTATCACACTAATAGTTTTGTAGGAAATGCTTAAATTTTTACCGTTTACAGGCGGATGTTAGATCTAAGAAAGGTTGTATGGACACTATCTTTTTTTGTTTTTTTTAGCTGAAAGAGAGAATTTATTCAATCACACAACCATTTAGAAAACCATTGTATTTATTATGTAAAAAGTACAAACCCACCCTTGTTTTGAGCCATTTAGGGCACAAAAATCTTAACATTGTAAACACAAGATGATTCAATCCAATCTCTTATTAGGATCAGTTGTTGGGCCACTGCCTAAACAACAGAAGCTAAATGGATTTTGGAAGGATGCAGATTGAGAACAGGTGGGCCCCACAAGAATCTTGTTTCTGCTGGTAGCTCTTGTTTCTGCTGGTAGCTTATACCTTTTCATCTTCCTATCTAAATTAGCTTTGATGGACACTTTGTGATGGGGGCTTGGTCCCCCTCTCTTGAGGAGGACACCTAAGTTTCATAATTATCTTATATTTTCATTAATTAAAAAAAAAAACTCAATTAAGACTTGATGACTTTATCACTATATTTATTTTGTAATATCTTTTTTTTTTTTTTTTTTTTTTTGCTATCGGAGGGTTCCCGACCCTTTGGGCTGGACTAACCTCTCCTAGCTCAGAGGAAAGCCGGGTAAATTTTCATGTAGCCCTAGTGTGGTAGTGCAGTTTCAAACTTACAACCTTCGGGTTCAAACCGTGGTCCTAGGCCAAAGTGAGCTACCCCTTGGGGTTATTTTGTAATATCATGAAAAGCTTAAGCTAATTAAACTCTTAGAAGTAAATAAACCCTTTTATTGAATGATAATGAGCTAGGATCTAAAGAAATAATCCATCTTGACTTTTATATTTTACATTTTTGGTAATTATTGAAATAACATTGGAACATATCTTTATAAATAAACTATTTTTTAAATATATTAAAAATGTAAAATAAAAACAAAATTATAATGATGCAGCTATTATAAAATATCTTCAAGAAAACATCACAATATTATTATAAAGACAAACTCAATAAATCAGCTACAATCATCCCATGGCCACTTATTTTGTTTTCCCCGTTGTTCAACTACTTCAAAACTACATGAATATCATGATTCTTTATTTGTGTTTCCTGCCTTTTGCTCATTCTGTTCCTTTTGGTTACCCAAACCACCCTTCCTTTTTTCAACCTAAGCATGATGCAGACACATCCACATATATTATTGCAATAGGTCTCTACTTTAATTGATTTAGCATCCAATGCTGTAGGCCAGTAGCATTTAGTAAATGGTGTCAACTTACGAACTAATTATTGGTGCACTTTGACAATGGCTTCTGGCCATCCAACCAGTAGGTTACCGGTTGGATGTGCAAAGGAAAAAAAAAAAAAAGCTGCCCAATTTGACTGGTGAAGGTAGGCACAACGTCCTCGAGAACACCCACCATTAATTTGTATGGTGTTGGTGGTAGGAAAATGCAATTGGAAAATTTCCATGCCAAAACACTCATGTTTAAGTGGTGTTGGCGCCTTTGTTTAATTCACACATGCTTGGAAATCGATCCCTTGGTCATCGATTTTTCTGAATTTTAGACCACTAGCCCAACATTGCCAAAAAACGGGGGGAAATTCTCATTTGTAATTGTTGGGACCACTAATAGTCACTTATCTCTATTTTTTTTAGAATGTCCATTGAATATTATTCTTCTAGATGACTAATCTACCACATCTTACATTTAATAGACTCATTAATAAGATAGTTAACCCCTACACTTTGTTTTGCACAGGCCAGTATTCTATTATGGTTGTTTTTTGAAGTTACTTTTAATTATTACTGGAAATAATTGATTAATGGAAGTGGGTATTGGTCCAATAAGCTTGACAATGTCTATTGAACATTTTCCTGGCGAAAGCAACCATTACTGCTTTTCAATTATTTTTCTTTACCTACTAGGGAGTCTAAAATCAACTCCCTTGACCACCACTAAAATCAATGTAGATTCATACTTTTATAAGTTTGGGCTTGGGACTTGGGTTATGTTCATAGGCAACAACAGTTTTTTCTGTCAATGTGGGATGGGGTGAAAATTAAGTGACATTTTCTACAACCAATTGTGTAGTTGACCCAATTCTCCTTTTGGGGTTTGGGAAGGGCAGGTACTGTGGAGGAATTATCAGTTAAATTGAACAACAAAAACAAAATGTACAAGAGGATCAATGCAATATCCATCAAATGATCACTAGTATCTGAATTACAAATTAAAGCAATTGAAAAGGGACCAGTGGAAAGGGACTATTTATTGCTAATCCATTCATGCACTTCTTTAATGGACTAGGGCTGTATTGGTAACATAATTATCAAGTAGAGATATTTGTGGAAGTCAAATTTAAAATCATATAGAATTAAAACAATTGACTTAGAATAAAGTGAATATTCTTCGAAATAAATAAAAATAAAATCATATGTATATAGAATTAAAAAAATTACTCAAACGAAAATAATATAAAAAAACCAACACAATCAGTATAGAAATTCATCCATAAGGGCTAGTTTGACATTTTACTAATACAATAAAAGTCAAGTAAAGCTTTCATTTTTCAGACAAGATGTCACATCAAATGCATTTTATTCAAAACTCCCCCATCTTTTTTATACAAAAAGTCAAAAGGCAACTACCTTTATCCACTAAAATACAAAAAGACTCCACTTTTCCATACAAAAAGTCAAAAAAATTCCATAACAAACAACTAAAAGCAAAATACCATCATAACTCACTTATATTTTATTCTTTCTTCAAAATCAACTTTATTTCACTTGACTCAACTAGTAGAGTTACCACAAACTAGCCCTAAGACATCAGTTGTCACCAATAACAATAGACATTTATAGAGAAAAGAAAAAAAATTAAATTAAAAAACCTCTGGTATAAAATATAATAATATGACTTGAACCAATAATCCACTGATGATTCATTGATATGCATCTCCCATTTCTACAAACATGCCCCATCAATCCCTGAGGACCACTAGGGACTAGTGTGTGCATGACTATTTATTAGAGAGTAAAAAAGGGTGACCCTACCTGAACTTTTGTGGTGCTATTATTAGGTATGACGTGGGTCAAGATCTAGAGTTAGATTTGTGTTGGTCCGGAAGTGATACATGAATGTGAGAACCCAAGGATCAATCCTTGAATTGAATGAGTGTGAAACCAAGGTAAAGGCGGAAGGTGAAGGCAGACCCGATAATTCTTCCTTGGAAGGGTCACATATTAAAAAAAAAGTGTATATAATTATAATTTTCAACACGAGGGCTTTTTTTTTCTCTTTTGAGGGGGGGGGGGTGTTTTGAAGTTTTGATTTTGTGGGGGATATGACCCCTACCAGCCCCTTGGTTCCGCAAGTATGTGCCAATACCACATAACCATGAGTATGTTGGCCTTATATGAATATCATTTTATGAATTGGCTGATAATAACAAATTGGGGTTTTGACATATCAGTCCGCCTTAAATTTGGTTTTTCCAATTTCATTACCGAAATTTAGACAACGTCATCAACATTTCTAATTTTTTTTTCTTCAAACCCCATTATATCATGAGAAAAGTATATATCACATAAACTTATAAATCCTATAATATCATGGGATTGTCCCATGATGTCATGATTTTTATGCAGCATCTTAGAGAAATTTTTTTTTCTCAATGATAGAACCTAAAAATTGGTCAGGTGTGTATTCATTTTTCATAAAATATCATTTTTCCGTTCAATAAAAGTCAAATTAGTTTGGTAGTCGTAGAAAGTGTATGATACCAAAATTGATAAATCTGATATCATGGGATATGACAAAGAAAAAAAGCTGAAAAAAAAATTGACCCATGTCGTGATATTTTTTTATTTGGATTATGAATTTGAAAAAATAAGTTGAAGGATGACTAATATGTGGAACAAAAAGTCTACAGACCCCGGGCTTTTGTGCCCGGGGCTCCCATGGCACAAAGCCGGGGTCTGTAGCACGGCTGTACGTGGAAACCCCTATCTAATTAATAGATGAGGGCCCATGTCACCCTGTTCGTACGGCGATTAGAAAACTATATTAACTATGGGGTGGGTGTGGGCCTAGGTTGTTAGGACTCCCATCAATTCTCTTCTTTACTGAGAGCCTAGGCTTCACCACCTGCGTTTGAAGGAAAACACTTCTTATGGAAAAGTGAAATCAGGAAATAATCACATTCCTCCTCGTGAAATCGTATAAATTCCGCTTCGATAAAATCAACAAACAAAACAACAACAAGACCGTGTCATATGTGAGTGACAGGGAGACACCAATTATATCTTCTTGGGTACTCTTTCCTTTCTCTCTCTCTCTCTGACATTTTACCTTTCCTCCTTCTCCTCAATTCCTTTTCGTCTCTGATCTGATGATTTTCATGGAATCGATGCATGGACATTGATCGATCCATGTCGATTGTTTCAGAATAACAGTTTTGAAGAATCAATCGGTAAGGTTTTCTGCTACCAGATTTTGTTTTGGCCTTGGCCTTCTTCTTTGTAGATTTCGGTTTTTTAGGGTTAGGGTTTGGGTTTCCTTCGCTGCGCAGATTCTGGAGTTTGATGATGGAGCCTCGTGTCGCGAACAAGTTCCGACTCGGTCGCAAGATCGGGAGCGGATCTTTTGGGGAGATCTATTTAGGTTTTCTTTTTCTCCTTTTCTCTCTGCATTTCTTCTTCTTCTTCTTCTTTTCTGATTTTCTCGCTTCAATTCCATGGTTTTTGATTGCTTGTATCGTCTTTCCTTTGTGTTTGTATTTGAATCCTTTTCCAGGTACAAACATACAGACGAACGAAGAGGTCGCAATTAAGCTCGTAAGTATTTTTCACATTTCTGACTTGAGATTAGAATTTCCTGAACTCTTAGGATATATGTTTGTGTGGAGCATTTTTTTTTCTGTGGAAAATGAGAATGTTTTGCAATGGGAGAATGGTTTTTCTGTTGTTCTCTGTTAATGATTTCCACATGATTTCATTTTCGATGTGAGGGCATTTTCTTCACTTTTTGACATAAGAGGTGGAACTACATTTTACCATGGAAAAAGGTTTCAATGCACCAAACAAGAGAGAAGTTGAAACAGTAGAAAATGAAGTTTCTAGTTTCAATTTCTCTTGCAAAATGAATCAGATACAGTTCAAGAAAAGAAGAAAAAAAAAAAAAAAAGGTCCTACACGACCATGCCCTCACTTGGCCTTGTCATTGATTTCATTTATTTTATGTTTGCAATGATTGATTATATTTGTTTGAGGTGCTGTCTTTATAACAACATTTATGTTTTCCACGAAGTACTGCAATACTAACTTTTTCATCTTTGAGACTATCAAGGTATTGCTATTTTGTTTCCTAATTTTGCAGTATCCCACCCGTTGCATTTGGATGATCACCAATTTGACAATGCCAGAGTTTTGTGATATAAATTAGGCTGTCCAAAGTAATCACAAGTTATGTTTCGATAATGAGGAGGTTAACTTGAGAAAGTAAAATTCCATTGGCTTGTGGGGAAGTCAGAACTAATTTAGTGTATGAGATAAATAAGGACAATTTTATTTAATTTAGGATAGAATTGGAAGCGTGCCTTTGACATATTAAACATGTGAAAGTGTACTATGAAAGATTGGATAGAGAACTGAACCATAGGCAGACAAGAGCCCATAGCAATCAAATAGGGAATTCTAATTGCACCATAGACAGACAAGAGCCCATGACACAGTGGAAGGTGGTTCACTATCGCAACCTTGAAGTTATGGACTCAAATTAAGTTGAGAGAGAGAAAAAGAGAGAGCTTGTCATTTTGGATTTCTAAATCCTACCAGCATAGCAACTCAAGACTAGAACTCTACTCTGTTTTCAGAACTTAGATTCTAAAAGATTTTGTTTCTTATTCCCCCTCAGGAAAATATCAAGACAAAGCATCCTCAACTATTATACGAATCAAAGCTGTACAGGATATTGCAAGGAGGAAGTAATGAAATTTTTTGGTTCTTCTAGTTTAGCATACAATTTCTTGCAAGTCATATTATCCCTGTCTATTGTTTATTGATCTTCATTTTATTTTATTTTTTTATTTTTGAAAATTTCCAGCTGGAATCCCGAATGTGAGGTGGTTTGGTGTTGAAGGTGATTATAATGTTCTTGTGATGGATTTATTGGGACCAAGCCTGGAAGATCTTTTTAACTTCTGCAGCAGAAAACTGTCATTGAAGACTGTTCTCATGCTAGCTGATCAGATGGTATGCTTCATCTATTATCGTCTAAATTATGTCCTATGTGTCATATATATGTTTGTACATTAATAAAAAAAACATGTATATAACATGGTTTGACTTGCCATGTTTTATGTTCATGCTATTTGCCACTAGATCAACCGAATTGAGTTTGTCCATGGCAAATCTTTCCTACATCGTGATATCAAGCCTGACAATTATCTAATGGGCTTAGGGAGGCGTGCAAATCAGGTATTTTTTTTTTTTTTTTTTTTACTATAGTATTCTCTTCTTGCCATTTTTTCATTGTGGTGTAATATTATCATTGCACTTGCATATAGGTATACATGATTGATTTTGGCCTTGCTAAGAAGTATAGAGATACTACAACCCATCAACACATTCCTTACAGGTGAGTAGTGTATATTTTATTTATGGAAACATGAGTTGGCTTTATAGAATCTCAAAATATACATCCTGCGGTAGGTAGTTTTATTTTGTGATGCCCAATTGGAGCCTTTCCATGTTATTTAGAAATTTTTTTGCTTTATTTTTGGCAAGAATCTAGTCCTTACAGATTGTGATCATGAGATGAAATCATAGCTTTTCCATCATAGTGTACTGCTCATTGGTTGAAATATCAATCAATAATTTTATTGCATTTTTCCATTATAATGCATATTTAGTTGATGTTTTGAGTTGGGTGATACTCCACATTAATTCAGAATACTGATCTTAAATCATTGCACATTTGCACTAAGCTCACCTAAGACCTTTGATGTTGAGCTCTTCCATTTGATGACATACTTGTGACCTATGATGCCCGGATATGGACACCGGCACGGATACGGGACACAGGAACGAACGTCCGATACGTTAACTTCAAAATTTTAGGACACGGATATGGGTACGGCATTATTAAAAAAATATAAATGTAAATATTTAATTGGGAGTTTATTTTAAATGGAATATTTTTTTTTAAAATTTTGTTGAAGCTGTCAAACTGGAGAAAAGATCTTTAAAGAATAAAGAGTTTCTTATTTTGCTGCTGTTTATTTTTAATATAGCTGGGCCAAGCTGGACTTGATCTCAAGCCCACAAGATGGGCCTTGCCTCACTTGAATTTGGAGTGGGGACACATGGACATGGGCCTTGCCTCACTATGAAATAAGAGTGGGACTGTGGGATGTAGGAGACACGTGATGCTTGCCTTATTTGAATTTGGAGTGGGGAACATACCCACGTGACAGAGATGATGGTGAAGAAAAGATAGAAGAAAAAAATTGGAGTGGGAGACACGTGACAGAGAAAAGATAAGAAACCGTACTCTCTCTGCCCTTGATGAGAAGAGAAACATGAGAGGGAGAAGAGGGAAGGCAACGATGATGGTGGAGGCGAGGAGATCTTCTCACTTGATGGTGGCGGATGATGGAGATGGGAGGCGGCTGTGGCGATGTCGGTGCAGGTACGCTACAAATTTTTTTTTTTTTTTCTCTCTTCTCTTCTCTATGTTTTTTTTTTCCTTCTCCTCTGGTCTGTGAGATGGAGGCGAAGGGGAAGTGGTTCAGCAAAGAGTAGGGGCTGAGGTTGTGGGTGGTTGGGGAAGCTGGATTTCCTCTATTTTTTATTTTTTATTTGTATAAAATACGAGACAGTCATATCCCAGTTTTTTGCACCTTATCCCTACCGTATCTTGCGGTATCCCGTACCCGTATCGTACAGTGTCTGCACCGGTACCATGAGTGAGTTGCCGTATCTGGGTATCATAGCTTGTGACACTCCAAGAAAACCGACCTTCCTGAATCTTTGTTCAAGGATAACCCCTTAAACCTTCATCTTGAGTTCTGTCACCTTGGTGAATGTGGAAGCTGACAGTTTTAGCATTATCCCGGGCTCAGGCTTTGAGGGGAGGGGCTTTTCATTGGCGGTTTAGTTCCTTGATAAGTGAATCGAGCAGTTCTATGCTTGCTATTCACTTGTCCATTTTTTTGGTGTGTGTTGATATTCTTCAAGGTAATTTCGATGCATAGATCGGAAGCAATGGTTCTGAAAGGGATACATTAATCGTTTCTAGTTGTTGTATCCATATCAAGCTTTAACTAGGGAGCTGTCATTTTGGTGGATGTTATCTTGTGCAAATTGTTGATTAATTTGTTCCCTGCTTTGTTGCAATACGCATGGTGGTATTGACTGTAAGAAATGGAAGTAGTGGTTCTGAAAAGATACACAATTTTTTCTTTTTCTGCATCTTGCAGTACTCACATCAAATTTTACTTGGATAGTGGATCAGGAACTAGATAGTTGGTTGTTAATTCCTTTAGATCAACCAGCTTGAGTTAGAGCTTTATTGTTTTTTAAATTCTAATTCAGTTTCCTTGTTTTCTGTTCATTGGTTTATGTCATGCTATAAGACTAGCTGATACATATTGGTTTCGCCCATTACCACACATTGCATCAATCCGAAACCATAACTTCTGCTGAAAATTTATCGCCTTCACCATTAAATTTATATTCTAAGATTTTTTCTAGAATCCTAAAACCAGCAAGAACAAGATTTTTAAAATTTTAATAATCTAAACGTTTGTAAGTAATTTATTTTTTTCAAAAGTAAAGGTACGAGCAGACCGACATAACTGTTTGGGCTGATGTATCAACAACTATGTAATGGTTTTGGCACTAGCTGAACAGTTAACATTTTCTGGTTATGTATTGCCTTCATTTATTAGATTGTGCCTCACCAAAAAAAAAAAAAAAAAACATTTATTAGACTGTTGTTCGTTGATTCTTGGGGTTTTAGTTTCTAACAATTTGCACGTAATGTTGTAAGTTTGGGGAAACAATGGATGGATAATAATGTTTTGCAATTTGTTTTCGCCTAAGGATTCCTATCGGGGTGGCAATGTGTCATTTTCATATGTTCAGCTTCAAGATACTGAATTTTTTTTTATTTTTCTTTTGGTGTCCTAGACCATTCTGGATCAATAGTTGATGAGTATGGAACTTGGTTTAAGGTCCCTTTATAACAATGGGTTTATTTTGTCCTTACAAGGTTTGTTTGTTCTTGGATTGATAATGCCAAATCCCATTGTTGGATCAGAATGCCACCCGCATAATGGCAAGTCCTGTCGTTGGATCAAAATGCCACCCACAGACAACTGAAACCCCCCCCCCCCCCCCCCACCCCTTCTTTTATAGATGCTCAACTCACGCACCCACAAACCTACTGTTTGATTTGAGGGATCCCATTGCAAGGATTGAGAACAATCTATCTGTGTCTTTGTTCCCCCAAGTTTTGAAGGAAAATTGCCTGAAGCTATCAGACAATGAGTGATGAATTCTTGTCACTCAAAGTTTCTAGAGGAGGCCTTCAGTATCTTGTTTCATGTTCTTTCCTTTCTATTGAAAATAGATGTGTACGTATTTATGACAAAATACGACGCTTCTTGATATATTTTTTTATTATTTCCACATCTTTTCCAAAATACTCCTTTCTGATGAGTTTGTTCTGGGAAAAGTTTATAACTTTATCTTCTATGAGACTATTGCCATGGTCTTGAAAGTTTTGTAGTTTTTCTCACTGAATTATGTCTGGGTTGTTATGAATATCTTGTATGCAGATACTATAGAACCTGCTTTTGTCATTACTAGACATTTATTACCTAACCTGCTTGTCTCGTAATTATTAATAATAACACTTTTTTATTGTTTGATATTTTCATATATTATGATGCTGCAAGAAAGCTAATCCAGTTTTTCGTTCAGCTATGTCTAACCCTTTATTGTTACTTTCACCTCTCAGTATTTTTCTTCTTAGAATTATATTGGATAAGCTTAGCAAATTAAGCCCTTCCATTGATAATTCTTTCCATGTTCGTGAATTATATGTAGAGAGAATAAGAACTTGACCGGGACTGCAAGATATGCAAGCATGAACACCCATCTTGGAATTGGTATGTGATATACATTTTTGACAATAATGCTCTTTCTTTCCAATACTATCGAATGAACATCAATTGACTCATCTTTTTTCTTTTTTAAATTAATTGAATGGCTATTTTAATGGCCTTCGTATTCCCTAGTGTATGGGATTTCTTCAGTCTTGCCACTCTTGGTATGTGTGAAATTCTGACCGTGTTTTATTCTCCTAAGAACAAAGCCGGAGGGATGACCTAGAATCACTTGGTTTTGTTCTCATGTATTTCTTAAGAGGAAGGTAAGGATTTCATTTCTTCAAAATATTTCAAAGTCCAAAGTTTCTTTTTTTTTTTTTTTTGTTGCTTCCCTCTTTGTATAATGTAAGCTGTCTTTTTCTTTTTTAGTCTTCCTTGGCAGGGTTTAAAAGCAGGAACTAAGAAACAGAAATATGAGAAAATTAGTGAAAAAAAAGTCTCCACATCCATTGAGGTAGTATTCTATCCACAAAGAGATAGAGAAAGATACAATATATATGTGATATATATAGAGGGATATTTTCTGCAATAATTTAAAGGGGGTGGGGGTGGGGGTGATCATAAGTGGGCCCCTAAGGAGGTGCCCACAAAGAGTCTTTTTGATGGGCTTTGTTTTTCCCTTCTCTTTTTCGTTTTGGCTTTTCAGTATACCTTTCTTGTACTGTTAAGTCTTTTCATCTATTAAATGTCAACATTAAAAAAAAGGAGTTGCCCACAATGCTTTGTGCAACCTGGTGCATAGTTGAAATCAGTGTGCGACTGTGTATATCCATGCCTTATACATAGTTTCTCAAATATGTATGCACGTGAATGGGGAACATCTACTGTGAAATGAGTGACAACCTTCATGGGGTCCATTACTGCCTACAATAAAGTCCTGAGGAAATTTATAGATCTTAATAGGAGCTAGGTTTGTGCACAAAATCAACTCTACCCATTTTAGTTTGATAGGTGAGATGGGGGCATCTTTATCTTAGGTGTTGAAAAAGCTAGCTGTTGAGATGGAGGGGCTAGTATGGTTATAGAAGGTTGACCAAACCGTGTGGTCAAATAAGTCTGAATAAAAAAAGTCAGAATTTTTTTAAAGAACAATGTGTCCCACCTTTTGGCATGCCAAACTGTTCATTATATGCACTGTTTCGTACTTTCCTCCCTTATAATTATCTAAGATTTTAGCATAAATCTTTCCAGGTGTGTTCAATCCAGCAGTCAATATTGTTCTGATTGGCCTGAAATTTAGGCCGTGTACTGATACATTGTGGATTGCATTGTTTGTCCATGTTTTGTGGGCCCTATTGTATGAAATCTTAGGGTAAACTTGGGTGGGCACATCTTTTAAACTGTTTGGATCTTCACAAGGGGGGCAGGACATGTGCGGTTTTGATTTGACCTCCACATGGTACGGTCAACCTTATACAATCAGTCCTCCTCCTCTCTATATTATCAGGGTAATATTTTGCTAAGAGGTACCTTTCACGGATTTGTATAAGAGATAACCTTTTTGCCACTGCATGGGATGACCCATGACAAGTCCAAACCCCCCATACTCACTACCCCCACCCACCCACACACAGACAACATGAATTAGAGCTCACCCTAATCTGAATAATAACCACTGCCGGGTTAAATTTCATGGAAATGTAACTTAAGAAACTATTGGAATTTAATTTGACGGTGATTATGATACAGATTAGTGCCAAATTAGGGTGAGTGATAATTCATTGAGGATTATTGAGTGTAAGGGGTTTGGATTGGTCATGGGGTGTGTCCCACACAATGGTAGAAGGGTTGCCTTGCATGCAAACCTGTGAGAGGTACCGCTTAGTAGGACATAGCATATACACACACACAACACACACATATATGGGAAATATACACTCTATACACACACACACACATATATATACACACACATTATATACGCGTGTATATATATATATATATATAGATATATATGATAACATGTATGTTAGCTTGTTTGATTTGCCTGTTATGATGACAAATCTTGCCTTTTCTCCCACAGGCGTTGTGTCGTGGTTATCCTACTGAATTTGCATCATACTTCCATTATTGCCGTTCGCTACGCTTTGATGACAAGCCAGATTATGCTTATTTGAAAAGAATATTCCGTGACCTTTTTATACGTGAAGGTCAGAGCTTCTCCAACTCTTTATATATCATCTTCAAAGTTGAGGCTAAAGGTAGGTAGGTTGATAAATTGTAACAAAGGATCAGAATGCACATCTCCAAGGTGGATATATAAAGTAAGCTACTAAGCTCATGATCTTATTTTGATCTACAGCTCATGTGAGTGTGAGACTCACTTGTGATCCCATATCTCTCCTAATGCCACCAGGCCCATGCCTATTGCTTTTACATCTTGAGATACCGAGGCCTTATGTCGACAACATATTCAATGAGGCTGGTTTCTTTCTCCACCCTTTATTTCAAGTACTAGCACAAAAACCCGTGCTAATCACAGGTAGATAGGATTCTATGTATGTTAGAAAGGGTTAAGACGGGAGTCCATAAGTAGGGGAAGATATTAGTGGAAAGTGGAGGGAAAGTATGTTACCAGTTGTAGAAACCAAAGATAACTTGCTAGTAGTTGTAGAAATTGAACATCACTTATGGTCAAAATTAGATCCAAAACCTTCTAGCTTTATATATTATAATAGTGCTTTCCATCCCTCCATACTGGATTGTCACAACCCAAATGGACCCCGCATGGGCTGTTGCTCATATTGAGGGTGTGCCCATTGCCATCCAAAATCAATAGTGTGTAGAGGGAAATATGCCTCCATATGAACTGCCTGCATTCAGTCTCTCACTGGGACTGGACATTCATGCATACATACATACATGTACATCTGGGATCAGGTGCATTAGGTGCGCACGCTGCACGCTTGCACCAATCAAAATAGAGTGGACTGTGCGAACTGTTCGAATGGATCATGAGATGGAAGTCCTCACCATAAGGATGTACATGAATAATTCTCTATATATATAACTGTTGAATTTGTGGGCCATGGTTCAAGGGTTAGGATGATTTGATGGGCGTATAATTTTATACAGGTAGGACCCATCAATATCTTTTCACCCCCCTCCTTCCCATCCCCTGGTGGGGTTCAGGTGGGACCCACAACGTGCGGTGTGCAGGGCGCACACGATCAAGGTGTTCAGGGAATCAGCTCTGCATACATGTATATGTATGCATGCATGCATGTATAATTGCATATCCAGTGGTCATCAACAAAGCAGGATCTCAGTGCATTCTAAAATTGCAAAGACTTTAACATCTCTCTCAGTAAAAGTTGCAGAAAAGCATTTCACATGAGGATTGATAACATGCACTGCAGGAGTATGATGGTTATGTAGTGTGATGGCAACCTATGCGAACCAAGGCTAGTCCCACCATTGATTTAGTTTCACACTTTCTCCATGTTTAAACACACTTTGGGTAGTAGCAAAGTCTTAACTATTCATGGGGATTGTGTAAGTCATGTGGTATCTTTATATATATATATATATATATATATTACTTTTTTCTTTTTGTTTGAATGGGAAATGAGGAATGGCTTTTATTATTATTATTATTTGTGGTGGTGGTGGTTTGGTTTTTTTTTTTTTTTGGTTTGTGGGGTGGTGTGGGTGGTGTCTCAAACCCACAACTTCGAAAGAATATATCCCACATATGAAGATATCTGTGTATGTTTGCCTGATTTTTGAGGCCTTTCCTCAGATAAGTCACTGCATATCAGATTATGTGGGTGGCAGGCAGTGGGTTTCATTTTAACTTCAGCATATTTGGGCTCCCGTTCCTGGCTCTTGCTTTTTGTTGGGTGGTGTGTTGTGGCATAATTCTGATGGTGGATCACCTTCATAGTTACCAAAGCATCATTGTGAGTGTGTGCATTTCCTGATAATCATCTAAGATAGCACTCTGACAAAAAGAAACTTGTTAAAATGTCAAAGAAACACAACTATTAAATATTTGCAAATCCCCTTCTGCAGTAAATGGCCATTAACTTTTTGGGAACTTAAGAGTTTGTTAATAAGCTACCCAAAATCTAATGTCTTATCTTTTCAACCAAGTTTCTGTCATGAAAGGCGGTAAAAGTGTGAATGATGAAGATAAGGCTTCCATAAGCAACCAAGTGCAAACGTATAAAACTTCTAATCATTTAGATCAAGAAAAAAAAAATAAAACTCCTAATAATTGAATCAATGACTTAACACATTAGTTGTAAATTGTCTGGTAGATAGTGGTGAGAAGCCTGGTGTCCAGAAAAGCTTTTTGTACAAGATCTGCATATTGTTTTGGTCCTTACTTTAATCCTTGATTGCAGCATAACAGTAAATTCCAAAGTTTACAAGAAACCTTGGATTTACCAATGCAACATCTGTATGGTTCAGTATTATTTTATATGCTTTTCTTTTTCTTATTTTTACAGGCTTTCAGTTTGATTATGTGTTTGATTGGACCATTTTGAAGTATCAGCAATCACAGATTGCCAATGTTCCTCCACGTAATCTGGTCAGTAATCTCGTAGCATGAAATGTCTTTGCTGAGTTGCCTCTTCTGTGTTTGGATTATGACCTTCTTTTGTTCTCCAAGGGTCCTGTTGCTGCTACAAGCTCAGGGATGGCCCCTGTCTTTGCCACTGGAGATAGGCAATCAGGTACGTACTCAATTTTTAATAACCTTTACTTTCCTGTGGTGGAGGGTTGGTGGTTTCCTCTGCGATGATCAAGATTATGTTATCATCATGTGCTTTTATAACTTTTATCTCAGGCGGAGAAGAAGGAAGAGGTTGGTCTTCTAATGATCCCTCTCGTCGAAGAATCTCAGGACCAGCTGTAAATGCAGGCAGCTTATCAAAGCAGAAAAATCCAATTGCAAATGAAGCATCTGTATCCAAGGATGCTATGGTGAGTCCCCTTTAGTTTAGCTAAAGTACTGCATTGAATGAGACAAATTTGTTAATGACCAATAAAAAAAAAATAAATAAAAATAAAAATAAAAAGAAGGAAAGAAAGAAAAGAAGAAGATAGAATTGTATACTGCATACATATTAGAATTGTTCGTGTGGTCGTGTTTGATTGTTAAAAGCATTCTGCTGAATGTTGTAGTTTGACTGCTTGACACTTAAGCATGTACAGGAAAAAAGAAGTGGCATTTTCTATTTCTTGGTATCGTCAATGCATTTCGTTTTCCAGATCCTTGTTATTTAACTGTGGACATGTTGCTGTTTAGTGTTTATCACTTTTAATTATGACTATCAGGAAACTTGAAGTTTTTTTTTTCTTGAAGCCCATTTGTCAGTGCTTTGAGGAGCTTACTTGTTATAGTGTTATATCCCCTGTAGTCATTGAATTTGGAATTGATGTTCATCATGTTGTCTCTTAACCTTGATTGAATAAGTTAGTCTTTTATTTTGACTATGTTGTCCAAGCCCTGTTCTTTGGGAAGGCCCTTTTTTTTTTTTGCACTTCTTTTTTGTGTAATGCCAATATGAAAGGCTACACATTCTCAAGAGGTAAATAATGAGGCTGATGCACATGGAATCCACCTTGGCAGAGGGAAGTTTTGGTGCATCCACTGTTTCTACCATATGTCAGCTGTGTCAAAATATTATATCATGTGCAGGACACACCTTCGATTGGTCTCTGATGAATATTTGAATAGGTTTGGTGATACTAATTGTTTGGTTGATTTTTTTCTCATTGAACATGGGTCGTGTCTCTTTTCTCGGTTGCATGACTTACTGAGCGCCCCATGTCTTTTATTAGTTATTTCTGTGACTGTTGAAAGAGCTATGTTATTCAACCAACTAATCAATCAATCAATCATCATCAAGGCCTTGTCTCCAATCTTTGTAGGGTTTTTGTGAGCTTTACTTTTCTACTATGTTGTCTGTAACTCAATATATTTCATATATTTTACCTGTGGGACCTGATGAATGAACTGTTTAGTTTCTAGTAACTTATGACTCATAGATGGGCCACCCCATGCGATCTGCTCTTAGTTGGTCTTAGAAAAATGTGAAGATTGAACATTAAATCTTTGACTTTAATTCTTTACTATTGAAGCTATAACTGCCATGTTAAATGCTTATTTCCACGAGAGGTAGTGATTCTGCATTGCTAAGAGACTAACTTAAACAGTCCCTCCTAATGCTAATTGATATTTTCCATTTCCAAGATAGAGATTCCTTTGGTGTCGTCCACTGCATGACATTCCATCAATTTCCATTGTTTGTAAGTCATTTAAAAGGAGGAAGATCTCCTCAAATCATCCTGAAGTTACCTGGATTCCTTGTTTAAATTCTTAAATCCTTCTCTCTTTTTGTTTTTTTTTTTGTCAAGATGAATAATTTGCGTTGTTCCCATAAAAGTCCCTTAGTTTGGTCCAATCTGTGTCCACTGCTTTCGGGAACTCTAAATGAGGATGGGTAATGGATAGAACAATTCACCTAGATGTATTTGATTGTGTATCTTCTTCCACAAAAGGGCACCCGAGGATTACATTTCTGTATCTCCATTCAAGTCCTTATTGAAACCATAGATCTGAGCACCTGAAGTCACATTTGGATTGGATTTGGTTGTGGGTGCAGTAAACCGTTGGCTGTCAAAAGGTTTAGTAGAGCAACATAAACACACACACATTTGCATATTTGGGTGATGGCTCTCAAAATGTTTGGTAGAGCAACTCAAACACACATTTGCTTATTCGGGTGCCCAAAACTGTAGCACAATTGGAAGGCACTCGTCCTACTACCTTCCAAGAAAACAAAACAAAAAAAGGAAGAAGAAGAAACATGATATGTTAAATGAGGACCTGTTCCATCATCAGCAGTGACCAGGTGCCCACCTAGTTCCATCATTTGAATTCTCTCTTAAATGAGGACCTGCTCCATCATCATCAGTGATGAAGTGCCCACCTGGTTCCATCATTTGATCTCTCTCTCTCTCTCTCTCTCTCTCTCTCTTATATATATATATATATTACATGGATTGTTAATGAATGGTTTGCATTGTAAAGTATTCTCTGGAATATATTTTCTTGTTTGATTATATTCTGTTCATGCCTGCATGATGCAGTTGTCCAGTTCCGCATTCCTGGGGAGGCCGAGTGGATCTTCAAGGCGTGCTGCTGTTTCCAGTACCCATGACATGATAATGGGGAGTGAGGTTGACTCTTCTCGTCCTCGCACTACAGATGTAACCCATGGAGGGTTCCGCAAGGTAAGTGGGCATCGAACCTCTCCAGTTGAATCGTCGGATCCCAAGCGGTCGTCTTCTGGCAGGAATGCATCCAACATAAAAAACTATGAGTCTACTCTTAGGGGTATTGAGTCCCTGAACTTTGACAATGATGAGCGGCTGCAATACTAGTAGAGATGCTGTTGCATTCACTGTCTCTCACACTTCGGAGTGGAGTTTGTTGTTGTCCACGGAGTTGTTATTGAGAGAAGCTATGGTATGAAACATGAGATATGCTGTGTTCTGGTTGAGAAAAGCAATCTTCAAGGTCCCGGCTCCAATTAAAAAAGAATTCTAAAAGCTTGAGCGTAACTGTACTAAAACTGTTGTAATGCTGTCTACTGGGGTTGAGTTGGCAAGTCCTATAAGCGTTTCTGTCAGTCATCGTTAATTAACCATTCCATTTGTATTTTTAAAATTCCATTCATGTTCTGGGGCTATGTTTGTATAAGCCACTCATTTTAACTAGTTGCCGACGCTGAGTTGGTCATTTGTATTGGTTTTCCCAAAGTTCTGCATTGTAATGCAAAGAAAGAATGCTTGGGGGAGCAGTTGATACCACAACTCCTGTGTTTGGTCGGTGCTCTTATTTTTTATTTTTTTTGTTGGCTTTACAATGAACTTGAACTCTCACACACTCCACACATCCTTGACCATCCGACCAACAGCCTGGGATGTTGGTTGCCCTTATTGTGCTCTCTATTTACAGATATATGGTAGTAGAGATTCTATGGCAGAACACATTTGTGAGCTCAGATTATGGTCTCTCTCATTTGACGTACAACACTAAGAAGGGTTAAGATTTGATACAAATGATTTGCAATCTGTATTTAGATCATGGGATTGGGACATCTTAGTGAGGTTAGATGTTTCAAGTTTTGACTGACAAGCTCTTGTTTTCTCTCCTTTTTTTTTTTTTTTTTTTTCCTTCCTTGTCGATAGATACTAGTGGTTTTGCAATCAGCTGTATAGGTCAATACGATTGGTGGCCCGATGGACTAGAACACTTTGAGGTGGAAATCATAAGCATCTGATTCATGAGCTGGAATGTGACTCTGCACATGGGTCATCTGTAATGAGTCAACCAGATGGGCTCTCTGGATTTGCCAACTCAAGTAGAATGTGTCAGCTCGGAAAGCCTGTTGTCATGAGTTGGTTTAGACCTTGAGTGCTGCTGATGGGAATAGTCAAAGGCGTTGAGAGGGCAATACTCTTGAGTTCGATATGCACTGGCTTGGTGCTGGCTGAAGTTTGAAGCTTGTCCGAAGTTTTCTCTGTTTTCTTATTGGCCAATTACTTGGCCTGTATTCACCTGATCGCTGGAAATCGTGGTTATTGGTGTTATATGTTTATATGTCTGGCAAGATCAGGCAATTATTTAGGCATATAAACGAAGTGCCGGCCCAAACTATCTGAAAATTGCAGATGTGCAATGCTTGTAACCATTTGCTATAAAATTTGACTACTGTGGAATCTGGATAGTAAGTTACTGCAGTAATCTCATCTGGTGTTACTGGACCTATTAAAGTTGGAATGGGATAGGATCAGTTGACAGTTGCTTAATGGCGAACATGTGAACAATCTATCACTTAGAAATCGAATTAGCTGTTTTTTTTTGTTTTTTTTATTTTTATTTTTATTTTTATTTTTTTTTAATATGAGAAACTAAGAGGATGCAGAAATATCCTGGCCCACTTTACATGGCGGGCAGTACATTTTTTTTTTTTTTTTTTTTGGGGGAAGGAAACAGAGCTCCAAATACACAATCTCTTACAGTTAAAAAGATCAATCATTGTAAAATGTTACTCTTTAAAAATTTTTCCTGCATGAAAAATAGATCAACAGACCACTGATGTCATAATCTTGCCCATTTTCCGTTGGCCGCTTTACAAAAATTATACAAACCAGATGATTATTTTGTTTCGGTTCTACAATCCAATTGGTATCTTCTCAACTGTCACTTGCATCTACTAATTGTTAGGATCTACTTGGGAATTGGATTGCTTGTGACCACAAATGTTTGATCAAATGATCCTAAATCATAATTGCTTCATGGTGCATAAAATGAGTAGCTTCATTTCACAGCCATGGCTCTTCATAGAGGTGCACACATATTCTGTAAATACATACTAGTGCAGAGCAGTACTCAAACCAAGAACTAAGAAAAAGGCTATAGAAGAGAAAAAGCTTGTATCTTCTGGCCTTCTTCATTCACAGCTGCACTCAACAGGGCTTTGCATTTCACGTCCATTTCCTATTAGAGAAGCGTCTAAAACAAGTTGATCTTTACCTTAATCCATGTATGCATGTTTTCTCATCTAAGTGTTTGTAATCAAGCCGCAAATGAATCACCATCAAACGTTTCTTCATTAAATCCATCCCAGCAAACTTTTGCCACACCACACCACCCCACCTTTCTAAAACGTATGCAAAAGAAGATGACTTGTATCATTCATCTTCTTGTCATAGTTTCCTGCCTTGGAAGAGCACTCGTGTCAATATAAGAGTTTGTCCTAGACACAGGTAACGACCTGGGCGTCTTTGGTTGATACATAGGGACCCTCTTCCCCTTGTCATCATAGACGATGGCGTCGTCCTCTTCATCATTGGGCACCCTACATCTCTCTCCAAGTATTATGGTCTTC
Source organism: Camphora micrantha (assembly GCA_003546025.1). Classification (NCBI taxonomy): domain Eukaryota; kingdom Viridiplantae; phylum Streptophyta; class Magnoliopsida; order Laurales; family Lauraceae; genus Camphora; species Camphora micrantha. The sequence goes on from QPKB01000002.1 coordinate 75,765,741, forward strand.
ATCCATATAGAGTCCTGTGATGCATTCTCCTTCGACGCATGGCGTTGTTCCTTTATTGTTCGAATCTTGGACAAGGCCTCGGGCACCTTCATGCTGAGGCTCACCATCAGATTCCGCTTGGTTGTTGCTGTATTCGTTATGATTGGTTCATGTGGTGCTGGACTGAGGAAGAAGTCTTCTTTCGACGTGGGCAAGGTTAATGGTTCTTGTTCTTGGGGCTTTTCTGAAGAATTCTGTAATGGGGGTCGTATTAGAGATGATGTTGGTAGTTGGGTGCTTTCAGTCGATTCTAAAGATGAAGCTGATGCTGATGCCGTAGGTGACGATGCTTTGGGTGAGGATGATGGTGGATTCTTAGAGCGACCTCCGCATAGGGAGGCGATGATGGCGATGGTAGCAGCTATACATGCGATTAAGAGGAAGAGGGAGAGTGCAGGGTGGTGGTGGGTTAATGGGTTGGCTTCGGAAGGGAACCTTCTCCCCATGGTGGAGATTAATATGAATCAGGATCTCTCTCTCTCTCTCTCACGTGTGATTGGGAGGGACTGGTTTGAGAAGTTGTATTTGATCGGTGTCGAAAAGCGAAATGAGACTGGCAATGATGGAAAAAGGGTCTCTCTCTCTCTCTCTCTCTCTCTCTCTCTCTCTCTCTCTCTATGTTGTGGGTCTTTTGTTGTGCAACAGAATGGCTGAGTTCAAGGAATGGGAAGTGGAGAGACCAGGTCTAGAGAGACGAAATGTGGGAGACATGCAGTTTTCAAACCGTTTTTTTCTCCTTGTAGTAAATTGTTGGTATAGACATTGTAGTAAATTGCTCACAAACAATTAAACATGGTCCTTTCAACAAAAAGGGAGAAGAGAGAGAGAGAGAGATAGAGAGAGAGACGATCCTCCCATTTTGATGATCATGGCCCAAAGATCAAATTGATGGGAGTAATTTGGATGGAATCAAGCCAAATATGATGATTTCGCTCCAATCAATGTGATTTCAGGCCAGGAAGGTGGGGTTATATTTAACAGTTATATTCATGGACAATCATGGTGGAGGTGGGCCTCAATTTTCAAATTAGAAAAAAAATAATGAAACAGTATAGCTGGCTAGACTAGATATCTCTATTATTGATTACTTACAGGGTGAACACGATGTCCTTTGAATGTGAATTGTGACAATTCTTAAACCAACAATCTTGACTTCCAATTTTCATGTCATTTGTGTGGTGGATTTCTAGTGAATAGTTTCAATTTTAAAATCAATCAACTAGGTGTTTGGAGACCAAGATTTTTCATGGGTGCAGATGACTTGGGATTTAGTTTTGTACCACCAGTTCATCTAGGAGTTTCATTATCAAATACTTGCAACTTAAGATTGGATTTGAAAACAAATACGCTTATTTGTTAGCTTAAAATGAGGAGCATACATGACACTGCTTTTGTCTTCATAGATACTAGCGAAGAGTGCCCGTGTAACTTTAAATATATTATTAATAAAACTTTAAAAACTAATGTTTCCTACGTTTGAGATCAGGTAAAAATAAGGAAAGAAGGTAGGAAAAGAAAAGAAAAAGGAAGAAAAAAATATTTTGATCTAAAGAGAGTGATGTGCCTGCAAAGAGGAGCGAAAGAATCAATAGAGTCTCAAGGAAAGCATGGTTTGGAAATAAACTAGAACCGATGTGACTAAATAAACTTGGACCAATTATAACGGAGAAAAAAAAAAAAAAAAAATATATATATATATATATATATGAATAGCATGACGATAATTTGTGGCTGGGAGGTCAATTAGAGGTCATTGATACATTCAGGATGCATGAAGAGCCACTTCAACCACAATTAATTTTTATATTTTGGAAGAACCAGATAATGAACTTGGAGTTGGGCTAACTGGAAACTATTTCTTGCCAAATGAGAGACTACCTCATAGTCAATTGTAGATCTTCACTCTTATTTATGAATTTTTGGGCTCTCTCATTGAAACTAATTATTAGAATTTCTAATCTATGGATTTAATTTGGTAAAATGATAGGTGGGTAATCATTTTTCAAAGAGTTTCAAAGAGAAAATTGGCTGCACTTTTAAGTCAAAATCGGATTTGAAATTGACATTTGAAAATAGCCCCTTTCATATATATATATATATATATATATATATATATATATATATATATATTAGGCCCAACTGTGGGTGAAGTAAAATCAGCTTCCAATATTCATGATGAGCGCAATGCTCAAATTGCCCGACAAGCTGATGCTTTTATTGCTCTTCCAGATAAGTTTTCAGTGACATGGATATTTCACCTGCACCAAGGTCATCTTGGGTGTATATTGCAGAAGATTTTGAATGCTTAGGAGAATATGGAACCTTAGAGGAGCTGTGGAGATGATAACATTGACACAACTAGGAATTCACAACAAACCGGTGGTTTTGCTATCCTTGTGTCAACTGTTGTAGCACCATTAAGTGTGAAAGAAAAGCGGATCAAAGATGTTCCAATTTCTGTATGTGCAGGTGGGTCTCTTCAATTTTGATGGGTAGTACAATGCATTAATGCTGGCTTTATTCTACAATGGCATTGTGGAAGGCTTCATCAAACCAAGTGCACGGCAGATTGTTGTATTGGTACTCACTGCAAAAGAACTGATGGTGAACATAGAGATAAAGATGATCCACAAACACTAGGGAGTCTAGGAGTCTATAGTGACTTCCTGATAGCAAAAGATACTTTTCTGCTTGTTCTCTTTTTCCTGTTAAAGCTTTATGTACTTTGCAAAGTGGTTGGTCTCATTTTGCTCAATGTTCATGAATCAACATTGAATTTGCAGGAATGTACTCCATCACACGAACAGATTGGTCGATCTAAAATTTGGGAGATCGCTCAACTAGGCTATTCAACACAGTTAGATGCTTCTTGAAACACACTGCACTTAATTCTGCTCAAGCATTAATTTTTCTTCATTCAATTTCTCTAAGAGAAACCTGGTAGATGACCCTGGATTGATTGCTTCTTCCCACAAATGGAGCTGCTGATGATCCGCACAAGATCTTCTACTGGCTTCAGGCGTTGGCAAATCACTCATAAAAAGGGAAGATGCCAGTAAAAATGAGAGAAAATCAGCACCATCTTTTTTTTATTATATAACTCTAGTTAGAAAGTCTTGTCTTCTACTTTTCGCATGCGTTTCTCCTATTGCTTTATGACTCTGATCCAAACACTTCGAAAAGGGATCACACCCTTATCTTGACTCTTGAGTTTTTTAAGGTGTACTAGACTTATTTGAACATTGTTGTGGAATGAAAGGTTGTGTGTTCTGCCATGCCACAATGATTCAGGTCATTCATCTTGTGGGAAACATTTTGTGGGTGATGTATAAAAGCTCAGGATTGTTCAATGTAGAAAATTTGTTTTGATGCCTTTCCAAGTCAAGTTCTACCAGATGAACGACCCATAGGCTGAATGATGGGTCCCACATATACTGAATGCTTGGGCCAAACAGATTTTTTAGTCACTCAAAATTTCCAAGCTCTTACGAGTCCTTTCATTATTTGGAATTTGAAGAGCTCCAACTGTTTTTCTACTCTTTGTACCTGAAGTAGACCTTATTTGAAGCTGACGGCACCATCCACATGGAGGACTCAAAAGGTCAGAGCACATATAATTACATAGGTGGTTCAAGTCTCTTATTATCTGGGTTTCTAGTGCTTACAAGTAGTTGTCAAGGGATATTGATCAAAATAAAAGTAGTGTGGGCCGAAGGACTGCTCTGGCCTCTTTTTACAAGAACAAAAAGAAAAAGGAGAGAACAGGGGTAAATGGTTTGTAGGATTTCGGACCCATTGAGCTACCACTAATTCCAAAATCAAATTGGTTTTCTGAAAAGTGGTAGCTCAATGGAGTTTGAGATCCTCCAATTGGTATTAGAATCTGGTAAGGGTTCGAGTCTCCTCTCGGGTGAAACCAGTGAGGGGCAGATTGTTAGGTCCCTGGTACAATCCTTGTGTGCACTCGTGGTGGAGTGATGCTCGAATGCCTTCTTAACACAGCCAACGGACCATAAAACCATTATTGTGCCAGTTCCCATCACCAATTAATTTTGGGATAAATGGTAGCTCAATGGGTATGAGATCCTACATGGTACCCGTGCTTTGAGCCTCTTGCCCTCTACAAAGACAGAGGGTGGTGATTGGTGAGAGGGGTTAGAAACTGAAAGTGGTGTGGATTATGTTCACGTGGGGACCCGTATTCCTTTAGTTAAAGAGATAAGAGAAAACAAGAGCTGTGATGAGTGAGTGAAGATTTGGTAGTTATCAGTGGGCCCTGTTTTACTCAAGTCACCCTTGAAAGCTTTGAGTTCTTGTCATCATCATCATCATCATCCAACCCCCACAACCCCCCCACCAACACCGAAAAGCGAGTAATTTGGTGGTCCAGTTCTGGTTCTCACTCCAAGTTCCCGTAGTGTCTTCATCTCATATTGAATAAACTGTCAATCAAATCCAAAGTTCAAAATACTTGAAGGTTTCACCCCCTACACACTAAGTTTGTCGGTTAAAACCACTGTGATTTGTGAATATAACAGTTATATACTAAATGCCTGTATAATATATTTTCAGTTTTTATTTACATCCAAAGCACTATCAAAAGTCTACAAGAATAGAATGTCAGATACTTCATCTTCTAATATGATTCTAGAAAAAAATAATTGCAACTTGGAGAGTGATCTATGTTGATGGGCTTCATCCAAGGGGAGTTTTGAAAACTATTTATGTTGCCCCTATTAAACACCTTGATGTTTTAGTACGATGTGAAAAAAAAAAAATATGAATGCCATCAAAAGGGAGCCGACCAAAGTCCACTTAAGGGGAAGTATTAAGGAGTGGGCTCCATCCGAAAGGAAGTATTGAAAATTATTTATACTTTAATCATTTATTTTTAGATATTAGTAGAAAGAACATACACATTACATTCTCTAGATGCTTTTTTGGTGGAAACTCAAATGTATCTCCTTTTAGTTAAAATCACATTTCTTTCTTTGATGTCATCATCAAGTTGGAACACATTTTCGCACTAAAAGAGGCAACTTTCAAATAGACTGATAGAGATAATATTTAGTGGCATTGAGAGTGGAACGTTTACCAACACTAGCCAATGGAATGAATCTCAGTGATGACGAAGACCACAGTAATAATTTTAAGATAAAAAAAAAAAAGATTGAAGATATAAAAGAGGACCAGATGCATGAACATGAACGTTTTGGTCGAAATAAGAGTCATTGCACCAAAGTGTTGGACCTAGCTGTTATGTGTCCATAACCATGTTTACAGACCTTGATTAAAATGAATAAGACCTTTCAGAATTCTAACAATACATCCATATAAACCCGCAGTGGGGATTTCCTATGAAATAAGTATTCCATGCTAAATTCTATTGTAATAGGAGGGCGCTATGCTCACTTTCAGATTGATCATTTCATTACGTGATTAAATTTTATTTTATTTTTTTAAATGAAGGGGGCACAATACATTCTTTTGCATGCATGAGCAAAACTTGACCAGCCTGAGGCTAGTAAAGGTTCGAGATTGATTTTGAGCGATTTGAATTAAATAACCAGAAACTAAATATGAATTTATACCCAGGGATTCAGAGACTAAAATAAATTTTTAAAGAATTCTGGTTCAACCCACTATCACTGGTGTTAAAAAGTGAGGATGTCATGTAGGAAGATCCTTTTGCCGTCGTGGATTCCATCTGTATCACGATCGACAAACACTACCTGTTGCAATCGGTATAAAGTCAACTTCTTCCAAATCAAAAGCACATCAAGCTACCTCCCTCCCTCCCTCCCTCTCCCTCCCTCTCTCTCTCTCTCTCTCTCTCTCTCTCTCTCTCTCTCTCTCTGTCTCTCTGTACTAAGCTGGTCTGAAGTGAAGAAAAGAATGCAAGAGCTTTTTGAGGCATCCATGACATGGATACTACCTTTGATAAGGGCACCTACAGCTACTGTTTTCACCTTACTGGCCTTAGTGGCTGGTTTTTTGGGGTATTTCTATGCACCATATTGGGGTGTTAGGAAGGTACCAGGCCCTCCCACAGTACCTCTATTGGGACACCTTCCCCTGCTTGCCAAGCACGGACCAGATGTTTTTAGGATACTCGCTAATGAATATGGACCTATTTTCAGGTAGGTTTTCTCACCCAAATCAACATAACCAGCTATCTTTTAGATATCATATACAAGTATTGATTTGAGAAGGGCGTAAAAAAATGATTCTATATGGGCAGGTTTCATATGGGAAGGCAACCACTAGTAATTGTAGCAGACCCAGACCTGTGCAGAGAGGTGGGCATAAAGAAATTCAAGGATGTGGACAACAGAAGCATTCCTTCTCCAATTTCTGCTACGCCACTCCACCAGAAGGGACTCTTCTTCACCAGGTGCTTACTTTCACAGTCCCACACTTGATTAATTCATGCATCTTAACATGCAAGCACGAATAGAGACATCAGGGAAAATAGGAAGACCTATGTTTGTGGGGTCCACTGTACAAAAGATTGAGATAGTGAGAGATCTTATCATGTGATTTGTTCTTTGATTATCTTGACAAGATCTCTCACAACAATCCTTCATAATTTTTACACTTGACCCACAGGAAAAAAGTTGCTTTGCAGATTAGCCATCTGCCTAAAACAGGATCCAACAGAGGTGTTGACATATATCCTATTTATGTTCATTTGTATTGTGTTTCCTATTTATGGTCAAATAAATGGACTGCCAATATAGAAATCCAATTTGTGGCCCACTATATATTCTACATCTATAGATCAAACAGCTATAAATGCCCAATGGTTTTGGTACGTTGCTAATCAGTGAACCCTCCTTGCACCTGGTGGAACCAAGCCTCTCTCTCTCTCTCTCTCTCTCTCTCTCTCTTCAAAAAAAGAAAAAAGAAAAAAAAGGAGCACTAGAGTACTTGTTTCTGAGTATCTGTAATTCTTGGGCTCAGGTGAAATGGATGAATTTTTTTGATATACATGACATGTTGATGGGGTCCTTCATCCCCACAAATTCAAAGGTCATGGCTTATCCACGGATAAAAATAGCACCATCAGTCAATTTTTGTGAATGCTTGACCATCTATTTCAAAGGCTCATGCCTAACGCCTAGCAATACTTTATGTAGCTGATTTTCATAGATGGCTAATATACAATCCCAATACCCCATATTTCAGAGAACACCAAACGACCACTGAAGTGGATCCAGTCTGAATCCTAAGATGAAATTACAAATTCCACATGTGTTTTCACACTCTATTGATACAAAAGGCTTAAGTTGAGCGCTTAATCATAGATGTAGGACAGAGAAGGAAATTAAGATTCTTCTAGGCCCTGTTCAGAATCAGGATCCTTGAAACTCAGTTACCATGTACCCAAGCAGTTTAACTCTAGTTACTTTTAACTCAACGTACCTTGTTGTGTAGATTGAAAGAACTTTAGACTCAAGTGCAAGCAAATTATCCAAATGCAAGAGCCGTAGTCTTGGACGTAAGTTAGAAAAACTACACAGACCCACACAGGTTCTCAGCTACAGCACCCTTTAATTCCACACTTAGAGCATCCTACATGCATGCGTAGCAGAAAGAAGATTCAATTGGAATATCCACTTCTTTTAACCAGTCAAATTCTGTCACGACCCGATCCCGAGATTAACATTAAATCCGAGATACTTCCGAGTCGTGACGCATACTTACTCCCGTGAATTCCAATAACCATAAAATTCACAAGGGATATCAATTACATATTATGCGGAATATAAACAACTATACATTGCTTATAATATAACAAAAGTTCATTTACATTATCACTTGCATATTTAAGTACAATGCAAGTATCAAAAGTATGAAACGTTGTAAATTCATTTAACTCAAAGTTTTCATTTCACTTCCACTCTACTAATCCTCCTGGAGGAAACTGAGTGGTCTTCTCCGATGACGTTGAGGCCTTAGAAGAGTCGGCATGGACAGCCTTGCCTGTAATGCCATCAATAACACTATGAATTTGACAATTCAGCAATGTATAACAATTAAATGATTTAACATGCTAACACATCATTTCATTTGTCTAAGTCAAGTTAGACTAATACAATTTACATTTAATTCAAATTAATATGATATGAGTCTTTCATAATTGGCAATCCTACAATAGTATTTCAATTCATATCACATCTTCCTAAAAAGGAAGGAATCACATCTTCCATACGGAAGGAATCATATATTGTGGGATTTACCAGTGACCGGGCCAGGGACAACTGATATCACCACGGAGCTCCGGAACACTCCTAAATAATCTGCTGCAGCAGTAACAGCTCCAAAGAGCTTATAGAAATCACTATGTAGTGCCAGACTCAATAAATAATTCAATTATACAACAAAAGAATTATTAACATATTATCTAAACCAAACAAATGAGTGAAACGTTTGTTATTAATGCACGTGTTACTATGAATGACATGACTTAATTGAATATGTGCATTTAAATAACCATAGCTAACACTTATGTAGGTTTAGATATCACACATTCAAACCTCTGTTTAAAAAGGAATTTTCAACTGGCTCTGAAAAAGATATGAGCTCGGAAATGACGAGTTCGGTCATGAGCTCGGTCACATGAGCTCGGTCATATGAGCTCGGTCATGAGCTCGGCAACATGAGCTCGGTCATGAGCTCGGTTCGGCAAAGCGCAGAGCTCAAAGAAGACTCAAGCACTGACGAAACGTTGAGCTCAATCAGCTCGGTCGGACATCTGAGTTCGGCCAGCTCGGTGACATGAGCTCGGTCAAGAGCTCGGTCAAAGACACATGAGCTCGTCCAGCTCGGTTCGGCAGATGAGCTCGGCCAGCTCGGCCAGCTCAGTTCGGCAGATGAGCTCGGCCAGCTCGGCCAGCTCAGTTCGGCAACATGAGGTCGGTCATCTCTGTGACATGAGGTCGGTCATCTCTGTGACATGAGCTCGGTCAACAGAGAGTTGCAGAAACAGAACAGGTTCAGTACCTGTATTGAAAATCCACTCCCAATCTTCCATTCAAACCATTCACAACCTGTAAATATCATATGGAACCTCCTGTTCCCACCTTTAATCATCATCTAAAAACCATAAAACACTCCTACACCTCATACAATCCATTCTATTATCATTTCATCAGTCCATCCAACTTCTACACAACCTATTGGAGCTCACAACTACAATAACTAATAAAACTTACACAAATTAGCATTACAATCACAAATAAATGTTATACTTGCCTTTGGTTTGAGAAACACAAGAACTCCTTTGATAACTTGAGTTTTGAAACCAAACCTTCTTCAATCAAACTTCCACTCCAATGAAAGCTCAAGGAAGATGATAATGGAAATGAATCTTAAAACTTTCTATCAAAATTCTTTGCAAACCTCAAGCTTCATCACACATAAAGAAGAACGAAGAAGGAAGAAGAAATTCCTTGCTGCCGCTTAACCCAAAACCCACCGAATGAAAATGGGGTCTTACAGAACACTGTGGAACCTTATAAAAGGTGATTTTTACACATAAACCCACTAGTTCACTATATTCTCAAATCAAGTCAAATGAAGACCTATTTACTTCACTTAAGGTTAAATGACTACGAGTATTTTATGAAAGTTATTGTACTCATTAAGATACACACGATGGTATCAACTTTCGTCCTTTTCGATGAAATACGCTCAAATGCGTATTTACGAAAAAGCACTCAACTTCACTCATTTGAGTCTAAACTCAACTCTATTGAGTTAATCTCCTTCAACCTCTTTCCATTACACTTAATTCATTTGTTGGAAACTAATTTGACCCATCTTAGTCATTAATCACCATTAAATTGATTAATTACGTTTAATCCATATTAATCTCGATTAATTAGAGTTAATCTTGATTAACTCGGGTCGGAGTGTAACATTCTCCTAAACTTTTAGAATCATTCGGTCCTCCGAATGAAACATAAACAAAACCAAACATAATACAATAAGTAAAACTATAAAACAAGGAAAAACTTACTTGAACGAATAACTCTGGATACTTTCGAGCCATTTGTTCTTCCAACTCCCACGTGGCTTCATTGGGTTCATGATGAGCCCAAAGGACTTTAACCCATTTGATAGTTCTCGTACGAAGAACTTGCTCCTTGGTATCAATAATTTGAATGGGCTTTTCAATATATGTGGTATTTGGCAACACTTGGATCTCTTCATGATGAATAACATGTGAAGGATCAGCCACATATTTTCGAAGCATAGAAACATGAAATACATTATGGATACCGGAGAGTTCTGCTGGAAGGTCAAGACGATAGGCCACATTTCCAATTCTGCTTGTGATCTTGAAAGGTCCAATGAATCTCAGGGAAAGTTTCCCTTTCTGTCCAAACCGAATAGTACCTTTCATTGGAGAAGTCTTTAAAAAGACGAGATCATCAACTGTAAACTCTAAATCACGCCAACGATTGTCAGCATAGCTCTTTTGCCTTGATCGAGCAACCTTTAACCTATCTTGCACTTTCTGAACCTTCTCTGCTGTTTCAGCAATGATCGTAGGACCGTGGAAACTTCGAGTTCCAACTTCTTCCCAGCTCACTGGAGTCCTACATCTTTGACCATATAATGCTTCAAATGGTGCCATTTCAATGCTGGAGTGATAGCTATTATTGTACGCAAATTCGCACAACGCAAGATGCTCATCCCAATCACTACCAAAGTCCATAACACTGGCACGAAGCAAATCCTCCAAGGTCTGAATTGTCCTTTCAGACTGCCCATCTGTCTGTGGATGATATGCAGTACTAAATTGAAGTCTAGTACCCATTGAATTCTGAAATGTCTGCCAAAATGTGGAAACAAACCGACTATCCCGATCGGAAACAATCGAGACCGGTGTTCCATGCAATCGAGTTACTTCTTTGACAAACAATTTGGACATATCACTAAATCCCATATCCTTTCTAAATGGAAGAAAATGTGCAGACTTTGTAAGACGATCAACGATTACCCATATGGCATCATGCTGTTTCCTCGTCTTTGGTAAACCAGAAACAAAGTCCATAGTGAGATGTTCCCACTTCCACTTAGGAATATACAGTGGGTGAAGTAATCCAGGTGGTTTTTGGTGCTCTACTTTCACACGCTGACAGGTCAAGCATGCAGATACATATCCTGCTATCTCCCGCTTCATATTATTCCACCAAAACCTGTTTTTGAGATTTCTATACATTTTCGTACTTTCAGGATGCATAGAATATCGAGTGTGATGAGCTTCAAACATCACTGCCTGCTTCAAATCTTCTTGTGCTGGCACACATAATCTGTCTCTGAAGTAAAGAACTCCTTCAACTACCACAAAATCAGGTCTTGCTGCAATGTTATCCCTGATTTTCACTAACTCAGGATCTTCGAACTGCCTTTCCTTAATATCCTTAATAAGGAGTGGTTCGAATACAGACATTTGTGCAATCAGGTTGCGATCATCAATTATGTCAACAGATACATCCAAATCCTTGAAATCATCAACTAAATTCCACCCATATTCCAATGATGCCAAACAAGCAGACTTCTTACTTAAAGCATCAGCTACAACATTACCTTTTCCAGGTACATAAGTAAATGGAAAATCATAATCTTTAATTAGCTCTAACCAACGGCGCTGCCTCATATTAATATCCTTCTGAGTGAACAAATATTGAAGGCTTCTGTGATCACAATGAACCTCAAAGGTTTCTCCATACAGATAATGCCTCCATTGCTTCAAAGCAAATACAACAGCCGCGAGTTCCAAATCATGAGTGGCATAGTTCTTCTCATGTTCTTTTAATTGACGCGAACCATAGGCAATGACCCTATTATTCTGCATCAATACACACCCCAATCCTAAACCAGAAGCATCGGAATAAATTACAAATCCTCCTCTGCCATCAGGTAATGCCAAAATTGGGACTGAGACTAATCTCCGCTTCAATTCTTGAAAACTGCACTCACATTCATCATTCCATACAAATGGAATGTCCTTCCGAGTCAGTTTAGTCAACGGTGCTGCAATTCTAGAGAAATCTTTTACAAATCTTCGGTAATATCCAGCCAAACCTAAGAAGCTCCGAACCTCTGGAACATTCTTCGGACTTTGCCAATTAGTAATGGCTTCAACCTTAGCTGGATCCACAGCTAATCCTTCTCTAGTAATAATATGACCCAAGAATGCCACTTGTTGCAACCAGAAATCACACTTCTCTAACTTTGCATATAACTGATTGTCTCTCAATAATTGAAATGTTGTTCTGAGATGGTGCGAATGTTCTTGCTCTGACTTTGAATACACCAGAATATCATCAATGAAGATCACAACAAACTGATCCAGATAAGCAGCAAAAATTCTGTTCATCAAAGCCATAAACACTGCAGGTGCATTCGTTAGTCCAAAAGGCATAACTAGAAACTCATAATGTCCATATCTAGTTCTGAATGCCGTTTTCTGCACATCTTGATCTCTAACACGAATCTGGTGATATCCAGATCGGAGATCAATCTTAGAAAAATAACCTGCACCCTGGAGTTGATCAAACAACTCATCGATTCTAGGCAAAGGATACTTGTTCTTGATTGTTATCAAATTTAACTACCTATAATCAATACACATACGGAGGGTGCCATCCTTCTTCTTGACAAACAATACAGGAGCTCCCCATGGCGAAACACTAGGTTTAATAAAACCTTTATCAAGCAAATCATGTATTTGTGTTTTCAATTCATGTAATTCTGATGGTGCCATTCTATACGGTGCCCGAGATATAGGTGCAGAACCTGGCACAAGCTCTATAGTAAAATCTACTTCCCTTACTGGAGGTAGACCTGGCACTTCTTGCGAAAATACATCAGGAAACTCACAGACAATAGGAATACTTTCTAATTCCTTCTTTGGCTTCTTTTCAGTGATGAATGCGATGTAGCCTTCACAACCACTTCGCATCATTCGTTCAGCTTTTATTGCTGAAACAAGCCTTGTACCAAATTGCTTCTGTGTTCCTTCAAATAATACACTGGCATTGGCTTCATCTAGCTTGAAAGTGATGATTTTGCGAAAACAGTCCAAACAAGCTCTGTACTTCGCAAGCCAATCCATACCAAAAATAACATCAAAATCATTCATAGCCAACACTACTAGATCTGCTGGCATTGACACCTCACCAATCTGAACACTACATTGGGGTACATACAATTCACACACTACTTTTCTTCCCAATGGAGTAGTGACAGTAAAATCATACGACAATTGTTTAATCTGTTTTTGCATATCACAAACAAATGGAGGTGCAATAAAGGAATGAGTAGACCCAGGGTCAAATAATGCAACCGCAGGTCTATGATCAACATAAATTATACCTTCCACCACATTAGCTGCAGCTTCAGCTTGTTCCCTATTAGCAGCATAGACTTGCCCTGCAACCTGAGGCCGATTCTGCTGTTGCTGTTGCCGTGGTTGCTGCTGTCTCTGACGTTGCTGCCACTGACGCTGCTGTGGAGGAGTAGGAACTGATGCTTGTCCTTTAGGAGGCTGCTACTGAGGAGCTTGATTATCTCTTTTAATTCTGGGACATTGAGCCATTTTATGCTCCATTGAACCACAAGCTAAACATGCTCCAGTGTTTCTCCAACACACTTCAGTTTTGTGAGCTTTTCCACACGTCCCACAAACCGGTTTACCCTCAGCTTTAGCATCAGACTTCTGCTTTTTGTTCTCATCTTTGCCTCCCTTTTTGAACCAAGGCCCACTATTTCTTTTAGAACCAGCATTCAACTCTAGTTCTTCACGATGAACCTCTTCAGCAGTATATGCTCTGTCAACTGCATCATCAAAATGCACAGGCATTTGACTTGCCAAGACCATCTTCTTATATGCTGGGTTCAAACCATTTATGAACCTTTTGATCTTTTTCTCTTCTGTATCAATCAGGTCTTTAGCATATTTGGACAGCTGTATAAATGTATGAACATATGCAGTCACAGTCATTTGCCCTTGCTTCAAATTCAGAAATTCAGATTCTTTCCGCTGTCTCACATGTTCCGGAACAAAGTTCCTCTCAAATTGCTTCTTAAAAGTCTCCCATACAGTGGCTACTGGTGTTTCAAGCATGGTATCTTTAATACCTTTCCACCAATCTTTTGCTACATCCCGTAACATCGAAGAAGCAAGCAACACCTTTTGTCTAGAAGTGCAAACAATAGTGTCAAACACATCTTCAGTGTGCTGGATCCATTCATCAGCCACTAAAGCATCTTCCTTACCATAAAACTCAGTTGCTCCTCTCTTCCGAAACTGTTCATACAGAACATTAGGATCTTTCTCTTTCGACTGAACTACCACCTGAGTACCAACAGTAGGTGGTGGTTGAAGTGGTGGCACTTGTGGAATTTGCATTTGAGCTTGCATCTGTGCCTGTACTTGTAGCATAGTATTGATTTGCATTTGCATATTCAACTGTGCTTCATGGCTTTTAGCCATCTGCTCTAAGATAGCAGCAAATCTAGCATCACTATTTGGAGTAGGAGGAGTGGGTGAAGGACCTTCATTTCCACTAACCACATAATCTGGGTTATCATTCCCATTTCCTCCGCTTCCAGAACCAGATGCCATTCTGAAAAGAACACAGGAAGATAAGATACACATCTTTATACTTCCATTACATAGACATCTTAAATAGTGAAAGCAATAAACAATAAATCCAAACAGCAGGATTTAATTCGTACGTTCACATTTTCTCACTGCTTTCTTATAATTCCTAAAGGCTTTTAAATTTCTTTTCAATTCTTTCACTTTGCTCTGATACCATACAATAAGTATGTCACGACCCGATCCCGAGATTAACATTAAATCCGAGATACTTCCGAGTCGTGACGCATACTTACTCCCGTGAATTCCAATAACCATAAAATTCACAAGGGATATCAATTACATATTATGCGGAATATAAACAACTATACATTGCTTATGATATAACAAAAGTTCATTTACATTATCACTTGCATATTTAAGTACAATGCAATTATCAAAAGTATGAAACGTTGTAAATTCATTTAACTCAAAGTTTTCATTTCACTTCCACTCTACTAATCCTCCTAGAGGAAACTGAGTGGTCTTCTCCGATGACGTTGAGGCCTTAGAAGAGTCGGCATGGGCAGCCTTGCCTGTAATGCCATCAATAACACTATGAATTTGACAATTCAGCAATGTATAACAATTAAAAGATTTAACATGCTAATACATCATTTCATTTGTCTAAGTCAAGTTAGACTAATACAATTTACATTTAATTCAAATTAATATGATATGAGTCTTTCATAATTGGCAATCCTACAATAGTATTTCAATTCATATCACATCTTCCTAAAAAGGAAGGAATCACATCTTCCATACGGAAGGAATCATATATTGTGGGATTTACCAGTGACCGGGCCAGGGACAACTGATATCACCACGGAGCTCCGGAACACTCCCAAATAATCTGCTGCAGCAGTAACAGCTCTAAAGAGCTTATAGAAATCACTATGTAGTGCCAGACTCAATAAATAATTCAATTATACAACAAAAGAATTATTAACATATTATCTAAACCAAACAAATGAGTGAAACGTTTGTTATTAATGCACGTGTTACTATGAATGACATTACTTAATTGAATATGTGCATTTAAATAACCATAGCTAACACTTATGTAGGTTTAGATATCACACATTCAAACCTCTGTTTAAAAAGGAATTTTCAACTGGCTCTGAAAAAGATATGAGCTTGGAAATGACGAGTTCGGTCATGAGCTCGGTCATATGAGCTCGGTCATGAGCTCGGCAACATGAGCTCGGTCATGAGCTCGGTTCGGCAAAGCGCAGAGCTCAAAGAAGACTCAAGCACTGACGAAACGTTGAGCTCAATCAGCTCGGTCGGACATCTGAGTTCGGCCAGCTCGGTGACATGAGCTCGGTCAAGAGCTCGGTCAAAGACACATGAGCTCGTCCAGCTCGGTTCGGCAGATGAGCTCGGCCAGCTCGGCCAGCTCAGTTCGGCAGATGAGCTCGGCCAGCTCGGCCAGCTCAGTTCGGCAACATGAGGTCGGTCATCTCTGTGACATGAGGTCGGTCATCTCTGTGACATGAGCTCGGTCAACAGAGAGTTGCAGAAACAGAACAGGTTCAGTACCTGTATTGAAAACCCACTCCCAATCTTCCATTCAAACCATTCACAACCTGCAAATATCATATGGAACCTCCTGTTCCCACCTTTAATCATCATCTAAAAACCATAAAACACTCCTACACCTCATACAATCCATTCTATTATCATTTCATCAGTCCATCCAACTTCTACACAACCTATTGGAGCTCACAACTACAATAACTAATAAAACTTACACAAATTAGCATTACAATCACAAATAAATGTTATACTTGCCTTTGGTTTGAGAAACACAAGAACTCCTTTGATAACTTGAGTTTTGAAACCAAACCTCCTTCAATCAAACTTCCACTCCAATGAAAGCTCAAGGAAGATGATAATGGAAATGAATCTTAAAACTTTCTATCAAAATTCTTTGCAAACCTCAAGCTTCATCACACATAAAGAAGAACGAAGAAGGAAGAAGAAATTCCTTGCTGCCGCTTAACCCAAAACCCACCGAATGAAATGGGTTCTTACAGAACACTGTGGAACCTTATAAAAGGTGATTTTTACACATAAACCCACTAGTTCACTATATTCTCAAATCAAGTCAAATGAAGACCTATTTACTTCACTTAAGGTTAAATGACTACGAGTATTTTATGAAAGTTATTGTACTCATTAAGATACACACGATGGTATCAACTTTCGTCCTTTTCGATGAAATACGCTCAAATGCGTATTTACGAAAAAGCACTAAACTTCACTCATTTGAGTCTAAACTCAACTCTATTGAGTTAATCTCCTTCAACCTCTTTCCATTACACTTAATTCATTTGTTGGAAACTAATTTGACCCATCTTAGTCATTAATCACCATTAAATTGATTAATTACGTTTAATCCATATTAATCTCGATTAATTAGAGTTAATCTTGATTAACTCGGATCGGAGTGTAACAAATTCAGAACTAGTCATCGACTTATTGCTTCTTAACTTATTCTAATGGATAACATAGGTTGTTGTCTGTAGCCATTACTAATCAATGGAGATTGTGGCTGACTATTTGGATGCAAATGCAACTCGTTTCTTGATTTAAATTTTAAACTAAGTAGCCATAGGACTCAAAAATGCAGATTAACAAATCAAATGAACTTTCTCTGCAGGGGCACAAGGTGGTCAACCATGAGAAACACCATAATCTCTCTGTACCAACCTTCCCACCTCTCTAACCTGATCCCAGTTATGCAGTCTTTTATAGAATCAGCTACTCTCAATCTCTCCACCATCCATGAAGAAGACATTGATTTCTCAGATCTCTCTTTGAGACTGACCACAGATATCATAGGGCAAGCAGCTTTTGGGGCTGACTTCGGCCTCTCAAAACAGCAGCCATCCAATAATTCTAGCGAAAGGAGCAATGGTGTTGGTGATAACGAAATTTCTGGATTTATTGAGCAGCATATCTACGCCACCACCTCTCTCAAGATGGACCTCTCAGGGTCCTTGTCCATTATACTAGGCCTAGTGGTTCCAATCCTTCAAGAACCACTGAGGCAGCTCTTTAGATGGATTCCTGGTATGGCCGATCGCAAGATGGACCAGACAAACAAAAGTTTGAGCCGACGGATAGATGGCATTGTTGCAAAGAGAATAAGAGAGAAGGATATAGAATCCAAGGACTTCCTTTCTTCCATATTGAATGCTAGGGACAGAGAGACTGTTTCAAGGGACATCTTCACGTATGACTATATCAGTGCACTAACTTATGAACACCTTCTGGCTGGATCATCAACAACCTCTTTCACTTTGTCATCAATCCTCTATCTTGTATCCTGTCACCCCCAAGTAGAGAAGAAGTTGCTTGAGGAAATTGATGACTTCGGTCCCCATGATCTTATTCCGACAGCTCAAGACCTCGAGCACAAATTTCCCTATCTTGATCAGGTATGCCTAATGTTTATTTTTCATGTATTTTTCACCCGGTAATTTCTCACATTCTTACCTTTCATATTCTGCTCCACATTTGTAATTTTATATACAATGTCATAGCAGGTGATAAAAGAGGCAATGCGATTTCATACCATGTCCCCATTGATCGCACGAGAAACATCCAGACAAGTAGAGATAGGAGGCTACATCCTTCCCAAGGTACAGATACATCAGGCTAAGAGTAAATTTGAAAAACAAAGAAAGGAGGGTTTGAGAATTCCAAATTTCACTCCCTAACTGATGTTTGTCGCATCCAAACAGTTCATTGATGGGCCATATTGTGTTGAACTAGACAATTGTCCCAATAATATATCCAAGCCAGTCCACTCAAAAGGTGGGGGGGGGGGGGGGGGGGGGGTGCACATTAAAAGAGGATATGAATGGTAAAAACAAGCTCTTCAACAGTCCACATTTAACCAAGATGCATGGCCCCATTGCTGACTGGACTAGTTTCAACCCAGTTCTTCCAGATGGTGGGGTAACATCACTCTTCCAGCAACACATGTGGCCACATCAAATAGGGAGAAGAAAGAGCAATATATGGAATAAACAGACACCAAAGAAAGTAAATATTCGAATGTCTGGAACACCACCACTTGAAATGCAACTCATAAATAACTCAAGATGGATGGAAGTTAGAATATACAAATGCCTCACACCAGTTCCGAAGGAATGTTTGGGTCATTAATGTTCATCTGATACTGATTTTCCAGTAGTCCTCATTGTGGATGTTCATTTATAGGGTACATGGGTATGGTTAGCTACTGGAGTTTTGGCCAAAGATCCAAAGCATTTCCCAGAGCCAGAAACATTCCGGCCTGAAAGGTTTGATCCAACATGCGAAGAAGAAAAGAAAAGGCATCCATATGCACATATCCCATTTGGGATTGGACCGCGGGTATGTGTGGGGAAGCGGTTTGCCCTACAGGAGATTAAGCTTTCTCTCATTCATCTGTATCGTAAGTTTGCCTTTCGACACTCTCCTAGAATGGAATCCCCTCTTGAATTTGACTATGGTATAGTTCTCAATTTCAAGAATGGGGTCAAGCTTCAAGTGGTTAAGAGAGATTTTTAATATATAAAATCTAAAGGATCAATTGCCACAAAACCTATTCCTGAAAATGTAGTTTTTATTTTTGTTTCCATAGCATTTACTCTTTTTTGAGGTAAGGGAGAGAACTTTGTTGAACTTTTCAATCCCAGTGTAATGTATATGCTTGATGGAGCTTGTATGTGAACCATTTGAACCACAAACGATGGTCGCTAATAATTTTCTGCAACTTCTATTTTTATTTCATTGTCACTTATCCCATGTATTTAAAATCATCTTTTTGCTAGTCCTATTTAATACCAGGGTGTTTATAACTCTACTATCTATCATGGTTTTTCTCACCATTGCATTAGATTTTCAGGTCTTTACTGGTCTCTTCTACTCTATACAAGGGTTGTATTTTATTGTCATTATCATCTTCTACATGTGTTCAAACCACTCGAGATGACAACATTTCTATTAGGATTACTCTTAAATTTCCTTTCATGTAATCTTTCCTAACTTCAGCCTCCTCTATTGTACTCATCCACCTTTTCCATATCTAATTTCTATTATTGAATTGCTTGACCAACAGAGCTTGATTTTGGGGCATAGACCATCAACAGAGAGGATGCATTTTCTAGATCATTTTCACAAACATTTTTTTTGTTCAAACGTCACATGTGTGGAGAGAGAGAGTTGAACAAAACCATGATCCCAAATGTTAAAGACATGGTAGTGTTCCCATGTGGTTCCTCAAAACACTTTAACTCAGAATCCACATGTTGGTCTACTGAAGAAATTCAAAGTATAAAGAAGCTCAGAATCTGGCAGTAAGTTGCATAAAACAATTCTAATTGGGAATTATATATAGTAGAAAACAGCTCAAGAAAATCAGCTTCTATGATACAGAGTCACCCAGCTCCCATACTCGTTAATTTAATTTCAATTCAACTTGGTTCGGATAAGAAACCAAGCAACTCAATGCATGATGAAAACCCAAATAAGTTACTCAAACAAGACAACACATGTTGAACTCCAAAGCAATTACAAAAGGCACTGAGTTAGTGCCTGGTTCTGAAGGCAAGTACATATTACAAACTACAGAACGCCCTAACACATGGAAGATGGTCTCTCATAGTTGTAGCAACCATTCTCCTTGAATCTCTCAGAAATCTTATCCAATCTGCTCGTAATGTAAAGTGGTTTAGAGGAAGTAACTGAAGGATCTGAGCGAACACTGCTCTTTAAGTCCCCGCTGATCAAAGCTGACTTCTTATGGAATGGGATATCGTCCAGTGACTGCCTCTGTGTTTGTTGAGAATTGCGAGCTTTCTGCTTGGCCCTGATAGACTCTGTGAGATTCATGTAGCTTGGTCTGCTGTGACTACTTCTGTCTGTTCTTTCAGATGTTAAGATGGTATTGCTCGAAATAGGAGTTGATGTCCCAATTGATGAGGTCGTGGCGCTCTCATCATAGTGAAATTCAGAGCTTGGTGTTGATGGTGAATGAGAGCTAAAATTGTTGGCAGGATGCCCAACTGGAGGTTTTGCCGAGATCCTGGTTGTCACATTGTTCTTCCTAATTTTTACCGAACTGGGTTCAGAGGATTTTGTGCAGATTCCACTGAAATCATCCAAATTTTTGGAACAAGGCGTTTTACAAGGATCCATGTGGGTTTGTTCCATCAACCTGCTCTCCCAAGGCTTCGCAGCCATCCATCGTTCTAACCAGCTCCATCCCCAGCTGTTCTTATCTAGTTCAAGATGCTTAAGAGAGCTCCCATGTGCATTTGTTCTCGAGCTTGAGTTTGATCTCCATTGCTGATTTAAAGAAGCAAAATACATAATGAAAAACAAATCTGATGAACTGAAATTTTGCACCAGATAGGTGGAATTTAAAACGGTTCATAGATGTACTAGAACTCTTAAAATCCCTTGCTGTCTACCTGTTGGCAAAGAGAGTATGCAATGGCTCTTTCTCTCTTGACTGCTCCTTCTTGCCTCATCTGCAGCTTTGTTCTAACTTCTTCCAATGTCCCTTGACTATCACACCATCCTTCCTAAAATGACACCCAAAATCACAGTTATAAATCACATTCCTTTCAAGCTAGAATTTTCTATCATAACTTCAAACAACAACTCCTTAAACAGCATACTCCCAAAATCAGAACTTACAACAGTATTTACTAACACAACCCATAAAGTCATAAAACAAAAAGGGAAACTCATGAATCTTTCAAGAGATCATCTAAAATGCTCATACAATGTAACGAGAAAATAGAAATCTGGAACGTTCCTATGTTCATATTCATACCACCCATTTGTTGTTTACACATGTAAGCATTGCAACTTCTTAAAAGATGCAGAAAGGTCAGATCTGAATGTAGTTACCTCAGCTTCTTTCAAAAGATCATCTTTGTTGCCGCGTCGAACTTCAAGTAGTTGCTGCACAGCCAACCCCTCTGTAGACATCCTGACACGGCGAGCCCTGACCCTGGCCTGAACTCGGACGAGTGCTTGCATGCACCTTAGAGTCACAGCAGCCTGCTTCCTCACTTGCCGGCCACGAACCAATGCCTGAAGCCTCACCACTCCTTTCAACGCCCGCAATGCCCTTCGAGCCTACAGTTCCAACCGAAGTCAGGGACTTCTAAGATCCAAACGGACCAAACCCCATGTTTTGAGCAGTAAATTAGCAAGAAATGGAAGATTGGGGAGAGAAGAAAGAAGACCCAGTTACCAAGAAAGCACGGAACGCGGTCTGTATTCTGATTGCAGCCCATTCCTGCCTCACCACCCTGAAATCTTTTGGAGGGGCTCGAACCACAGCTGCCACTGCAGCGCTGAATGCTTCAGCTACCGAAGAACAATCAGATCCCTCCGACGCCGCTCTACGCCCTCCTTTAAGACTCCTCCACGAAGATCCATGTTCTCCAGAAGAACTCCTCCAAAGCTTCCATTTCTTCCCCTTGTTACCCATCCTTTCCTGACCAAAACCCACAAAACAAAACGGAGAAAGATGAGCAAAAACCCCAATATCAAAAGCAATCAATATAAGAGAATGGAATAGAAGAAAGAGGTGAATGAGATTACAAGGTCATCTTTCTCGGGTTTTTTCAGCCCTATCAACGTTTTGATCCATTTCCCTGAGGCACCCATTTTGTCGAAATCTCTTCTTTCAGAAGAGGAAGAGATAGAACCCTTGCAAATCTCTGTTTTTCAGTAGAGAATCTGATTTTGTATGAGAAAACCAGGTCCGATGCAGAAATCAGGGATTTTGGCTTGTTGCAGAGATTGAAAACGATGAGAGAGAGAGAGAGAGAGAGAGAGAGAGAGAGAGAGAGAGAGAGAGAGAGATGGGTCTTCTTGGGGTTTATTCCCGTAGCCGTTTGTGTTTTGAAATTCAAATTACAAACGGGCTGGAAAGGATCCCGCGCGATTGACATTAGTAAACGTGAGAATCTGCCCTTCGTCATTCAGAAAATAACGAAAGTACCCCTGTTTCTTTTTGAAAATTGTAAAAAGACAGGAGCCTTTGTTTTCGCCCTTGTCTTCTTGTTGTGTGGATGGATTCTTGGAAATAGGGTAAGAGGAGGATCCAATGCTAATAAAATGCCATGTCCTAATCACTGTAAATGGAGCCAATGTTAGGGTTTTGCTAATGGGGTCCGGACAGACACATTTTGAATATAGTTTGGATATTTGCAAATGAACCCCACATGTACAAATTTGATGGTATTGGTACTTGACAATATTATCTGGTTGACCTGTGTCTGTATGATTACTCAAACTATGTTTACCTACTTGGCTACCTTCCATGAATTGGCAATGTTCAATTTGTGTTGGTCTCACCATTAACTATGCATACTCAAATTGACTTTAGAACTATGAGGTAGGGTTTTTATCTAATCAAAATGACAACTGGCCTGCTTCATATCCTCAATGTCTCTTACCTGGATGTGTCCCAAGTGGACTCAAATTAGGGGAAGTAATAGATAAGCTTAAGCTATCCCTAGCATAGAAAAGTTGGCTTTGTAGGGGCCACATGAAAGCATGGCAATTGTGAAGGAGATTTGAATGTTCTTGTGATCGAAAAGAAATAACCATATGAAGGCTTACTTTTGAGAGGCCTCAAAGTTGTCTGAATTATTTGAACCATTAGATAAAGTAAGATGGGTGACAATTTTACACAATCGTGAAAAAGTTTATGGAGTTTGAAGGCAAAAACTAAATAAAATGAAATTAGAATTACATGATGAAACTGATTTTTAGTACAGCATTAGAGAACAACGAAAATTTTCCAGTCACACTCAAATTCTAAGACTGTGAGCTAATGGATCTTAGATCATGATGAAGCTCAAATTCGTGTTAGAATAATCTCAACCCGTACATGACCCATTAAATAAATGGGTCCAAAAATCAAACACGAACACCCGCTTATTTAACAGGTTACACGACACTATCCGTTAAATAATCTTGTCCATTTTGGACCATGTCAATTAACACACACTCTTTTGCTAATGAAAGGAGAGTGAAGGAGTTAAAAAATGATCTTTTATATGTGGGGTTTAGGGTTTCACTTCAATCTTTTCAAACTTACCAAAATACACCTCCTGCATTTTATAATTTATGTCATTTATTATTTGGCTGGTTGTTAATGGGTTATTGATTTTATTCGTCAACGACCCGCTAATTTAACGGGTTAATGGGTCTAACCCATTAATGACACGGACAAGTTAAGAGGCCACCCGAACCCGTTAATCTCATGTGGGTTCATGTTGTGTTAACGGTCGTGTGGCATTTTGACACCCCTAATGAATATGGATAGATTGGATAAAGTTCAAATTCTACGACACTCTTATATAATTTAGGAGATCTGGGTATCTTTGATTTGTAACTACATATAATTATATATATTAAAGCAATAGAATTTGTGTTGCCCAATCATCACCCACGGAGCTCTCCTTTAAAAAAATACGAAAAATACTCAAGAAAAAAAGTGCAGGCTTTAGCTTTGATGTGGGCCACTGCACCTCTCCAAATTCATCTCATCTCATCACATCCAATTCAAAAACAACTTTATCATCTATATCCTTTCTTAACCCTTCTCCTACCAACATCTCCTCTTTCCATAATACTCCTATCCCGGCCCCACCCCCTCTTATGTGAGTTTTAATCTAGGTAATAGCAAACCATATCACATCCAATGGTACACATTATTTTTATTCACCACTTAGTTCGTTAGAGTGTTTAAAACATGATATTCTGATCAACCTTTTAAAATCTTAATAGCCAGATCATAAACTGATTAACATTAAGACATGCGCCCATCATATCTGAAGCCTGATCCCACTTTATTTGGCAAAGATGGGCACATATTCTTTTATAATTCATTTATTATTTTTATTATAAAATTTAATTGTTTTTATCATGGCCTGCATTAGGCGTGGGCCTATTATCTAAATGCATTTCTTAGGACTAATATTATCTCTATTAACAAAATCCACTTATATATATATATATATCGTCTTAGTTATTATTGTCATTATTATTCTTTCTTTTTTTTACAATATTGTTGAATGGTTTTTGAAATTTGAGAATTATTATTTATTTGTATAAATTCCGAGGATATTGTCCTCCCACTGGTTTCACTAATGCTAATTTTACTTTACTTTTTAATTTGTTATATAGTTTCTCTTATTTTGCTAAGGTAGGCTACTGGTTAGATGTGAAGCTTTAAACTTCAAGACCTACGAATTGATTCCTAGGTATGTGTGTGATTCTATTGTACCAAGATCAATCAACTTTAAATATGTTGGCTATGCATGGTATAAATTTTAAGAATGATAAATAATATGTTACTTTTTTTAAGATTTTTTTTTTCTTAATAACACTTTAGAAAAATCTTTAAAATTATTATATTATCATTTTATCATTTTTGGGCCCCGGCTAAGTACGGGCCCTTGTTGCTAGTTATGTATATATTAAAGCAGGTGAGTTCGAGGGGAGCAACACGTGGCGGTAGGGGGCTTCTTGGGAGGATGACACATGGCGTATCATCAGATTTTTTGCAATGCTACAGTCCGGAATTACCTTTCTAATTTAATCTTATCACTTAAAATATCTCAACGCAAATCTAAGATATTCTTGAAATAAGATACTTATCTCTTCCTTAAAACATAACATACAATAATAACTTCTCTTTAGTTACCTTCAAAGGGCTCCACATATTATTAAGCTAACAAAAAGAAAAAAAAAAAGAATAAAGGCTCTTTGGCTATGATTTTAGTGATCGGTGAACATATATGTATTAAATGTTATTGCATATCAATTTGTGGGACCTTTATGTCAGATCTAAGTTGCAGAAATTTGCACTTTCGTAGATAGTATTTTGCTACTTTTTTCTTATTTCTTTTAATATTTGGTATGGTTAATCCGTGGGGATAATTATGGAAGTCAGTTAATTTCAAAATCTACACTTAATATATAATCATTTATAATTACTAATTTAACCAAATAATTCTCAAGTCTTCTTTATTTCCAAACACACAATTTACGAAGGCCACTTTTTTTTATATCAACACGAAGAGCGGGTGCCACTTTCATAGGCTGTATTCTGCTACTATTTTCTCTTTATTTTCCTTTCAATATTCAGTAAGATTAATTTAAGGGGCCCATTATGGACATTTTTCTCTTTATTTTTCTTGAGATAATTGGTATGATTAATTAATCTGTGGGGCTCATTATGGAAACCAATTAATTCCAAAATCCACATTTACTTCTGAAATGACACTCAATTTATGGCTAAGTATGAATATAATCAAATCAAGGTCCTAAAATCTTTACTATTTACTTGATCTTTCTCTAAATATTTCCGGCTACCTACAATTTCTCTAATGACATTTCATCTTTGTTATGAATTATATATTAATATTTATTTATAATTTATTTAAGTATTTAAAAATATTTCTAATTAGAAATTCTAATGATTTTTTATTGCACTAGTTATATAATAAAAGATAGGAGGTGAATTCGAGTGCGAGCGACACGTGGCGCATCCTCAAACTTGTGAATTTGTGGGGGAGCGTCAAGTGGCGCATCCTCAGACTTGTTGCAATGCCACATTCTGGAATTTCCCTTCTCATCTAATCTCAACAAATCACTATTCTCTAATTTTCCTACAAATAGGATCTTAAGAATCTCTAAAAGCCAACTCTCCAATTTTGAATTTTGACAAGATTCTATCCAATCAAGCAAAACAAAAAATTGGAATGAATGATAATTGTGAGCCTCAATCTAGGTTGCCAATCATGTGAGCCCCACTTCCTATTAATATCAACCACCTCCTAATAATATACGGTAAAATTATTAGCCCCAGTCCTCCATATATGATCCTAACATATATATATATATATATATATATATATATAAAGATCTTCATAGTCCTAAAGACATTATCTTGAATCCAGCTGGATACATTTAAAAGTCAGGCACAACACTTATGTAGAGTTCCGTGCATTAGTATAAGGGTCTTCATAGTCCTAAAGAGATTATCTTGAATCCAGTTGGATACATCTAAAGGTCTTGCCCAACTCTGTATGTAGACTTCCATGTAGTAGCCCACTTGCCCTGGGCTAAGTTTAACATTATTGAAATTGGTCCCACCATGAGATAATAAAATCATGCACAGCCTCTTCATGTGTCCTCTTCAAATAATTCTATGAGATCTTTGATTCTTTCCTAATGACCCCACAGATTATTAAACCAATTTTTATGAATCCAAATCACATCTCACTCCATATAAATTGGCCCACTTAAAATTTTTATAATCTAGCACTTGGACTCCTCATTTATAGGGTCTACACTAATTTTCGTAAAAACTTTTAATCAAAATCAAGTGTTTTATGACCACTCTACCCAATGTAAGTGTTTAATGACCATAAAAGTATTCATGGGACCCATTTATTAATATTATATTCTAACATTTTTACAGAACATTG
Organism: Camphora micrantha; assembly: GCA_003546025.1. Classification (NCBI taxonomy): domain Eukaryota; kingdom Viridiplantae; phylum Streptophyta; class Magnoliopsida; order Laurales; family Lauraceae; genus Camphora; species Camphora micrantha. The sequence goes on from QPKB01000002.1 coordinate 75,792,963, forward strand.
ATCATCTATATATACTTTATTTTTATTTTATATTCTATGTTCCTTTTACTGAAATATTGTCAGTACGGGACCACATCCCTTCTATTAACCTCTAATACATAAGTTACATATTTTCACCCCTCTACTTTTCTATTGATTTTAAATTTTAATTATTTTGCATGGAAAGAAAAAGCTTAAATTTTGAACTTAGCAGATCAAGCTTATGGGCTCGAGTTGGGCCAACATTCCCAAAAGTTTTCTATAGCTTAGTGTTGTTAGTTTTTTCGTCATTCCTAACCACTAGGCCAGCACTATATGATTATGGGCCCACCTAATCGGTTCGAATATTTTATCTTTCCCTTACTCCTTCCACTATCTTGCTTTATCTACAAATCTTTTTTTAATACTTTTTTTTCTCATGGGCCTCTTACACTAGTTTATATATTATAATAATTAGATAAGAGGAAAACGTTGCCTATAAAATCTTGCCACTCTTAGAAGTAAAGGATTGGATTTGGCATAGGAGTGCACTTAAAGAGTCCCATGATTATAGGATTTTCAATTGAGAAAATCTCAAGGTATTTAATAACAACAATTTAAAGAGTATGAAGATTTCTGGCCAAAATGGAAATCAAAATTAAGCTCTAATTTCTCAATCAACTGCGAAATTGGAGCTCAATTATGAAATTGAGTCCTATCCCGCTCTAAGCCCGCGCCCTAAAATGAAATTATATCCAATTTGGGGCTGTTTCACGAGATTTAAATTTATGAGAATAAAATAAATTAAACTAAACAAATATCTAATTTATTAGTTTTTAAATTCTATATAAGATTTTATTTAAAAATAAAATGTATAGTAATAATCTCCAAATCAAATTCGAATTTATTAAATCTCATTATCTTTTGATTTTTAAATGCTAAGAATCAATGAAACTCAATCTCCCAAAAGCTTTCAATATAAGCCAGAAAGAACCAAGGATCAATTGTTAGTGTTATTGTCACTAAAAATATATTTCCTGAAACTTTAAAGAGAAAGTTTCATAAATATTCATCTTTCCTTAATATAGAGAATGCGAGTCTTATTAGAACTCATTACTCTTTCCATAATATAGAGGATAGAGATTCCCCATCTCATCTTTCACGGTGCTTTAATTAACTTCCCCAGTCTCCCCTATAGATTAGCTTTCCTAATTCCTAATTCCTAATTCCCAATTCCCAATTCCCCCTCTCTATGGCTCTACCTTTCCTAATCGGAAACTTCTGCTTTCTTCTATAAATATTCATCTCTCCTTCACTTACATCTCCACAGTTGCTGCATGTCCTGTCACCCTCCATACTATCAACATCGTTCCCAAAAACAAAAGAATAAAGGTACTTTTTTCCAAGCAGTATTTAATTGTTGTTTTTGTGTTTTAATTATTGTCTTGGATTGTTTCATAATTATGTTTGGTAATCACTATTATTTTTTTATTGAGTTTATATATTATTTGCATCAGTTAAAAAAATCCGCAAAGCCAGGAAAAAACCCTCAATTAATGGTTAATTATTGTTTTTGTGTTTTATTTATTGTGTGGGATTGTTCCGTAATTGTGTTTGTATGTGTTTGGACAGTGGTAATTCATACTATGTTTTTTCTGTTTTATTAAGACTGTATATTGTTTACATCAGTTAATAAAAAAAAAAAACACCCTCAATCGGTCTCAACCAAACCCCACACCCCTCATTCTCCACAGTTCCTGTAGTCAACAACTGATAAAGGAAGTAAGAGAGATAGACCCTAGCCTAATAGTAATAGCGACTGGGTGAATAACTAGGAAAAGCATCTAATGTAACCTCTTCAAAATCCAAGGGCAAGGATGAAAAGCCTGGATGTAGAAGATGATAATGGAGAATAGTAGATCTAGTGGCCCTTTGGGGGCCTGAAGGATAAGATCTCTATTCAAATCCGAATTGAGAGATGATAAGGATAATAGGTTGGATCAAACTCTCTCAATTTGAATTTGAATGGAGTTATGATAAGAATAGAGAGTTTGATGAAACTCAAACTATTCTTATCCATATCACCAAGATATATCACCAAGATATCTTTGTGAGTGGGGTTTACCCACATGTAAACACAAGTGGACCCTATCACAAATGCCAACAGTGAATAAGTTTCAAACCATAACCACAAACGGGATACGATTACATAAACAAGTATAAATTCCAGACTTGAATCATTGGACACATTACTGGAATGGAGAGGCTAAAGGTGTGTTTGAAGAGTTCAAAGGCAAAAGGATTTCCTCACACAAGGAAACTTGGTGGTGAAATTTGATGAAAACGGATAATTTCTTTTCAAGGACTGCCAAAAAAAAAAAAAAACGTGTGTATAAGACACACGTGCGAACATTAAACAAAGAAAATATCGAGATCTAGACCACACATAAAGTGCATTAATCTTTGGTGAATGAAGATGAGAAAATGAAAGATGGAAATGTATTTAAAAGACTAGTTTCGTAATGCAAACAGAGTATATACACAATTACAAAAAATCACGGGGGTGAACTAAATTATTCAAGCAAAAGAAAATGCAACCTTGGTAAAGATGAAAAAAGAGTGCATTATAGACAAATTTTATAGATAGAGGTACTGGATCTGATTTCGAGAGTAGACTTACTGAACAAGATTTTCAATTGGGTTGAGAGAGCATTGTGGTCCGTTTAGGTACCCTTTCTAGGCTCTCTCTAGATGGATGAAGTCCATCTAGATATTTTTCCTCTTCACTTGGTGTTTTCTCATTAATTATTTGAGTAAAAGGGTAGCTTCAATAGTCTATCTTGTGGTATAAAACCAAATTGATTTTCAGAATTTTTGGTTTTGTATAAGTCTTTCCTCCATTACTTTCTCCCATAGTTCCATATTGTGACCTAGAAGTTTAAACCTACAATAATGGGTGGGTATTAGAACACTTCTTCTCTATTCATCCACCATTTTCTAAAGTATATTATTGTTCCTATAACGATGGGCCCTATTTTCAAATTCCTAAAGTTGGGTCCCTTGTTGTGGTTTTTAAAAGTAGATCCCATGTACAATAATTTCTATATGGGTCCTTGCTGTAATTCCTAAATGTGGGGCCAACAATGTAATTTCTAAACCAATGCTCTAATTCCAATAACTAAATGTGAGCCCTTATTGTAATTTTTCAGAGTGGACATCATATTGTAATTCCTAAATTAGAGCTCATATAAGATAATTCGTAAATGTGGGCCCACGTTATATTTCTAAAGATAAACCCCTCACATGTTTAAATCACAAAAGGCGGTCCCCACATTTCAATTTCTCAAAAAGTATGTTTACAACTCACTTGTATAGTCACCCCCTCTTCTTTCTTTCTCTTTTTAAAGTGGCCCTTTATTTCAAGTGAATTACCAACCTTAAATTACCACGGGCCATAATGGAAATAAAATAATTTAAAGAGGAAAATTTCCTGGTATTGGAACACTTCTGTCTCTCCTTCCGAATTCGATCATCACCATCTTCTCACTCACTCAATCCCCTACTCGAACTCTACTCCTCTCTTCTCTTCTTTTTTATTTCTCTGTCATCGCACTATTTAAGCCCTCTTATTCCCTCTTTCTTCTCGCAACACTCTTAATTCTCTCTCTTCGTCGCCAGCGCAGAGGATCTCTTTCGTACACTCAATCAGCCCAGCCCACATCAAGGTACGTACTATCCCCCTCTCTCTCATACTACTATATATATCTCTGGAAAAAGTATTTTACCCCATTAAACAAACCTTAAAAATTAAAGGCCTTCTTTCATTAATATTGTCAACAAACCGGAGGATCTAATCTCTAAATTCTTTTGTTGGAACTCATTCTACCGTAAATTCCTGAGCATTCAATCCCATGCCAACAAACGGGCCCTTGTAAAGGTTTTTTTTTTCCTTCTTCCATCTCATGAACTGTTTTTTTTTTCTTTTCTTTTCCTTGTGCAAAACCAATGCAAATATAGCGATGATGTTTGGGTTGGAATGATTATATTGCAAGGAGGTGTCTACTTTAAGCAATTGGAATTGAATCAAATTCTTCATACTTTTATAATAAGTAATGAGCCCACTACCACACTTACCGTAAAATGTGATTGGCCATTGAGGAAGTATTTTCATGTGTTTTATGTTGCTCCTACTCCTAGCAATGGGAGGTGAGATGGTTTGGCGAGGAGATTTGTGAGGATATTTGCAAGTAGCACCTTAAGAAAAGTAGGTTACATAGGTAAGGCTGCCTGTTTGTTTGAATGGAACTTGATTCCTAGAATTTCACAGTAAGGTGGGTTGTAGAAAGCACTATTAAGAGCAACTGAATTCCTAAGAATTAATGGTAGTAGAAAGCATCAATAAAGAGGTGACGGGTTAATAAAATAAGATGAAGATGTAAGTGAAACTCTTAACTTTCACAGGATTTCATTATAAACCATTGTTTCTTCAAATTTTACCACTTTTGGAAAGATACATTATCATTAATTCCTACTAATTCTCCATGCAAACAGATGGCCCTTACATACTTTCACTCTTGTTAGTATAGTGAAACTTGGTATCAATTAATACGAAGAAAGGAACCGTTTGGCAATGTAGATTTTATTAATTCTTGAACTTGTAGAATTCATTGAAACTAATTTTAATTTTGCAGTATTCACTGAACTGGTTCCAACTTTGTGCTTTACCAATTATTATTTGTGTTTTTGTATGCAAGATATCCTTTTGATTGCATTCATTATCCTGCATTCATTAATCGATAACATGGGCCTTACTTTTGAAAGTCATTCTATTATCGATATTTGCAATGTTGGTTTACACAAGTACATGAACAATCACCTAAGTAGAATGTTAAATCCCCTTGTAGAAAATTACTGAAGGACCCTAAAAACGGAAAAGGAATTGTCCATACTCGATAATTCAATAAGCTTTTATTGGTTATTTTTAATTGAATCACATGCCCTTTTTTGGTGATTTTTTTATTTTTTAAATTTGAAATGCAGATGTATTAATATTTCATAAAACAATTTAAATTCAAGAATGCTGCTGAGCATGATCATGCCAGTTCTACTGATGCAGGCCAGACCCATGGTCTGCCAACTAATTGGGCCCAGCCCATAAGCCCAATAGGACATCCATTTAGTTAAGGTTTTAATTAGTTAAGAATCTTATTTAGAGAGTTGTTATTTATTTAGAAGTCATTAAAATTAGGAGTTTTATTTTATTTGGATTGTTAAGCAAGTTATTTCCTTTATTGTTTAGGAAAACAAAGTCCTATTAGGAAAGGGGATGTCCAACCCTTCCTATATATATTATATATATTAAAGCAAGGGGGGAGGTGGGCTGTGGGGGTGCTATGTCATCAGTAGGTGAGTTCTCCTTTAAGAAAAATACTTATAAAATCACACACAGCATTGGGTTTAATGTGGGCCACTACGCCTCTCAAGTCTCCTCCTAAATCTCTCCATTGAAATTAAGATTATGGTTTCCTAAACCTACATTTCTAAAATCCTTCTAAGTTCTCCTAAAATCTCTCTTTTCCTAACTTTTTAATTTTATCTTCTTATCTTAATCCTCAAATCACTCTCTAATGTTAATCCATCATAAAATCTGTCTAGCCAATCCTCTTATCATTATGATTTTCACCGATGAAAATCTTATAATAAATCCCTAAGCCCCACATGAGATATTTTACTTCACAAAAGCTTGAATTATACTTGAAGTTGCCCATCACATGCCATTGATCCAAAGAAAATAATAGGCCCAAAAAGAAAATAATATGCATTTGCAAATGCATATTATTGATTATACTAATTTCTTCTTTGAGACATCGCTAGGTTTTATAATAAAAGAAATGTACTCCTTCGGACTAAATTTAGGAAGAAGTTGGAGTTATATATATTAAATTCCAAATGTCATTGATAATTATTAATGTTTAGTGGTAAAAACTCATCAGTTATTTTTTTATTCTTTTTTTTTCCATGAATAAGAAGATTGAAAAATAATAATAACATATAATTCTATATGATACTCTTTATTTTAATTAAATAATGTTTTTTTCTTACTTTAATTCTAAATATATTATCAGTTTTGGCCCAGGCTAAGCATGGGCATTTGTTGCTGGTATATATATATGTAATCCCTCTATTAAGAGAGTAGTCCATCATTATTCAATAATAAAGATTAGTTTGTTTGTTTGATTTTCTCTTTTATCCTCAATGGAAGATTGTTATTGAGTTTCTAGAGGAATTCGGCTAATTTCCCTATACGGAGTTGGTCCTCACTTGAATCCTTCTCAGTTCGACAAGCAGGGCTTGTCTACACCCGTTTCATCGCCGCTTGCAAATCTAGGCTGCTTCATTTCCTCATTTGATCAACCCTGGTAGAAAGTTGCAAAACAGGTTCTTCCTCCAAATAGAACATCCTCGCTACAAGTTTTTAGGTTTTAACAATCACTTAAGAACTAGGTTCATATAATATCTCTGGCTGTCTGATTAAAAAAAAAAAAAAATGAAATAGATGGTTGCTCTAGTACTGACCCTCGATTTAGTAGCCTTGGCATGACTATAAAAGTCTTACAACCCGATTTTATGAGACAGTTCTATTTCAAAGCCCACTCCTATCTAGTAGGTCTAATGTGCCTACAAAACTTTGCTACCTCTTTGTAATTTTTTAATTACATTTTGCAGTGGCAAATAAGCAAATTCATTAAAAGAGAAGGAAACGACAACAGATAGCAGACAGACCAAAAAAAAAAAAAACTAGACCAACTTAGCCCCAAGACGAGGAGTTTTAACTGCAGTTTACTATAATCTGTATAGGGCTTCTTCAGCGACAGAGGATTGTTTCAAGGAGCTAGCAGAAGCTCCCTTCTGCGGAAGCTTCAATGGACCCAAATCCTCTCAACTAGGGAGACAATTAATCTTATTCCATACAACCTTTTGTATCAATCTCACTAGACAGATGGTCACACACAAATATGTCATATGACTTTTTTGCTTTAAGTTTAATTGTTATAATAGAATTTCAACGCCTTGCTGTCACATGCCTGTATATATATATCTATGAAACTTTTTGTATCCTACATGAGATGTTTCCTCTCTTTCAAAATAATCGACTACGAACCCTTGCATTGACGTTTGAAAATAGTCTAAAAATAGTTTTTTTTTTCTTCCTGCTATGTGTCCCTATTGAGTTTTGAATAATTAATACAACTCTCTCTCTCTAGGTGCTACGTTTGATTAATTCAATACATATGGAAGAACCTCTACCTGATCTACCTGATCATATGGAAGAACCTCTACCTGATCTACCTGCTCTCATGGAAGTCACAGACCCTCTACCCTTTTACAGGTGACATCTTATCTTCTTTTTAGAATTGCATACTATTTATTTTTCATGTAACACTTCAATTAGAACCCTTTTTTAATTCTTTCTTTCTTTTCAACAGTGACATACCTTTCACACGTAGACAGCATATGGTTAATATGACGCACAAAGTCGAGAACATTAAGGAAACAAAGACAGCTATCACTGTCGATTTCAAACACACACACCAACGCTTTTGGCGCTCTGTTGAAGGAGAAGTTGCTCCATTGCTCGACACAACATTTCCTCCCTTGGTCGTTGCAACATTTCCTAGAACCAGGATAAAATATGTGTTGGACGAAAAAAACAGCCAATGGCCTCTGGTCTGCCACAGAGAGAGACTCGCTTGTCTCGCTTGTCCGTATGTTTACCTGCAACATCACATTATCACACTTTGACTGGACCAATTTAGAAACTCAACTCTCTCTTTGCCTCTTGTTACACCCCGACCCGAATTAATCGTGATTAAGCTTAATTAATTGTGATTAATGCTAATTAAGCATGGATAATTGGATTAACTAAGGTTAATGACCAAAGAGGGACAAATCAGTCTCTAATGGCACATTAAGCCTAATGGAATGGAATTGAATTGATTGAAATGAGTTTTGACTCAAACAAGGTGAGTTGAGGACTTTTTCGAAAATACGGATTTATACGTATTTCGTCAAATACGGAAATTCTTGATACCAACGTGTGTATCTCGAAGAGTACGTCAACTTTCATAATGAACGCGATTCCATTTGACATCAAATGGGCCAAGTGAGGAGTCATTTGACTCAAAATGAAAATAAGCCAAAGAAGAGGGGGTTTTAGTGTGAAGAGGGCTATATTAGAATGAAGAGGGGAGAGATGAGTTCATTTCATCTCTTGCAAACCAAGAGGAAACCCTAGAGCATTTTCCTCTTTTCCTCTTCCATTCCTCTTGTGGAGAGTGAAGCTAAGAGTGATTGTAGTGGTCTTGGAGGAGTTTGTCATCATCATCATCTTCTTCCCCCAAGGGTTTCCACCATTATTGAGGTGTAGAGCTTGAGAGAAAGCTTGAGGACCTTTCCCCTTTGAACTACAAGTAAGTGATGACATCCCCTTATGATTTCCAAGTTGTTAATGAATGGTTAGGCATGGTTTTTATCACAAATGACTCATGGGAGTTCATTTGGGTGTTTTATGATTAGGGTTTGAAGTTTGGGGGTTTAATCTCAACCCAAGCTAGGCAAAAGAGGTTTTTGGCTAATAGCTTCTAAAAGGCAAGTATAAACCTTGCTTGTAATCCATATTGACCATTGTAATTGTTTATAGAAATGTATGATAGATTTGCCATGGAATATATGCATTTTTACATGGATTTTGGGTTTATTAAGAATGCTTAATGATGTGATTAATGGATGTTTAGAAGTGTTAAGAAGTATTATTGTGAATGAATGATGTATGAGGGGAGGAACAGGAGGTTCCATTTGCATGCAGGTTGTAGAAATGTGGTTAAGAAAGGAGAGTAGAAGAAGAGTGAACTGCACAGAATTTCGGAGTGAAATTCTGCACGGTTGGCTCGAGCGAACTGGAGGTTCGCTCGAGCGATCAAGGCTCTGTTTGGGGCGAAATGAGTTTTGCACAGTTCGCTCGAGCAAACATTTTGTTCGCTCGAGCGAACAGGTTTCTGTGGGAGTTCGCTCGAGCGAACAATAAGTTGGCTCGAGCGAACAGCGTTCTGCCTGGGGTCCGCTCGAGCGAACAGTGGGGTCCGCTCGAGCCAACCTGTTGCTGGCCCAGGTATATTATTTCGTGAGAATTTTGACTAATCGATCGGACCTAACGGTCCGACCGATTAGGGGACTCTGTTAGAGTCCGGTGAATTTCGAGTTTTGGATTTTTACGAGAATTTGGAGTGCGACTCTTAAGGAAGAATGCGTTCCGATTAATTTCAAAGACTAATCGTGGTTAAACTAGATTATTGAGAATTAGTGAGGTTTCAAAGGGGTTCATTGAACGAACCATAATTGGACATTGCCTAAGCTCCATGGGTGTTAATTAAGGGGACTTGAAATGCACATATTAAATGTAAACGTGATGTCCATCGTAAATAACACGTGCATTTGGAAACCAACGGTTACACCCGAATGGTTGTTTAGGATTGAGATAGAGTTGAAATGGGGTTGAGTAAAACCATGTATGGTTAATGTTACTCTCATTGTGTCATTATGAGCAATCTAATGAGATTGATATCATTGTCATTCCTTTCCTTTGTCGTGAAAGGAAGCATTGAGTTGAATTGGATCCATGAAAAGGATTTCACACTGAATGTTATTGGTCATTGAGTCTGGCACTACCTAGCGATTGTATTAGAACTCCAAGTGAGTTCAATGAATAATGAATGACTAATCCTGCTGCAGCAGATGGTATTGGGGGTGTTCCGGAGCTCCGTGGTGATGCTAGTGTCCCTGGCCCGGGCACTGGTAAGTCCCACTTATATATATCCGATCATACCTTCGGGTAGTGATTGAAGCCTCCCTTTGAGGGGAGATGGTAAATGAATAAATCCCGATCATATCCTAGGATATTGATTGAAGCCTTCCTTTAGGGAAGATGGTAATGAATTGAATGAAATACAATTTAAGAATGCTATGGTAGTTGCCAATTGGTACACGTATACTGACTGTCACTGTCTATTACTGTCATAGTCTATAATTGTCATTATTGCAATATGGATGTACTGATATACTTTATTGCAAGAATTGTTTATACATTGTTGAACCGTCGTGTTCATTAGTGTTATTGATGGCATTACAGGCCAGGTTGCCCCTGCCGGCATTGCAGCGCCCCCGGCGCCAGCGGAGGAGACCGCTCCGGTTCCTCCAGGAGGATTGATAGAATGGAACCGGCGGGATACCATCTGATGTGGTATCCGAGTGCGATCGAGCTTTTGATAAATGTTTTGGGATGATGTTTTGAGAAAATGTTCATATATTCATTTTGGAAATGTAATTAACATTTGGGAATGTAATTAATGATTTGGAAATGTAATCAATGGTTAGCTGCATAGTATTTTGTATATGCAGCATTGTTAAATGTATATGGAAAACGATACATGTATAAGGACTTTCTTTTGATACATGTAAAGGTTAACTTATTATTGTCAAATATATATTGTTTCCGCAAAAGTTTTATATTTGGCAGGTTCTTGTGATTGATATCCCTTGTGGATCTCGTTTTAACTTCGGTTAATTCGGGGTTTACGGGAGTAAGTATGGGTTTCACGGCTCGGCTCGGGCCCGGGTCGTGACACCTCTTCAATCTGGTTTCAACTGCAAAAGACGAAGGGTACAGTGCAATCGATGCCGTTGTGTTCATAGAGGTTGCAACTGTTGATACATACGACGAAGAGGAGGTAGCTTGTGCTGTGAGAGAGTTTATGACTGTCCCCAACCCTGCGCCGACAAGTGCACCATCTGTTTAGATGAATATTCACGTGGGACGACAGTTACCCATCCAATTTGAAATGTGCTGGATTCCTTTGTTATTTCGTGTTGATTTTTATCTTTTTTGAAAAATGTTTGGAGTTAATAGTAGGACACCTAGAGTTTATTGGAATTTCCATACATGCTTAACTTGGTTTTGAGTCAAGTTCAGACCCAAAATCATTCAAGAGAAGAAAATAGTGGCTTATGTGTTGGTGGTTCACTAACTTTAGTGATGACCGATTATTTGTTTTTAATATGATTTTTTTTTTTTTTTTTTTTTGTTATTTTGTTGATTTTACCTAGTATAGAAGTGTAATGGTATTGTTGATAGCTGTATTTAAATACCTTTGCAGGAAGACTACACAGAAAATTAGAGGATATCTGGGACTCTATAATTGGATAGGTATCCTCCCTCAAGCTAATAAAACAACCAACCCAATGCTGACTCAATCCTAGAATGCATTAATGGACACATTATTTATATTTTAAGACTAGGAGAAAAGTGCAAAAAAAGGTCAAAATATATAAAAATTTGAGACCATTTGATATGATAATGTACATGCTAACCGATCCATCTTCCTGTCTTTTCATGTATTGTCCACATGCATCCGTATGGCCTCAAAGGAAGTAGTTATTGCTCAGGGAGACAGGCATTGTTTGGCCTCACAGGAAGCAGGTATTTTTCAAGCTAGCTAGTATTCTAGTTTTAACCTCAAATGACTCAAAAACATAAAATAATGGTGCACGACTTCTGAACCAAACTCATCCCCTTAATCTACAATTTATTGCATCTAATTATAATTAACAAAAAACTTGCCTTCGATCTGCTTAAAATACAAGTCACATAATTACTTTATAATGTGTTTAAAATCACACACAATTTATATTAGGGTTGACAACAATATAGACCTTATATCGGCTTTGTATTTGAGAGAAAAAAAGAGAAATAGGATCGATACAAAAGATAACAACAATCTTATTTCCCTCTTTATATTTTTGTTTCAATTTATGAATGAGATCTTTCTAATGCCATAAATTGAAACAAACAAGATACATAGTATGAATGAGATCTTTCTATTTTAGTTAGTTAACATTAAATTAGAAATCATCCTAATTCAAAGAGAAAAACAAAAGAGATTTCAGACTGGAGACAGAGAGAGAGAGAGAGGGACGGGTGCCGGCATTGGAAAGTCAAGCGTCTACGTTTTGGTGTAAAAAGTCCTTCTGTAAAAAGTATTTGACTGATTAGTTTAGTAAGACAAAAAACAGGTCATGGCTTTACAACTTGTAAGGTGGTGGGGAGGGAGAGTCCCTCGTTTACCACGTCCTTCTCCTTTTTTTATTACCCTCTGAGGGAGGGAATCGAGAAGACGACCGACAGATAAGTCAGGTCTCTTTTCTCTCTTGCTCTTGGCTGTTGGGTACTTGGGTCCCTTGCATTTGTCTGACTTTTCACACACGGGATTGTTGCTCCTTTTAATTTTTTATTCTTTATTAGGCATGGATACATGTACCATTTCATTTCGGGGTTAGATCTACGACAAGGACTCGAATACATATTCGATTAATGTCAACAGTTTCGTTTCATGGTGCGTCATGTCTGTTTAAATGAGTTTTTTTTTTTTGTTTTAATATATTTGAATATGAAAAATATATGTAGATATGGGTAGGGGGTGTAAATTGGGATAGGCTGTCCAGGCACAACACGGCAAAGCATGAAAAAACCCGGCTAGGACGGACAAGGCCCGTTAACTTTGTTGACTGAGCTTGCCCAGCACAACATGACCTAAATATGGGTCGTGCTAGCCAGGGAGTCTTAGTGACTCGATTCAAGATTGACTTTTCTTAGGAAAAAAAAAAAAAAAAAGGAAAACTCAAATTACTAATGGTAGATGTGTCAACCAAGTGAATCTCAAATAAAATCAACTATTTTCTCTTGAATTTCATGGGGCTAGTGGACTCCGAGAATATCATGTATTCTTTATTTCATTTTTGTTTTTTGGTATCCAAGATTAGGGGTAGAGATCTTGAGCGACTCGCACACATAAGGAGTGAAGCTTTCACATGCAAGAAAGAGAACTGTACATGTGACTTGTGAGAAGTGAAAACTTGCACATGCAAGAAGTGGGTGAGAGGATGGCTTGTAAAATCACTAATTATAAGCAACCCCTTGCTCTCCCTATATTTCAAATTTTTTTTTTTTTTTTTTTTTTTGGGGGGTAGAAGCAACCCCTTGCCCATCTTCTCGGTTATGTATCTTGTTTGTTTCAATTTATGGCATTAGAGAATGATCGACATATTATTTCTAAAATCAATGTCATGTTTGGATTTATAGAATTTGACATCCATGAATCTCATACTTACAATAATAGTTACTAATTAGTTAACTTTTTATGGGAGGAGAGGAGATTTTGACATGTAATGCCGAAATCCAATTATAGGAATTGGAACTAGAAACCCCACATTGTACCTACAATAGAGAGATTTCTCAAGATGTGAAATTCGCCTACACCTCTTTAAGGTCCTTCCAACACCTATGGAACAATGTCAATGTTCCCGCAAAACCTCTTTAAGGTCCTTCCAACACCTATGGAACAATATCAATGTTCCTCCAAAACCTTAGAACCTATTGTGCATAATAAAGGTGTTTGATAAAATGCTTAAGAGAGATTTTTCCTCGGTTTGAGAGAGTGATTGTGCTTGTTTTGTGTGTGGGATGAGGTCTTGAATGGGGAGAGAGAAGAAGATGGGCATGTTGAGGCAATCCTCCCTCCTCCAAGGGAGAAAACCCAGATTCGTCTTTTTTTTTTTTTTTTTTGTTATTTTGCTATATGGTTGATATCGACCATTTTGTTGTGTTCAGCAAATAAGACAATTATATGTGGTAGAAAATCTGACTGATATAATGATCAATGTTGACCATATCGCAAAATGACAAAAAAAAAAAAAAAAGAAGGAAAAAGGCCACACGAGGACCCCTCTTGTGTCCAATGTGATACGGGGTATTGGTAGGACGTATGAGGTCCTACGGGGATTTGTCCTATAAATTCATCTTTTTTAATTGATGGATGATGGATGAGTCAAACCTTATAATAAAGGGAAAAAAATTGGGTGCTATTGTAATTATCTATATAAATTGGGAAGTTCAGATTACAAGGCAGGAGATGTTCTACTACAAGATGTCTATTGTAGTGCTTACTTTGAGATGAAATCTAATGAAAACACTTTAAAGTTTGATATGTGAGAAAAAGATGAGAAAAACAAGAAAAAAAAAAAAAAAACTAGTTACCGTACCAATCGATCTTTTGTCATCAATAGATGCTAACAAAGCATGCCCGCACTAAGCCCGGGCCAGAAAAAAAAAACACGTCAAATTTGTGGCTATTTTTTGAGGTATTAATTAATGAGAAAATAAATATAAAACAAACAAATATGAAAATAAATATAAAACAAACAAATATACCATTTATTACGGTTCGAAGCATAGCGCAGTCCGACATTTATACAAAGTAAATATTACTTTTTATATAAATGAGTATGAAACTTCAAGTCTTATGTAAATTAACATAAATGTTTATGTATTTGTATTAGTAATTTCAACTTTATTTCAAGTTGAAAACCCTAAAAGCCCATAAAGTCTCTTTTAATTTATATAAGCAAATTTAAAAATAAAAGATTAGAATGGGTATATGGGCCGGCTCGTGGGTGGCACCAGCTGGCCTGATTGGGGTACGGTATAGCACAACTGGGCCGATCTGAAAGTGGGTCATACTTCTTTAATAAAAGTTCAAATCTTATCTTTATTTGAGAATGAATCTCTTCATAAGAGAAATCCTAACGAATAAGATATATCTCTATTTTTTAGAAAGAAGATAAAATAAAGTCAATATTAAAATCAAAATCAAACAATCAATTGCAAAATTGCATGTGACACCGTCTTTAGGAATTAGAATAAGAGGCCCACTTTAAAAAAGTTTATTGTATGTGGAGCCCATATGTATAAATCACTATCAAGGATCCACTTTTAAAAATCACAAACATTAAGGATTTTCTAACCATAATAGATATATTAAAAATTCTAAATCTACCTAAAGAAGACTCATTTTAACTTGGATGAATATGATTATTGAGCAAGGTGGATTTTTTCATCTGGACTCTTTAATCACCTATCCATAATAGATATATAAATTAAAACTCGAATTCATATAAAGAAGCTTAACAAAGTAGACTCTGAATTGATTGATAGAGCTTATCTCTTAAAATTGATTTGAAATTCAATTTCTCAAATTGATTTGAGATTAGGGTCCAATTTCTCAATCGATTACGAATTCGGACTTCAATTTCGAAATCGAGTTCTACATCTATAATATATAATAACCAGCAAAGCATGCCTGCGCTAAGCCCGGGCCCAGAAATAAAAATACGTCAAATTTGTGGCTATTTTATGAGATATTAATTAATGAGAAAATAAATATAAAACTACCGTCTTTAGTAATTAGAATATGAGGCTCACTTTTAAAAAGTTTATTGTATGTGGAGCCCATATGTATAAATCACTATCAATGATCAACTTTTAAAAATCACAAATATTAAGGATTTTCTAACAATAATAGCTATATTAAAATTCTAAATCCACCTAAAGAAGACTCATTTTAACTTGGTTGGATAGAGTTATTGAGCAAGGTGGATTTTTTCATTAGGACTCTTTAATCACTTATCCATAATAGAAATATTTGAATTCACATAAAGAAACTTAACAAAAGTGGACTCTGAATTGATTGATAGAGCTTATCTCTTAAAATTGATTTGAGATTTAATTTCTCAAATTGATTTGAGATTAGAGTCCAATTTTGCAATTGATTAGCAAATCGGACTCCAATTTCGAAATCGATGCCTACGTCTATAATATATTATAATTGAAAATAGGTTATTTCAAAATGTCATCCAAAACATGTAAGAAACTCCCCTCATGGCTATGGGGCTTGAATCTGTTGCAAATACTTAATTAAAAACACTAGCTTGACCACACGTGCTTAAAGCACGGACATATGTCATAGTAGCCTTGATTAAGGTCAAAACCTTAAAGATGTAATTAGTTTTATGAATTAAATATTATTTAAATTTTATTGTTGGCAATGTTTAAACGTTAAAAAAATAGAAGGTAATAAAAAATATAAAATTTTATGAGAAGTAAGAAATTAATATAAATTTTAACTACATATCAAGTAATGTGGTTTTTCTTTTATTTATGATCAAGTATTTTAAGCATGATCAATCTTACGGGTCTAATCTCAATTGGAGCGACATAATGAGATTTATTAAGTATAAGCCTAAAAAAAAGCCTCATTTACAAATTGAGAAAAACTAAAATATAAAGTGATTATTTTGAGTGAAGGAAAAGTTATATAAACGTAGAGAGTATATTATCATAATTTTAAATAGTCGAGTGAAATGAACATGACATGACATGACGTTCTCTCTTATCAAGAAAGAAGAATCTCTCTTGTAGGTATATTTTAATCAACGAGATTATAAATTAAATGAGGCGATTATGTTAATAATATTTAAAAATAAAAAATGACTACAATCACCCTTAAATGATTTAACTACTAAAAAAAATCTAAGATTAAAGAAATTTGAAATTTAGAGGTTAAGTTTGAACTTGGAATGATTAGAACTGAAGTTGGTTCGTTAACAACTTTAATATATAATATAATAATAGTTGAGAAGAAAATGGTCACAACATTCACTTTTGTAAATAAATTATAAAAAATTTATTCATTTGAAGGTAAAAAATATAGTGGTCAATCTAATTTTAGTAAATGCATTAAACAAAATATCAAGTTTTAAACTCAATTGAATCATACGCAATGGATTTGCCCAAGATGAATCTCCAGACCTAATAAAAAACTACCGAGGTCATTACAAACTTATAAATATAAAACAAAATTAAGTTGATGGAAATATGTTAAGCCTAGGTCAAGTGTGAGTCACCTTCTAATGAAACAAAAGTAAGATAGTTTTATAAACCATTTTAATTTATGATAATTAATAAGAGCTTTGTTATGAGGCAGTTGGTAAAATAGTTATAATCCTTTAATTGGAAAAAGTTATAAAAAAAATTGATAGGAGATTAGGAGTATCAATTTTAACTCAACTTACCAACCTAACTTGAACCCACCCCCCCCCCCCCCCTTTTAATATAAATAATCATATGCCTTACACTCACTCAATCAAGTCCCTTGCTATCATCACTACAGTAAGGGATTGATTCTTAGTTGTTTTTATAGAAGGAATGTGCATCACCACTGAGCTACCAGTAAATTGGAAACTTGAATCTACTTGGTAATTCAAAGTTATAGTTCATTTTTTTCATATGTTTGAACTAACATTTCTCTAACCCAATTAATCAATGGATTAGATTAAAGTTAATCTATGACATATGACCTCCTCACCCAACTTTACATTGACCTTCAAACAATTTAACTTGAATGCGACCTATTAATTAAATGTTGAGTTAACCTTTTTAACTTTAAAAAATATTTGGATTGACATCATTATCATAATTAATGAATGAGTAAACTTTAGACTGAGCACACATACTACAGTGCACTATTAAACACATTTAATTCCATCTCCCTATCTTTAAATTATCACTTTTTTATTTGTCTATCATCTTTTTGGTGTGATGATTTAGATGGGTGATATTTGTAATCAAGTTTCTTTTATAGCAATTTGATAAATGACACTTGCTAATAATTAACTCCTATATTTAGACTATCATTTTTTAATGGTGCTTTTTTTTTTTTTATAACGGAGGGTGTCCTATCCTTTTAGGCCAAAATAATTCCTACGGGCCCAGGGGGAGCCGGGTAAATCCCTTGTGGCCTCAGTATGATAGTGCAGTTTCGAACCCCAAGTGCAAACATCTTTTTTGTACTATCATTAGACTATCATTTTTTTTCATGGTACTTGTAATCATCATTTTTGTGTGGAAGTTTAAATTTGTGACATTTGGAATCACAACTTTTTTAATATCAATTGAATAGATAGCACTTGTCAAATATCTATGACACTTTTAGCTAATAAATAAGGTATGTTCTTCCGTTTAATTCAAACACTCGTATTCATTTTTCATGTATTAGTCTCTCACCCTTACCTAATTTTAATTCATTTTTTTTAAAGTTAGTATATTGTATTATTCAAATCAAGTTAAGCCAACTCTAGGGGTGCTTGAGTCTATGTCAAAGACTATATGAATTCATCAACAATTTTCGTTTCAAAGGTTTTACTTTTACTTATTACTTTTTATGTATGTATTATATTATGCATATGTTAACAAAATAGAATACCGTATAAACTTATATAATTGAAAATAACCTACAATCATATAACTTGGAACCAAGTTAAAATATATCAATTGCCTTTAAACAAAAGGGATTTGGACTTTTTTTATTTCCAAAATAGATAGACTAAAAGTTGAAAAAGGATACAAATGTGGTTTGAATCCAATTTATTAATAGGACAAATTTCCGAAAATCAATGGAGCATGTTGAAATGATTATTTTCTATATGAAAAACTACTTAATTATATTTTTGTTAATTTTCATATCTTTTAATTTTTATTTATGCTGATATTATTTTGAGATTTTTAATCTTATACTTTTGAACATCTTCCATAAATATGATGAGTTCATTTTCTTAATAAATTATAAAATTAATTATAAAATCATTTTTTATATTGCAGTCATAAAATCTTTATCGGAAATGGGTGGCATAGGAAAAAGGTAAGATTTTTTTTTTTTTTTTTGTGAAATTACATCATAGCTTAAAGTAATCTCATCTTTTTATTTTTTACTATTTATTTAATAAATAAAAAATCATTATAAAAAGATAAAAATAGAAAAACGTGAGAGAAAAAATAAAAAATTAAAACCAATTCTCCAAAATCTAATATAAAGAAAAATGATATAGAAATTGCTGTACCTGATGGGGCCAACTTTAAAACTTCCAACATGGACCCATCTTTAGGAATTTGGGTGGAGGGCTATGTTTAGAAATTACAACATGTAGCCCTACCTTTAAGAATTAGAATATGAGGTCCACTTAAAAAAAGTTTATTTTACATGGAGCCCATATGTATAAATCACTATCTATGAAACACTTTTAAAATCACAAACTTTCAAAATTTTCTAATCATAATATATATGTTAAGAATTTTAATTCAACTAAAGAAGACTCATTTTGACTTGGTTGGGTAAAGTTATTGAGCAAGGTGGAATTCTTGTATCATTCGGATTCCTTTATCTCCTATCCATAATAGATTTATTAAAATTTTAAATTCACCTAAAAAAAAGTTAACAAAAGTGGGCTCTCGATGTAAATCTTGAGATTTCTCTCAAATCAAAATAGAAATCGAAATTGGAGTTTCAATTTCGCAATTGAAATCGAAAGTGAGCTTCTATTTTAAAATCAATTGTGAAATCGGACTCCAATTTTGAAATCGAATCCTGCCTCTATAATATATAATAAGATATATTAAAATTTTAAATTCACCCAAAAAAGTTAACAAAAGTGGGCTCTCGACGTAAATCTTGAAATTTCTCTCCAATCAAAATAGAAATCAAAATTGGAGTTTCAATTTCGCAATTGAAATCGAAATTGAGTTCCAATTTTAAAATCAATTGCGAAATCGGACTCCAATTCTACAATCAATTTTGAAATCGGACTCCAATTTGGAAATCGAATCCTACCTCTATACTGTATAATATAATATAGCATGGCTATTATACCTGAAGTTCCCCTCCAAGGTAGACTTCTTGATTTGGTCTCTGATTTCTGCATCTAGTCTTCGATTAAAGGAAACTTTAGCTAATTTGTGATGTGATTCGTCTGGCAGTTTGATCGTGATGATGGATAAACTACAGAATCTTATTGAATGATTCGATGGAACCAATTGTGCCTATTGATCATTGAAAGGGCCTAAAATTCTGGAAATATATTTTTGGAAAAGTTAAAGTTCCATATGAGACTGACATGAAGTTTGAAGAATATAATTCTGATACCAGCAAGACTGGCCCGAGCTTAAAGTCAGACCCAAAAATAAAACTTTATTCAATTTGGAGTTAGTTTTGGATATATTAATTGATGAGAAGAAAGTAAATTGAAATCGAAGAATATTTCATTTATCGGTTTTTAGATATTATATATCAAAGTTTATTTAAAAGGAGAATGTATAGTAATAATCTCCAAATAAAATTTGAATTGAGTATTGAAACTTGAATTTTTTAAAATATTCAAAGTCTAAGAGACTTTGGATGAATTAAGAATTAAGAATTAATAAGATAAGATCCAAGAGAGAGTCCATAATAATTCAAATTGCAATAAAAATCTAAAATATACCAAAGTTTCTCTCTAAATCAAAATCAGATCAAATCAATTGCAAAATCAAGCTCCAATTTCACAATCAATTGTGAATTTGAACAAAATCAAGCTCCAATTTCTCAATCAATTGCAAAATTGAAACTCAATTTCGAAATCGAATCCTACGTCTATAATATATATTAATAGTAAAAGAAAGGTTGTTTTGGTTAACATTGTTTCTTAAATTCTACAAATTGGTAGCTGAGAAATGTTCTTCTAGAACAAGAAAGGAAGATTCATGTTAGTATTGGCTTACGCAGGCACACATATAAGGCTTCTGCAGGCAGGATTGTGATCAAAAGTTCTTAGTGAAGGACATTTGAAAGTTGTTGTGAAATAAAAGCAATGACCATCTAATCTAATCATAGGAGGGAAACTTTTAAAAGGCCTAAAAGTTGCCTGGATTATTTTAACCATTAGATAAAGTAAATTTGGGTGACAAATTTGCAAAAGCGTGAAAAGTTTATGGAGTTTGAAGGCATAAAAAGAAAAGGAAACTAGTATCATGTGATGAAGCTGATTTTTAGAGAACACCAAAAATTCTCAATCTCTCTCAAGTGCTAAGATTGTGAGCTAATGGACCTTAGCTCGTGATAAAGTTCAAGCCCAAGCCCAACCCAGTCAAGCCAAGCTGGTTCAACTTATTGGCAGCCATATATTAAAGCTAAGGAAGGAGAACTCAATTCATTTTAATTGAGAAATGATCTTATAAGGAATGTCTTTACATCCTTAATGTACATACCAGTTGTCGCGGCCCACTGAGGATGACCCTATACATCATGGGATAGGGAGGGATAGAAAGATCTAAGTAGAACTATCCTAGATATCAAATTTTAAGTCAATCTAATGCCTTTAACCCCCCTTCATCTGTATTCTACAAGTTTAATAGATTTATAATAAAAAAAAAAACCCCTAAAAACTAAGCCTTGATCCAACGATTCAGCCCATTCAAATCTGTAGAAATCCATGTGACTGGTGACTACCAAGGAAGTTGTATGTGTAGTCCATTCAGATGGATGCATCATGAGGTAAGCCCAAACAGCTGGGATGTAATGTAAGCATGTAAAGACCATCCTTACAGGATCATTTCCCTTTTTAATATGCATATGCATAAACCTGGATATTCAATTAAATTATGTGGGCTTGTGAAAACCATTGACCCAGAGTACTAAATTTTATTGGAGTCCAGATATTGGGCCCCACCCAAGTGACAGATGGTCCAAAGATTTAGAACCAGACCCAATCTTTTTTTTTGGGTCCAACATTAGATTGGTTGCCGAGTCACTTGGTCAATTTTGTTAATACGAGAAAAACGTGTGGGCACTTTTGTCGCTACCCACGAGGAGCTCAAGGTCTCTGTAGTCAGTTGACGCTCTCAGTTCTGACGTTACCACTACTTCATATCCTCGTCACATTCACATGGCAACAACATTCATATCTAAACATAGGTTTAAAAAGAAGTGAAAGGAGACAAGGACTTCGTTCTAATCTAATCTAAGCTAAGCTGTAAAAACTGATAAATAGGAGTAAGAACATAACAATCCTTCGTTAGAAATAGAAAGGTAAAATCAATTGTGGGTAAAGAGATGTGAAAGGGAGAACTCTCAACAGCCTCAATTTGGTCAATATTCTACATTAGAGATTATCATGTGACCTACTTGCCATGAGGCTCATGTTGGATAACAACGTAGTTGTTAATTAAACACCAAATTAATCTCCTGCTTAGCCTTTGGATACAAAGAGTCAGCATCTAACTCATGTGGCTATCTTCCTATCCTACTCAAGAGATGTGGAACTAAGTCTTAAGAGGGAGATAGGAACCCTAGTTTGGATCATCTACGAATCATTAGCATTATTCGCTTGCAGTTTGCAATGACCACAACCTCAGAATGCACAAAAGGTACTCAGAGTAGAGCGAGTATCGACCCCATTCAGGACTATCATTCTGAACAAGAAGCTCATATAGATAAGAAATAATCTACATCTGGTTCCAACATTCATCTCATATAATTTATAAATCCAACATTACAAAACAGGCTCAATGTGCAAGTATTAAAAGAAGTGAACTTCCTTGACTGAAATTGAATGTCTTTATTAAACAAATTTATTTTCTTACAGAAAAGAATGATTTACATCGATATTCCCCTCAATGGGGTAAATGGTTTAGCATCAAGTAGATGATGACCTAAAAAATGACATTCTGAAACTAAATAAAAGAATCATTACAACAAGGTTAGTTGCAGCATCTCCTCATCTCATTTATTTTTTTCGCTATACTGCTCGAGTCTACTGTCGAGGAAGCTGGGATTGTATTTGATGCCATTTGTGAACGACGATCCCAAGAAAATTTGAATCACAAGAAAATTTGAATCACTGAACCACAATGCCATTTTAAGCAATTTTGCCAACCAAAGTTGGCAAGATAAATATCTATCTGGGAGTGGAGAGGGGAACCCTTGGAGTAGAAAGGGTAACTCGGGGGCTGGGGAGGCCCATGTATGCTAGCCTAGGAGAGATTCTGACCTTAGGGCTCGGTCGTGGGGAAGGGATTGGGCCTAAGTTCGTGCCAGGTGCAGCAGGTGTGATCCTTGGTGAAAGGTTTACTTTCTCAAGCGCTCTGAATTGTAGTGCTGTGGGGTAGTCCCTGACGCATCCAATACGGGGCCCAGTTCCTGTGCTCCACTTGCATGATAGAGGCTTGACGGAGTGGAATCCTTCTTCTTCCACATGGTTTACATCTTTGTCCACATCAGCCACTGCTGCCTTGGTGGTCTCTGTGGAAGACTCATCAACCTTGTCCACCACAGAATTAGCATACTGGTCCACTGCCTTATTACAAGGCTCCTCAGTAAGACTTGTGAATGAAGGGCTATCGTCATCGATTGCGCACCTCTGCAGAGCAAATCATGAAAATCAAATACTCATCAAACAAAAAATGACATGTGAATCAACAACTGTGATGCAAAGCAAGCCTGCTTTGACTTCTCTGTATCAGGAGGAGAGGAAGAATGACAGAAAAGATGAATAGTACAGGGAGTACCTTTACATTGGTGAGATCTACATTGTGCTCTTGAAGGAAGCTAATGAACTCCTTGAAATTCTCTTCTGTTGGGAGGTAGTGACCACTGTACGGCCATATAGCCTAAAAAAGACAAATGATAAAGGAATATCACTCCAAGAGTAAAAGGAGAAGAAACTAATGCACGTTAATTTTGTAGCCATAACAAATAGATAAATAATGATGTATCAGGAATATGAGTTAGAAGATCCGTTAGTTACATACTAGAACATTTGGCAGAAAATTCAAATACCTTGAGAACACCATTTTCAACAACCAATCTTCCAGCTGCTGTTGTGGCTCCCCCAGAAAGAAAACTCGAGTGTTGAAATGTACCCTTCTTCTTCTGCATATGTGATCATAACATAAGCATATATGGTTAGGATGGAAACCACCTTAGTGTGCAGGACAACCTTATTGAAATTCAATTATAACAAAAGAACCATGGGTTTGATGTGCACCTGCCCTACATATAGTACACGGTAGGTGCTCAGAACAAAAATCCACTTGGAACCTTCACAAGTATCCAAAAGCATGCCGCTTTTTTTGTAGACAAGCTTACCATCATACACAATAACTTCATATGCCTCCCTCTCCTTCTGCAAAGAGTAAGATAGTTACAAACAAGAATTGACGGATACATGCACAAAAAAAATGTATCCATATAATGTATATAACAAGACAAACTGCTAAAATAGGTAGAAGCCGCAGAATCACAATGTTTAAGACTAACCGGTCCTAGATATTTGATGCATTGCCGCTGAAGAACAGCCCTTGAACACCGGTCTAGAGTTACTTCTTTACCATCTCCTATATCCAACCTTCATTTATAAAAAAACTAATTGTGAGCATCACATAAGCATTATATTCTGAAGATAAGAAAGGTGAGAAAACTAATTGTGGGCATCACATAAGCATTATATTCTGAAGATAAGAAAGGAAAGTGCACTCATAATAAGTATTTACCAATAGAAAAAAGGTTGGACGCTCTCACTATCAAACCAAATATCATAATAGAGATGAAGATTATGTCCATAACGATGGCGGGGGTCAATCTGTACAACAAAAATGAGAAGTGAGTATGCTTATGCTGTTTGATACTAAGAATCGACTTGGAATGGATCTGCTCACACAAAAACCATATTCTATTATTCTCAATTAAAAGGCTCAACAACATCAACATCAATATGAAGGAGAAATCTTGATTAAGATGTTAGAAATGACAATTACAAAGACATCGTATAAATTAATGCAGAGTAAAGAAAGGTAGACAATAACAAAGACATCATATAAATTAACATTAGAGGTGGCCAGTTAAAGAGTGAAGGAAGGCAGCTTACAGCTTCAAGCCAATGTTGCAACGCTAGTTTTTGAGCCTTTTCATCCTTGGATAAACCCTTCCCTACCTGGAAAAGCAGAGCAAACTGGGTAAGTATGTTAAAATAGAATGAAACATCATAAAGCAAAAGGTATGATATGGGAATATTGTTAATACCTTGGCAACCCTTGTTTTTGCTCGAGCCCAACGCGAAACTGCAGTTTCTGGTTTCTTGACGTCAAAGAATGATACAGAGCTGCGTTTGAGAGCATAAAAATCTAATGCCTTCCACCTATATTTGGAAAGGAATGCTTCCATTAGACCACCATAACTACATATTCAAAAAAATCTTTCCTTTTTTTTTTTTTTTTTGAGAGGATGAAAAAGCAGAACAGAACTGAAAAACAATTAACAGATAAAAGACAGAGGGAGAGAGACAAACCAAAGCTCCTCGACCACAACTGCACAATCTGCTAAATTTCTCCGAGTCCGGTAACTCTTGTAGACCTTCTGCACCTTAACTGCAGCTGCATCAAGCTCACTCATTGGCCTCGGCGAGCATAACTCAGAAAGGCAGATTGCAGGCTTTGACGTAATTACAATGTCATTATTAATCCTCTTAGAAGTAATTGGCTCCAACTTATCATTTTCCAGACCTTCCTTCTTGAATGAAACTGTAGTTGCAAGCTTGACCTTATCAACTTCCCAGTTCTTGAAGCTTAATGATTCTTCAATGACCTTTCTACCAGAAACAACTGGTGTCGATATGGGATCAATATCCATTTTCTTGAGACTAACTGATCTCAACGTTTTCTTCATGTTTTCCCCATTGAAACCGATGGATCTAAGGATAACATTCTTCACGACACACTCTGAATCCAAGATCTTTTTGTTTAAGATTACTTTCCAGGGTGAAACAAGTAAAGAAAGGGATAAACCCATCAAAGATTTTCAGGCTTTAGTTGCAAGTGATTGCTCTGCCAGAGAAAATAAGAAGAATTCCTAAGCTTTTGGAAATATGAGAAACGAATAGAAGGAAATAACGGCATACCCAACTACAAATTTAACAGTATTCCAAATGGCTATGAAATTAAAAGAAACTTGCAGCACTGACCAAATAAAGTCACAACAATAATTTTCTCTTCACATTTATTTTACTTCTTTGGAAACTTGAATTAACAGTGTATTCTTCTTTAGTCCTCATATCATCAATCGCCAGGGGGGTTGGAATTGCATAGCAATTGTTCAAAGATTACATACCCATCATTGTGTCTCAAAGACAAATGAGTCCTCAGTTCAATGTATATGTCACATAGATTAAAAAACAGATTCTTACAAGATCAAAAGTCCAAAGCGACTAATTCTGCATCAACAGGAGGAAGGGGATTTTTTTGCCCTTTCCTCCTTTGAGTCTCCAAACCTTAACGAACATGGTCACATAGAACAAATCCTCAGAAACACCAGTTGAATTAAACCAAAGTCGCAAAATAAGATATCAGAAAGGTTGAAAACTAAAAGCCTCATTTTTTAAATCAAGCAGCCAAAGAAATGCATATATCTGTCATGAAAAAGAACCAGTTCATGGCCCATAAAAGATTATAAAGAGAGAATCAAAATCCAACAGCCTATCTCAAGCCAGACGACCCATAACCAATAATACAATCTAAGAAAACCCAATAGGAACTACCAGCAGCTTTTATGAGGAAACACAAAATCACATATTAAAACCCAGAAGTGAAGCAGAGAAGAAGAAACAAAACAAAGGCCTATTACCTTTTACCTTCAGATCAAAGCTACTCTTCCAAAAGCACCCAACAAATTCCAGCTGAGAGTCTATAGCATGTTCCTAACCATATCACTGGTATATATACCATAAAAAAACCAAGTGGGGTTTCTCAAACGACACGATTGTGAAAGGGAGAATTTAAAAAGATGTGGAGAGCAGTCTACACCTTCCAGTACGGTGTCAGACAAAAAGCTAGACTGAAGCCTTTGAAAATCTAAGTAAGCTTTTGCACATACAAAGAAAAGGAGCCAATGAAGACCTTCTGACTTTGATACCAATAAACAAACCGAGTGGGGAAATGGGGGATGGTGTGGCTTTCAAATTTCAACGGATAAATTTTCTGCAGGTCTGGTTGAACACGTGAGGGGTTTGAAGGGTTCAATTTCAAGGTTTTGAATTGTATGAGAGAGAAGGGAGGGTGGTCAAAATCTAAAGAGCATGGCCAGAAGATAAGGAGATATGAAAAAGGATTTTTCTTTCTTTGTTCCTTCTTAGAAAACCATATAAATGCATGTGATGTCACTCCTCCTATCTTCCTCTTCTCACAGTCAATGTCTCCTGGTCATGGTCACTGACGGCTACATATACAGAATTGCGCATATAGTTCTTCTTTGAATAAGATCATAGTATGTGGGAAATGGAACAAGGGCTTTTCATGTTTGAGATCAACCTTCTTATAAACAGATTGTTGGTTTGATGATCTAATTAGGAAAAATAAATTTTCATTATATAAAAATTATACAAATAAATTCATTTATTTCATAATAAAAATAGCATAGAGTTATATTGGCAAAGTTGTAGAAAAGAATTTAAAAAATCACCTTTTGGATACTTTTGAAAAAGAAGTAAAAGATTGAATCATGCATGTACATGTACTTTCTCAACTCTAAGGGGTTGGCTAAGTGGTCAGGACCACAGATCCTCGCTCTTTCGGAGCTAAAGGTCTTGGTATTGACTCCCATCTTTAGGAACCAAATGATGAATTCATTTGTGCTACCACCTAGGGCCACAGGGGTTTTACGCGGCTTTTCTCTGGGCCTGGAGGGAATAGTTAAGCCCAAACGGTTGGGAACCCTCCATTAGCTAAAAAAAAAAAACTTTGTCAAATAATTTAAAGTACTAAAAATATATATTTGAATTGCTTATGAAAGATTTAATGGGTTTAGAAAAATTATCGGTTTTATTATTTTTCTCATGAAAAGGCATTTACACCAAAAAACAAAAATTATTTTCTATAGAAAGATATCCCACTTTTCTTTTACTCCTCCGCATATACTTTATATATATATATATATATATATATTTTATTGTATGCTATTGAGCCTCGTGAAAAATGAACCATAAATTGGAAATTAGCGATATATTTATATGTTTATTGTATTTATATTATAATATTAACTCCAATGAATAACTCAGTTGATCTTAAACTACGATTTAAATTTTAAAATTATTAGTTAAAAACTGCACGATCATATAAAAGCTATGGGATTTACTCGGCTTCCCACCTGGCAAAAAAAGGATATTGTAATATATTGCTCTTCCGTAGACAGGGATTTTAATAAGCTGGAGTTGTGGCCAATGGTGAAAAAGCCGTCGTCTGGGAACGGAGTAGACAAATTTTATTTTTAAATAACCGACTGGGACTTCTAAAGCCAGAGACTCTCCCCGTAGTTACGTTTTCAGCAACTTGACTAGCTTCTTAGCTGGCTGAAGTTACATGTAACCAAACCCTACTGACACACTTCTATCAACTCGCCCTTTTTTCTATGTAGATGTGTTTTTTTAATCTATATATATACATGTCCTCTATTAAAGTCAAGTCCTTAATAAAGGCCACCCAACTTTCTGCACCTCATCCTTACTGCTTGGTAACAATTTTATTTTAATCAGTTTACTGCCAGCTTGATAGCATTTGTGGAGCTCATTGATTTCTATTTACTGCGTAAGTCTCCGGCGGAAAATTGATTAAAAGAAGGTAGGAACTAGAGAGACTAAATATTCTATTCAACAGCAGCCAAACGGGTAAAAATAAGAGTTAGGGTTCATCATTCTATATTCATCCATAATAAATTACAAGTATGATGCTGCTGACGGGAGAGCACATGTACTGGTGTATATGAATGAATTCAAGTCTAGTTTTCCAAGATCCAGCAAGGGAGGAAAAAGAGAGCAACTCATTTATAGATTATTACCTTTTTTTTTATGGGAAATGATTTTATGTAGACTTAAAGAAATATGGCTTTTTTTTTTCTTCTTATTTTCGCATGTATTTATGTTGTACAGAAAAATTAAAAAAAATTAAGAAGGGTAGAAAAAAATATTTTTCTTAGTGTCGAAAAATATTCTTTTTTCTTTTCTTTTAGTAGCCCAGGTAAGGGAGTTGGGACCCATGACAGTGAATCCATACATGCGGAGAGTAAGTAGAGAGACACATGCGTGAAGTGAGAACGAACTCGCTCATGCAAGGGACGGGAGTGATCAGGAATCGATCCCGGATCATCCAAGTGAAGGGAGGGTTGCCAACCAAGTGAGCAACCTCTCAATCTACACTACATAACATTGTTGCATAAATGCATCCTAATGTTATATATTCTTGTTGGTCAATGCACTTGTTCAATACTGATTGAGAACCTGCTAAGAGTTGAGAAATGTTAGTAACTTTTTTTGGCTGTGCATTTAACTACCCTTATCACATTTTTTACATGTTTGCTATGGATGAGAAATGTTAGCAACTTTAAACCACACATGAGATTCGTGATATGGTGTAAGAGCTCAAGTCTCTTTTTCAGTAAAGCCGTAGACATTTATGCGAGTCTTTTCACGTGCCCGAAGGGACTTCATGCATGTTTTTTCTGGACCACTAAATGGTTTTTTTTTTTTTTTTTAATATAGCAAATACTCACATAAATCCCCACACACAAACCTTAGCCCAGACCCATATCCATGGGCATTACAACCAAGGATCGGTTCCTAAGGTTGTCTGGGGGGTGGAGAGGCAGGTGCCTCACCATAGAGCCATAGTGGATATATAGGCAAAATCTGCAAAAAAATTTGGAATTATTTTTGGGTCACCAATACTTCCAATTGTAAGAAAATTAAATACATACCAGTTTTCTAATCCATGGGTATCTAAGTGATTACTAAGACACCTCCTCCTCCTACATAAACAACTAGATGCTAATTGTTGAGTTTATGTCTATTGTTTTGGATTTACAAGATTGGTCAATTGGGTTAACCAATGACCGGCCTTAGTGTCTAGGGTATTTTGTTCTTTGTACCAAGGCTTTTTTGGGAAATGAGAAAGCGGAGATTATATACATGTAATCTGCAATCCTAGACAGAAGGTGGTAAATAGTACATAGTGAGTCTCTTTGACTGTGGACGAAGGCACTCTGCCGAACCACGTAAATCTCTTGTGTGATTCTTTCTTTTTATGTGCGGCTTGATTGTCAATCATTGACTTTGCCCTTCCGCACGCGCGCACATGACACTAATAAATATAGGACTTAGGCGGATATAGGGTGTGTGAATGTGAGTATGTACTAAATAATAATAATAATAATAATAATAATAATGATAATGATAATGATAATATTATGATCCACTGTTTTACATTTAAATCAAAATGGTGGAAAACAATTCATAAAACTAAAAATGCATGTACAAGAAATGCTAAATAGCATCTTGTTGTTGCAGCCAAACATATAAATGTTGACTTTATATCACAAACAAATCCTGCAGCTGCAGCCCTGTCTGAGAAATAAATGAACATTTACACAAGGAAGTTAGCAAGCATATTAAAAATGATTGTTGTTGGTGTGAGGCTAGAAATATCATAATCAGTCAACAAGATATAAAAATTACACGTGTGACTTTCCAGTAATAGATAAATATATATACAAGTTCTAGTTACACACGTGAAGAGTAAATTCTTGACCAATATCAATATGAATGCATTGCATGCTATTGATACGCGGTTTCATGGGCTAGAGTCTGGAAACAAGGAAGATTAAATTCTAACCTGTTAATTTCTACAAACTTGTGAGCATCAAACTCTTGCATGAGATTTTCACCGTTCATTATATGGAAGCCTCAAGATTGAACTGCTAAGACAATCTAAACCAGTGGGTTGAATCTAGATAATATGCTGATTGTTTGTGACAGTTGGGATATATTAGAATTATCTACATGTATTGTATATACCCTATGTTTTTCTTATTAGAGTATGGTTAAGTTCTTGACAGGTTACCAAATATCAATAGATAATCTAACTACGTTCAATGCTGAGATGATCAGGATTTGTTTCTTTTAAGATACAATGGATGTAAGTTTTATTTTAGTGTTCTTCCTAGTCAAATTTCATATTGATAATAATATTATTGGCAGCCGCCGAAGCCTTCTCCTCATATATATTCCAAGAATCCAAAGGGACTTGTTGCTGGTCTAAAATGGGGGTAGAGGTAGGGCTCTATTCTGCATGTCTGTGTGTAAACCAAATGTTGTGGTCGTTGTAAATCAGGATTTGTCAATGCTAAGAATCTCTAGATGATCAAAGAAGGATTCCAACTTCCTAAATATGCCAATCCCGAACTCTACTAGAGTCACATATTAATACTTTAAGAGAGAGATTGCCTTTGGATCATTAACCAACTGCTTAATTTGGCATGGGCTCAATGACAGATGGGCCACACAATTTCTAACATCAATGCATGCAAGACTGAAATTGAGTGTATGGTTCTTCATGCTTTGTGCCTAGCGAGCATGTTGATTTGTGTTGACATTCCTCTTTTCTTATGTTGCTTGGTTGATGTCTTGATGGTTTAATTTGGAGCATCCACGGGGTCCGATTTATGTGTCCACCGTTTCCTCAAATGTGGATTAATCCAATCAAGGGTTGGATCTGCATCATCAAGTCATTGACTTGCGGCTGCCTTAATTTATTTTTTTTTGTTCCAAACCCCACTGACATAAATCTCACGAACCATTTTAGTTGTCAGTTTTAAGGGCCGTTAGTCCTATGGATGGTTGGCCTTGGGCCTTGCCGTTTTCTTGATAAAAATTAGTTTTGGTAGTCTTAACACTTGTAACACAATAGAAATAGATGGGTGTGTATATAATTAACAAACGGTCTTGACTCAAGGGAAAAAAAATGGTATTTTATTAGTCTATTAGTAATGAGAAATGTCAATTGAAACTAACATCCAAAGGGAGTTCGGACCCATATTAAAGACCCAATCCTTGGGTCACTATGATATCCGCTTTTTGGGGTAATAAATTTAATCTACAGAGATATAATAGTTGTCCCTGGGTTGCAAGCAGAATGGTTCCGGGTCGGTACCATACTGAACTCAAACTTGGATCCAGTTCTAAATAACGATTTCGGTTTCGGATCCAATTTTGACTTGGAACATGTTTTGTTAGTTCCAAAACCAGTTCTAATAAAAATATTCAAATCTGGTATCCACCTAGAGAATTAGATCTAGTTCAAACATTGGTTATAACTTCTCTTCATTTTTTTTATTTTATCTTAAAATAAGTATATCATTCAACTTATACCAATGCTTTAAGTCTATTATCTCCAGCATTATATATAAAAAATTCAAAAAAAGTTTATTTTGAAATACAGTTTGCAATATCAATAACACATATGCCGAGTCCACGGGTCGGAACCTAAATTAAGTTCCGAACCTGAATCCGTTTATGAATCGGAACCTAAAAAAGATTTCGGATCCAATTTTTTTCAAATAGAAACTTTATGATAATTAGATAATCGGATATCCATCTGCAACTCTAATTGCCCATACTAAGCACACAGTGATTGATCCTCAAGTGCTAAGGTGAAAATTGAGTACCCAGAGAATTGGACAAGCCCTTGTATAAGAGCAAAATAAACATAAGAGGTGAATTGGGAGCTCTTCTAAAGCTTAAAAGCGTGGTTGTAGGGCTATCAAAATGTCACATGACCCGTTAACACGACACGAATCCACACGATATTAACGGGTTTGGGTTGGCTCTTAATGGATTTGGGTCGTTAATGGGTCAAACCCGTTAACTCGTTAAGTTAACGGGTCGGGTATGAATTAAACAAGTAACCCGTTAACAACCCGCTTGACCCATTATTTTTTTTTTTTACTCCCTAAATGTAAATAAATTAATTTATATTCATAAAAAAAGAAATTAAAATTTATTATTTTATAGTGGGTTTTTAGGGGGGATCCATTTGAGATCCTCACTTATAGTTTCATGTGGCTTATATTAATTCGAATTCATTAATCCGTAACCCGAATTCGTTAACACGACACGATTGACAGCCCTAGGTGGTTGGAGAAGCTTTGGTCGATGGAGAGCTCGCCCATTTGTATGCAATTGCGATCCATCGAGGCTTTAGAGAGAGTTGGTGTCCAACTCCCATCATTTAATTCATCCTTTCTCCATCCATCAAGTCCCTTTCCTGGGGAAGCACCCTGTCGGCAAGTGTTATAAGTCATTCTTTGATGACTGATGAACCATTAGATTAATTGGCTGCCTTTCAGAGGTCAACTGGAGCTAGCGCATTGCTATTAATTAGTACATGTTGGATTAGATCAATAAATGCTCCATGCTTGTGAGGGTGAAGCTTGAAAGCAATGAATGCCTTGCAGATGATCGACGACAGTGTGCCCTCCGGGTGTGTGCCAAACTCTTTTGGGTCTGCGTTTAGATTGAACAGGACTGGGCCTGCTATGCGAATGAGCCACACCAGTCACCAGCCCAAAACATCGTACTGGACAGGAGCTGCAAGGGTGGGGTGTTTGTTCCTTTCAGGCCTCAGGGTCAGCAGGACTCACTTGATCTAAGCAACAGCAATAATTGTTCTTTGTGTTTCTATGTCTTCACTCGCTTTTGTAATGCAAGCTTTTGGTATAATAAAACCATGTTTTGGGTGTGATGGTTGGGGTCAGATTGAGCCCCACGCAGGCCTAGTTCTATATATTTGGTTGGATTTGGGCTGTCCTTCTAGGCCTGTAGGCTGGAGCAGGGCGTATCCTCATAGCAACAAAATTCTTGACCTTAGCTTAGCCCAGATAGGCATTATATTAGGGCACATAATAAAATGGGACGGATTTAATTTTTGAGTCAAGGTCCTTTGAGTGGTCTCTACATACTTCCCATGAGTGGAATACGTGGAACTCCACCATGGGGTACACACATCAATAATCCAAATCGTCAAAGCTGAATACCAAAAAAAATGATGAACCCCGTCCACTCCAACAGTAGGGTTGTAAATTGGTTATCAATTCTCTGACTACATGAAAACTCCAACGCGTTAAAAGGACTGGGTTTTGGTTGTTTCAAAACCACTTCCTTGAATAAGTTTTTCTTCTCCTCTCCTTGCGGATACTGGAATACATGGGATCCCAAATTGCTCAAGTCCAACTGTTTAAAAGAGTTTATAACTATGTTCATTCATATACACTTTAAGTTGCTTTGGACTCTTTTACCACAAGCCCTATGTGCGCGCACGAGTCGGGCCTAGCCCAGGGCGTTGGGTCCGGACATCATCCCTTTCAGAATTAAGGAAATGTGGTTGCTCAATGACATCTTCTTCAAAGTTGTTGAATCTAGATAGGCCTCCCCCTGCAGTGGATCTCCTTAGTTTATTCTTGCCCAAAAGATCAGTTTATTGGAAGCAAAAGGCCAAAGTCAGATGGCTTCAAACAAGTGACACGAATACAAAATTTTTTCATTTTTTCATTTTTTCATCTCTCAGCTAAATCAAGAGGAATTCGTAACCGTATAGACATCATCTCAGTGGATGGCACTCTCTTGGAGGATGAAGCAGAAATTAGAGCTCAAGCTCCTATCTTCTTTTCTAACTTTTTGCAGACTGCTTTAGTTTTTCCTGATGAATCCCTCTTTTAGATGGAAGGACCTTCAGTCTTGGCAGAGCAAAATCGGAATCTCTCAGCAATTCCTTCCCCGCATTGAAATCGGGGACGCAATTTTTGGGCTTAAGAAGAGTAGCTCCCCGAGCCCAGATGGCTTCTCAGGGGTGTTCTTTCAAGTGAAGTGAAGTAAAGTTAAACATCCCATCAAAAACACTTTCCCAAAAAATTTCCTCCATCTTTAAAAAAAAAAGTCAAAAAGCAACTACATTTATTCACTAAAAGACAAAAAAACTCTATTTCCATGTACAAAAAGTCAAAAATATTACATCCCAAACAACCAAAAACAAAATATCATCATAACTCACTTATATTTTATTCATTATTTTCATTTCACTTCACTCCACTTTATTTTAACAGTAAATTAGCAAACGGGCCCTTTTACGGGTTGTTGGGATATCATTGGTCAAGATGTGATCTATCCAATAACTCACTTCTTCTCATCAGGCAGACTCTTGAGAGAATCAAATTCCTATTTCCTAGCTCTTATTCCCAAGATCCAGTCTCTTGAGACCTTCTCCGACTTCCATCCTATCAGTCTTCTTAATTTCACCTACAAAATTAT
The DNA here is from genome assembly GCA_003546025.1 of Camphora micrantha. Taxonomy (NCBI): domain Eukaryota; kingdom Viridiplantae; phylum Streptophyta; class Magnoliopsida; order Laurales; family Lauraceae; genus Camphora; species Camphora micrantha. The sequence continues at coordinate 75,827,853 of QPKB01000002.1, forward strand.
CTCGAAGATTTTGGCAACCAGGCTGTCTAGCATCCCCCCTTCCCTAATCTCAAGATACCAGTCTGCTTTTGTTAAATGGAGGACAATTCATCATCACGTGGCTCTTGTCCATGATTTATTCCAAAGGATCAACTCCAAAATAAGTGGAGGCTCTATGTGTCTCAAACTACTAGACATTACCAAGGCTTTTGATAGGTTGGAGTGGAATTTCCTTTTCAGGGCTCTTCTTTTATTCAACTGCTCCCTTTGGATGGATAAATCAGATTAGGGAGCTAATTTGCACAAGTAAAGGCTCAGTTTTGATTAACGAGAGTCCATGTGGTTTCTTCTCTTCCTCTTGTGGGCTACGTCAAGGTAATCCTCTATCACCCTACCTATTCATTATGGCTGAGGAGATTCTCAACTTGCAAATTGAAGGTCTTAAACAGTTGGGAAAAACTTGTTATAAACAATACACCAAGATCTTTGATCTAGGAAACCCTAATAAACCAAGATCCTCCATGTTTAAATCATTGAGAGAAGTAAAGCGGAAACATACCTGGATCTAGTAAATGAAGTTGTTCTCAGATTGTTGATCTTCCAATCCAATATGGCTACCCAGGGAAAACCCTCTTGATTCTTCTGATGATGGGATGTCAGAGAGAATAGGAATACCATATGAATTGGGGACCATAACCCTAATATATAAGATATCATAGGTTTGTTATTTCTAATTTGGCCCCTCATCAAATTAGAAATAACATTCTGATATCTACACATTAATTCCATGACAAGTATACCCTTAAGCCTTACAACTTTAAGTCTTAATTAGATCACTTTAATGTAGGCTTAACGAAAGATAGCATGACACATTTAATAGTTACATGTGTGGCCCCACATGATGAAATTTTTCCAACAATCTTCCACTGGGCCATATATGTAACTTAACAAATGTGTATGACTGTATGAGCTCCAAAAGTTTGCTATCATAATTTAGGATATATCCGAACAATCTTGTCCATTGATTATGCCGGTATAGGATCAAAGCGGTCTCCGTCACATTTAACATGACTAAACACATCAATAGTCACAAACACCAATATAACCAAATGACATAGATCAATCATGGATGCGTAGCATGGAAAGTACATGCAATGTGATCTATACATGTCTATTTCCAACTGATCCTACTGTATTCCTTAGTGAGATCAATATTTAACACAATGTAACAGAGTGAAATGAACTAAATACTGTATTTCTGATCAGAAAAATATCCAAATACATAAATGCATAAGTGTGGTCCAAAAACAAACATAAAACAATAAAATATAAAATCATACAAACTCCCACCAGAATGTGATATCCTCACACAAAATAACACACATATGAGCAGTGTGCTCATGAAAGACCTTGGGTGGTAATCCCTTTGTAAGCGGACCCGCTATCATGGAGTTTGTCCTAATGTGCTTTATGGATAATTGTTCATCCTATATTCTCTCCTTCACAACTAGGAACTTAATGGCAATATGTTTTGACCGAATTAAGCTTCTGTTGTTGTTGGAATATAGCATTGTTGACTTATTGTCACAATATAGTTTGAGTGGTCTTTCAATACCCTCCAGAACTCGCAGCCCAGTGACAAAATTCCGCAGCCATATTCCATGGTTGGATGCCTCATAGCATGCTACAAACTCTGCTGCCATGGTGGAATCAGTCACGAGTGTCTGTTTGACACTCCTCAAAGATATTGCTCCACCAGCTAACAGGTAGATGTAGCCTGATGTGGATTTCATACTGTCTTGGCATTCAGCAAAATCAGAGTCGGAATACCCTATGATCTCCAACTTATCCGATCTCCTATAGGTGAGCATATGATCTTTTGTTCTCTGTAAATACCTCATAACCCGCTTGGCTGCTTGCCAATGATCCATCCCTGGATTGCTTAAATATCTGCCTAACATACCAACAATGTATGCAATATCCGGACGCGTATACACCATAGCATACATTAGACTCCCTACAGCGGATGCATAAGGAATCTTCTGCATTTCCTTAACTTCAAGGTTAGTTTTAGGGCATTGATTGAGACTAAATTTGTCTCCCTTAGAGACAAGGGTGTCACCTGGTTTGCAGTCCTGCATGCCAAACCTTTTGAGCACTTTATCAATATAGCTTCTTTGTGATAATCCAAGAATACCCCGAGAGCGATCTCATTGTATCAGGATTCCTAATACAAAAGAGGCGTCACCAATATCTTTCATCTCAAAATTCTTTGATAGAAATCGCTTAGTTTTATGCAACATGCCTATATCATTTGTGGCAAGCAATATGTCATTGACATACAGAACCGGGAATATGTGCTTACTCCCACTGAATTTGTGATACACACAATTATTAACAGCGTTTGTCTCAAAACCAAACGAGATAATCACTTGATGAAACTTGTGATACCACTGACGAGAAGCTTGCTTGAGTCCATAGATGGACTTTGTCAATTTACAAATCATATTCTTTGGGGTCTCCCGACTCAAAGTTTTCTGGCTGCACAATATAAATTGTTTCGTCAATGTCACCATTGAGAAATGCTGTTTTGACATCCATTTGACGAAGCTCAAGATCAAAATGTGCAACTAGTGCCATGATTGTCCGAAAAGAGTCTTTCGATGAAACCGGAGAGAAAGTCTCTTTAAAGTCAATCCCTTCCTTTTGGGTAAAGCCTTTAGCTACAAGACGAGCTTTATACCTCTCCACATTACTATTTGAATCCCTTTTGGTTTTAAAAATCCATTTGCAACCAATGGGCTTCGCACCTTTTGGTAATGGGACAAGTTCCCAAACCTTATTGTCTTGCATAGACTTATACTCCTCATTCATGGCATCAATCCACTTTTGAGAGTTAGAGTCTTGCATGGCTTGATGGAAGTTGATTGGATCATTTTCCACAATTCCAATTTCTTCCTCATGTTCTTGGAGAAATACGAAAAAATCATCCGGAATAGCATGTCTCCTCTCTCTAGTGGATCGCCTTAATGGCACTGGTTCTTGAGGTTGTTGAATTTGTTCCTTATCTTGAGTGGGGGGTTGATCAACATTGTCTTGTTGAGGATCCGGATTCGCTTCTTGATCAATGACATGTATAGAAACCTGCACATTGTCAAAAGCAATAGACAGAATCGTAACCGATTCTTCCTTAAAGACAATGTCTCTAACCTTATTTCTCCCCTCAAACTCAACATCCTCAAAAAATGTTGCAGTTCCCATCTCAAAAATTGATCTAAGTGTGGGATCATAAAACTTCTAGCCCCTTGATCGTTCAGAGTAGCTAATAAAGTAGTTGCTCATAGTTTTGGAATCCAATTTCTTTTCATGTGGCCTGTAAGGCCTTGCCTCAGCTGGACATCCCCAAATGTGAAAATGTTTTAGACTAGGCTTTCTGCCTGTCCAGATCTAGTAAGGTGTTTTTACAGCTGCTTTAGTTGGCACTCTATTCAGAATATAAGCTGTTATTTTGAGTGCTTCTCCCCAGAGTGACTCTGGTAGAGTGGAATGACTTATCATACTCCTTACCATATCCTTAAGAGTCCGGTTTCGCCTTTCAGATACACCATTCATGCTAGGTGACCCTGGCATAGTGTACTGTGGGACGATTCCACATTCCTCTAGAAATGTGGCAAACGGTCCTGGACGTTGTTCACCTGAACCGTCATATCTGCCGTAGTATTCACCACCACGGTCAGACCTAACACTCTTTATTCTTTTGTTGAGTTGGTTCTCAACTTCAGCTTTAAATGTTTTGAACACGTCCAAAGACTGTGATTTCTCATGAATGAGAAATAGGTATCCATAGCAAGAGTAATCGTCTATAAATGATATGAAATACTGTTGGCCATTCCATGAAGCCATAGGGAATGATCCACAGATATCTGTGTGTATCAATTCTAAGACGTCTGTAGTTCTATTGGCACCTAATTTCTTCATTTTGGTCTGTTTTCCCTTGATGCAAGCAATACAAACATCAAAATCTGTAAAGTCAAGGAAATCTAAAATGTCATCAGACACAAGTAGCTCAACTCTAGACTTAGAGATATGACCTAAGCGTTTGTGCCATAATGTAGCCGAGTTTTCTTTACCACGTTTGCGTTTAATACCTCGTGATTCCACATGCAAGGATTCATTATAAGAAACGATTGTATCAAGCAAATATAAGTTGTCATATACACATAGAAAACCAGTTCCAACAACATTTGAATTTATAGATAAACTGAATTGATTGTTTCCAAATGAACAAAAATAACCAAACTTGTCCAATAAAGAAACTGAAACCAAATTCCGTTGAAAAGACGGTACAATAAAAGTCTCTAATAAATCCAAATAATAACCAGTGTTTAATAACAACCTAAAATGCCCTATTGCATCTACTGCTACCAACTTTCCATCGCCCACAAAGATGTGTCTTTCAGCATCACTTGGCTTTCGGCTGCTCAGGCAACCCTGCATAGAAACACTGATGTGAGTAGTAGCACCAGAATCCAACCACCACGTGTTTCTAGGTACTGAAGCTAAATTTACCTCAGAACAGACCAAAGCAAGAAATGTACCTTTCTTTGCACGCCAAGCGTGATATTTGGTACAGTCCTTCTTCACATGTCCAGGTTTGTTGCAAAAGAAACAACCAACAGTTGCTGGCTGTTGTTTCTTTGCGGCTGGACCCTTGGCAGCTTCATTTTTCTTCCTCTTTTTGCCCTTATCTTTAGAGGTGCTAGCCAAATGAGTACTTTCGGTTCTGTCTTGCTTCAATCTCTCTTCCTCTTGCACACAGTAAGAAATGAGCTCATTAAGAGTCCATTTCTCCTTTTGACAGTTATAACTGACCTTAAATTGACTATATAGTGCAAGAAGTGATATTAATACCAAATGCACGAGCAAGTCGTCAGACAGCTCGAGATTCAGTGCCTTAAGCTTTGAAGCAACATGAGACATTCCCATAATGTACTCCCGTATGTTCCCCTTGCCATTATACTTCATATAAATCAAGCTTTGCAAAAGCGTGCTTGTTTCTGCCTTATCGTTTTTCCAGAAAACACTTTTCAATTTCGGTTAGGAATTCTTTGGCTGTGGTCAGCTTTTCAGATACCGCACCCCTAAATGCCTTTGGAATGCCACGCTTGATGATCATAAGACTCATGCGATTTGAGCGATCCCACTTCTCAAAGTTCTTCTTGTCATCAGGAGAACTTGCATCCGTAAGAGAAGCGGGTTGTTCAATCCGTAGTGCAAGGTCTAGATCCATGTAGCCGAGAACAATTTCTATGTTCTCTTTCCAATTCTTAAAGTTGGTCCCATTAAGTACAGGTATTGAGTTGATATTAGCAGATATGGTAGAAACACTAGCTGTAAAGAGAACAAAAAACAAACAGACAAACATGCTCATATTATTAACCAAATACAGAAGCAACAAATTCAAATAATGGTGAGTCTTATGACAAGGTACCTAGCACAACATTAATATCAAGTCTTTGGATAGTAATATTAATTGTAAATGGTCATCTTGTTGTAGTGATCAAACATTGACAATAATTCATGTCAAATAATAAATCTATCTTTGGACATGTAAAATCCTTATAATCATCACACGTTTACCACCATAGGTGTGTATGCAATTCGGCCAAGTATTAACATTCCTTTGGGCCGACTAAGACCCGCATGAATTTACACACACACAAACATCCAATATTTCTCATAAATAATCTACACAAGAGAGGTCACTTTGGTGACATCTTGTTTCAATTAGCCCATTTTGAATAATGGACTATGTTATTTAACCATAAAAGATATACCATAAAATATTTAAATTGTTGTTTGAAGAAAACCAATTAGTTGTCTTCACATGTTACCACAAATAAAATAAATTTTATTTTATTTTTTTTAATCCCTTGGACCACCAATATGTGTGCTCATCCGGACCACCATACGACCCATCACCTTCCTTTCACCCAAAGAACAAAATCACGTTCTGTAACTTACAGAACAATACAGAAGCTAACATGCGATAGAAAAATAGGTGATTTAGATCCATGGGTCCCGCTGATCATAAACAAGATCAGGTTGTACCGACATGGTCGCCCAGGCCCGCCTTTGATGATCCATGGTCCTGATTTCATTGGTGACCCACCTGGGCCCCACGGTCTCCCAAAAACAAATTGAAAACAAATGGTCCCATGTAATCAATGCACATCTACAGGCACCAGGAGCGAAAAAAAAAAAGACTACCCCAGAAACAAAAATCCTTCAGTTACTCAATACAAAAAAAAAAAAAAAAAAAAAAAAAAAAAAAAAAAAAAAAAAAAAACCCACATGGTGAATCCAAACATTCCCTTTTAAATTTATATAAACAATAACCACGTCTGCTCATGATAACTCAGAAAGGACCCAAGTGAAAAACTCGGTCTAAAATCAGACCCACATGGAAATCACTCACAAGATTTAAAAAACAATCAAGAACTGGATGCATTACCAAAAAACCCATATCAGATCATGAAGTCAATGTAGACAGATATTAGATCATCAAAAAACAAAAGCGCCCCAACGAAAATATAAAATAACAACAAAAAAAAAAAAAAGGAAAACTGAAACAAGACTCGAATATGATTGATTGACACTAACCCATAATTTCTTTCTTCTTTTAAACAAAGCCATTCTTAAAGAAGAAATTAACAGATTGCAACCAAAGAACAGAATATCAACAGATTGATTTATATATGGATTCCCAATGGCTTAACATGGAAAAGCTCTGATACCAATTGTTATAAACAATACACTAAGATCTTTGATCTAGGAAACCCTAATAAACCAAGATCCTCCATGTTCAAATCATTGAGAGAAGTAAAGCGGAAACATACCTGGATCCATTGAATGAAGTTGTTCTCAAGTTGTTGATCTTCCAATCCAATATGGCTACCCAGAGAAAACCCTCTTAATTCTTCTGATGATGGGATGTCAGAGAGAATAAGAATACCATATGAATTGGGGACCATAACCCTAATATATAAGATATCATAGGTTTGTTATTTCTAATTTGGCCCCTCATCAAATTAGAAATAACATTCTGGTATCTACACATTAATTCCATGACAAGTATACCCTTAAGCCTTACAACTTTAAGTCTTAATTAGATCACTTTAATGTAGGCTTAACGAAAGATAGCATGACACATTTAATAGTTACATGTGTGGCCCCACATGATGGAATTTTTGCAACAAAATTGTCCCGATCTCTCCAGTACAATCAACTCCCTGTCATTTGCTTTATGTTGATGACATCCTCCTCTTCATGAAAACTTACAAGAGAGGCTTATCCAGCATCAAAGAAATCCTTTCAAAGTATCAAGCTTTATCAGGCTAAAGACTCAACCTTCAAAAGAGTCAATTGTTCTTGGGGAAATGTAATGCAAGGAGGGCTCATATGTGAAAAAAGTTTTAAGGGGTCCGCGATTTCTAGATTGGTCTACTCAAACTATCAACCCAATAGCGTGCATAAATAAATAATATGCAGTGGAAATTAAATCAACAAGCACGCACCACAAGGAAACCAAATTTAAGGTGAAAAACCCTAACCAGGTGAAAAACCACTAATCCGAACTGGATCAAATCAAGCACTATGAATCTAGCAATTACAATAAACTCAGATCTCTTCCTAGATATCCTCTACCCAAGGACTGAAGTTACCTTGCGTCGCTTCACGCTTCAACGACTTCACACCATTGATTGCAACAGATTCCAACCAGCACTTGACTCTTCAAATCTTCTCGCAGGAAGATAATCTTCTACAAAGGATGCAGAAGAATTGACTCTAGAGAACTTTGCAGCACAACTTCATAAAAACTCTAGAGAAGAAAACTATCAATGATAATCTCTAACTCAGCACTTTGAGAGGTGATGGTTGTTATTAGAATAGTCTTTGAGTCCTTTAAATAGCCTTTGGGACGTGCTTAAAGTTGCCTAACTTGATTAGGACTAAAACAAGCAGTTTGAGCACAATTAGAAAAAACAGGTTTCCAAAATTTGTATATTACTGTGCCTGGTTCGCTCGAGCGGTCAACATGTTCGTTCGAGCGGACTAGTCTCTATTTCAAAACTGGGCTAGTCCAACTCTATTCGCTCGAATGAATGTGATGTCGCTCGAGCGGACCCCTCTCTGGATTGATTAAGAATTTCAACATATTTTCTCTAGCTTCTTTCTTTCAATTCTTTCATACTTTTTTCTTTTTAGTCATTCCAACCTTCTAACTTCAGAGTCCTTGTCTAAATAAAAATTACAACTCAAAAGACCCAGAGTTTTGTCCAACCCATGAATTAGCCAACACTCAAAATCCGCCAACACTCAAAATCCTAACAATATGGTGTCTTCCCTCGTTCCCATTCCCCGATCTTCCCTTCCATCAGTCTACCTTGGAGTTTCAATGTTTTTGGGCAATTCAAGACATGTTTTCTTGATCAAAATGCTGGACTCCATTAGATCCAGGCTAGCAGGGTGGAAGTCAAAATGTCTCTCCTTTGCTGGGTGCCTAATAATGGTTAAACACATTCTATCTTCCATCTATCTCCACATTTCCCTGGTTATTCCCATCCTAAGAAAAACTTGCCTCCAAATTGAACGACTATTGAGGAACTTCTTATGGTTTGCAATTCGGAGAAATTGAATAGTAACTTCATCAAATGGGAAACAGTCTGCTTACCAAAATTAGAGGGAGGTCTTGGTTTGTGCAAGGTGAAGAATGTCAACGAAGCTTCTTTGTTGAAGTTGGGTTGGCCTGCGATCACATCAGACTCCCTTTGGGCAGAGTGGTTCAAATCTAAATACTTTAAAAGATCATTCCTTTGGGATGAAGGAAATCCAAAGGGTGGCTCTTGTATTTGGAAAAAGATTCGGATTCTATCATCCTTCATCCAGAGAGGAAGCAAATGGAATCTTGGGAATGGGCTTTCCATTAGCCTGTGGTTTGACAATTGGATTGATCATGATCCAATAGCTTAAAGATTCCCTCACTTGACATTTTTCAGATAGGGACATGGTTGCAGACATCATTCGGGACAACAACTGGCAAATCCCAATTCATCCTCCAGCTGATCGTAGAGACTTTCTTCATTCTGCTATCAGACAAATTCTCATTGGTGGCAATGAAGTCTCTAATACCCTGTCCTGGCAAGGTGACTCCACTGGCCCTCTCTCCATCAATTTCTGAGGTCTTCAGCAAACGAGGTCCATTGGGCTGTGATGATTTGGAACAAGTTCTTCTGCCTTCGGTTGGCTTGCTTCTCCTGGCACCTCCTCTATAGGAAAACATCAACAGACCTCTGGGCTAAAGCTAAAGATAGGTCAATGTCGTCAAGATGTAACATTTATCTCAACAGTGAGGAATCAGACTTCCATCTTTTCTTCAATTGTAGCCTAGTGCATCAGTTTTGGGAGTGGTTCCTTAGCCTTAATGGCTCTCTTCCTCCCTGCCCTCTCTCAGCTTCAGCGATCTGGTCTGCCATTGCATTGGACAGAGATGGCTCTGGAAGAAAATGTGCTGCAGCCATCTTCTTCCATGTCATCTCTGTCTTCTGGTTCCTCCGTAATGAAGCCAGTTCAGAAACAAGAAACCTTCTTTGGTGAGTGCAAAGATGATCTTCTGGGACAGATTGAAGGGAATAGTTTGCTCTCTAGCAGCATCTAGCTAGTTCTACCTCCTCACCCCTTACTTCTCTTCCATTAATTTTCTCTCCCAAGTTACCTCTGTGTTTTCCTTTTCTTTAAGTTTTTTGGATTTTCATTTTTCTTCTTCTGTAATGGAGGGCTGTTCCTGCCCAGCCTTTTTTTTCTCTTTTCTTCTCTTTTAATACAAACTGACCTTACAGCCAAAAAAAACAAAAAGAAAAGAAAAAGAATACCAAAAAAAAAAAATTGAACTCCATCCACTCCAACAGTAGGGATGTAAATTGGTCATCAATTCTATGATTACATGAAAACTCCCATCCGTTCAAAGCTTGATTTGAATCTTCATTTAGATTCGCGTCACATGACTAGCGCAATCTCATGCATTATCAATCACAAATGGATTGAGGAGACATGGCATTCGTGTTGCAGACGTTTTAGGGAACACACTAGACACGTTGTTGGACGTGACTGATACAGAGCAACTCCTACTGCCCCAAAGTGACCCCGTAAATCACGGGATCAAGCAAGGAGGACTAATGAGACTAGTTGAACGACATGGTGTGGACTGTGGATTCGCCATCTTCCTACCAATACTTGGGTGACCCGTACAGAGTGCGCAGATGCTGCACGTAGTCGAATATTCGGATGTTAGTTGCCTTGCACCTCCCATGATATCAGCTGATTTTTCCTTCCAAGTGTGGTCTATAATTAATGATAATCTGTTGTCCCACTCTTCCATTGAGACTCATGACTCCTGAGAGGCAGTGGGGTTGATTGATTTTGGGTCATTTTGTTAGAGGAATCATTAACTTGAATCTAATTTCATTGGTTGGGAATTTCTTATAGCACTTGCTATCACTTCGTCTTTTTCTAAAGTTACTGTTTAATTTATGAAATTTCAAAGATTAAGCTTTCTGTGTTGTCACTGTTGTGCTTATAAAATCCTCAAAGTCTTAATTTTCAAAATGATAGATACTTGAGCATTTGTCAATTCAATCGGAAAAGACATTTGAGGAATTCAAATAACCCACTATAGAAATCCTCATAAATATCTTTGTTTATCACTATTTTATTTAGGTGGTTTAGATATAATGCTGATGGAAACAGAATCTGTGATTTGTGACTTGTGGTGGGCTTAGGGATTTTAACATTTAACCATTGAACACCATTATGTGCTATTAGATGTGCAATTTTGTCGATTGATGATAGAGGTCACAATATATTAAGTAGGATGAGAAATGTGACAATATGCGCTAGCGGATGACTTTTAAGTCCGGGCCCAAAAACTAAAGATATATTCTATAAAAATTATTTCTCATTATTAAAATTCTGTGTATCAGAACTTATTCAAAAAGAAAATTACACATACTACATATAAAATTTGAATTTTATACTTTTGTTTGTATTTTAACTTTTTATTTAGTTCTTTGGTAAAACGGATAGAAAAAACGACATATCAACTTTGAATTTTTATGTAGTTTTTAGGTAAAAAGATAGCAGAAAAATGTGTTCTTTTTTTAATCGGTATGGCTGAAGAATGTGTTAAGTTAAATTAATTATTATCTTATCTCTTAATTAAAATGTTACTAAGAAGCATAGCCGATTAATACAAAGTTTCAACTATATATAAATCCTTATATTTTTCAAAAACCAAGAGTTTTGTGAAATTTTCAGGTGCATCACTATTATTTTTTTAAAAAAAGAACATATCTATTCACATGCAAAAAAAATAAAAAAAGAGTGAGAATTAGTTTTAGATTAAAAGATGCAAAATATATTTAATTTCAATAGTTAAAGAAAACATGGGTCAACCCATTTAGCCTGAATTGACCCTATCCGACTTTGCCCAAGGCCAACCCATTTTAAGGGTTTAATGATGTATTAAGATTAGTTGCATCTCACCAAAAAAAAAAAAAAAAAAAAAGACTATTATACCGTTTAAATAGTTTTAGATAGTGGATTAACTATATTCCGATCTATCTAAATGGGTTATGCAAGGATTGAATTTGTTTGACCCGTGATCAACCCGTGTAAAAAATGGCTGCCAGATTATGCGAGTCAAATGTTGCGGCCCACAGTCATATTGTGCTTAGCCCTAGCCCCAGCCCACACGGCAGATGGATCGTTGGAAAAAGACCCACTTTGATTTATTGATTGAGAATGCAAAGAAAACGTGTGTCCTCTCTCTCTCTCTCTCTCTGACTAAAACTTGGCGAGTATTTGAGGGGGCAAAGTAGCTATCAAGGTCGACCTCCCAAAGTAGAATTCACGTTGTGGGTCACGTGGAAACTGTCTGCCTGGGAGCACAAGTTTCGGTGCGGCTCATGTTGGGGGTCCAGCAGGTGATAATTAGACTTTTGGGAGCGTATTTTGGGCTCTGACTGATTTGAGGGGGCAGAGGCAGAGCCAAGTTTTTTATTTGAAGTGGTCAGGTCCAATGTGAGTAGGTCCCCTTATTCATCGACCACACGTTACAGTTCTTTGAAAGTTCGAGACAAATATAAATCACACCTATCACTCCAGCTAAAGTAAAATGAGTTATGCTACTTGTCCTGAACACGGGACCGATCCATGGACCGGTCCCAATTCAGGGCAAATATCATCCATGATATTTGCCCTGAGCATTGGGACCGGTCCATGGATCGGTCCCAAATGTTCAGGCCAAATAGACTTTTTCAAATAAAATTTAAATAGAAAGGCTGAATGTACTCAAAATAAAGTGAAATAGTGCAGCCACGCGTTTTTTTTTATTTTTCTTTTTGATAACACAGGATGTCCTAACCGTTTAAGCCAGAATAATTCTTATGGATCCAAGAGAAAAAAGCGGAAAGAAATTCTCTTATGGCCTCAATTTAGTAGTATAGTTTCGAACCCATAATCTTTCGGTACAAATTATGGTCCTAAGCTAAATGAGCTATTAAGAAAAGGAGAAGTGGTCAATCTGGACAGGTCCAGGCTCAAAAGAATCCGATTATGATTTTTTTTTTTTTTTTTTTGTTTTTTGCCAACTGGCAATTGGCAAATGGCAAAGTTGGGTTTGGGTTTGGGTTTCCTGAGATTCCCCAAAATCACTGGCCCACCTGATAATTGACGGATACCCTAAGTGCCACGTGTAGGGTGGATCATGGATGGGATTGCCGGCAGTTGGAATGTAGTCATGGAAGTCTATTCAAAAGTCACATGGATTGCTGCAATTGGATGGTTTGTTTTGTTTTGTTTTTGTATGAATCTTGTTCGTATCGTAGTCATTGGATTGAAATTTGAAACAAACGAGCTCACTTTCGAAGATACGAATCAATCCTTCCTAATTGAACAGGGAAAAAGATCTCAGCTTTTCTTTTCCTTTTTGTAGATTTCCTCTTCCAGACTCTCTCCAATCCAAAAACACCCTTTCTTCTTCTTCTTCTTCTTATTATTATTATTAAGTTCAAAGAGAAAACCTATCTGTTTAGAAGGAGAAGAGGGAAAGGAGAGAATCAAATATAGGATATTTTGAACCTATCTACTTTTATCTCAATCTGTTGTGGTTCAGATCCTTCGATTCTTCCATTTTTGGGACAAGATTTGAAATGGGTATTGACGAAATCGTACTAGATCCATGGGAATAACCTTGCCCTTGAATGTTATTTGATTTTTTCTATCGGTTTTCATTTACCATCTGCGGCTGTTGATGTTGATGTATCTTATCGTCTCAAGATTTGATCGAAATGCGAAGGAACCCCACAAGTTTCTAAGCATTTTGGTGCAGTTGGCGCTCCCGTTTCAGCAGAAAGGGTTTTCGTTTTGTCTGCCGAGGGATCGATGGGATAAGGAATTTGCGATATTGCAGGCTGGGTGATTTGGGTTTCTTGGCTGTTTTAGTGGATTCTATTTTATTTGTTTCCAAATTTGTATTTTTGGCTTTGGTTTTGGTTTGTTGGGGTGTTTTGGATTTTGGGTTTTTGTGTTTGGGTGAGAGGGGTTTTGTTTGAGATGGGTTCTTCGCAACGATCGACTATGACGAGGAATGTGGCGGAATTGGTTGATGGGTCGTCCGCCGCTCGTGGGGAGGTCTATTTCGTTGATTGCTTGCCAGTTTATGTGAAGGAGCTGATTGCTGGAGGTGCAGCAGGAGCTTTTGCCAAGACTTCGATTGCTCCTTTGGAGCGAATCAAGATTCTGTTGCAGGTTTCCTTCATCTTATCTTTTCTCTTCTTTAACTGTCCTGCTTTATTTTTCTTTCTTTGATTGATTGCTATTGCTGACCACTGATATTGTTTGTGGATATGTGGAAAACATCACCCAATCCTGTTGTAGTTCCAATTTGGAACACTACCCAGAAAGAATGGCGAGACGAATTGCCTTCTTGGAAGGAAGGATTGTTAATCAAACCAATTGCCATCTATGTATCATCCAAACATAGGTTTTGCATGTGTCTGTTTGTTTAGTTTCTGTTTGTCTGACAATTGAATTGGATAATTTGAATGCTTTTGGAAATAGTATGAAGAACTTCTAATTGGCTTTTGTTTATCCAAGCCAAGTTGTTTTTGTATTTACTTAGTTTTGTTTCAATTTTGGATTATGAACTATTGAACATGAAGTTGTATATTAGATTGAATATGAATGTTCAGGGAAAATTTAATTGTCCTTTGTTTCTCTGAATTGCATGGCTTCAAAATTTATTGTTTTCTTGTGACATTATGAACCCTTGATTGTGAAAATTCAAGCTGTTGGGAGAACTAGAATATTACCAAACTGAAAAATCATAATTACTACCATGCCTAAACATGAATAAGGGCTATTTTAGTGCAACGGATAACCATATGTTTTTCCAATCATTTATAGGGTGGAGACAACCATACTGATAGAAAATATTTTGTCGCTTTTCCGTACCAGAGTCAAATGTTTAGTGTTTATATAAATATATATATATATATGTAACAATAAATTTTATTGCTCAGAAAAAGAGCTGGACTGAAAAAGGCCAGACCATCTCTATAACAAACAACCAAGACCGGAAACAAAAAAAATAAAACAACATTAAACATCAAAAGAAATAGAACTAAGAGACATCAAATGTTTAGTTGTTAAGGCCTGGCCTAAATGCAGCAGATGTTAATGTCCGGCCAAAGCATCCTTTCTGATCTGTAAAACAAATATACACCCACAACATGCAGTTAATCTTTAGATAACAGCTGCTCAAGATCACCTTTGTGAGTGTCTCTCTTCCACTTGGCTCTATTCGATGCCATGTTCTCAGTACTTACATAATAACATATCTTTCCTTGCTGCCTTACCTAAGTTGTTGACTGATTTCTTAGCTTCTTCCACTCTTAACCCTTCGATATTTCTCACATGAGCAGTTTTTGACCTGCAGTAAACGTGTTCAAACCATCTCAAACGGCATTATTTATTTTAATCTTTGTTCACAGTTATTCATAGGTTGCTCCAACAGTACCTATTCCTAATTCTATCATTTTCAGTAACTCTGCACATCTTTCTACTCATGCGCATTTGTCTGTATGCGCTTTAGCCTCTTCATGTTTCTCTTTTGCCCAGCATTCAGCTCCATATAACATACCAGGCCTAACTTCGGTCTTAAAAAAATGACCCTGTCATCTACATTGCACTCACCAATCACTTAACACTCTTCCAGCTTCCCTCAACTTAGACATTGCTATAATGGTTCTACTAGCTACATCCAACTCAAAACGCTCTTTTTCAATTTATGATAGTTCCTAAGTAGCAAAATTTATCACACCGTGGTACTGGGAATTTTGACTGTCTCAACTTCTGTACTTTCAGGTAAGTTTGCACTCCTTTGTTTCTTAAATCTACTAATTTTAACCCATTTGACTCGAACCCCTTTCTCCAAAGTTCTAGTTTATCACAGTTCTAAAATTCAAATTCCATGAAAAGCCATAATTGTACCTGAATTGAAATCCGGTATATAAATAAAGCCACAAGCTAATCTTTGTTAAATTGAATGTTAAAAAATATAAAAAAAAGAAAGAAAAAGAAAGAAAACACTCTTATCAGATAGAGGACTGTTATGAGTTATGACTTATGACTAGCAGTCCTACATTCCTATCATACTTTTGCGATTGGGTGTGGTCACACCAGTGCTAATTCACCAGATCTAATCAAACACCACAATTAGGCGTCCTTGGGTGAGAGTAGTAATAGGATGGGCGACCTTATGGAAGTACAGTATTAAAACTCAGCCGACTTCGAGTCGACTCGGGTGACTTCTCAGATTTGATGTCTATATTTTAGAGGGTTTTACCATTCTCCACTCTATATTTCAGGGGGTTTTACTGTCATCCTCCAAACCCTACCTCTCACAGACTGCACTATAAAGCCCCCTGAAACCCTTCTCCTTCATCTTCTCAGAACTCTCAAAACCCTAGTCTCTTTTAAAACAGAAGGGTGAAAACGAGAGATCAAAAGAGCCCCACCTCCTCATCATTATGACTGTTTGTTTCATCAATCCCATCATCCAATTGCAGAGAACATGATGAAGGGCCACATCGATGTGGTCACAACCATCGCCACCCCGATCAACAACCCTGACACTGTCATCGCTTCCTCGCCTGCATTAGCCACTCCACTCTCCATGGTCTCAGTTGACAATCTGTAAATAGTCTTGGCCTCTTCTGACTGCACCGTCAAACTCTGGAACACTCCCAGTGGGCTAGTCTTAGGGGATTTTAGTGACTCAGAGGTGAGTGTCTCACTCCGACTTGGTGACTTGACTCAAGGGGGACCGAGTCGCCCCTCCCCGAGTTTGGGTTTTTAATCCTTGGGGGGAATTCCTCTTGTTGCACCCCTAAACATTATAAAAAGAAAAAAAGAAAAACAAAGAGGTTACATCTGCAATATATGATTCTAAACCTTCCAAATGGGTAACTTTCCACACTGTACCATGTTGTATGATTTAATTTTGAAGCAAAATTTCTGTCCTTATGTATCCATGCCAGCATCATAGATTGTAATCCTCAAATGTAAAAAAGATGCTCACAGGTTCAATATCTGAAATTAGAAGTTCATTATTCGGAGTATACAAGCCAAGAATACATCATAAGAACGGTCCACTTAACTATTTATGACTGTACAGCCTCTATAACGTTCCCACTGTAAAATTGAATTTCTATATAAGGAAGAACATAATCAATTGTTGAAAGAAATACAACTCAATTGTTCTGCATTGTTCAGCTTCTGAAACCAAGATGTTATCATTTGAACAATAGAAGTGAAGAATAAATGGATTGCATGCTGAGCATTATTGCTGTATCTTCTCTAGAATATTCCCACCATAAAACCAATTGTAATAAGAACCTTTCTAACACATGGGCTTGACATTTGCAGACAAGAACTCATGGGTTCCATTCTCTTGGGGTGTTCCAGTCCTTGAAGAAGTTGATGAAGCAAGAAGGTGTTTTAGGATTCTATAAGTAAGTTTGAAACTCGTGCAGTTTGGGAATTTACCTTTTGAGAAGTGTTTTATCTTACATTCAACAGATTACTTATGAACCTTCTTTTAATTGTTTTCTTTCAGAGGAAATGGCGCTAGCGTTATTCGCATTGTTCCTTATGCCGCACTACACTTCATGACATATGAGCAATATCGCTGCTGGATATTGAATAATTATCCTGCCTTGGGAACTGGACCTTCCATCGATCTTTTAGCTGGTTCGGCAGCGGGAGGAACAGCCGTCTTATGTACTTACCCATTAGATTTGGCTCGAACCAAGCTTGCATATCAAGTAAGTTGAATGGATTCTCTTTGTCAATCTTTTGTGTGTGTGTGTGGTGTTCGTGCTTGCTCATGTATTCTTTTCCTTGATGATTTTTCAGGTAAGGGGAACAGGAGGAAGTTTCGGGAATGGTTTGAGTGGGTTTCACGTCCAACCCGTTTACCATGGGATAAAAGATGTTTTTAAGAAAGTTTATACAGAGGGTGGAGTACGAGCACTATATAGAGGAGTAGGTATGTGGTTGCAAGCACATTCTCTACATTCTCCTATATTCAAAATGACAATTATGGGTATATATTTTTTATTGCACAAATGAGAAAAAGATGCGCATGTTGAGATTTATCTTTCCCTCACAATCTCAGAATTTTGTTACCATAGTGCTCTCTCTCTCTCTCTCTCTCTCTCTCTCTCTCTGCGCGCGCGTGGATGCAATTAGTCATCTTTAGGAACGAATGACCCATTTTAATCTGGTTATTAGCCAATGCTTTGATACACGCTGGCATTGCATTGTTTGCATCTAACTTAGGTGCGAACTAGGCTGTGGGGCTCACCTTTGAGGCTTGCATGCATTAGTCATTTTGGGGTTTCGGGTGGTGGATGATGTAGCCCAAGTTCATTATGGGCCTCAAGAGCAAGAGGCCCAAGAAAATGCCCACTGTCTGCCAAGCCCATTGGGCCCAATCCATAGAAGGCCAGTCCATCAGGTCTGACCATAGTTGGCCAGCCCATTGGGCCAAGCCTGCAATCCGTTGGACCATCCCATTGGCCCTAAGATACTTGCTTTCTAATTATATTACCTCCAATAAAATTTTCTAGTTCTAGATAAGGTACCTTAAATTTATGAAAAATAATTGATTGACTTTTCATCAACTAAGTATAATTCATTGATTGACATGTAATCAATGAGGCAAGGAGTCAGCAATTAGTATGTAGTACATGTATTATTGTAACAGTTTCCTGCATTGCTAAAGGGTATTTTGATCTTTCAAATTTGGTGTCATATCACTTTTTTTTTTTTCGTTTTTGTTTTTGTTTTGCCAGGTCCAACATTGATTGGGATACTTCCTTATGCTGGTCTGAAGTTCTACATATATGAAAAGCTCAAGATGTATGTGCCTGAAGAACACCAAAAGTCCGTCATAACACGCCTGTCTTGTGGAGCTTTAGCCGGTTTGTTTGGTCAAACTTTCACATACCCATTAGATGTGGTCCGGCGACAGATGCAGGTAATGTTACCATTTACGTTTTCCTATAATAAAATTATTTCAAATTTTCACATACCCCATTATTCTTATGGTCGGCAATGTCATCAATTTGTATGCTGGTTATGCCCATTTAAATGTTGTTGGTTGCATACTATCAGGTCCAGAGTTTGCAACCATCAGTTCAACAGGGTCATCCAGAATTCAGAAGTACATTACAAGGGCTTACCGCTATTGTTCGGAATCAAGGATGGAGACAGTTATTTGCAGGTCTAAGCATCAATTATGTCAAGGTAAGAAAAGACAATCCAATATCTCTAGCTTTAAGAAAGATCAATAAAAAGTTATATTGATCCTTTCCATGGGACAATTGATTGTTCCTGGCTTTAATAATGATCAGCAGAACTCATGATGATACATCAAAACTAAGTGGCATGAGGATTGGACAATTCAGAATAGCTTGGCATTGATGCATTGACCTTGTGTTATTTTTCATATGGACAAGCTGTCAGGCATAGTTGTGCATCACATCCCAACCATGACAAATACATGATTTGGAACTATAAGATTAGAGGCGTCATTATGGAACAATCGGTCAGAGTGTTATGGTTTTTTACCTGCTTACATGAATAAACACGATCCAGATTCTTCATTCTGTGAGCCATATTATTGTTGATTTGACCAAAGGCAAATGTTCCTTACCATCCAGTTTGGCAGCTTAGCATATATGGTGACCTGCAAATTGATGGTGTTGAAAATTTAAAGAGAAGTGAATGCCTCAATGGTCCATATTCAATGGGTAAATGCCCTTAGATCAAATGGTTAGGTTCATAGTGTCAGAAAGTTTTGGCATGTGCTGGGTGATCCATTTAATACCCCCTAAAGAACAGTTTGTAGGTTGTTTCCGACTTGCAATCTGAACAGTACCCAATGAAATGCATAATACTATATACAGTGGCAGTATGTGATATGAAATAAACATGATTGTATGATACATCGATGGAGACATCACATAAGTCACCATGTGATTTTTAGTCATATTTCAGCAATAGGAAGATGCTGTGCTTAAAAAATGTAGATGGTACTGCCAACAGACTCATGGTTGAGTGATGTTGGCACATTCTATTACATGCATGCCCAAAGGATTGATCCCTCGGCCCTCAAGTTGAAGTATGACTCATTATGGCCGATTTCCCAATATAGAAAAAAAATGTAGATGATATTCGCAGATTTTACACTTCAATCCAAATGCCTCACCACTTTCTTCGTGTTAAATGTGCTATCAACTCCTGTTTTCATATCCCCCAATTAGTTATTCTTTTAAGTTTTAAGGTCTATATCATTATCAGCAGCATCATTATGATTTCATTTTTTTTTTGGATTGGTGGCTTCATGTTTATTCTATAGCATGATGACACCATTATAACTACCAGCATCATCATTATCCTGGCCTTATCCCTCACTCTTGGGTTAAGTCATTATCATCTCATATAATTTATTTTTCTTCTAATGAAAATGAAGTATACAAACATCATTTGTTCGTAAAAAGGAAGATATGGTTCCATGATGTTTATTCTATAGCATATGATGCTCTGTATTTGTATCATTTTTCTTCTAATGAAAATGAAGTATACAAACATCATTTGTTCATAAAAAGGAAGATATGGTTCCATGATGTTTATTCTATAGCATATGATGCTCTGTATTTGTATCCATGTTGCAACTTCTGAAGGGTTGCTGCTGTTGCGGAGTAGACATGCTCTATTTACCAAATATTTTAAGCTTCTAATATAGGTCTTAACTTGCAGATTGTTCCCTCAGTGGCCATTGGTTTTACTGCTTATGACATGATGAAGTCTTGGCTAAGGGTACCCCCTCGGGAAAAGACTAAATTTGTGTCTGCCTAAGGACTGGTCATCAATATGATGGGTGAATTCTGTGGGGATTTGGACAGTTGCCAGGTTGCCAAAAGTTCTATCATTAACCTAGGAAGCTTGATAATCTGTGGTTACACTTCACTAGTTGTAACGGGCGATGGTGAGGTATCCATGCGACTGGCAGCTTCAAAACAATAAGCTGCTGCTTGGAGTGTGCAAGCTTTAGTCATTTGTATGAAGGAAAGTATTTACAAGAGAATTGCAGGTTTAATATAGAGTTACAGAAATACATCTTGATATTCAGGTCTTTGTTGTAGAGAAATGAACACAATTTGTAGTCTTTTCAGTGTATTTGTTATGAAAGACGTTGTGATATCAAATTTCGAACTTTATTGTCATGTTTATATGATTTTAAAACATTCAAAGGTAGGCCTTAATGACTGGTGTTTTCATTTAAGCTCCTGAAAGAAATTCATTGACTTCCTAATAGGGAACCATGTGGATGGGTTACTGATAAAAATTTTCAATCAGTCCATCGGAGCCGTCCTATTGTTTTGGCCTTTGATCTGATATTTGAAAAGGAAACAAGGCCAATGTATTTGCTAGCCAAGTTTCCACATGGGTGGTATGGAATTTTCAACCCCGCTGTCCACAAAGTGGGACTCCCTTGAGTCAAAGGTTGGACTGAAAAACCCACGCGGCTGCCTGAAAATCCCACATGCCTGCCGTGGACCACTCCCCAGACCAAAACCCTTGCACACTACTACATTAATGCATTTGGGAATTCCTCATGGTTGACGGTTTAGACGTGGAATAAATCGGATGGTCACACTCATACGGGCTGGAAGACAGCCCCACCGATATGCCTTTAATGCAGTTTCTTTCAAATCAAATGAAGTGAAATGACCGATGCACCCATAAATTAAGGTTTAAAATATGAGAACTCTAGGCTAGGGTCTCATGAGTGGATTGAAAGTATGGGGATCTAGATCCCCTTATTGGTCCAAACAGTTGGTCCAAACAGATTTAGAGGGTGCCACAAAAGAAACCACCCCACCCACAATGGTCGAAACAGGGGATCCACTTCCAACCTATATGCCTCATCCACAAGTAACCTTGTGGATAAAGGGTCATTCGAAAAAATCAGTTACATCAGATTGTCCTAGAGTGAATGTTGGATGGATTGAAAATAGCGTGAGCATCAATCATTTGTTGAGAATGATGGGTGGATAGTTTTGATACAAGAGAAAATATAATCTGGATTTGACCAATTTCTATGGTATTAAACAACTAATTTGATAGATACAATGTTCCTGATTTGGTAGTAGTATGATACACCCTAATCGTATCAAACATTATTTTGCTGTTTAGAGAAAAAGAATGATGGTCACCCACATCTGGGACCACCTCTCTCCCTCTCACATCTCGGTTTGTCATTAGTTAAGACTTGTGAAATGAAAAACAGAGCAAGTAAAACAACATGAAAAATAGAAGACATCATCTCATACATTGTGTATTTTCATTCAAACTGAAACCATATAACTCAGTCAATCATGTCACTAGATTTTGGGTTTGTACATGGAGACATTATAACAATAGGAAGAAGCCACAATGCCACATCGTCTCTCTCTCTCTCTACGGGTTGAAAAAAGAAGTGCCACATTTGCATTTCCAGCCTTCAGGTTCATAATTTGCATATTGAGGGTCCAAATGATCCGTGGTTGTGGGCACTTGCATAGCTTCACATGGAGTGCATCCCCCACACTTGCGTGCACAGTTTGGTGGTCTTGATCCTACACTTCCCGATCCTTTAACTGCTTCTTCTCTCACTGTCCCTTCCATTTCCTTGCCATAGAATCCCTTTAAGAAAACACAAACACAAACATATATATTCAGATTTAAAACATAATCACAAAGAGGGAGGGAGAGAGAGGGAGAGAGAGAGAGAGAACCTGTTTTGATTGCCATTGGACTTGCAAGGAGTTTGCACTTTGGACTGCAAAAAGATGAAAAGAGCCCGTTAGTACACACTTCACTGTTTCTGTACTGGAAATAGTAGAAAAGGGAGAGAGTTTTTGAAAGCAAAACGGTGGTATTATAAGCTGCAAGGGCGTTGTCTCTAGATTGTAAAAACAAAATGCACGAAGCTTCTATATGAGAAACAAAGGAATGTATGGAGTCCCAATTCCCACTTTTTCAGCCCTCACCTAGAGCTGCCTGTGGAAAAGGCCTGCTTGTTGCCGAAACCCAACTCATGATTTGGAGAATGGTGATTACAAATGACAAGAGTCTCTTCTTTTGCTCCGCCCACATGATGATATGAACACCAAATGATATGATGATGATGAGTTTGAAGAGAAAGATGGAGGCCTTGATCCACTTCAAGAGGACATGATTGTCCCAATATATCATGGCAAAGTTCCATTTCAGCCTCTGACGTAGATTTTGCTTCAGAGACAAGCGATTCTTCTTTCTTTTCAACACTTGACAAGTCGGAACTCATGTCACCAATCATCTCTCTAATCTTCTTCTTGTCATCTTGTGCAGTGCAGTGCAGTTGCAGTGAGTGATTTGAGGTGGTCCTTGAGCCCAGAGAGAAACAGTGTCCTTTTTATGGGAAGGGTCTTAAGTCAAGCAATAGGAGACCTGTACGCTATCTGTGCCGAGAATTTAAAGGAGATAACAGTTATCGACTGCAGAGCCCGCTGATTCTTCCAGTAACAGAAAGAATCCACTATCACTGAGAGATCAAAGGCATTATGACGTGCATATAACTGGTCACAAGAAAAACTACATGAGACAACCATCTTTCTATTCTTTTATTCATTCAATATAACATACACAGTAAGATTATTTAATCTGATATGGTAAGAAACGATTCCTGCTACACGCATCGGCTGCAGTTGCCTGCATTGTCGTTCTCATTACCCAATCCCCTAGTGCAAGCTCTCTATGTTTTTTTCCTCTGAGAATTCTGGTTGGGTACATCTGATGGATGACAATCAAATAGCCTGAATAAGATCAAGGGTCATCCAAAAATAGCCTCATCAAACTACCTGAGCACTCGATTTAACAACCTTAAAAGCTAAATGAATTTATTTCTATAAATTTTGTATTGAGATGTAATCCAATGACGAGTGAATGCTCAATAGCTGTGAGATTATATTTGATGCTTGATCATGAGATTAAAAAAAAAAAATTAGAAGGGACAGCACTGATCAAATGTGGGTACAATAGCAGAAACGCACATGTAATCCCAAGATGTGGACCGATAATATTGATGGTTTGGATCACAAATCTATGCATGTTGAGCTTGGAACACCGTTCAATCTTGGCCGTCCAAGGAAAGCAGGAATGATTTTTGGTTAGTAGGACGTGAGGTCTGATATTTTCACACATATCCAAGTGTGCACCTGCAGCACTGCCTGCAGTCGCATACAATTAAGAAGAGAGAACTCGGGCAAGTTTATTTGTGTACCCACGGATTCGTACGGATCACGGCCACATCAGTCCCAGGCCTACGATCTATTAAAATGAAAGGAAGAAATTGATTTCTCATCATCTCTGGAAGGTTGTGCTGTACTAGTCTCCCTCTTGTCAAATAATAATGGAAATTATTTTGAATGACTACGCTAACGAGGGTTTCCTTCCCAACCCTTTGGATTAAAATTTTTTGTCCAGCTTGTTTTTAAGTCGGATGAAATTTATGTAGGTGGTAGCATAAGTTGATTCAATATTTAACTTTTAAAAAAAATTTAAAAATTAATATCAAAACCTTTAGTTTCAAAAGAGAGGAAAAACATAGTACAATCTACTCGGCCTATCCTTTAGAATTAGATAACTAAACGGTAAACACAATGTCTTGAGGCCTCAAGAATCAAGAGGCTTGGACTGGACATCTAAGATTATAAAAATGGGTCAACTAATACTCATAGCTAGATGCGTACTATTACTATGGGTCCTGTTTGGACTTGATTTAAATAATAACTTTAGACTCTAGAGTATGTTAGGGGGTGGGCCAACAGAAGGTACACATGAGATTATGGTATTTTCAAATTTAAATGTTGACTCTAGAAGTGTTGGTATGTTGTGATTTTGCTTATAAAAGAGAGGCATTCTAGAGGCATTGTTGAAGATGTAGAATGTAGATTGGGGGTGTTTTGGATTTTTTAATAGTCATTTTTGAATACTCACATTTTATTTTTCATTTTAAGTCACTTAATGAATATAATCCTAGAGTATTAATAATAGTTAATCTATTTAAATGGACTGCTTGAAAATGGGGTCAGATCAGTATTCAGAGGCCTACATTGACTTCTTTTTAATTTGTTATCCAACTTGATTAATTGCAGGAACCTTCCCAAACTTTGAAAGAAAGTCTTTTAATGAAAACATATCCTGCAACTGCAAGCAATGCTTTGGAAACATAATCAATCCAGCAATAGGATTGGACTGAGGCCTGATGGCTGTTACTGTGGGCTGACTCTTATATATTTTATTACAATAAATAAGGCAGAATGAAATGACAGGAGAGTAAAAATGTTAGCAGCGAGGCAGGCCTATTTTGATCCACAAGATTTTCGGATAATTGAAAAGATTACCGCTTCATCAGTGAGGAGCCAAAAAATTGCACTGATACATAATACTGTCACTGTTGATCAATGGATTAACCACCCAATTCATGTAGTGAGTAGGAAGTTTAAAGATCCAAGGTGGGCCATCCCAGTTCCATGCCAAGGGAAAAGGTTGGCCATGAACATGAGCTGGCAAACTAGTGGTCAAAGCTGAGAAGGGACGTTCATTCTTTTTGCTTTTTTGTTTGGATTTAAATGCCAGATATGAGTGATTTGATCATTCACTGTTGGTCTAGTACTCTGTGCCCTAGGTGAGTAGGCCTGCTGGGTACTTGGGAATATTAGGCAATTCAGTCTTGGGTAATTACAAGAGCTCTTTCAAAATTTATTTTTGGAGCCCTGCTTTTTGTCCAGAATTCTGGACAGAATTCTGGACAAACAGCCCCCTAGGGGCTGTTGGATCCCAGGCAGAATTCTGGACAAGTAGACTTTCTGTTATTTTTGTTGTTGAACCTTGTGGATTGTGTTGTTCTCTGATGCTGCTGGGGTTGGAGTGAAGGAGACATGAGCAAGATTTGAGAACAAGTGAGCCCCCACTAAAAGAGGAGGTTACCAAGGCTTTTGGGTGTCTTGAGATGGGTTCATAGTCTCTTATCCAGGGCACTAAAAACAAAAACAAAAAAAAAAAAAAAAAAAAAAAATATTGATAGAGCCCACCAGAACTTTGAAATTCGACTTTCAAATAACTGAGGTATATATGAGCCTTAGACACAGTTAGAAGAACAAGAATTTGATGATCCACGGGCCAATTGTGGGATATGTTTGTGCATATGCTTTTTCATATAAAAAATATCAAAATGTAAAAATGCTTTGTCCTAACAACCACTTTTTTGGTAAGAAAAGGCAAAAGTATGGTTCAACTTTATTGCAGTTTTATTTTTATTTTTATTATTTTTTACCTCAGGGGATATAAGGGAGAGCCCGCATACGCACAGGAAGGTAGCCTACTCAAGGAAAAGAAGCCCGCACAAGTAGAAAGAAAGCCCATATAAATGAGAAGAAGTAACATATTCCGGACAGCCGGATAAGAACTGATCCTCCTTACCACTCAGATAAGAAGCTATTATTTACTGTGTTTTTATTAAAAACCATTTCCAATGGAGATCCAACTTGGTATTCCTCGAGAAAATGAAAAAAGCTTATTCCATAAATCAATTTTCAATAGTGCTGTATAAACATGCCCTTGGTATGAGGGAGGAGAAGAGAGGGTTAGAAACCTCCAGTGGGCACTATGGAATCAATGTGCATGTCCTAGTGGATTGAATATCTAGTTCACCTTGGCTTTAGTAAGATTGTGTGGTAGCTATAATTAAGAACTTTTATTACTAAATTAATTGATTATGAAGAGATTAAATTCATATAAACTCGTTATACTATGTAAATAGGTCTTGCAATTCCCAACAAACAACAAGATTATTTTAGACGTTATCTTCATTTTTCAGAATTTTGGTGGGGTAGTTTCGGTTGAAGTAGACTTAATGTCGTCATTTGGGCCACTAATGGGGATTATAGCCATCATTAGAAGTAGTTTTCCATTTTATTGCTGAGCTAGATAACCATGTATGTGGCCTTTAGGTATGGTGTGTTAGCCCTAGGATTGAATTATATGTCAGACAAAAGAATAGGGATCCTATGAGTTTTTGACCCATAGTGAATATAATGGCTACCTGACAGACTGTGACTGATCCACTCATGATCACGGGAAAAAAGTCTTGACCCATGCTGTTATTTTGTTTCATCTCCGTTGATTAAAAGCTCTTCTTTTCATTGAATTCAATAGAAGTTCCATCATCTCATTAAAAAGAAGACGACTTCTTTAAGTATTGTCTACCTCTGATTTATCAATGTGTCCAGTGGGGACCCAATGACCTATTGACTAAATTGATGACTGGACCTTATTTATTATTATTATTATTATTATTATTATTATTATTGTTTTTTAACTGAAGACTGGACCTTATTTATTTTTTTCTGTCCATACAAACAACAGAAAAGGGGAAAAAGGAGAGCAAGGTCACAGAAAGCTTACCCCAGCCCAGGCCATGAACATAGGCCCGTGTTGGGCTTGGCCAGATAACGGCCTGTTTCTAAAACTGCCTGGCCCTAGTTTGATCCGGGCCATGTCCCCTAACAAGATATCTGCAGTTGTTTGCTAGTCATCCTAGTGATGAATAGGAGAGGAATGGGACAGGAGGAAATGTGTTTTTTTTTTTTTTTTCTAATGACCCAAGGAATCCCTCGCCAGTCCAGCCTTCAAACCTTTGGCCTCCGGCCCGGGGTTTACCCAATTCTGCGAGTAAGGACTATCCCTAGGGGTACATATATGGGCTCTATTGATCCACTTCCAAATAAAATTTTGTCCCCAAAGTATGACTTGAACCCAAATTTATTCTCTGAATATCCAAAGAACTCGACTGAATTAGATTAAGTATTGGGGTGAAGATTTGAACCCATTTTAATATGCAGAAGCTCATACCAAGAGTGATGAATTACTATGGCCGGAAATCTGCAGAACAAAAGCAGAAACCTAACTTTCTATTTCATAGGTGAAGGGCAGACCAGGGGTGGAACTAGCAAATTTGCCTTGGGGGCCACAAAAATTCTTTGGAGGGGCCATTGTTAGCATAAAGTGTTTTTTTCCCATTTTTTTGAGGACTAATGTAAAAAAAAAAATGACACACCAGTTTTTTTTTTTTTCTCTCAAAATTTCTAGGGGGGGCCTGTCAAATCCCACATCGCCAAGAGACCGCTCAGATCTCGGGCTTAATATGTGCAATGCCTTCCAAGTGGGTAAGAGGCGTTTTGGGTACCACCGTGGGTCCAGAAGCAAATCTGTGAGGGTGACCCTGTGGGGCTCAAAGCGGACAATATCTTACCGGAGTTGGATCGTTACAGGGCCAAACAAACCATGGAGATCAATGAAAGAGGGGTATTTTGGTGGTTCAAGTAGAACTCAATTCTCTGTTCTTCATTTATATAGCCTTTTTGATAGATGCGGACTTTTGATTTTCTGTAAAAGAAGCTGTCTTTCCCACCTCCTCCCATCAGAACACTTTTCTATGAGAAAGTGGTTATACAAACATGTCCAAAGTGCATGTTTCTGCAAAAATTTTCATGGAAAACTCAGAATTTATTGCATGCATATATATATATATATATATATATGTACATTTGATGCTTGGTACATAAGATAAATATGTGATTATAAGGATTTTGTAATTTGAGCAGGAAACTCTTGCTAGAAATCTTTGATTTTGTTAAGTATGAGGACCAAAGGTACAAAATGTAACTTTTTCATGGAAAACATATATGCTCTTCTATTCAATTCATCAGAAAAAAAGAGAAAATGCTTAAAGATATTTAAAAAAAGGTTTATCATGGATTTCGTGGGATGAAGAATCCAAAGTTGTTTCCATGAGGGCACATTTGTGCAGTGCTACAGAAAATCGGTTCCATAGAAGACCAAGTTCAACTGTCCCTGGAAATAATTTTCAGCCGAATCACAAAAAAATTAATTCAATTTTCTGCTTTCTCAAATGTGGAACTTCCAGTGCTATAAAAAAAAAAAGGGGTTTTCAGTTTCTATATTTTCTTACATGGTTAAGTGGCTGCAAAAACATATTACATAAGTGAACATCTAGATGGGTTGTTTGCATATCCCTGCACATCAACTTCCTTTTTTGTTTTGGTGGTCTAGTGTTTAGTGTTGATACTAGAAATGTAAACGGGGTCGGTTCCAGGTCTAGATGGGTTCTTTGCATATCTCTACACATCAACTTCCTTGTTCGTTTTGGTGGTCTAGTGTTTAGTGTTGATACTAGGGATGTAAACGGGTTGATTCTAGTCCGGGTTCATGGTGGACCCGGACCCGAAACCGTTAGGGAGAAGGTAGACTTGGACATGGACCCATATTGAGTCCGGTTTATTGGTTCTGGACCCGGAACCATTAAGGAGAAGGTGGAACCGAACCTGAAACCATAAGCATATATGGGGCGGGTCTGGGTCTAGGTAGAGAATGGTATGGAAATTTTTTTTTTTATTTTTAATTTTAATGAGAGATTCTTGGAAATTGAGGTAATCGTTTTGGGTCTCAGGTTCACAGGTCCGAACAAATGTGGAACCGGACCCATTTAGGTCATAGGTCCAAAAAACTCGAACCCATTTACCGAGCGGGGTCTAAATAAATACCCAAACCCTCTTTTAACAGATCGGAACCTTTGGATAATCGGAGAATCGATGACCCATTTCCATCCATAGTTAATACGGATAAGCAAACAAGCCCTATATAAATAGGCTGTATTTTAGTTTTGGTTGCTCATGGCTTTTGGGTGGTCCAGACTTTTTGGTGACCCAATTGCGGATGATCAATACCTCACTATCATCTATATCCAGCCTTTGGCCTTTTCTTTATAGACTGGTGCTATAAACTTTCTTCGACCATTCACTTGTATTTGTGGGCCAAACATTGGAAAGCTAGAGTGGATTTCTCACCCAGAGTAATGGCAATCAAGCAACACCTGAAGGGAGTGGCTCATTAGGACTCTGATTTCTCCATTTTCAGTATTTTTAAAGTGCCCTTAACTCGTATTAATGGGTCATGCTTGGCACATAAAATCTTCCCATTGTAGATGTTTTCAAAACTTGGCTGATGGTCAACCTAGCTAGTTAAATTTATGGCAAAGTTGGTCCTTGGCACAGTTTGAAATAAGTCAAAATATCAAATTACCATCTTGTCTCTAAGCCTCCTGGACGTTTTTGTTATTTATGAGAGTTTTTTTTATTATTTAAAAAAAAAGAACTTTTTCTTCTTCTTCTTCTTCTTATTCTTCTTTTTTATTATGAAAATCCTTTCGAAAGTTGTATAATATCAATAAATAGAGATGCATGTTTGTCAATATCAACAAAGGAAAGTGAATGTTATAAATTTTCTTTGAGATAAAACCAGGTCTTACTCTTACTAGGGTTAGATTCAGGAATCATGAGAGTTTGCAAAGATCTTCACACGCTTACTTATAAAAATTTTAAGCTATTAAAAATAAATGCCCTTTTCCTTTGAAAGTATTTAATAAGATCTTACCTAGAGCCTATTTCATTGCAATCATTTTACCGTGAATTTATCTTATCTGAAAATTCCTACTAGAATATAGTGGTGAATTCACCTTGTCTGAAAATGTTTCTATCGGGAATTTCCAAACAAAGTGCTATCAGGAATTTCTAAATAAGGTGAATTGATAAAATGCTTACAGCTAAATGATAAAACGAGAGATGCTCTTTCAGGAACATCTCCATATATATATATATATATATATATATATATGAAATATTTAAATGAAAATATTATATGAAAATTTTTTTGTGGGGTCCAATTAGCAATCCATTCAAACCTAACAACCAATAGAGAATTCCCTGATCATCACTAATTTCAACAATTGGCATACATCCGAAAAGACTGAACATTTGAGTCTAGGGTATATATATGGGACCCAAAGAATGCATTCATTCCTAGTGATCCGGCTCATGATAAAACTGAGACATGGGATTTGTGCGAGTAATGTACAGGAAGAAAAATTGAAAATTAAGAGGGTTCTCTGAGAAGGTACGAAGAGGGGATTGTGAGAAGTTTCTAGAAAAGAAATGGAAAACAGAGACGATGCCAACTTGCCACGAACTGGGATCCTATTGGCTGAAACTTTGAAATGAAGATGGGCACAAAACGTTCAGACAAAACCCAATCTTCTTTCCAGAACTTTCCATCCTTCCTACATATATATGACACTCTCTTCTCTCTCTCTCTCCCCGTCTCCTTCAACCGCCATTTTCAAACGACTGCTCATACACTTCACGCTCTCTCCTCTTCTTCAAATTCCACAACAGAATCTCTATCTCGTTGCAAAATTCAGTCCAAACCCAGAAACCCATTTCTCAGAAATCTCATTCTCTCGATCAAAACCTAGAAATCCAGTTCTCCTTGATGAAATGCATGTGCAGATATCTAATTCACAACCCATCTTATAAACCCCGCAATCCAATCAACAAGAGTCTCTTTTTACACTAACCCAGTTCCAAAGATTGAATTTTGCTTATGAAATCGACCTTCAAATCAAAATTCCTGCAAACCCACTTCACATATCGATAAGCCACTTCAAATTCGACATTTTTTTTTATGTGGAAATCACTAACCCAGAGACAAGAATTCCAAAAAGCAGCATCAGTTCTCTGTTGTCGTTCCTGTTCGTCTTCAATCCGATACGGGCAGCATCTGTGTTAGAAGTGGTGCTTCCAGTTCCACATTTGAATTAAGAATTCAGCAACAAATCTTCAAAACCTCATCGAGATTGTTTTGGGGTTCTGAATTCTCCTCTGTTTTTCAGGAGTTGTCCATGGAAGGTGTTTTGGTGAAGGATGAAGTAATAAGCGGGAGCTCGTTCCCTGATTTGTCTCCACGGCCAATGGAAGGATTGCACGAAACAGGGCCACCTCCCTTTCTGACGAAGATATTCGACATTGTGGAGGACCCGGGGACCGATTCGGTTGTGTCGTGGAGCCAAGCTCGAAACAGCTTCATCGTGTGGGACGTGCGCCAATTCTCCGCCAATCTCCTCCCCAAGCACTTCAAGCATGGCAATTTCTCCAGTTTCATTCGCCAGCTTAACACATATGTAAGTACTTTTGCTATTCTGTTGTAATGTTCTTGGCCTAAGACTAGGTTGGATTCTTTTCACATCTCTGTTTTAGCTTTAGAGATTGTTATTGGTTATTACTATTGGTGTAGGTATGTTATGGTGAATCTAATTTTAATTTTTGAGTAGGTACGACCCAAGATCAGATGTTGTTGTTTGTGCATTTTGGTGTGAAATTCGAGGTTCTTTCTAGCAATTATATATGATGAATGAAAATTCCTTTTTATTTTTTATTTTTTTTGTTTCTTTCTCTCCCTTTTTTTTTTTTAATTTGAATTGGTAATGTATAAACTGATTCTTAGCTTTTCATGATAAGAATTTCTGGTCATAAATGTGTGTGTGTGTGTGTGTGTGTGTGTGTTTTTTTTTTCTTTTCTTGCTATAATTTGAGGCAGTGCAGTGGTCACTTCTCTATTGATGTTTCATGTTTAGCAACTTCTTCTATTTTGGCAGGAAAATGGTGCTGTATATTTATATGTTTTGAAGAGTTAATAGGTTCTTCTGGAAGTTTCATGCTACTTTCTTGAAAATTCAAGTTGTCTAAGATGAAATTTTCAAGGCCCTGGCAGTCTTTTTAATAGCCAGGATGAATTTGTAAGCTGTTTGCAGTGTTTTATTACAAGTAGTTTGTAGCAGAACAACAATCTAGGTTTCATAGAGGCTGGTATCTTCTGATGGATCTTACCAAATTCTTGGAACAATTACGCTCTAGACAAGTCTATACTTAGTTGAAACTCAACAATAGAGTCTGTGGATTCTGCATCTTCAATGTATATTTTGCCTTGACTGACTGACTGCCCATAATGATTTGTTTGAGTGCTAGTTTTGGGTTGTTTCATATTCCCATTTAATCACAGAGTGAACATATACTGTTTCTTTGGTAACATTTGAACATCTTTTATTATGGATCTCAACCATGGGTGATGGTTGCAGGGTTTTAGAAAGGTAGATCCTGATCGATGGGAGTTTGCGAATGAAGGATTTCTGGGTGGGCAGAAGCATCTCTTAAAGAAAATCAAGAGGAGAAGGAATGCCTCACAAAACATACAGCAGCATGGAATGGGAAATTGTGTGGAATTGGGGCATTTCGGACTGGAAACTGAGATTGAAAGACTGAGGAGAGACCGGCACATATTGATGGTTGAAATTGTGAGGCTTAAAAAGCAGCAGCAAAACACCCGAGCTCAACTTGCAGCTATGGAAGAGCGGTTGCAATTCACCGAAAGAAAGCAGCAGCAGATGATGGCATTCCTGGCCCGAGCACTCCGCAACCCGACTTTCATCCTACAACTCATCCAGCACCACAGGGAAAAGAAGGAATTGGGCAGTTGCACTGGAAAGAAAAGGAGATTACCCGCTGCCGGAAGCTCAGAAAACTTGCAAAGTTTGCGAGGTGAAGCGATTTCACCTATGGGAATGGGTTCTCAGATTGGCAGTTTTGCTCATCAGCCCCAGGAAGAAGTCACAATTGAATCAGAGATCGAGACTCTGTTTTCTGCCATGGATGCTGAATCAAGTAGTTCTAATAGAAACAGGAAAGCTGAAGTGATCGATAGTTCTGGCAACCCAGAGGATTTAATATGGGAACAACTGCTGTATGAGAACCTGTTAAAGGGAGAGAACGATGAATATGATCAAGCGGAAATTAATGTTGAAGTGGAGGATCTTGCTGCGAAATTTCCTGACTGGGGTGATGATGTTCATGTTTTGGCAGAGAAAATGGAATTTTTGGAGAGGAAGCATTGATGGAACCCTGAATTATGTTACGGCAGGTGCTTGTAGACATGTACAACAGTCGTGTGTGTTGATGTGGGCATGCTCAAGAACTTACCTGTTCAGCTGTTATATTGATAAGCACAAAGGGCGCGACCCAGGTTCTAATCCAAATAGAGGTTCTAATCTAAGCAGAGGCACCTAAACTGATGGAGAGGGGACCAGGCAGAGGCTCTCTCTCTCTCTCTAAATATATATCAACTGTCGTTTTGCTGCTATTAAGCTTTGTTAATCTCGTTTATTGTGTTTTTTTGAGGTATATTGGAGGGTGAATGTTCTGTAAATACTGGAGTTGGGTAGGACATTGATCCATAGAATATTATTCTCTACTATTCAATTATTTTGTCTATTCCTCCTGAGCTACTATGCTCAGTTGTGCGTGCATATTTGGTTTTATAATCACTTTTGTTTGTTTGACAGAGGGCTTTACTATTGTATTAGAAATGAATAGATCAATGTGCAATTCTTCTACATCTTTAAGAAGGAATTTAGCTCAAACATATGTTAGGAGAAAAGGAAGTTGAAGCATTGTGTTCAGAAATGGAGACTGAGGACGATCCCTGCAACTGCAAGTGAATTACAATGACCATGCAAGTTGTAGCACCACTTGATTAGATTTGGTTGAGATTTGCATCATTAGTTACACAAATGCAAACAAGAGATTAACATGAATTTACTTAGCTACAACAAAGGTTGAAAAAGAAGTCTGTTACCAATTTATTTTGTTGGAATATTTTTTTTCAACAAAGGACCTCAAAGCAACATGTGACATTGTCTATTATCATCAGTTGCTGAAGGTGAGGTCAGTCTGGGGAATTTTCTGCTACAGGGTGTCCACATGTGGATGTTCCTGCAGGAGGAAATTTGAAGACGCCAGTGAAAAACATTTCTCATGCATCTCCACTGGTTGTGGCCAAAGGTATTTCTCTTTCTGCCAATAAGCATGTCTTGAATCTCACATTTTCTCATCCTCTAGTAATCTCCCTTCCAAGTTCCACCACCCTCTTCAAGAAAGTTCACCCTTAATGCAGTAAGGAGAATCATATAAGAATGTTAACATTCTAAAATTATCTGTTGCACAACTATTAGCATCAAGTCCACAAATCCTTTCCTTTTTTTTTTTTCAGTTCAGATTCCAACGTTCATGTCTTTACAAATAGGCAGAGCTGAGCAGGTTGTTTACCCGCTTCATAAAATATGTGGCCCTTGCCAACCAGTGTACTTCAATCCTTTACTCGTTTACAGAAAAATGTTGGAAAGCTTTTAATCAGAATAAGAGGCTAATCCACTAAAGAGAGCATGAAAAATGAGATCTTGAAAGATTCTTCACATTGGAGTCACATTTGTTAAGAAAAAGAGTATTCTAGTAAAATCAGTGGCTACGAGCAATAAACATGACAGATGAAAAGATACAGTAACAGTTTACATTGCCCAGATCTCCATATGTACAACTTACGATCCAAGGGGAAAAAAATCCACAGTCTGACTAACTGGGGTTCAAAAAGGAATCGCCATATGGGATGACAAACCTATATAACAAGCCAAACTTCAATGAAATATATCGATACAACAGGCAAGCATCTCGTTTAACTCCTCTCATTTCCTCATGAGCCTGGACTGTGCTCTGATAGATGTGGATGATGACGACGAAGAAATGGCAGAAGCAGTGGATCTATCATAAGAAATGGCAGAAGCAGTAGATCTATCATTCTCCTGCTTGTCTTCAATGAAGGCCTTCGTGAAAATATTTTGGATTTCATTGAATCTCTGCCTCTTCGTTTCTCGATCATGCCAGGAGCCAGTTTCAAGGTTCGCAAGCTCAGATAAGTCGTCGTCATCCACAATATTGTTGAGTACTGCTGAGCAGCGAGGAAAGAACCGCTTCCCAAGCTCCACTGTCACATAAACATCATTTTAAGGTGGTGAGAAATTTCATATAGATTATTAGTAAGGTCCAACAGTAAGCTTCCAAAACTCCTACAATCATAAACTACAGAAATGCATATATCATCTGCTTGTTGAAGCTATGATAGGTGGAAGGTTGGATGTTGCTAGTTTTCCCGTCACCAAATACTGCAGTCTTGAAATATATAACTAAATAGACTGTTCATTTAGCAATATGAAACCTGAACTTCCAGTTATTTTGCCTTCCAATGCACAGCCACAAATGTGATGATATTAACAGGTTGATATATTGTCATTTTTTTTAAAGGCAAATGTTGTCGATTGTCATATTGTTAATAGTCAGCCTTATCTAAAGTTTCTTTTATCACAAAACAAAGCAGCATGAGGAAACACCTTTTCATGTGCATGTCCATGTCTCATTTAATCAATATTAGGAAAAAAGAGATCCTATCAATTGAGAAATGGATACAGTTGAACAAAATGAAGTACCACAAATAGGTAAGAGCTCATCTACTAAGGCTACAAAATCAAGAATGGTTCATTATACTTGACCTTTTCAGGCTTAATTTTATCTCGGTGCACGCTGCAGATATTTGTTTTCATTTTGGACAATTTTTCAACTTATGATGGGATGACAATATTTCCCTCTAGGATGGGCCCCAGCGATGAATGGTGGAGAAAACCCTCGAGGAACTTCTGTTAATAGATAGCTGAGAAAAAATGGGTACAGACAATCAATCTCCACCCTTTCTTATCAAAGGATAACGAAGGCCCCCTAACCTTGAGGAATTCTTCTTATATACGCATCACAATAAATAAGGAAAAAACAATCTCCACTTTCATAAAGCTCGCCTTTTGCATCCTCCTCACTTTGTGACACCCGGATTGTAATGCCCCGGAGTCCCACATCGACTATAGAGAGGAAAGTGAATGGGGTTATATGTAGAGCTTACACCCTTACCTTGCATGAGGCCTTTTGATGGGTTGAAGCCCATCAGAAGCAAAACCGTGAGGCCGGTGGGCCAAAGCGGACAATATCATGCATGGGTACGAGTGGGGCGTGACAAAGGGTTCAGATATCAGATCATGTGTAGTCCCATGCCAAACGTGCAAACTCTCGATTTGTGAGGAAAATGCGAATTTATTTCTTGAAGAGAGGAGCTTCATCATCATCAGCTTAGCCTTAGCCCATCAATCTGGGTTGAATTAATGAGTTCTACTACTTAGCTCACAAGGGATGACTGTGCCGATCAGTTACTGAGGTGATTTGGGAGGTACTCAGTGAACAGAGACAGTAGGTGAAAGCAAAAGCAACTCCATCAGTTCAGTAGAGCCACAATGACTACAAGTCAAGCGGTATTACACACAACGCTATGCAAGGAAGGTCATGATTGATGCCTGGTAGTGGGTAGAATCAGTTTAGCAGCACTGAATGGAGCAGGGCTAGAATTAGCATAACTGAATCAGCCACCAGCTAAGGTGGCGTATGCTAACAGTAACCAGAACCAACTTGATCCACCTGCCTTCATTTTTTTATTTTTTTTTTCATACACTGCCTCATCTAAAAAAGTTGCACTGGAAAGGCAACAACAACCCAAAAGTTGACTACCATAATAATTCCTCTTCCAATCCCCTATTTCCCTATTTCTGTGGTCATTCATGATGTGCTTAAGATCAAGTTGTCAATTCAGATCTACTTTGCCTGGATGCTTAGTCAGTCACCAACCAGTTTAACGGGGAAACTACAATTTTCATACCGGCCCAACTCCTATCTGTTCCAGCTTGCACTTTTTTGCTGTGGAAGGTATCATTTTTTAAAAGGTGTTTTGGCATAAAAAGAGGCCCTGAATTCATGCGCCGAGAGGTGGGGGGTCAAAACAATCAAAACTAAAATTCTCTCATTTCTATCTTGGTTCTGAAAACACGAGCAAAAAATCGTCTTGCAGCAGTCTTCCAGCACTTGCCCAACATTAAAACACACCTTTTATTACAGACAAAGGTACACGTTTGAACCTGTGTAAGCCGTGCTTGCAGTCCCAACAGGCATCTCTCTCTCTCTCTCTCTCTCTCTCTCTCATACTTGAAACAAGAATTTCTAAAACTTCCACTAGGATATCATAGAGAAATAAAATGAAGAAAAACGTACCAGTTCTGGAAAGCGCCTTCAGCCTTGCTAGATGTTCCTCCTTGAGCTTGAAAGGAGCATCATTCAAGTCCATTGACATACTTTGGTTTCCAGGTGTAAGCTTGGGACTGGCAACTAATGGTAATGGTGAAGTGCGCTCCACTTGTGCAATATCCATGGCAACTTTTGCTTCCATAGGAAACAAAATCTTTGCCAGACTAACTGCAGAGAAGACAATCAACATAAACAAGTAAAAAAAAATGCTTGATAAACTGCTGCATAATGCTTATATGCCTCAATGCAGAAAAAATGGAAAAAGTGATTGAAACTTTGTCACAGATATGCCAGTAGAAGTGGAACAAAGGAATCTGGTTTAGGAGGTTTTCCATTCTGATAAGGATAAGTGACGGGTCTGCTCAGGTGTTATAGGCAAGAAAGGGCAAAAGAACAAATATATATTGTGGGACAAAATATACAATACATGCTCCAAGAGAATTTACAGTTCAGTCAGGCCAGAACTTTGTACAGGTTGAGAGCAGTTCTTATTTCTTTTTAAGTGATAAAGAACATCTATCTAGAACTGTAGCCCTCAAAATGACAACCCCATGCATTCTTGTCAGAGAATTGGCTAGAAATAAAGGCTAAAAATGAAAATACAGATAATGGTCCATATAAAACTGCAAAAGGTTAACCAATCATTCAGCCAAGATCATTCGATGGAGGAGATTTGGCCTTTATCATCGAAAGATATCAACACCTAAATGGAATGCTTGTCCTAAACGAAAAAGCTTGCAACTTGGACCAAGCATTGCATAATACCTCTTGGGATTGTAAGATTGCTATTATTTGTTTTTAAAACTGACTGGTTCTGAAGATCTTACAGAAAGGGAAAACAGACTACAATAAGTTCTGACAATGGCCAAAGAAGTCCCAAAAAATCAAAACATGCATGTCTATATGCACACACCTATTGCAATTATCACCAGTGTCAGAAGCGTAAGGGGGGTTGGATTGATGATGAGTGGGTCCCATGAGCTAATAAAATCATCACTTCTCGTTGGAACTGTGAAAGGTGCACCTCTTGCATGCATATATTTATATATATATATATATATATTGCGTATCTTGCTTTTAATAGGCTACAGAACTATATTGTAGAGAAGCTATAATCCATGAACCATGCATGACCTAGGAAAAATGCAGTTTTTTTATCAAGTACTTGAAGCAGTCAAGCTTTAACAGCAATATAGCCCGAAGCCCTGAACCAAGTCACAAAAGAACTGCTTGATTTGAAGAATATCTAAAACTAAAGAAAAGAAAAGGAATGAGATAACAAGGAATAGCTAACCTCTACTTTCAAGGTATAATAACCTTGAACGTAGGTCATCACCCGCTGCTGCAAGAGATTCAGAAGCTTCTCCTAGTAGTGGTTCACTTCTTTCTGCTTGCTCCAATATCTCCAAGCATAATCTATCCTTTGGAGTAGCCATACATTCCTTTGTGGGCTTATAATCCAGAGACTTAGTTAGCCTCTTGCAGATTTGAAGTGCCTTCCTTCCGTCCGGTGTAAGATCAAAAGGTCGAGCCCCCTTGGTCAGAAGAGACACAATAATTTTAGGCTCCTTCCGCATTGCAGCAACATGTAGCACGGAATGCCCCCTAGTATTCTTATGATTAACATCAGCAAGACCAATATCAAGAAGTTCTGTTGTAATTTTTGAGTCACAATATGCTACTGCATAGTGTAGCGCGTATGCATCATCTAGACTAGTGTGTCCCTCTTTCAGCAGCATCCTTACTAACTCAACATCATCAGAATCAAGTGCCCGAAGAATTCTCTTCACATGTTTACCTGGAAAAGCAATACTTTCTCTAGGTAAGCCCAAACTTGAACAACAATCGATAATTTTCTTCACAACATCTTGGGTCAGTGTCTTCTCAAGTGTTACAGTATCAATATCAGACTTCACCAATGCACTTGCAACAATCTCAATGCACTTGTTCAGTAATCTCTCACA
The DNA here is from genome assembly GCA_003546025.1 of Camphora micrantha. Classification (NCBI taxonomy): domain Eukaryota; kingdom Viridiplantae; phylum Streptophyta; class Magnoliopsida; order Laurales; family Lauraceae; genus Camphora; species Camphora micrantha. Next base: position 75,867,481 of record QPKB01000002.1, read on the forward strand.
AGCTCCGTCACACGTACTTGCAACAGATAAAATCACTAGAATGTCATCTACTGCCACCTTGTCAATGATATCAAGGAGGTGCCTCTGCAGTGAAACAAATAAATAATATAATTATTCTCTGATGTAACTGGAAATGTTCATAAAGAAAAATGGTAACGCATGACTTGAATGGATAAGAGTGCAATCTGGTCCTAGATAGTGAAATGGACGAGCCACCCAAACCAGTTGTTCACAAGATTTGATACCATAAAGACCATGCAAGGTTTTGATGAAAATAGTGAACCTCACCCTCTCCCTTCGAGAGGATCCACTGAGTATATACATTACTATACTCATACACATGATTCCTGTTTAATGAGACATGTGCTGTGTAACAGCTTTCTGTTTGTATAAGCTTGTAGAACTTGAAAGAGCCCACTCATTAGAACTCACATTAAGACAAAGTTCAACTTGACTCAGCTGAGATTTCATTCCTTGGGTATATTCAACTGATACTTGACGCGGTTCTCATGCCAATACCCATCGTGAGTCATATCTGATACAAATCTTCTTTGAGGAAATGTAGGAATCCATTTAAGCTGTAGTTAGTTGAATTTCCTACCCCAGAGATCAAATGCAATTTTTTTTTTATGCATCATCTCAGTGGGACTTAACTAATCAAATTTCACACCACTATCAGAGACTGAGGTGTCTCCAGCATACATCCTCATCAAAGCCAAACCACATGCACTGATACAATATTTGAAACCATAACTGCTTCCATGACTTGCTCGATCACCATCTTCCTCATCATCACTTTGTTTAACCCCACTTTAAAAGGTAAATAGATAGGGGAATCAATGACTCAGATATGATAAATGCTAGTAAGAGCTTATCTTTACTGAATCAATTGAAACATTCTGCAATTCATCTACCAAACTGATTGAGCTTGTCTTTACTGTATCGATTAATTCAGATCCAATTAATCCAACCCAACAAAGAAAATTCAAACTAATCCCTTTTCCAAAAACTCCCAATCAATTCAAATTCACTCAATCGAATTTCTTTAATAACTAGTTCAGTCAAAATCATAGAAACTATAAAGAAGAAGAAGACACCCCATGAATTCAAATTCACTCAAGATTAGAGAAATCAAAAGCACACACCTGATAAAGAGTAACCATTTCAGTAATCTGAAACGTGAAAGCCCCATAGAGAACTTCCACCATGAAATCGACAGCAGGGCGGCAGGCGACATGAGAGCACTTCTCATCGACGCAGATGCAGACCCCATCCGGCAGCGGCCTCGCCTTCCCACTATACAAATACGTTAGAACCGAGACCAAGGAATCGTACCCCAAATCGAAGTCTTTGGCCAAATCCTTCAATTCGATCTTCCATCCCTTCTCCTTGGCCGGATTGGCATCCGCGGCTGAGAAGATGGAGCGGAAGAAGGGGCTTCGGGCGGAGAGGATGCAGCGGTGGACGGGGATCTCGCGGGAGGCGGTGCCGGCAGAGGAAGGCGGGACGAGGATACGGGCGTCCGCGCAGAAGTCGAATTCCGGGGAGAGGAAGAGGGATCCGAGGTTTTCGGAGAGGCGGTTGAGGGCGACGACGTTGGGCCGATTGCATGAGTCGTTGGAGAGGCTATCTCCGTTGGAGACGCAGCTGCTGTAGTCGTTGGAGTCGGACAAGGCGGCCGGAGCTTCCATTGAAGCGGAGAAGAAGGACAGCTTGCAGTACCCCAGAAGAAGAAGAAGAAGAAGGAGGAGGAGGAGGAGAGTTTGTAGAAACTTCAGGGTGTGAAAAGCAAATTAGGAAAGAGAGAGAGAGTTGCAGCAGAAGCAAGGAAGGAAAAGTCAAAGAGAGAGACACGGAGACTTGTCTGTGTAATTGTGAAAGCTTTTGTTTTTAAAGATTGGAGAGGAACGTGGCTCACGAATGCTTCTTCCAGACGGCAGTTTTGGATGTTAAAAAATCTCCAGGCATATAAAAAAAAATTATTTGTTTTTTTTTTTTTTCTCAAGAAGTTTATGATGAATTTTATAAAAATAATTTCTTTAATTTATTTTAATTTTAGTTCTATATTCTTTGCTAAAATCATTATAATTAATTTTTTTTATTAAATATATAAATATATTTTAAAAAGTCTAATAATTTGATGAAACTATAGGTTAGCTGGTTATGAGCATCAATCAACGAGAAATAAGTGATTGAGTGCATGTGCATTTTGGTTTTTTGATTTTTGATTAATAGCGAGGCTCGTTGTTTGATGGTGTAACTAATTGATCTGATAAGGTCGCAATTAATTCAGATCCTTTTAAGCTTTAATTGGGATAAATTGAAGTTTCGAGTTTTAAGAGTAAAATTGTAGAGTGAGGCCCGTCGATTGGAATTCTAATGGATCAAAATAGCTGCCCTTCAGTTATATGGTGTGTTATGAAGTTTTAGGTCGATTCTAGTTTTTCCTACCATTGGATTAATTGTTTAATGAAAAATGTGATTAACACAATCTTATACACATTCTTTATCATGCAATCAATCCAGTGGTGGTAAAGACTCCAATTGGTGTAAAATTAGAGGATGCCCATGTACCTTGGGGGTGTTTGTTAGTGTTCTCCACTATAGAGTTTTGCTCCTGATTTCTTTAGGTTAAAGCTTAACATAATCCCGACTTACCTTTGGTACAAATAGCTGGTAGAAGCACAAGCCTTTTCAAGCAGGGTTATGATGCCCGCTTTATGGGGTTAGTTTTATTATCATAAATTCCATCAATATGACTCTTTTTTTAAATGAATATCAAGTAAAATTGTTGTCTTACCTTTATTTTATAAATGAGAGAATTTCCACTTCAATCGAAATTAGATTCATTATTAATCATCTAAAATATGTGTTTTGAGAGTCATCAATTAAATTACGCCCACAAACAGATTAATTATCTCTAGAGCACATGATTTGAGACGCGATCAAGCGAGGTGGGACACTAATTTGATTGGCTTAGATTTTCAAATGTGAGTTCTAAGTTCTAACTCATCGTTTTATGGCTATATTGGAAAGAGAATTAACATATAATCTTGTCTCACCAATCTGTCGATCAGGTTAGCAAATTGACAAAGTGTGTCAACCAACCATCACCCCAATTATGATGAACGGCCCAGCAATTTAAACGGCTGGGATTGATGGGAAATCTTAACCAGGAAAGCAATGCGTTAAAATGATTTCCGCGTTTTTCACTTTCCCAACTCTACGCTAGCTTGTTTGTGAAGTGGAGAGAATTGCATTCTCCTCTCTCTCTCTCTCTCTCTCTCTCAAACCTACATCTTTTTTTTTAGGAATGGAAGCAAAGTGGGAATGCATGGAGAGAGAATCTAATCTAGGTCTTCTCCATCATGTCACCTCTTCCAATCTCCAGAATATGGTTCTAAGTGGGGCCCACTTTTTTTTTTTCTTTTTTATAATAGTCCGATGCACTTATAATAAACGTTTTATGACCTTATCTTTTCCAAAAGTCTTCAAAAAATTCCTTTGAATAACTTCAAGATAGTACCACATAGGAATAATGCCTGAGACCCTGAATGCCCCTAATTCTCCAAAGCTTCAAAAGACACATGTTATACTCTCATGCATCATATCAAGACATTTTTGATATTATTCATCTAGATGGGATCAGTTGCGGACCTACATGTTACAATGCAGGTGCGAGTGCACCAACAAGATTCAATAAATTTTTAAATAACTCTTTAAAAAAATTTATTTTATTATTTCACTTCTTAACTTGACCTTTGCCCGCACCACCCAAATAAAAATATAAGGTCCGCCATTGATGGGATGTGTTTGGATGGTTGAATTTCTACGAGAGCAAATCTTTTTTTTTTTTTTCCTTACTTAAAAGTAATATTTATAAAAAAAATGTACTTTTTTTTAGAATGGTGGTGGCAGTTTGAAAAGGTATTTTTTGAATTCATCCAATTAAGGAAAATCGAGTAATTTTAATAACTTCTGGGGGGCTTCTTCTTGCTTGTGCCCTGAAAAGGTATCTTTTGAATTCATCCAACAAAAGAAAATCAAGTGATTTTAATAGCGTGATTGTATGCAGGGCACTAGTCTTGTTGGGTCATATCCCCTAGCATTAGTCTTGTTGGGTAAAAAACCATGGGGTATTTGAAATTTAGATCAAGGAGGAAGATTGTTGTGCATTTTTATGTACTAGAGATCTAGACCATCCACTACTTTCATAGCAGGATGCTCTATGTTATTTTTGGACATGAATGTTAAACTACAGTGCCAATACCACTCAATCAAAAGTGTGGTTGGCAGACACCACCTCATTTTAGAAGTAATTGGAATGCTTTATGTTGAGAGGGGGATTCAACAATCATGCATCTTTCGTCTTATCCAAACCACGTATGAGAGAAGGTGCAGAAAATTGACCTCCTCATCCTAATAAAGTCTTTATGAGTCTTCAGCCACGAGAAATGGTAGGAAATACACGCTAAAGTGAGAGAGGTGAGCTTCATTGAAGAGTCAAGATGGAGGCTCCCATCCATTCATTTATATAGAGTGTGTGTTAATTAGCAGTCTCACCTTCAAATCTAAAATAGTTTTAATTCATCTCATAGCAGTGGAACTATAATATTTGCATTCATTTGCTCATGTGATGAATGAATGAAAGTGTTTAAATAGTGACTAATAAATGAGGTTATTTTACACACCAAAACTTTCACACATAAACAGACAACATATTGGACAAGAGAGAAAAAAAAAAAAAAAAGTTGATCAAAGGCCAAATGGGTTTTGATACTTTGTGTCCGTATCTTGACAATTATCATCATATGCAATATCCGATATATAAAATCATTCTAGTGGCATTGTCCAAATTACTGTTATTATTTTTATCACTTCCTTTTCATATGATTTTATTAGTACCTGTTGCAGCCTTGCAGGTGTAAGAGAAAAAAATATCCTTAGGTTTACATCATCTGATGTTGTTGATTTTTTTTTTATTAATGTTTCTTTTATTTGTATTCTGTGAGTCAATGTTTGTAGTTTGAAGAAAAAAGAGGCCGACGACCAAGATCATGGACGGCAGATATGGTACAATTTATATATATTTTAGTTTCTGCTATTTCAAGGATTCAATCGTCAGGTCACGCGCATGTCACGTTGCACACATTGTTTTCTGTCTTTTTTTTTTATATATTTTTTATACAATAGTTTTTTTTTATATCTCATTCCACTAGGGCACTCTTTGATGGATTTTGTAGGGAGGAGATGTCTCTTGGAATAGTTCATCACCCAGTTGGATAGTCACAAAACTGTGTTTAGGATTTGACTCTTAGAATCCCTGAATTTAAGGTGCAAAAAATTACAGTGGCACACCAATTAAAAGTCTAAGCTGCAAAGTTATATTTTGTGTAATAGTTGCGACTAGAAAACCAGACTCTCACACAAAAATAATGGAGTATTCATTTTTCGTTTTTGTGGATTATTCATTTTCACTTTTGTTAAATGGTTAATTCTATGACGGGATCAGCTTTTATTGGGGTAAAATTTGAGAAAACCACATACAAGAGGAGAGTCATATCCTTTGTTGTAGTTTTTTTAGGCCATGTTGGGCCACTCAATTTAGATGAGATACTTCCACTTGATGAACCGAAGATCCATGTCAAGGCATGTTTGTGAGACGACAGTTAGGGTTGCAAACGGAATTCCGGTTTTCCAATTACGCGAAAGTTTCGATTTGAAAAAAATGGGGTAGAGAACCTATTTTAGATTCTGATTCATGAACTGGTCTATGTCCGGAACCCAATTTAGGTTCTGATTAATAAAAGCGGGTCCAATTATGGGTCCATATAGGTTCTGACCTGTGGACCCAGGACCCGACATATAAGTATTTGATATTGCAAAATGTACCTCAAAATCTTTTTTTTTCTTCTCATTTTTATGTATAATAATGGAGGTAGTATACTTGATACACTCTTGTAAATTGAATGATATACTTATTTTAAGAAAAAAAAAATGAAGAGAAGTGATAATTGATTTTGGAACTAGATTCTAGTCCTCTAGGTTGACTTGTTTCTTAAAACGGATCTAGATTTTTCTGTTGAAACCGGATTTGAAACCAACAAAATAGGTTCCGAATCAATATCGGATCCGAATTTAGGTCAAGTATGGTTCTGACCCAAAACCATCCCGCTTGCAACCGTAACTACCATGCTAACACTACTCAACTACAAAAACGTGTAACAAATACTTGGAACTTCACTGTGGGGCTCATAAACCGTTCAATGGAGTGGATCCCACTATCCAATTGGGCAAATGATGGAAACATGATTCATCACAACTTCAATATGATGTTTGATATTATTGTGGGGCCCATTCCTTTTAAATAGAAATTGAAATAAAGATGATACATTTTATAAGGAGATGATATTCATCTTGAATTATCTAAATTATCTTACATAAAGAGTGGAGTGGTTTCTGGTTTCTGTGTATAAGTGATGAGATTCAGAGTCATCATAGGAGTACATTTATTTTGAGCCCTACTGCAGAATTGCATGCCCTTTTTGCTCAGGACTTCTCCAAGACAAAGGCTCGGAGGGCACACAAAAACTTGTCCCTGTCACGGTTCATTGAACGAAGAAGAAGAAGCAGAAAACGTCAAAACACAAAAGAAAGGGAATTACAAAAGGCTGGCATGAGCTGTTGCTAATACGTCACTGGTGACAGGCTGTAATTAACTTAGAAGCTAAGGACGAAGCTCCCTCCCTCACTCTCTCACGTCACAAATGCCTCCTATTCCCCCTCATGCGTAAGGATGCTGACGGTGCTTTGTGGCATATGTGCTCTCTTATCTCGACCGTTGATTACTTCTACTTTATCCTTTACTTTTTTTTTAAGGTACGGTCTAGATTCTCCAAAAGGTCCCACATGCTAAAGACAAATGCCACTGCTAGTGTGAACGCTCTCTCCATTTTGGGGAATGAAGACTTGTGAGCAGGATTCTAAAGTTGTTGTGGGGTTTGCGTAGTAGACGGTGAATAATTGGAAAAGTGCTTGAATGTGTGGTCCAATAGTGGCTATGGGTTTTTTAAAAAAAAAAATAAAACTTTCCACTATCTTGGAGTTCTTACCGGAATAATTTCTCCGGGCCAGAAAAATTGAATAAGTTCCTCTGTAGCCCAAACGTGGTAGTATAATTTTAAACCTACAATCTCCACTTGTAAATTGTGATGGGTTTTGAAGCATGGTTCGCAGCTTTGCTAAATTATAAATCAAATGTTGCATTTCTTTTAATTACTTTTTAGAGAAAATATAAATAAAAATGAAAAAACGAAAAGAATAGGAATATATTAATTTCCAAAATCTGTCATCATGGTCACAAATGCTTCAGTGAGGAATGCTTGCAAACAAACGCCCCTGGTACTGTTTTCAGTCACTTTGTAAAGGAAAAAAAACTAAAACTGACAAAAAGTTAAAGGGTCCCTGTTTGTTTGGATTATATATGAGAATTTATGTTATGTGAAAGTCTAATTCTCAAAATGTTGTCTTTCAGGTAGGAATTCTTACAAACAAATGGGGACCTATTGACAGTGCTCATGGGCTGCGCCAGCCCGAACCCAATTAGGACCTAGCAGATTCGATCCGGCCTTGGATGTAAAATCTACACCAGTTTAATATTTGGGTTGGACTTGGATTAAGTAATAGAAAACCCAAAGCGCGACCCAGCCCCCTTTTAATTTGTGATAAGTTTGTCTAAAGAATTGCTAAAAATTCCAAACAACTAATAAAAAACCTGGCTCGGTTTGCCCTGATTGACTAAATGGGTGGGCTCGGGCGAGACATTTATGGCCCATTGTGGGCTTGGCGGGAGAAGGGCCTGTATTTCTAAATCCAGGCCAGTCCTACTTATGTCTCCACCCAGGCCGACCCGGTCCATGCTAGTATATCTTTCATCGTAATATTTTGCTTTCTTCGCAAGGGAGATGGGCTAGCTTGGGCCCTCGCAGATATTTTCAGTGGTCCAAACTAGAATGCGGATTTCTGTTTGCCGAGCATAATTGGAGCAGATAAACTGTTTGCACCAGGGGTCCAAGTTTTATCTACGGGCCAGGGGTCCCAGTATCTCGCTCGTAGCCTAGAGACTGAGTCGAGCCTGGGCCCAGCATGTTGCACCAGGGCCCAGGCATCCCTAGTTCTGAGGCAGCCTTTGAACCTCATCCTGCTGGCCCAGTTGCAATGCTTTGCCTTTTACTTCTAAAGTTTAGAGGTACACATGTTGTTTTTCAGTTTACAATTCACGTTTAAATTCAAACTTGTCTTAAGTTCAGGATTATGTTGCTTAATCTCATTGGATGAAAGGGGAGGGCCTAAAACCTATGCCCTAGATGGCATCCATATGGTCCATGGATATCATGGGTGACTTCCCTATTGGGCCCAACTGAGGGATGGGGGAGGGGTCAGGAGGGTCCCATACGATTTGGTGGGAAGTGTGCATTTTCTAATCCATCATATCCATCATGATTGAGATATGAGCCATGCAGAATCAACGGATCAGGAAACACTCTAAAGGAAGAGATCATTTATCTGACAAGGGGGATGCATCACAGGTAGGGATATAAATGGATACCTGATTTTCTGATTATCCAGAGGTTCCGACCCGTTAAAAACTAGGTTTGACTCCTTATTTAAGCTCCGATAGGTAAATGGGTCCGGGTCAAGTTCCACCTTGGTTCAGACCTATGGACCCGAGACCCGACATATTACCTCAATTTTCGAAAATCTATCATAAAAATCATATTTTTTTAATATGATTCTCTAAATAGACCCAGACCCTGATCTAGACCCGTCTCATATATAGTCCTGGTTCAAGAGCCAAGAAAACGATTTCGAAACAGTTCTAGGTCTGGATCTGGTTCTACATTTCCTTAACGGTTCCGGTTCCGGGTCCACCATGGCCCCAAACCGGAACCGACCCGTTTACAACCCTAATCACAGGAAGGCTCAAAAGTGGGCCCCACAAAGGTGTCACTCTAAAGGCACCATCTAAGGGTGACAAATATTTGACCCGACCTGCTAATAGGTCCCTCAATTTATCTGAATAACCTAACTTGCAATATATATGGATAAGAAAATCTTGACCCGCATTTGAATGGGCCATGTGAGGCTCAACCCACTTAGCCCGCATAACCTGCTTAACATATTTAAATTGTTAGGGTCGACCAACATATTTAAACCCATTTAAAAATTTTGGTGGTTTAGCATTTTGACACTTCACATATTCTATTTTATAAGAAACGAGCCGAGCTTATACTGGGCTATAATTTAACTCAAATATAACCTTAATATTTGAAATGGATTGGATTTGGGCCGGCTATGATTCATAGGCTGGGGTCGACTTAAATAAGTTGAACCACATTGAATGTAGGTCAGGTTAGGCCGACCGACATTGGGTGGGGCTTGAAGTTACTTGATCCATTTTAAGAATGGATCGGAAACGGGTTGGACTTCAACCTAGGTACCGTTTGCCAACCCACCTGTTTTTACTCGACCCAACTAGTTTGCCACCCCTAGAGCCATGGCCCAACATTATGTACACTTATAACCAGTTTGGCTTGTGGTCACAGGCAGTGGCCGGGTTCCTGCTGGTTGTGTGTGTGTGTGTGGTGAGAAAGATGGGTGGTGTGGAAAGACGCGAGGGAGAGAGATGGGCTCGATTGGTGAGGGTGATGGTGTGGTAGATGGGTTCGAGCCCAGGGCTGGGGCTCGATGCAAAATCTGGCACCGGGATGGGAGTGAGTCGTAGGTTTGTTGGGCTCGTAGGCTGTTCAAGTGGGTTTCCAATTTGGAGACATGACAGTCGTGAGGGGATGGATCACTGAAAGGTCTCTCTATGATCTACCAGCTAAATAAACCATTTGAATGAGTGTTAAATTTGGGTGTTCTAAAAAAATAGCGTTAAATTTGGGTGAGTGTTAATTCACATTAATGGTGCTGAAGGATTAAATTGAACATGGGGTTGGGGTACAGGCCCTAGCCTGCCTGTTCCATGGTTAGAGAAGACGCGTTCATCACAGAAACTTCTGCTATAGATATGGTAACATGCATCTATAATCCATGGCCCGACTCAAACTTACCCGTATTCACTTGAGCCCAAGGTTCGTCTGGGTTAACACTGGGCCTTGTCCACCCCAGTTGCTTTGCATCCCTACTTCCTATTTATACCAATCCTTCTAAGCCACACTTGAATGAACTCTACTGTCATTTTGGATAGAAATATAAGGTAGAATATGGGCAACATTGAATTCAACTCAATTCAATTCATGAGAGAGAGAGAGAGAGAGAGAGAGAGAAACTTGATGTAACCACACAGCTTTTTATAAAGCTTCCATTTATGTCTCAAAGAACGTATACAGTACATGACGCAATTTTACGGAACGTCTATATGACACACACCTATCATTAATTCACCTTCTTCAATAATTGCCTCTTTTAATGCATTACATACAGCAATGTCCTAATCTAGTGCTCTCATTTGAAAGGCAAGTCAGGATTTAAAGGAAAATTCCCACATGACAACAAAGATGATGATGCCATGACAGCAGCATCCATGCAATCCAATTGGTTCATGGGAACGTACGAACCAGATGAGAAACAGGGAAGTGTCCCACCCATATCATCAACTTCATACGAAACCGTGTCATATGGTATGTGACATTCATCCGCCTCAACCAAGTCACAAAGCTGTGGCATTGTTGAAACCAGAGATGGGTCACTTGACCTCATGAACTTTGTGTCAAGAAATTTGGCTTCAAGATGATGTTGTTGATCCAATGACCATGTGGGGTGGTCATAATCAGACTTTTCCACTGATGGAGGCCCACCAGTCCAATCTACTATACAGTTGATCACATCTGTTTTAAGATGTCCATGTCCAAAACCGTGTTGCACTGATGATGCACTTTGAAGAAGCACATGATCTTGGGCAGTTGTTGTTAGATTAGGGTTTGGGTTTGGAGCTAATAGTGAATCTCCAACATAGGGATTTTGATTGGAGGTCTCATGGATGGTTAGCTCAGGAACACCATCATGGGAGATGAGCTTCTTTTTTATGCTTGAATTCCAAAAGTTCTTCACTTCATTGTCAGTTCTTCCTGGGAGATGCCTGGCTATCTGAGCCCATCTAGAAGACAAATAATAAAATGATATATAGTTGTATCATATTTCACCATATCATGAAATTGATATAAGATGAAAAGAAATAAGTGATATCATTACCTGTTACCTAGAATTCTATGGAGGTCGATGATGAGAGATTCTTCTTGGGGTGAGAAGTTTCCGCGCTTTAAATCTGGTCTGAGATAATTGATCCATCTTAGCCTGCAACTTTTGCCACATCTTTGTAAGCCTGCATTATCGAAAAAGCAGGTCTATTTATTTGGAATTGCAACTCTTTTAAGGTAACAAACAGATTACTAAGGAGTCTGTAACAGTTGGGATCCTACTAAGCAAACTTACAAATTCACAGTTATACAATGAAATGTTTCCATGTTTTGGATGATAAATCCATTAAGAATACAAACTGTGAAGGAAAAGGGAAAATGAAACGTGGAGCTAATATACTACATGATAATCGGCTTATCACCTGAGTACTAAAATAATAATAGAAAAGAGAGAGAGAGTGAGAACACTAGCAATGTGATTATTCAACAAAAGAAAATAAGATGATGCAGTAGATGCAAAACACATCACAAGAATTTTATTCAGTCTACTTAAAGGAGTAAAGGAAGAAGGGATCGTTTCATGTTCATCAACCAATCTAGCACTAGTAAAAGGAAAAAGACCCCCCAAAAAAGACAAAAGAAGCATGGGATTTTCTGATGCATGCAAATGGATGACCCTGCAGAAAATATTAGTCAGTTTGAACATTTCATAATCCTAGCTGAACTTCTAAAAAAATAAAATAAATAATAATAATAAAGAAGAAGAAGAAGAAGAAGAAGTAGAAGAAGAAGATCATTTCATGATCCTAGTAATGGAAGTTTTTTTGAGAAGGGCACCTGCTATTCTTGGAACAGTACTCCAGCAACCATGACCATAGGTAGTAATGCAGTTAATGAGTTTTTCATCTTCCTCAGGTGACCAGAGTCCTTTCCGGACCTTCTGTTTGTTGCAGCAGGAATGGTGGCCCATTAATCCTATAAAAATTTCGAAAAAGAATCTCTTTTTTATTCACTTTTGCAATCTCTCAGTTCTTATCCTTCACAATCAACACAATAGCCAATGAGAAAGATTAGAGAAGAGAATAAAGAAACCCTTAGCCTTAATCAATAGAACCGCAAAACTGAGAACTGCATTGTGTTCAGAAGTCTGTACTTTGTACCTGGTAGAGAATTTAATGAAGGTGGTGTGTGTCTTGTGAGTACCCAATATAAATTTGTGGGAAAATTGTATCAGGCTTTGATGAGTATGAGCTTTTTACAGATTGGGCTTCTGGGTTTGTTACAAGGTAGCATGTAACAACAAAATGGTTCAATTTCAAGGCATTTTCTCGACAAATTGATATATCTTCCCAACTCTTTTTGAGTCCCAGGAAGAATGGGTTTTTATTATTCGTTGAGAAGTAAGCATCGGAAATTCCTAGTTTAAGGTAAGCATACTGGGGAAGCATTGTGAAAATACAAACCATTTGTAAGAAACCATATACCAACCTAAAAGCTTAAGCTCATAGGTGGAAGGCCCATACAGGTAATATTAAGACATAACAAGCCTAATACTTAGGCGATGTGGGATGTGGGACTTCCCAACACTCCCCCTCACGTGCAGGCCCAACAGATTTCATGGACGGGCCTGTCACGTGGGCTACACAAGAACAAAACCCGCTCTGATACCATGTAAGAAACCATATACCAACCTAAAAGCTTAAGCTCATAGGTGGAAGGCCCATACAGGTAATATTAAGACATAACAAGCCTAATACTTAGGCGATGTGGGATGTGGGACTTCCCAACACCATTCACCTGCCTTTTTCAACGTAGATCCTTCCTTGGCTATGGGTAGAGACGGGTGGATTTGACATCTTGGGGTAACAAGTATTGGCTATGGTGACCTAGTGGGTGAAGTGCCATAACTCTGTTAAAGTCCAGTTGGGTCAAATTAGAGTTGAGTGTAACATGTATAGCCTCAACCCAAATCCAACCCAGTTATTCATCAGTTTGGAAATAGTAATCCAAGCTCAAAATTGGCAAGTTGGGTTCAAGTTGTGTTGGTGAGTCCGGATCGCTTGTTTCATAGAAACAAGAAGATACTGTTTTGTCCAATCCAAAATCGTCAAAGAAAGCAATTCAGATGGTGCAGTAGCTGGCATAAGATTTTACACCGTTGGCGATAGTGGGTTGGACGAATCAGGGGATCCAGACTCCTTGTTGGTGGGAGGGGTTTGGAATTACCACCCCTACTTCCAATAGTGAATAGTGCCAGTAAAATTCTTCATGACATCATAGCCATGGCTCAGTAGCCATCAAGAACTTGTATTTTCTATTAACAATTGCCTATCTTTTTTGGAATGGACCATGAAATTGCATGAAATTGGGTGAGGGAGTTAAGACATTAGCTTTGGTCTGTTAGGTGATATAAGAAAGTGATAGAGATATTGGGGAAGAAACATTATATAGGTGATATAAGATAGTGATAGAGATATTAGGAAAGAAACATTAGATTAGTTAAAATTCGAGTTTTTAAGTTTTTTTTCTTTGATGATGAGGGTCTCCCCGTAGTATATTTATGTAATAGGACTAATCCCTCGGGACGAAACCCACACACACATGGATCGCACACACATGGATCGGGTAAGTCTGCGATGGGATTCAAACACATGATGTAGGGAGCAAATATGTCAATCACCCAACTCTTTGGTGGGTAAATTTCCCTCTGTTTTCTTTTCATAAATTGGATCCTTTCCCTTAATAAAGCTAATGTGATTTTATTAACATCCACTGAAATTCTTCAAGCTAGAAATCTAGGGAGAGAGAGCGCATAATACAATCATGGTGGGTCTCATCAGATGAACGATCTAGATGAAAGAAAGAAAGGCTCATCACCCACCTGGATAGACCAATATGGTCTACTTGGCCCTAATGTTCCCTCATAATTCCTACCAAACCAAAGAGAAATCCCCCAAATCATCTAAAAGAGAATTCCCAGGAGAGACCTACACATTTTTATCACAAGAACTTGGAAATGACACACAGGTGTAGTTTTGGTAATGTTGGCATCTTTTCCTTCCTTCTCTCCCAACTGCATGGTCCTGTTTGCTGGTAGACAGGAGAGAATGGGAATGGGAAAAAAAGTAAGTGAGTCCAAGTCGTAGGTTTCAAGGGACTGATTGTACGTATCCACATATTTAATTCTTAGGTCCACGACCCCATGTAGAATCGATCCATATCTATTTTGGTTAGAACTTTGATGTGAAACTTCAACTCCCACTTCACTTCTCACCCTTCATTTCTTCATTTCCAATTGAAATTCTTTTATTATGGCTTTGGATTCTTTCATGAGCTCCATTTTCTTCATAGAGACGAATGAAATTTTGGGCACATCACTAACAATTATCTTAATTTTAATAGTAGTGATGATGCTTGTCCTGGAACATTAGCAGCATGATTTGATCAAGTTCTAATTGGATGGTCCCCATTACAGCTGCCAGCAGTGCCATTATTGCTATGGTACATGATGACAAGGTTGCCTGCTGGGCCCCACATTACAAACAGCCTGGTCCTGATTGTAACATGTTGCAATAATGCGGCGTTAGTGATGAAATAATATGATTTAGCAACTGGATCATAGCCCTTGTGGTTAAACTCAATCATCTGCTATGAATGTGTGTGAATGTATCTGAACTGATTCAATGTAGTACTTAAAAATGATCCTTTCTGTGGGCTCCACTTTCTATAGAACTAAACTATTGGATTAAACTCTCCGCTCGCGACTGGTGATGGGACCAAACTTAATTCAGATGTGGAATGATATTCATGGTTTGGTTGAAGCAGTGTTGGGGACATGATTAACCTGCACTCAACACATGGGCAGAGGTGATGATATTATGGGTTTAAATCTAATCAACAGTGATTACTTCCTACGCAATTTATATTTGGGCCTTCAACAATTTAGCTTGATAAGAAGTTTGCTCCACAATCATCATTGTATTTAAAACTTTATCCAATCTTATTTGGGTCAATTTTGTGACTTCTACTTTTCTTTTCTTAAAATAGTACTCGTATATTTTAGTGTTATAAGTTTTCTTAAGACGACTTCTTATCTTATGTTGGGCGCCCTCTCCCTTTATCTATGCTTGAGACCAACACATGATGAATTTATGTTACATGGAGCTAATTAAGTGGGCCATACATTATAAAGAAAATTAAAAAGAAAAAGAATGTAGAGAGAATCGATAAATAGCAATAGAATCCTAAACAAGAAATAAATAGTTTTTGGAAGATTCTGTATTGATTGAGGTACTAAAAGCAGTAAACAGTAGCTTCTCTAGTCTACACAAAACTTCATTGTGCCAGAGTCCTTTAAATGGTTGTAAGCAGTAAATCCTCTTAAAGAATGTTCAAGCCCTTGAGAAATTCTCTCTGATCACATGGATGATAGTGATGAGATGAAGCTCATCCACAGTTTCCTTTGGGATCCAGCAATTGAATCAGAAGACACAAAAGTAGTTACACTTATCACTTCACATAAGCTAGCAACCCGGGTTTCAAGTCTCAACTAATCTTAAGTATATTCCGACAGACCTACTAGTTTTCATGTCTTATGTTAATCATAGTGTTTGTTAATCATCTTCATATTAAAGGAGATGATGAAAATGACACTCAAACTATAATAGCATCATTACAAGAACGGTTGTTAGTCTTTCAAGCCAAGGAAAAGACAATAACTACGTGACTGAAAATGGTTGTAGGTTTGTCTAAGCAAGTTCAAGCTTATAAGCCAAGTTAAAAACGAAAAATTTAAAGGAAAAGGCCAAATGGGTATATAAAACATGGATTAGGGATTAGCTACTCATAATTCATTAGAAGAATTAGGGCTAGGAGAATATTATATATATGGTAATGTCTGAAACAAGTTGACCATCTTTTGCATGGGACCATGGTGGGACTTTCACGTGGTGGTATAAAATGATGGCAGTTATTGTTTCTTGTCGTATGAGAGGTATTTTTTTCCATTTATGTAAAGTATTTTTGGTGTTAAATTAGCTTATAGTAACAATGTTTTTAGATGTTGCATCCATGTTGTGTAGTTTCAGAAGAAATTTTTATGGTTAGACGATTAAAGTTGGATGATGTTTCTAAATATGAGGTGTGGTTCAGTTAAATTTGAGGCTCTTGAGTCCAATGGTTGGAAGAATAAGAAGTAAGCAAAAGGCGAGCTAGGGATTTGCAAAGCTTGTGCTTTGGCCATTACTTTTGCCTGTTAAACCAAAAGAGAAAAAAGAAATTGAGGTAGAGAAACATAGGGTGGTTCTTAGAAAGTGGCGCAAGTTTTAAGCAAGGAAGAAATTAAAGGAAAGGAAAAGAGAAAGTGGAAAAAGAAGAAGAAATGTCACCTTTTATAATTTATACCATGAATAAAAAAAAACAGAGAAATGTCACTTTCTAATTTAGAAAGTAGAAAACTATCCCTCTCATTGTTCTAAAACTCAAATTAAAACTCTTATCTTCACAGTACTATCCCTCTCATTGTCTTTAAAAAACACTCTAATATCAGAATCCATTCAATTCGATGTTGAATCGATCGAGTTGAAGAACAAAGCAAGTTTGATGGGATTTTACAACCATGACTTCATTAGCCCCTCTCTCTCTCCTTCCTTTTTATCTTCCTTACATAATACCCGAAAAGGCGAAAATTAACTAATGGGGAACTACTTATGGGACCGAACTCAGGTCCACTGTATAGACATGAATAAAATTTGAGTTTGAGTTCAGAGTATGGTTTTCTTAATTGAAGATCTGAATAGCCAATTCCATTTAATGGGAATTATATAATGTTAACTACAGCGTATTGTCAGGTAGGTCAAATCAGATAAGTACATGTGTAATTCACTTTGTAAAGATTCAAACCATTAAAAATGTCCCATCTGCGTTTGCTAATGTTGTAACAATCACCATTTTGTTGGACGCTTTTGAAAAGAAGCAGTTAAACACATATTAGTCGCATTTTCACAATTAATTCAAAAGTTTCGTACTTTCAAGCTCACATAATATGGATCCAAAATTAGGTCAATACAGTTCTTCTTCATTCTTCAGTACCTATGGGTTGGACACAAATCAAAAGACATAGTAATTGCCCAATTCAATTGTGAATATCGTTTGGATCAGATGGAAATTTCATACGGTTTCGAGGGAGGAAACTACACATCTAATTGACAATACAGATCACTGAAAGGCCATAGTTCCTTGACATGTTTCAATCTATCAAACGATATCACTTAATCGCTTGACAGGCCATAGTTAAACATGAGTGGGGTGCTACAAATTGTATGGTTCAGATAATTAGAAGACAGACTTCACAAGCATAGTTGATTACTTGCATATTGTTAAGCAATTACACCGATTCAAACACTATTACATTCTCTTACACACATGCATATTTGGGTCCTGATTCATGTCTGAGTCAAGGCCCTTTATTCGGGTCCAAGTCCAGAACTTTAATTTAGTTGAGTATGAGTGTGACTCTTTTAACTTTGATCCAAGTCTGGAACTTCAATTTAATTATTAAGGATGACTGCATGACTCTTTCAAATGTGACCCTCTTAACTTTGACTCTAGTTATAGGTGCAGAATTGGGAATTGGGTACCTCTCTCTCTCACACACACACACACACAAACACACTACCTATATGTTTCCTGTGCACCAAATCCTCTGTGTCTCTAGACCTCCAAATTTTAGGAGAGATTATCAAATGAGACTGGAAGAAATTCCTTCATGTGCTAGTAATAATTGGCCTTATGGGGCTGTTGGTCTTGGCCCACATTTGATCGATAGATTCTGATCACCTCTAATCCAAGAGGATGATTATGTGCTGACTTTCTGCTGTTATGTTCTGCTGGACCAACCCAATCCTATGTTTCAGTTCTTGATCGGCCCCAGGAAGATGTGTAGCCCATTATGGATAGAAGGGAGATCATATCAATCAACTTAATCATCAGCCGTTCTAATCCATTGCATTGAAAAGCATTTAACATTCTGATGCAGAGAAAGTGCAGAGGAGTGGGAATCATTTGCCCTGAAGTGGAATGCCCTACTCTTCTCCATCTCCACTTAGTAGCAGTCACTGTCCTAAAGTCTAAACTTCCTTCTTGTGTTGGAGGCACACTGATGCAGGCTCAAGATACTCTGGGTCCACATAGCTTCATGCATATATATATGAGCACATCATTCATTTTTGCCATTACAAATCTCACATTAATGTAGCTGTGCCAGACTCTTACTGCTTCTCTATTTGACTTGTATTTGGAGGCATTTAGAGGGAGACGATCATGTGGAAGATAAGATGTCCCTGCACTTGCCACTGCATGATATTATAACTCATCAGGGCCCACTTGGGCACTACTTTTACAGATGAGATTAGGACTAAATACAACGATGATAAGATGATTAGTGGATTAGAACCTGACCTGTTTTACCAAGGTCTTGAATTCATGTTGAGCATATAATAACAGTTATCCCCATGAAAAAAGAGTTACCATGTGATTGCTTGACGAGAGGAATCCGCAATGGAGAGGAAAATTGTTTTAATTTTCTATTCAGCCTCCTATTGTATTATTTGGTGCGGCATATTTTCTTTGTGGAGATGAGAAAGTGATAAATCGATTTTCTTCTGTAGAAATGATTTCAATTTCCTATCAAAAGGGTAGAAATGCAATATTATTATCTCCTGCTCAAACAAAAACCACATGGTATAGAATCCTTTCATTGCACAAACAAGTCTCTAAGGGCCTATTTGTTTGCATTACAATACATAAAAATTGAACACATATCATTCTTTGTCAAAAGTCGCTAACAATGAAGATCAAAAGTTGACTTTTTAAAAAATGAATATTAAATAACCTTTCCTTACATGAAAATAGAATAAAAAAAAAAAAAGATAGGAAATGAATAACTAAGGTGGTGGCTGGCTATTCATTTCACATTGTTCTTTGATTCTATTTCCACGTGCGGAATTGTTATTTGATGCTCATTTTTTAAAATTAAGTTATCGTCTTTGTTTTCAAGTACTAATGAAATAAGTTCTATAAATTCAATTTCTATGTATTTAATTTCAAACAAATAGGCTCTAAGTGAAGCATTCTTTTCACTCTCAACATCAACCACCCCATTACAATCCAAAAGTAGGAGTAGGCGACATATTAGATTAACAGGATTGGAAGTTTGTTGTGTGATACACTTCATCGACAATGACTTCTCCTAGTTAGGGATACATGGGAGGAGTAATTGATCAATTTTGATGAACAGGTGGGTGATTTTGTTATGTTAATAAACATTAATAAAAGAATCCATTGTGTGTGTAATTGATCAATTGGGTTGATTATCTGAGATTGATGAACAGGTGGCTCTTTTTGCTATGTTAAAAAAAATATATATATATATTAGCAAAGGAATGCATTGTTCCCTTTAAGATCTACCCACCAAATGGGAACTTTTAGTACAAAACAAAATACAAAAAGCTAGGCATGACGTTGTTTCCACTCCTAGAACCAGTGGCCATTATCAGTTAGCACCTCCACCTAGCCCCAAATTGCTTTTGTAAACCCTGGAAGAAGAAGGTTGGAGGTGGAGGAGGCATTATGTGTTGATAGTGTTTGTAAATGAGAATATGCATATGCATCACCCTGGATCTTGTCGTACACACACTGAATAGAACAAAGGAAAATGAGCTCATAGTGCCACTAGCTATAGAGAATATTCTATATTAAGAAAATTGGTCATGTTTTTGATACTAATAATAATAATAATTTGATTTTGTCTTGAATTAAGATTGGATTAGATTTGATATGATTAGTTTTTTAATTTCTATTTTGAATAACTTGAAGTTTTCGATACTAGCTTAATCAGCTCACAATGGATATATTAAAGTCTTCCAAGGGGTTGGGGCCCAAGATTGGCAGGTAGCACTTAAAGAAAAACAGTTTAGATGGGTTAGATTAAGAATACCAACAAAAGAAAAAAAAAAAAAGAAATTATCTCATTTTGACGATGACAGCTTATATCTTTTATATATATATATATATATATATATGTGGGCTCACTTTTGCTTGAGCAAAGTTGATTACATCGCACACGCCCCTTTGTCAAAGAAGTTGACCCGGAATTCCACCCCACATGAATCATGCATTTCAACTGCATGTTGAATATTTAAAGAACACGACTACCAATAAAACTAAAGTTTAAATTGTTATTAATTTCATTTTAAAACTCCAAAATGAAGCTTTTAAAATGTAACTTTAAATATTTTATAATCACATAGTCACTCTAATCTAATCTAATCCTAATATTTACATCATTAATCAAATCAAATCTAATAATAATTATTATTATACTATACATCAAATCTAGTCTCAATCTTATAAATCTAAGTCTTAACATATTTAACTTTCTTTAGAATATTCTCTATTAATGTTATGGTTTAACTGAAACGAACCACATGTTAGGACCGCTTCAACCGAAATTAACCTTACCCTTCTTCACTTTGATGATCTGACCTGTTTTTAGAACATTTGTGCATGGAGAAGGGCAAGATGCAAATCCTAGTCAAGTTCAAGCTCATTTGGCTGTAATCTTATTCGCGTATGGTCAAGGTTTCCACAAATGTTATCCTTGAAAGAAAAAGGTTTGCCTTTTCAGTCTCAATCGATTTCATCATGATCTGTTGCATTATCATACCCAAATCATGACCCACAATATATAGCATAAACATAAGAATCTCTATCTTTTACATAGACCTTGGTTTTCAATAAAATATTGATGCCTTTTTTCCTATCTTGTTCTATGCATCACCCCTCTCTCACTCATGAGATTCCAACTGAACATTTTGTTATACGTTGAGTTCTGATCCAGGTCAAAGTGCCACTGACCTAACTCTCCATCTTGCCCAGGAACAGAATGTGGTGCTACAAGGTCAACTCCATCACCAACCTTTTCCATTTTAGAGATTCTTCTAACAAAGAGGCGGAAGTCATCATTAAGACAGTGTATCTAGACATGCGTCATCTCACACCCTCAAAATAACCCTAAAAAATGCTGTAATGCTATTTGCTCTCCCATGGAGTATTGTTGTCGTCACCCCTGTTGTGAAGTTACTAGTTAGAGGCCTTTTGCTTTACAATATAATTTTATGAGAATTCTAAACGAGAATTTAATGTGTTGGGGATTTTTAACAGCATGTCAGTACCTAATTTCTAGCACTTACAAAATTTCCATTTTAGTTGGCCCTTTTGCTATATAAAATTCTCTTTAAGGCATTTGTGAATTCAAACGGGGGAATAGCATTTAGGGATTTACAGATCTCTCAATAGAAATTTTTAGATATCATGCAAATAAACTTGCAATTGAAATCTTAGGAAATCATTGTAAAATGGGTTCCAAAGATGGATTATTAAAGAGTGAAGGGTGGAGGATATAAGGTGCAAAAGTAGATTTAACCCACTTTCTTAGGATTTGATTTATTAGGGTATTAACTCTTTGGAGTATTCATTTTCAATCTCTCTTTAATTCAAATCTTCGTTAAAGGAGAGATTATATGCAATGATCAACAGCGAATCTTGACATTTATTTCTTCAATTTTTTAGCCCCTCCAAGAAATATATTCTTAGAATTCTTAAGAATTCAATTCCATTAAATTGATGGACCCTTAGATCTGTTTCTTTAGAATTCAAAGAACTTCTATTTTGGTGAATATATAATTCTCCAACATTTTCTAGATTCTCCTTTGTTGTTTTAAATCCAGAAATTTCACAAAAAAAAGCAAGAATGTTGGGATTTCAAAAATCCCAAAAGTCATTTAAGACCTCTATAAGTGATACGGTATTAGGTGACTAGTCATCACATCATGTCCATGAATTTTTCTTTGTCTATTTTCATTTGTTTATCTATCTACTACTTTCTAGTGACTTTGCAGTAGGCCGTAAATAGTAGCTTTTTAAACAGCTGTACTGAAGAGCAGTAGTTTATTGTAACACAAAACATCTGGTCGGCATGTCATTTCACTAATTTGTAATTAATAGCCATGACCATTACAAATAATAGCCTCTATGTATTATATATGGATCTGGTCCCCCTTCCTATAGCTTGCTTACAAGGCTTTAATGTGGAAATGGAAAGATTTCATTGTATATATTTTATCATTTACTGCAGCTTTTTACCCATATCAAATTCCTAGGCATCTCAAAGGTTTTCACTTTCTCAGAGCCTAGGTATGAAATCTTGTGGGAATGGGGCTATAATATATATAGTCAAGGAATTGTTCTTCAGCATTTAGAAATCAGCAAAAGCAACCCATGTGTAGCTGATTGTTAGCTCACCAAAAAACACACCAAGAATCTTTTGAAATGACGTCTGATACCAATCAGTTTTTTTAAGATTTTCAAGGCACCATTTTGAAGAGGAGAAAAATGAGCAGAAATTCCTCAAGAATTCCAAATTTATGTCACCTCTTCTCCCCCATCAATTCCAAAGATCTCAAAAGAGTTCCCCTTAAGTTGAACTATGCCTTGAATTTAAAGTCAATGGTCAAAAATCACACTATCATCCTCTCCTGCCAGGAATCACGAAACAGTCAACAGTCAACTGCACCAGCAATGGCCTGGTCCAATCAATCTATCTCTTTCCACAAGTCTACATGTCCCTCTCATGAAACTTTTGCAGAAATGCACCAACATACCATAAACAACAAGAACAAAAACAACTGATACAAAAAGGGAAACATACTACTAGGATTCCAAGTACATGAAGAAAAAAAATACACACACAAACATATAGCACATATAATTATATATGCTGTGGTGTGAATTATTACTAATTTGCCTATCATAGCCAACCTACTTCTTTGAGCTTGGGCACAAGGTGGCCACTGAGATGCAGCCCCATGAGGCCCTCAAGCCCACCCACGAGAGCCCCACCTATGAACACCGCCGGTACGATGGAATCCGGTTTCCTGTCGTCGTCATCGACGGTGGCGGTCAGCACTGATCGCGCCTTCTCTATCTCGTCATCGTCGAGCTCGATGACGGTTGGGTGCACCCCAATTGAGGCCAAGAGCCTCTTCATGACATGGCACATGCAGCAGGAGGAGCGGCTGAAGATGATGACCGGATTCTCAGATATCAGCCGTTGGATCCTGCCCTCAGCCGTTTCTTCCACGTCGATGGACAAGGTTCTCTCTCCTAACGTCATCTCTGCAGGAGGAATTGGAGATGGGAGTTTAATAGGGTTTTGGGGTGGGTTTGGGAGGGGATTATAAAGAAAGTGTGGGGAGGAGGCGGCCGTCCATTTGTGGAGGAGACGATCATGACGTGAGACTCCCCATCTCGCAAGAGCAAACGTCATGGAAGGAGCAAGTGGAAGTAATAACAAGGGATTTTAACAAATGCACCTTTTTCTTTCCTATATTTATATATGCATACTTTATGTTTTTGACATGACTTGTCAATTTTTTTTTTATATTCTCCCATGGTACCCTTCATCAGTCTCTTTTTCTTTTTTTTTTTTTTAATTGATAACAAAAGCTTTTATTAATAAAAATGAAACGAAAAAAAAGTAAATTAACTTCAATCGCATATCCTTCATCTCTCACATTTTTAATTATTCTTTCCGTAAAATTCATTTCATTATAGATTTCTATTTATTCAATGCAAGTAAAGGGCCCCCCAATTTACTAAGTTCCACTTTTGCAGATAATGGTGATTGAGAGTTCTGTGTTGTCCTTGTGTGAGACTAGTCACATACACTTTTTGATTGGTGGTTAAAGGAAACTTTTTCTTCTTCTTAGCATAGCACCTTCATCCTCGTTTTTATTATAGAAAAAGTTAATTAGTTATTATCGTCCTGAGTTACATGCAACTAAACCTAGTTAGTAGCTTTTTGCAAAGTTGAGCTTTTATTAAGAAGGCATTTTTCTCATGTTTTGCAAATTTGTTTCTCATCATAGTTGTCACATCTTATTTATGAGATTAAACAGGACAAAAATGAAAAGACAATAAATGGTAAGAAGTTTTCAGATAGTTATTTGGAAAACAACTCAGCTCTAGTGATGATGAATCCAACTAAATGAAAAGGCTTTATTTAAAATAAGTTAAAAGTAAATGAATGTGGTGTTTATATTTACTTGGTTCGCACTCAAGTGTAGTCTTTTTGTTTTTTTTTAAGATACCCAAAAGGTATAAAGAGTGTGTTGATATATATATATATATATATATATATATATAGAGGTAGGGGAAAAGGGTCAAGGACCTTTTTGTAAAAAGCACAGAATGAAGGGGTGTGATGTAAATACCAAGTTTGTAATTGTAGTGTAGCCCTTGGACCAACCATGGTTATGGCGTGTTGGAAAAGGACAGGGTGCGTCATCCCACGACCCGCAGGATCTTTGGTCGCTTGTTTTCGGTGTATGCGCGTGACTGCACACGTCACCGCCCAACACGTGGCACCTCCCACCGCCTTCGGTTCTCGCTTTTTCCAGTTTCCTAGTTGGGTGGAGAGGCGTCTCACCCCGACCCGGCTTCCTTCCCACGATGCCTCCGGATTTCATGCGGCTTGGACTTCCACCGAATCCTCGGATCCGGATCTCCTGTTTCTTCCAGAAAGGAAAGCCTTATTTGGACCCTATTTGGACGAATTTAAGAGTCGCCACACGTGGGTGTAAAAAAGGGGTCCACCCACATGTAGCTATTCCTGATTGGTCCAAACAGGTCGACGAAACAGGAGATCCATTTCCCAAATCCTGATATGAAAAGAGGGTCGGCCCACTCATTAAAATTGCTTATATTCAAATAAGCACATATGATGTGTTTCTAATTTTACTTTAAAAGAAGTTGGTTCCACAGTAAAATTTATAAGTAATTATAAACATGATTAACACAAACGTTTACCTATATTTATTATTCACATTCTATTTATATATATATATATATATATTTTTTTTTTTTCATCACATTGTGGTAAGACCAATTTTTGATATGGCAAAGTCCGAAAAACACATCATATGATAGGAGGGGATTTATTTTGCATGGCATAAATTTTTAATGGTGAGGCCGATATATAAAGTTTCACTCCTCTAATACAGGATAATAACTCTTTATCTGAACATTGATCCACTATTGCACCTAGATAGGCATTTTTTTTTTTTTTTTTGTAATGGATGCCTGAAACTCCAAGGTAGAACCCATGTGATGATAATAAGTATTGTTCGTCTTGGATCCCAACCCTAGTGTCGTAATCCTAAATTTTGATTGATAGGAGTGGATATCACCGTTCCACCAAAATCATATTTTTTTATATATGCTTGGTCGAATGGCGGGACCTACTTTTATTGAAAAGAAATTAAGAATATATATCACAAGAGGAGATAAGGTTTATGATAAAACGGTGTGGATTGTCATTATATGAGCCCCATATTGGAGTTTGTAAGAGAAAATAGGTATTGTGGATGCTCTAGAGAATCTAGACTCTCACGGCCGAATCCTGAGAAGATCCCAATTCCATCCCCAGCTTTTTGGCGAATTTACTACAGCCAATGAGTCCTTGCCACGTGTGATCCACCTCGAATTCCATCCACCGTTTCTTGGTGTGGTTCCAACTTCGAAGAGAGAGAGTGAAATGATCCAACGGCTTGGGTGCTGGCGTTGGAGGCCAAGTTGGCACCAGCAGCAGCACTAGGGTTGCTTTCCTCCTCCTTCATAGATAGTCAATGACGTATGAATGGTCTTGAATCTTCATTCCCTTGTGGGGTCCACCTCACTCCATAACCCTAATTTAATAATTTTAAAGTAGAAATTGGCTTTGGTGGGCGAAAGGTTGTCTGCCATGACTCCCAACGACATGGCAAGAAGTTAGAAAATTGACACAAAATAAAAAAAAAAAAGAGAAAGAAGTGCAACACTAGCTAGGTCCCCCTTTGTAACATTATATTACAATTTGTCACTTTTGTTTTGTCTGCTGTTAAATGGACTTTGGACTCTTGGGCTGTGCCCCACTTCCCCCTATTGGACATGGAATATATATCTAACAATATATAAAAAAGAATTTATCCTAGTCAAGGGGGTTGGGATCAAAGACAGAGCTCGCATGCATTAAAAGATAGCCCACTCATGTGAGAAAGTAGCCCGCGCATATCGGAAGAAAGCCCATACAAATGGAAAGGATGTCTACACAAGTAGAAAGAGGCAGCGTATCCAAGGTTTGAACATTGGGTAGATAGATGAGAGTCGCTGCTCTTTATCACTCAGGTGAAAAATTGTTCTCAAGAAAAACAAACTTAAATCTGTCATTCTCTCTTTCTCTTTATTATTTATTTGACCATCATTCTTAGTTGATGTCTCTATGTTTTTATCAGGGCTCCATTACTCCATAATAACTTTGATGTACAGGAATTTCTTTTATTTGAAAACTTTTTCTTTTTTAACATATATTATTTATATCCAAAGTTCATGAATGACCCTTTTGTTTGCTTCTTATCATATTAAATCTCTAAGTGATCTTGTCTTCACTAAAAACATTTAAGTGGCACATAGGACAAAGAAGCTACTTCACTTATATGAAAAAGGAGGAGAAGAAGCAATTGTTAATGAAGGTTTTTTTTAATAACTTCTCTTTGCATTATTATACTATAATTCTACAATTTAATGTGGTCGGGTCTTAATGGAAATGGGGACATTTAGGCCATACTCCTATTGGACAAGGTAAGTAACTCAAAAAATAAATCTAATTTATTCTTGTTTTTATCTCTTTGGCTTTTCTCTTCTTCTTCTTTTTTTTTTTTTTTTTTATCTTTTTCTTAAAGTGTAGTTAGATGATGTTTCCGCTTTCCCCCGATCTTCGGTGCTTCAAGGGTATAACCGTGGTATTTGACCCATAGAATTAATCTCCTATGTGTGCGCATATATTCACGAGTAAATTTTTGGGGTGTCGAACACACAACATGGGAACGCCATAAACCAACAAACCAACGCCTAGGCAGATCACCCGGATGATCTTGACATACAAGAATTTCATTTTATTTGAAGTTTTTCTTTTAAGAAATTCTTATGAAGAAATTATGTTAAAACCGAATAAAATGAAAGAGAACCTAAATTTTGAAAACCAACGAGCAAGGGCCACTTGCCAAATTTTTTTTTTTTTTTTTTTTTTTTTAACTATTTTACTTTCATTCTATGTTATCATGGAATATCGGTCATTCGATGATCCGTGGTATCATCAAATGACCAATATTCCATAATATCATTGAATGGGGCATAAAAAAAGAAAAAAAAATAAATGAAAATAAAAATCTAGTAGGAGCCAGGAGGTCCTCTCCATCGCTTTGAAGATTTCGGTCCCCCATCGTTTTATTTAATCTTAAGGGGATTTTTTTCGTAAAAGTATCTTCTTTTAATTTATAATAATGATAATGATGATGATGATGAAAAAGAAGAATGAATAAATGAGCCGTCTGTCGCTTTTAACTATGTGCCTTGCTTATATTTCTAAGTGAGTTTTTTCTCTCTTAAGTGGCAAATGGAACCAATAAGGATGTTTCAATGATGTGAAAAGGAGAGAAGAAAAGTTGGCTGCTAGTGACTGAGCCATTTGATGCTTTCTACCACGCGGCATGCTTACATTTCTAAGTGATTTTTTTGTCTTTGTGCTATAAACATTCAAGTGGCAAATGGAACAAGTAAGTATGTTTCGCTTATGTTAAAAAGTGAAGAAAAAGTAACTGGTAGTGAATGAGCCATTTGTTGCTTTCTACCACGCTCCATGCTTACATTTCCAAGTAATTTTTTTTCTCTTTGTGCTATAAACATTCAAGTAACAAATGGAACAAAAATGGATGTTTGGCTGATGTGACAGAAATAGAAGAACAAGTGATTGATAGAGAAGGTATGACTTAGAGAAAAATGAAATGGTCAAATTAAGAAAAAAAAAAATACGAGAGCTTGACAGCAAAATACATTAAATGAAATAAATCTTCTCTTAAAAAAGGGATGACAATCATTTAGTTCGTTTCACTCTCAACTCCTTTGTGGTTATTTCACTCTTGGTTTGACGGCCATTTATTTTACTTTACACTTCCATGATGTAAATTAACATGCCCAACAGGACAATACCTAAACAATTATACAACAACCAAAATTGCTGTCCCAATTCCCTATCATGATCAGTTCATTCAGCTACTCTTTACTCTTCGATAATATTTTACTTAAAACTCTGGGAAGTGAGATTTTATCACTCCAATTTTAACTGCTTTGTTGTGTTCTGGTTGTAAACAAAATGCACCATTGTATATGTAGTTATGTATTATATATGTTGTGAACTGTGGTATTCAAATAATGCCGAAATCATCATCATCATGCAAATCTTATTTCAGTTAAATATATATATATATATATATATGTTGAAGTCAACTACATAAATTTTATTTTCCCATTACAGTATATAAGGCCAAATCCTTAGATCGATTGCGCTATTTAAAAACTGTTACTTGCACTATATGTCAAAGCAAAGTTGGGGGCAAGACTGCATTCTATAGGTCGTTATTTCGGTTTGTGCAATCAATTGCTACTTATTTTCAAAATTCCGCATTGTCTTAAAGAAGTCATACATTTTTTACTTTGTCATTTCCAATTGGTTGAATCAACAATGATGTTAACATCAATCATGATCGACATATGGACCCCTGAGAGTTGAAGCCACTGTACGTTGTGCTGTGTTGCCACATGACAGAGGCAAACTTGATGCATAGTGTTGGGCCTTTCATGTTTCTAGAGAAACATAAATAGCCACTGGTTTCATAATTCATCTTTCTAGAGGACAAATCATTATAGAGTTGAAAACCAAGACATCAGTTTTTTCAATCTGATGGATCTAAAATAGAGGGGTAACCTAGGCCATCAATTTTTTAAGACTGAATTTACTAGGGTGTGGGGTGAGTAGTCATGATCAGAGATTATTTGATGGCCCTCATCTTTCAACTTTTGCATTCACCGAATTGAAAGTAATAGACAGTTCAAGTTCTAGATACAATGAATAGAAAGACATGACTGCAAATTTCTTAT
This sequence comes from Camphora micrantha, assembly GCA_003546025.1. Taxonomy (NCBI): domain Eukaryota; kingdom Viridiplantae; phylum Streptophyta; class Magnoliopsida; order Laurales; family Lauraceae; genus Camphora; species Camphora micrantha. The sequence goes on from QPKB01000002.1 coordinate 75,896,772, forward strand.
CAGGTGTTTTTGGCTGGAAAATAATGATTGACATTGAGATTAGTGAACACTAATCTTATCACTTAACTGTTAAGCAATTATATATTGTTATTATTCTACTTAAGATACTATAATATGAATTCTATATCATGTTTCGAAAGAGGGTCCATTATTTACCTCTTTTCTTTCTTTAATAATTATATTATTTAATATAATATCCTATATATTAAATTTTAATTGATTTTGAAAAGATGAGTTAAGCAATCAAATCCTCAGAGATTCCTCACTAATTTTCCATGTAGTCATGAAAAATCTATGTTTGACAATGACGCATCTCCAGGGACTTGGCCAATGGAAATCTGTTGCCATCATTTCTGATTTGACCGTTGGCTTGATTTTATCCCAACAGCAAACAAATTTCCTAAACTCTAATTCTCTCAATATGCGTAACGACCCAAACCACCCAATATAATATTGTCCGTTTTGGCCCTGTGATTCTAAAATATAACGACCCGAATTACCTAATATGATATTATCCGCTTTGGCCCTATGAGCCAAGAAGATAAAAGTGGAGAATATGATATTGCCGCTTCATGAGCGACGTGGGATCTTACATTCTCCCATCTTCAGAGGAGAGCCGTCATCGGCCTAGTCTAATATAAAGGACGCCGTCCATGCTTAGTATAACGTATTTTGGGTCTTATAGGGGCTTAGAAACAAAGTCGTGTGGTTCGTAGGGCCAAAGCGGACAATATTATACTGGGTGATTCAGGTCATTACAACACGAGACAGTGGCAGATTCCTACTTACCATCCTCTTTGCTTCTATCTCTAATCTGTTTCTACAATTCAGCTCCAAGGTCAAGCCGACTCTATTGTCTAGGCTCGGAACTCTAAGAGGCTCCCTCAAACTTAAAGAAGCTTGGCACCTTCTGATATCAAGGGCTGCCCCTATTGTCTGTCCCGATCGATCAGTCTGGAATAACATAATGAGCCAAGGATCTCCTGCTTCATATGGAGACTGCTGCACAAAAGAACTCCCAACTCAGAATTTGCCGAGATCAATTGGAGTCAACCTTCCCTCTAGATGTGCTCCCTGTTGTGCCAATGAAGAATCATGACACCTCTTCTTCTCGCGTGACTTTGCAAAAAAAAGAATTTGGAGATGGCTTCTTTCTTCCATGGGTGTTTCATCAACTATGCCAATCACAGCTACCAACAGATGGAAGGCCAAGAAAACTTACTATTGAAAATAGCCAGGACCTTAAAATGAGTCCTAGCCAGGACTTACAATTAGTAAAGGTATTGGCCAGGACCTTTACTATTGCAATCCTCATAGAAAGGGCAGATTTATTACCAATTGAAATCGCTTATGCAGGTCTACAATTGCAAATGAACATAAGCCCCAATCAGCCTTTAATCTGACTATTATTTATTTTTGAGTTTAATTAGAATAATTTTGCACTATATAACGACCTGTCATAGGAACATTTTTATTGGTAGGTATTGGTCATATCCTTTTCCACAACCATATATATCCATTTCCTTCATAGATTGTCAAGTATTCTAGTGGGCATTACAAGTTGTTAGCCAGCCTCTTAAAATAATGCTTTAGGCTGATTATATAGTCCTAGAGCCAGGGCAAAAAGTGCTTATACCCTTTATCTCTCATCTTTGTTAGGAAGGGAACACTTTCCTTTTTTGGTTGGAACACCTTGGGTTGAAAGCATGGTTTTAGAGCTAGGGTATCATCCAATAGTAAAGGTCTTAGACAGAACCAATTTTGATTTTGAATGAGTCTATTTGAAAACTTAAAATGTATTGCCACCTTATGTTATATTTTGTTATTTTATTTACATATAAAACATTCTTAAAGCAATAGAAAGTAAAGATATCTATTTTTTTATTTTTTATAGAGAAGGGCTAGAACAAACCAATATATTAGTGAATTACCAATGTTTTGGCCATAGATAAAAGGCTTTGGCTTTGGCCAATTCAGCGGCCTAATGTTTTTAACTTTTTAAAATTAATCAGGGTTGAAAGTCCCAAGCATTAGTCTATGACCCTATTTAACTAAATTAAGGATAGACAATTATTCATTTTTTTCTTTCTTTTTGAATTATTGGATTCACATTTACTGCTTTCTTGTTATAAAGAAAGATTGGAGACAAATGTCTCTAATTTACTTTTGAAAATAGCCAACAGGTGCCCCTAATTAAAGACTATGATCTGGTGTAAAAACACACTCAACAACTGATGCAATTGTGGTTTTGGACTGTTATAAAACCTAGTGGTTCCACAAGGAGTGGCATCTTCCAAAAAATCATGATTAAGGTGGTGGAATCTTAATTAGTATAAATTTTCAAGAAAACAACACCACAATGCCCCTTTCTCATGATGTCACGAATTACTCGTGCCACCACAATTTTATTTAAGGTTTATAACAAGGATTTCTATTTCTTAATTCCTTTAAACATGCATATTTTTACAACAACATTCTTTTACTAATTTCCCATTAATTGATTTTAACCATTATTGGACTTTAATTTCACTGAGCCATGACCTTTTTTTTTCTTGCTATATGTTGGATCGATGGTACAGAGACGTGAAACTAACCTACATGCCCAAGGATCGATCATCTAAATTACTAGATGATTAATGGTGGGTGCATGTGGCCACACTGGATGCATGCTTAGATGTCACAGGACATAATCTGTATTCTTGAAATAGCACATATCATTTTGTTAGCAAACCACTTAATGTTCCATAATTTGAGCATCTTTAGCTATTTTGTCAATGACTCACAATAAACACACGTAGTAATAGATCTGGGCAGAGGTTGCAGAGACCTTAACTAGCACAACTAGCACAACAGAAATCATCTACATTTAGTACAAGAAACCATCACCACAAACCTTCCTCCTTTATAGATTCTTGTAAATATAAAGGACCCCCTTTTCTCTCTTGGAAATAGAGGTGAGAGACGACAATGGCTGCCCAATTGGCCGCTTTCATTGTGGTGGTGTCCATGCTCCTTGAATTCTCCCACTGTCATGACCAAGGTACAAAATTTTGTTGCCTGTTAGTCTAATTATATTGAATTGTCAAGATATGTGATCTATGCCTTTCTATCAAAGAGACTAAAAGTGAAGGATTAAATATGAAGTTTCACAGGGGGCCATCAAATAATCACTTAAATAGGAAAATATTTATCCACTCGTTGTTAGAATAAATTGATTACTACAAAATACTTTTCTCATCTACATCTCCACCTTAAACCCTTCACTATTCACCTCTTTACTACATTATGCACCTCACACAAAGCAGGCAAGCAGGACCCTTGAAATCTTCTTCTTGTTGTTGTTTCAAACTTTATATATTATATACCATCCCCATCTCATCAACATCATGAGTCTTATCTCATTAATCAATCATAGATCAGCTTGAAGAATTCCACTCTTAAGCTTTATGGTACATGAAATATTCTAATATACGATTTCTACTCATTGTGGGCTCGTGTTATGTTAGAAATCAAGTATGGTTACGAGGGGGAGATCGCACCAGAGAAATGGGGGAACTTAAGTCCGGCATTCCAAGCTTGCTCTAAAGGGAAGATGCAATCTCCTATAGACATTGATAAAAATAATGCCTTTCCTAATCACAAATTAGGAAGCTTAAAAAGGGATTATATCCAGGCAAATGCAACATTAGTCAACAATGGCGCCAGCATTGGGGTATGTATGTTCTCTTCATATGAACTCACCCTTCATCTTTACTAATAACAAGAAAAAGATGAATGGTATTAACCATTGCAGTGTGCACTGATTTTAATTTTGGACTCTGTTACAGATACTATGGTCATGTGGAAATGGCTTCTTTTCTGTGGATGGCAAGAACTACACACTCAAGGAATCAATTTGGCATACTCCTTCAGAACACACATTTCACGGCAAAAAGTAAGTCTAAACTATAATAAAAAATAAAAAATTGATGACCCAGGATATCCCTCGCCAGCCCAGCCTTTGGACCTTTGGCCCAAGGCTATATGAAACAAAGGTACAAAAAGTAAGGGGCTATCTGAAAGGGAATGGCGCCCTTTAAGAGGCCAAATGAATGGATTGAGCCATTGACATGGGTTCATTCACTATATCACTTGTGCACTTTACTAATTAGATACCGATGCATTTGACTACATGAATACAGTGAAAAGATTATTGTTCCTTGTCATAATTTGTATCAAGTGATCTTATTGAATAATCCCATTTACCATTTAGAAGAAGAGTTACATACTGCATTTTAGAGTATGAATTAAAAACATTTATGATAGGTATGCTGCTGAGCTTCAACACATTCACCGCGGCGATAATGAACAGATTGCGGTGGTGGTGAACCTCTACAAGGAGGGAGATGCAGATTCATTCCACAATGAGGTACATAAAACGCATGGCTAAGATATCTCATCAACTTGTTCCATCTTTTAGAAATTCATCAATACAAGTTATCAAATAAGGTGGTTTTACCATGGTTTGCAGCTGAAAGATGCTTTGGCAACACTGTCCAAGGAGACCTGTTCAGACGATGAACTAGCACAAATTCCGGTTGGCGCCATCGACAGTGGGCACCTGACTCGAAGTTCTCACAAGTACTATAGATATAGGGGTTCACTAACTGTTCCTCCTTGCACTGAGAATGTCGATTGGTTCATCATGTCCAAGGTATATCAATATCCTCTCGAGCTTCTTTTACATACAAGCATGCATACATACATGAATGAACATCACCTCTGCACGGTATAATGGAATCCAGAAAACTAGGGGAGAAGAACAATCCAATTTAAACGGATGCTACTGTAAATGCTATTCTCGAACTCCATGATCATAATCTAATTTACTGGTGATAACAATAGAAGTAATTTTCAGCACTCTGCAGATGTATGGGTGGAAGATTTGATTGAATGCACATTTCAGTCAACTTTAGGTTGGCATTTACACTAAATGATTTCTCTAATGCGTTTTCTTTTCCATCCATTTGAACTCCTAACATTTTAGAGTTCAAAGAGGCTAAAAGGGAAGGATTAAAGATCAAAATCCATAAGGGGTCATTAAATAATCTCTCCTCTCATGAAAATTGTTACCCATCTGTCACCCAAATAAATTAAGTCACACGAGAGTGATGGTCTTACTCTTTAACTACATCTCTAGGTTGGACCCTCGAACTATCAACTCCTTTCATGACACCCTGTTTACTATAAATTCAATACTACGAAAGAAAACAGGCCCTCGATTTTGTATCTTGTAAATTGAATCATCTCCCACAGAAATGATCTTTCTCTCAATTAAACAGATGTGAATTATTTTACTTTGCAGGTGAGAGAGTTAAGTAAAGAGCAAATAGAAGCTCTGAAAGCACCCTTGAATGAGGATTGCAAATCAAATGCGCGGCCTATTCAACCATTGAATGCAAGACAGCCACATTTATACAGTGAGAACTCCTACAAGTAACTGATATTGGTTGCAGGATGTGATTGTCAATGGTCCTACAACATTACAAGAAAAATACCATTCCTTCTCCTGCATTACTGTCTATGGTCACCACCACCAGGACCATTGAAATGCATGTCAAGAAGCCAGTTCTATACATGACCCTTGATGAGTTATGAGTGTGTTGGTGGACCATCTTTTTACCAAAAAAGAAAAAGAAAAGAAAAAGAGTGTGTTGGACCATCTCTACAGGGAACAGAATTATGTAGTCAGTAGTTTGACATGTAATGAATCTCAGCTTTTCTTACCCTTCCTCTATTGGCTCCATGCATGACATATTAGTACAAGAATGAGAAACATAACATGTATGTTTACAGTGTATTGGACAGCTTTTATGAGAGTAGAAGTTACCTACTTTGGTTTGTTGACAAAAGGTCAGAAAACAAGACAAATCCAATAATCTCAGTGAATCGAATATGAATATCCAATAGTAGCAACACCCCATTTCCTTGGATTGTGTGCAGAGTCAGACCTAGTATCGATTATTAATTACATTTATATGCATCAATATTTAGACAATGAACACAGAGATGCTATGAGACTTTGATGATGAATTGATGTTGTGCCCAGTGGAAACCTATGATCGAACGCACAACTACAATGCAAACACGAAATAAGCAATCACACAACAAAATTTATGTGATTTGACAATGTGCTAGGACAAAGAAAGCTTTATTCATTCTGTTCTCTCTTTTCCCTCTCATTCTTTTCCCTCTCGAATTAGGATTTACAAAGTTACTTCATATTTATTACTTTAACCTTGTTCAAATCACAAAATACCCTTGAACCCAAGACTTAGATTCTAACTGACCCATAAGACCAATCCAGTTAACCCATAATACAGTCTGCAAGACATTTAACCCAACAAATGATGCATTTGCATTAAAATTTGAGAACAACTTTATCTAGGGAAGTCCCCCTCCTCTGGATAGGTCCATGTGGATTAGACCCAGTTCTATAGATCCAAATATGAATATGAAAAAGTCTGCTTGGACCGAATTTTGGGACCGATCTTTGGACAGGTCCCAAAGTTCTCATCCAATGGATGAGAACTTTGGGACCTGTCCAAAGATCGGTCCCAAAATTCGGTCCAAGTAGCAGGACTCTATGAATATTAATTGGATCCCAAAAGCTGTGGCCATACCCCATTTTTGCTGGTCAGATAGATCCTTGATCCTTCACCTACTTGAGTGAATATCTTCCTAAACTCATACAAGGGGTCCGTGAGGTGGTCAGACAGCCTGACCCAATCAACAGTTTGTACTTTGAATCATAGTAACTCAATCTGACTTGTCCTGACTTGCCGTACGAATTGAAAAAGGTTCTCACCTTGTTAAGCCAGGTGAGTAGGTGACCTTCCAAGTCAGGTTTGAGTTCTTAGTTTTTAAACTATGCTTTGAGCTGAATTTGTTAGCTAAAGCAGAGTTTTCATGCCCAAATATAAATGGGTTGGGTCTGATCTTTGTTCCATCTAAGGAGGTCTTGCATGTAGATGGATTTACTAATGAAATTGAAAAAAAAAAAAAAAATTTTGAATGAAAGAACAAGAAAAGAACAATATTAAAAGGGCTGGCATAAAAGTAGGTTTGGGAATCTGAAATGTCCATGTAAGTTGGAAGTGGCCCACTTGCATATATATATGGCCACACCTCATAGACATCTTAAATGAGATGGGCTGGAAAGGTCTCATTGTGCATATAAGGCTTGGGTAAAAAGAGGATGGCAATGGGGCTGGGTATCTGGTGAAAACAGAAATCTTAAACTTTCTGAAGAAATGCTCAGAGTTCCCTCTTAACATATAAAAAGTGAACATATGGCATGTTTAGGAACTCATTGGTCTTACGAGATGCAAGAGGAATTTTGAGTAACCCATTCAAAAAACTCAAGAAGTAAGGGCTTGCTTCTTTCAAAGAATTCAAGGAATTATTGTATGGAGAATTCCTGAGTTTTCAGACGAAGTGGATTTTCTAGATGCTCCCTTGTACTTGAACACCATAAATTTCACCAAAACACAAAAGAGATGGAATTTTTGAATTCTAAAAGTTATTTGAGACCTTTTATATAGTTAAAATTCTAAAATACATGTAAACAAACATGACATTTGAAAATGTTAGAGGACAAAATGTCTCATCATGTCCAAAAAAAACCCCCAACATATTGAATTCCTGTCAGGCCTATTTCTTTTTTAAAATTTCTAACAATAATGCACCATGTTAGGGTTTTTTCAACATGATGTGACATCTTACTTGGCATATGTTTCTTTACAAGTATTTTAAAATCCCAACACTTTGAAAGGTTTCAAATATCCTTTGAGAATTCAAGAATTCAAGCACGTTTAGCTTTCATTTGGAATTTCTGGATGCTAAGTTCAAGGAAGTATATACAAGAGGTCAAGGGTTCAATGTTTGGTACCACCCTCTTCTTCACAAAAGGTTCAAGGGAGCATTTACGAATTCCACTATATTTGGGAATTTAGAAATTCCTCACATAAGAATTCTTTGAATTTCAGCAGTTTACCATAATTTATAACAAGAATTTATTATGTTGGATATTTTTTTTATATGATGTTATATCTTGTCTCTTAACAATTAAAACGCTACGTTTCTTTCATCAAAATTTCAATCAAATAACCTTTTGGGATTCCTAGAATTCCACTCTTTCTTATTTATTTTGTCCAATTTCAAATCCCCTGTGAAGGGGACAGCTTTTAGAGAAGACGTGTATTCCTGGAATGCTAGTATGGGAAAGAAAAGGGCCCCCAGATCCAATAGCTGATGCCGTCATATCCGGCCAAAAAAATAAAGTCTCATTTTCTTAACTCTTCAAGAATGCAACCATCACTACAGGCCTGCATTATGAACGTCGGCCCAAATGTCACTAACCTAGAATGGCAGCATGGGACCACATCAGACCCATGACACTGAATATAAATCAGAAACAGCCAGTAAAAATAAAAAGGAGAGATGGATAGATAGATAGATAGATAGATAGGCATCAAGAACATTCAGCAAGTGACAGACAGAAGTTGCTTAGAGCTAGAGCTTCTAGGTATCATCACCATCTTCTTTCTTCATTTTGTCATAAAAGATGTCCTTTTCATGAGCTTCCTGGAAGAGACAAGTCTTCTTCATGAAAGGGACCTAACCCCAGATGGGAAGGCCGTGATTTAGGGCTTTTGATATCCAAGCAGAAATGCAAACATATATAGAATCCAATCATTTAAGTCACTCACCTGCCAATCACCTTTTCAATAAAAACCTGGTAAAAGATAGAATATAATCTTGGAACCAATGAATTCACTGTTCCTAATCTTATTTCAAGAATCATGTTATTATCAAATTGATCAAATGTAGAACAAATGATTCAAAAGTACTAACTCGAAATGCGCCCTACGGCCATACGACAAGGCGGGTGGGGCATTTCTCTTATTTTGATGATTTTTATTTAACAGGGTGCTTGCAACATCAATTTTTTGGTTTTCTTTTGCTTTGCTTTGGAATTGGGAAGATGAACAAATTTATACATTGAACCTGATAAAATCACCTGTGATATTTACTGTGGGCCTTGTCCGTTGTCAATCAACTCCAAACATGTGCATTGACCCAAAAGTGAACTTTGATAAGAGTGATATTCAAGTTGGATCAAATCAAACTAAGTTTATGTTGCTAAATCATTAGGGCCTAAAAATTAAAATATATGGGGGCCCACACCTTGTTATTATATGATTGGCTTGTACTTATCCTAGCCTATATATTAGAACCCAACTTTAACCATGTCTTCAAGAAATTTATGGAACTCAATCATCTAAACCAAAAGAAAACAAAATAATTACTAAGCTAATTAATAGAGACTGGATCATAATCAGCCCATTTTTGTGTGGTACATCATCATTTGATTTTATGCACATTCTCTCTAACTGCAGACCAAGTGGTCTATGCCCCATCCCAACACTAGAGAACATAATTGGATGATTTGAATCTTTAGTTTCTTATTCTAATCACATGCAACTTATTAATTAGTTTCTTATTCTCATCACAACTCTTTGTAACCTACACATCTATCTAATCTAATGCACCACTTGTGACTTAATTTATTGCTCAATATTTAAATTCTATACAACAAAACAAGCTTTAATTTATCTTATAAAAATGCATGAGATTCAGATGATCTGATAACTGGATATTGGTTGGATTGATGGGTTTCTTCAATTTGGACTATTGGGTTAATCCAAATAGTGGCCATTAGATAGGCAGTCCCCATCCACCATTATAAAAGTAATCTCTAATCATTTTCTTCTGCAATATTGTTTTGATTTGACATAAAATGAAATATAATAATATGTGGCCAAGGACTATGAACAACCTTTTTGTCTAACTCACTAGAAAATGATACCATAAACAACAATTAATAAGCTTTGGCTATGATAAAATACAATTAAAAACAGTAATCATAAACCATCATTCCTTAATTAAATATTTCCATCACAGATACTTACATGAACTAAATCATATTGCTTCCTCTATCTGAGAGATACTTTTATGTCAGGAATTTGATTGAAGAGAGATCCTTATTTTGTTTTCTTTTGTTTCTCTGTTTGGAACAGGAATGAGATATTAGATTTTACTGTGACTTTGGAATAGTGTCTGGGTACAATGGCATTTAGTTCTGTAAGGTGCTGAGTGGTAGCCCATGAATGTGATGTTATAGCAGTGGGTCCAACATGATGTAGTTTGATGAAACATCAGATATAATTTCTTTGAGTAATGAGTACTCTATCCACTATAAAAACTGGCCATTGATACATAGAAAATATCACTGGATGGATTCAAATTTATTTATCTAGATGACATCTTTTCCAAAGCACAAATATATATATATATATATATAAATTTATTTCTCTAGACGACGACATCTTTTCCAAAGAGCATATATATATATATATATATTTTTTTTAAAGTCGAAAGAGCATATCGTTGTTTGTTTTATCACACATATAAGTTTTCGAAGACAAACTAATTAAAACTCATTCAATTTTAATATGCATATCCTTTAAACTATAATATTTGCATAATTTCACTCATTCATTTTAGCATTTGCATCTCAGCTTTTCTGCTTTGATTTTTACTAGTTTCTTCCTTTCAGGAGATACAAGAAAGCAACACTTGATACTCATCTGAAATCGTTTACATTGATTCTCATTCTTATGTATATAGCAACTATATATTTAAAAAGTTTATTGGTAAAGTAAAGCCTCACATCCCATATGGCCTAAATAATGCCATTGGCAAGGCTTCATATATACCTGTTTGGGCCTTCCACCAATGAGTTTAAGATTTTGGATTGGTATATGGATTTTTACATGGTATCAAATCGGGACAGGCCCGCCCATGAAATTTGATAGATTTTTTTTATTTTTTTTCAATGAAGGTAGGTCATTATAAGACTATGTTTAATGAAGGTAGGTCATTATAAGACTATGTTTTGAAGAGTTTAGGTTCTCAATACTCTAAGGTAGGTCATTATAAGACTATGTTTTGAAGGGTTTGGGTTCTCTGTCATTTTATTTGGCTCAAGGCGCGTAATCCTCCTATTGGTCAACCAAATTATAAAAACTCAGTACTGCATCAGCGAGTTGTTGAGTCTCTTTTTCTTGAGCATGCAACAAGAAAAAAAAAACCAAAATGCAATTTGATAAGCTTGACTCTACTTTTTCTTGAGTCGTTGCACCTAGAACTTGACTCTGTTGTTGGCACGCTTGACTTACTATTCATTTCTTTCCTCAATTTCTCTACGTCAACACGTTTGTCTTTTACATGATGCACACAGCAAACCACTCATTACTAAAATATCTTCAATTCTCCATTGACTGACTTTCATTCCCCCTAAATCACCTGTTTCAGTTGAAACCACTCATTACTATTTCAATTGAAACCACTCATTACTCCTATCTTCTTCAATTCTTCATTTACTAATGACCTTCATTCCCCCTAAATTACCTGTTTCAGTTGAGTTTTACTTTTTATTTTTTAACTTTGGTTCATTCATTCCTTGCTTCCTGTTTCACACTTGTTCCCCACATGTGCTTCATTTTACCCCAAAAAGGTAACTACAAAACCCACTTTGGAAATGCTCTAATTCTGTGAAATAGTTACCATACTGAGCTTTGGGGGATAGGCACCATGACAGCCCCACTTTCGCTGGCCCTAAGGTCAAGGATCTGGACACTCCAAAAACCACCCATCACACATTCACGGCGTTTTTCCTTACGCAACCTTTATGTAGGGTCTACAGAATATAATAAAATGTTTTTTCGCAGAATCACAGGAAAATGGAGTTCATTTTTGCATATTTTCTCGTAAAATCTCAATTGCACCAAACAATGAAAATATTTTGCCGTAGAAAATCTATCCACTTTTTCCTCACCTTTTTTTACTAACACATAGATTCTAATTACAGTCATCGATAAAACCCTGAATACACAACACCACCTGCTAGTATTGTATATCAAGTAAGGCCCCAAACAATTCATACATTGGACCTCTAACTCATTGCTGGACTTTATAACCACTCCAATAATTTAAGCGCCCGTTTCTTTATCTGAACTCTAAGAATTCATGTATGGGTGAATTTCAAATTCTTCAAAAGTTGTCCTCATAGGTGTAATTTCAAATCCCTCTTTTTTTATGGAGGATTTGAAATCCCAACAAATGGTATAGAGAGTGGAATTCTAAAAGATTTTTTGGATAGTTGGAATTTGAAACTATAATAAAAGGGGGATTTTGGACGGAGGTCCCTGAACATTTGATTTTAAAGGTTAAGGTCCACAATAACTTATCGTACCGACGAAAGTCTTCTCATAAAAGTGAGGCAGCGAAAAAAATAAAAAAGCCCCTGTACAGGTCAGCAAAGGCAAACCTTAGACAAATTTACCTGAGTTTTAGCAAAACTCAGAACTGAATCCAACCTCTTCCTTCTTGGTTCTGTTCCTGGGTTCTGTAACAAAAATCGATGGCTTAAAGGCAACTGCTGCAACGGTCTTCTTCTTCCTCTCCGGCGATGGCGTAGCGCAAGCGGGATGGTGGTAGTCGGCGGCGAGCAACAACAGCGGTGATGCCGACCGTCCAAGGCGAATGCGGTAGCAGCAGAGGTGTAGCTTAACATTGTACATACCCTGTGGGCACTTGGGGTCCTTTATGCTGTGCAATCCATGTTTCTTGATGACAAATCCCACTTCTGTTTTTCGAAGATGGACACAAAAAAAAACGTTTGCAACAGATCACAAGCAAAATACACAAATGGCTCCCGTAACGTTTTAACTGTTAAAAGTTCTTAACACTACACATGACTAATCCAATTCAGGGCGAGAATTATCTTCAAACAATTACAGGGAAGTTTAAAGTCACCTCTTTTCCCTTGGTCCGGTGATGTTTTCTGTAACAAGAATAGAAAAAATTCGGCTGCAGAACTTAAATAAATTTGTCTGAGTTCTGCCAGAAATTCAGATAAATTTGTCCGAGTTCTGGCAAAACTCAGATAAATTTATTGGAGTTCTGAAAAAACTCAGATAAATTTATCTGAGTTCTGCCATAAATTCAGATAAATTTGTCTGAGTTCCGGCAAATTTATCTGAGTTTTTTGTCAAGTTTATCAAAGATTCTGGAAAATTTATCAGAGCTTGGCAACAACAAAAAAATAGAATACGGAAGATCAGATTCTAATAAAAATCGAAATCCAAAATAAGAACATTTGATGACCACGATCTAGTCGAGAAAAGAGAGGGAAAACAAGAAAAAGAGCAAACTGCTCTTTTTCAAATCAGTTGTAGAGAGATAGATAGATTTGGAAAAGACTTCAAATGAACAAGTAAGAGAAAGTAAAACAGTTATCATCTTGAAAAAATGAAAGAGAGAAAATCGGGAAGTCATGGTGGCGACTAAATGTGCTCTGCAACGATAATCCACAACCATGGAAACGAACAAAAAATGGAAAATGAGAGAAAATAAGAATGAAGGATTTCTCTGGGACAAAAAAGAATAAGAGAGAACTTGGCCTAGAAATGAGGGTTAAAAGGGGCAAATTAGTCATGAAAATATATGACGTGGCATATTAGGAACCTTTCACCAAAATATCTCCAGCTGTATGGATTAGAGACATTAGAGAAAAAGTTGTTGTCATTGATGCCTTAGAAAATTGTGTACAGGGACTATTGGCTAATTTACCCTAATAAAAGAAAACACAACATTTCAAATGCCAATGAACAGGATGTCACATCATGCTACATCATATCGAAAAAACCTCAACCTCCCAAATCCTAGCCATAACGCCCTTTTATGTGGCCCGCGTAGATGCAAAACAATCAACAAAGGGGCAAAATAATTAGGTCAAAATAAAAGTGTGAAGAGAGGCTAAGATTGAACAGCACATAGAAAGTGCGAGAGCGGCGACCATAGAGGGGTCGTTGAGAGGAATCTGCCTGCAAAACATTTGAAAAAGATTGGGTTTGGAGGACTTTGTTGTTTCTTTGCTTATCAGGACTTGCCACAGCACAGAGTACTGTGGGTCCCACTTCACTACAAGAAATACAACCAACTACCAATTGCCACTTCATCTTAGCAGTCCAAGAAAATTCAACAAAAATGAAAAAATAATCGAGAGAGAGAGAGAGAGAGAAATCACAAGCACGGAAATCTAGAAAACTAAAATTAAAAGCACAAGTACGCCTACGGGAGATTACAATTTGCAACCGTAGACAGATCGGAAAAATCCCGGCATTGGCTTTGAATTTGAAGGCCGAGAAGTGAAAGAAAAACCCTAAATCTATCTCTAGATTTCGCGTTACAGCGACTTGTCGGAGGATTTTAGCTTGTTTTCGTGAAGATCGAGGGTTGATTTTTCTCTTCTCTCTCTTCATGATTTCAGGTGCTTTTGCTCTTTTCGCTTCTTTATCTTGAACGATGCCTTTCTTGTCTCTCCCGGTTTTCTTCTTGTTGGATGATTTTTTGTGATTAGATTCTCCTGTTTTCAGGTGAATGTGGGAAAAAAATGAGTTTTTTCTGTGAAAGTAGGATTTTTTCTTTGATTTTTTTAGAGTTTTCTGTAATTATATGTTTGTTTGAGTTGCTTTGATGTTCTCAAGTTGAGATTTAAGGAAGATGTGATATGGTTTAGTTAGGTATGAATAACAGGACTAGGTTTAGCTGTGGAATTTTTAAGTTCTCTCTCTCTCTCTCTCTCTCTCTCTCTCTCTCTCTCTCTCTCTCTTCCTTTGTTTTTGGTGATGTTGAGTTTCTAGATCTGAAAAGAGAGTTCATACTGTCTGTGAATTTTTAACCCTTTTGTCTTGCAGTTAAGAAGTTGACTTTAAAGCTGAGTTTTGTGATTTTGTAGTTGAGATGGTAGATTAATTTATATACTCTTTTTTTTTTGAAGAAAAATGTTGTAGATTGTTTATGGCTTGATTGGCCTTTTTGTTTCCTTAATCTATCTGTAGAGTTGAATAGATCAGTTTCACCTCATTTTTAGAGGTGTTTATATCCTAAAAGTCCAGTTTGTGCTGAGTTGACTAGATCAGTTTACACATAATTTGTAGACATCTTTAAATTCTAAAAATCCCACCTTAGAGATTAGCACAGAAAAAAGTTCAAGCATATTTTAATTTTGAAATTGATTTGGTAAGATTCATGGTTCAGAAATGATTAGAAGGTGTGTGTTTTGATAAAGGTTTAAAATTTTTCTTATCTTGTTGATGTTTGGAATAATTCAGATCTTTCTGGGTCGAGATACATTCAAGTCTACAGAAGTCATGCTTGATGGGAAGAATTCTGGCTCAGGAATCTGTTCTGCAGGTCGCCAAAGGGTGACTTCTAGTTGTTCTCAAGAAGTTTGGTTTTGACATTATCCAAATGTAGGAGGAGCTGAAACCCCTTGAAGATGTCGCGGGCGGGGAGGACGAGGGGGAAGCTTCGATGGAGCAACCTCTACACATTCTCTTGCATCCGACCAAATGTCTTAGAGACAGAAGGTCCACATTCGCTTCAGGGTCCCGGGTTCTCGCGGGTGGTCTACTGCAACCAACCCCGTGCTCACCGGAAAACGCCTCTAAAGTACCCTTCGAATTACATATCGACCACGAAATACAACATCGTTTCATTCCTACCCAAGGCAATCTTTGAGCAGTTCCGGAGAGTTGCTAATTTTTACTTCCTCTTGGCTGCAATTCTGTCCCTCACACCTGTCACCCCTTTCTCTGCTGTGAGCATGATTGCACCCTTGGCCTTTGTCGTTGGGTTGAGTATGGCAAAGGAAGCTTTGGAAGATTGGCGTAGGTTTATCCAGGATGTGAAGGTCAATAGTCGAAAGGTTAGTACCCATAAAGGGGAAGGGAAGTTTGGTTACAAACCATGGCAGAGGATTCAGGTTGGTGATGTAGTCAAAGTTGAGAAGGATCAGTTCTTTCCTGCAGACTTGCTTTTGTTGTCTTCGAGCTATGAAGATGGAATCTGCTATGTGGAAACCATGAATTTGGATGGAGAGACAAACCTGAAGGTGAAGAGATCTCTAGAGGTAACACTGCCCTTGGATGACGGTGAGACTTTCAAGGATTTTACCGGGACAATCCGATGTGAAGACCCAAACCCTAATCTTTACACTTTTGTGGGTAATTTTGAGTATGACCGACAGACTTATGCTCTCGATCCTAGTCATATTCTCCTCAGAGACTCAAAGCTCAGGAACACTTCTTATATTTTTGGAGTGGTGATATTCACTGGTCATGACAGCAAAGTCATGCAGAATGCAACAAAGTCCCCGTCCAAACGGAGCAGAATTGAGAAGAAAATGGACTACATCATATACATCCTGTTTACTATTCTTGTTTTGATCTCGTTGATCAGCTCGATTGGTTTTGCGGTGAAGACAAAGTATGGGATGCCAAAATGGTGGTACTTGCAGCCAGACGATACCACTAGTTTGTATGATCCAAAAAGGCCTTCCTTGGCAGGGATTTTCCATCTGGTCACAGCCCTCATTCTCTATGGATATTTGATTCCTATTTCACTCTATGTTTCGATAGAGGTTGTAAAGGTTCTGCAAGCAATGTTCATTAACCAAGACATTAGAATGTACGATGATGAGACAGGAAACCCGGCACAAGCACGTACATCTAATTTAAATGAGGAGCTTGGTCAGGTTGATACCATTCTATCAGATAAAACGGGCACTTTGACGTGCAATCAGATGGATTTTCTGAAGTGTTCTATTGCTGGAGTTCCATATGGAATGGTTTCAAGTGAAGTGGAGATTGCTGCAGCTGAGCTGATGGCCAATGGCCATGATGAGCCGGACTCGGAAACTTCTAATGTCCACAAACAAGACAGCAGTAGCCATGATATGTGGGAAAGTGTTGGCTCTGATCATGGGGTGATGGAAATTAAGTTGGATTCAGGGAATGCTCCTAAGATTGGAAAGGCACAAAAACCTGTGATAAAAGGTTTCAGCTTTGAAGATGGTCGCCTTATGAATGGAAATTGGCTAAAAGAGCCCAGTCGAGATTCCATTTTATTATTCTTCCGGATACTGGCAATCTGTCACACTGCAATTCCCGAGTTAAATGAGCAAAGTCACAGTTTCAATTATGAGGCGGAGTCACCGGATGAAGGAGCTTTCCTTGTTGCAGCAAGAGAATTTGGGTTTGAATTCTGTAAAAGAACACAGTCAAGTGTGTTCATTCGAGAGAGATATCCTTCTCCCGAACACCCAATTGAAAGGTCAGAATATGAATGAAGAAAATTCAATGCTTGGCCTGGAAAGATTTACAGCTTGCTAAAAGTTTTCAGTTTTTACATATTGGCCATGGTTCTGATCCAAACTAATATGATGGCCATGCATATAGATTATAGAGTCATGGACTAGAAGATCCTATTCATACATTCTTATATAGATTATAGAGTCATGGACTAGAAGATCCTATTCATACATTCTTAGGCGTGTTTTCTGTTGAATGTGGGCTTTTTCTGTATTTCTTTTTTAAAATTCTGCTTCTGATTCCGATTTTTATGGTAGAATTCTTCCATCTGAGCAATTTGATGTAGAACTGTCAATATGGATTGGTTGGGCACAATTTTCTTAACTGATTAGGCTCCACTTTTGGCCTGGGCCTGTTCAAATTCAAGCTTCCCATGCCCAGGCTTAGCCCAATGATGGCCTTATCTTTTGTATATTGGGCCATCTTTGGTGGGGATCATGATAGCAATAATGTGGACACATGGACTTGTGCCCACTTTTACAAGCTGAAACCCAAGCAAGTTGTACAACTTCATGGCTCTAGCATTGTGCATTCCTTCAATATAATCAGTTCTATCCACATTTTCACTAATTTTAGTTAAGCTTCTTCTCCGTTTTCGTCTTGTAGGTTCTTGGCATCTTACTTCTCATAATAAATTTTCAGGGAGTTCAAAATTCTCAATCTATTGGAGTTCAGTAGCAAAAGGAAGCGAATGTCTGTCATTGTGCAAGATGGACATGGACAGATTATTCTTCTGTGCAAAGGTGCAGACAGGTCTGGTTTGCAGTGCCCTTTTGCATGCTTCTTATTCTTTCGAGGACCCATGAGCTAACACGCAGCTTGCTTATGTGGTGTCTTTATGAGACCTTTTATTTGTCTATGCATGTACCTTGAGAAGATGTAGTTTTTATTTTTGTCACCTAGAGTTTTTCTCCAATGCATGTTTATTCATAGCATGCATAAAAAAAACCATACATGACATATATTATGAACTTCAAATAGCTTCTATTTGAACTCAAACAAATTATAAAGCATTAGGATGGAACATAATTGTTGAAACCATAATTGTGTGTGCCGATGGATCAATCCTCAATTTTTGTTTTATTGGTTTGGGACGTGTAGTGTATGTGGTGTGGCAATATTTACCAAAGCTCTTCAGTGCAATTTAATTGTCATTTTTTTATATTTTGAATTGAGGACTTATTTTAATAATTTGGCTTTACATATGCAGCATCATATTTGATCGACTGTCGAAACATGGAAGAGCATATGAGGAGGTTACAAATAAGCATCTAAATGAATATGCAGAAGCAGGCCTACGAACACTGGTGCTTGCATACCGAAAACTTGAAGAATCAGAGTATTCTGCTTGGAACTGTGAGTATATTAAAGCAAAGACTGCTATTGGGTCTGACAGAGAGACCCTCCTTGAACATGTTGCAGATTTGATGGAGAAGGATTTGATTCTTGTGGGTGCAACTGCAGTGGAGGACAAATTACAGGAGGGGGTAAGCTTTCTTTTTTGCTTATGTACTCTTGTTTTTGGTAGGTGGTCCCACTAGCTGGCATATCAAGTGGTATCATATCCTATTGAGATTGTGAGTGTTGATCATTTTTTTCGTCTCAAAAGGTTCCTCAGTGTATAGATAAGCTAGCACAAGCTGGTCTGAAGATCTGGGTGCTGACAGGTGACAAGATGGAAACTGCTATCAACATAGGGTATGCCTCCTACACATTTCATTGTAGTTTCCATTTCCAATTAATACTTCCCAAGATACTTCAATCCTTGGCATACAAATTATCAAATGACGTGTTACTAATTTTACCAAGAAAAAGAGAATGCTGTACTAATGCTCTATGATATTTCTTGCATTTTGCAGATACGCATGCAGTCTACTTCGTCCAGGCATGAAACGAGTCCTTATTACATTGACAAATACAGATACTGAGAAGGTAAAGATTGTTTCGCTTTCTATAACGTGATTCATGATAGTTTCATTGTCACCATTTTAGAAGTTCTGGAAGTTGATGTCATGTTAAACTTTGCTGCTAATGTTTATGAATGTCCAGGCTGCAAAAGAGAGTATTTTGCTGCAAATTACGAATGCCTCACAAATGATCAATCTGGAAAAGGACCCTCATGCTGCATTTGCTCTAATAATTGATGGGGACACTTTATCTTACGCTTTAAAGGATGATATGAAGCGCCATTTTTTAGGTCTGGCCGTGAATTGCGCATCTGTCATATGTTGCCGAGTCTCCCCAAAGCAGAAGGCGCTGGTAGGATTTGTCTACTTTTATTGACGCAGTTGTTGCAATCGATACTCTGCCCAGAGGTGGTTTGCTCCTTAATACTTTTGGGATTTTCTTTCATTAGGTGACCAGGTTGGTAAAAGAAGGAACTGGAAAGACAACATTAGCAATTGGTGATGGTGCTAATGACGTTGGCATGATTCAAGAGGCAGACATTGGTGTTGGAATCAGTGGTGTAGAAGGAATGCAGGTTTGTGATGCATGTGACATTTTTCTTCTACATCTCCAAAGCATATGTTCACTAGTGAAAATGCAATGCACATTATACATGGAATGCATACAACCATATTATCAAGGCGAGAAAAATATCAATTCAAGGAATCAGTTCGTACATGGGCCAATGCTTGGCATCCATCAGAGCAGAAGTCGCATTGAATCTTTTTGTTACAAAAACCTGTCCAAGTTTTTACCTCCTTCCAGTATTAAAACTTGAAGGTGATTCAGAATCAATTTGCTACCTGACGTGTTATCAGCACCACTTAAATTGCTCCCTCCAGTGGAGCAAGTAATTTCACTGCTTTTGGTCAATTGTTCTGATTTTGGTTCTCCTTGTGTTCCGATTTTGGAACCATCTTTTAGCCTTTTGTATTCAGGCCCATATTCTTGAATATGGTGGTGCTCACAGAAAATTTTGATGTCATTTTCTACCCATAAATAGTACAAGGAAAAGTTGTTATGTGAATTAAATATTTATTTCTTCTTTTAAAACGATGTATGGTGTTTTCGCATTTGAATTTGGTATTCTAGGGTCTGAATCATTAGAACATGCAGTGTCCTCGTGTCTTAATCTATACAAGTGCATCCATTGTGTCAAGATAAAGATTTTTGATCTCATAAGTTATAAACCTACTGTGGATGTGGGATATGCAGAAAGTTTTCTATATTGAAAGATGCTACCCATTCAACCTTCAAAAGTTTTCTATATTGAAAGTTGCTACCCATTCAATCTTCAATTGCATTTTTGTGTCACAGAAAGCTCACAAATTTTCAGCTCTGTGCAGGCTGTAATGTCTAGTGACTTTTCCATTGCTCAGTTCCGATTTCTGGAACGACTTCTTGTTGTCCATGGACACTGGTGCTATAAGAGAATTGCCCAGATGGTAAGAGAAAAATAGTGCCCCAATTTTTTCTTTTTTTTCTTTAAAAAACAAGAAAAACTATAAAATTGTGAACCACTTGTGCATTGCGAATTGATGAACATGAAAAAAGTGAGACATGGGATTTTGGTGGGGTTTACTGGCTTCACCAAATTAACGAGATTTATTGATCGGGTATTTATTAAAACTTGGTCAAATTGGACATTGCTAGCTGCCCAATCAATGAAGGTGACATGTGCCATCACCTGTTTCTTGGTTCAACTTCACATTTCACTACCTTAGATTCGGGGGTGGACCTAAGTGTTGCGACGCGGGTGCGAAATTCCAAAAAATCCTTAAATAAGATCTTAAAAAATTCTATTTTATTATTAGACTTCTTAACTTGATCATTTCCTGCACCGCCCAAATGAAAATCTTGGGTCCACCATTGCTTAGATCGATTACCGACTATGATCCATGGGACTGGTTTTTGACAGATGTCTCATCTAGAACCCCCTTTTGTCTGGTGGGGCTATTGATCCAATCAACATGCCATTTGACATGCCGCGTGTCTAATTTTTTTTTTATTGTGATTATCATTTCATCAAACACAGGCGGTGCTCATTTATCGAAATTGTTAAACAAAATAACATCCCATATCTAACAGTTGCATATAGCTGATTTCTACTATTGAAAACTGTGTTGCATGCTCAGATTTGCTATTTCTTCTATAAGAATATCGCCTTTGGTCTCACACTTTTCTACTTCGAGGCATACACTGGCTTTTCCGGGCAATCAGTGTATGATGATTGGTACATGCTACTGTTTAATGTCATCCTCACTTCATTGCCTGTTATATCACTGGGAGTCTTTGAGCAAGATGTTTCTTCTGAGGTGTGCTTACAGGTTTGTTACAAAATCCCTTTATGTTTCTATTTGTTATATTAAAGTGCCCTTTGGCCTTTCAACTGTATTGACTCCTATCTACCTTCGTATATCTACAGTTTCCAGCACTCTACCAGCAAGGACCAAGGAATTTGTTCTTTGATTGGTATAGGATATGTGGTTGGATGGCTAATGGTCTCTACTCATCACTCATCATATTCTTCCTCACCATCAACATATTAGATCATCAGGCATTCTGCGCTAGAGGTCAGACTGCAGATATGGCCACAGTCGGAGCAACCATGTTCACCTGCATTATCTGGACTGTCAACTGCCAAATCGCACTTACAATGAGCCATTTCACGTGGATCCAGCACCTCTTTGTCTGGGGCAGCATTTGCAATTGGTACATCTTCCTCCTACTATACGGTATGGCGTCACCACTCCTCTCGGGAAATTCGTACCATATACTTACTGAAGTTCTTGCCCCCGTGCCCATGTACTGGATAGTTACTCTTTTGATCACCATCACTTGCAATCTCCCCTACCTGACCCACATCTCCTTTCAAAGATCCTACAACCCTATGGATCACCATGTCATACAAGAGATCAAATATTACAAGAAAGATGTTGAGGATCATATCATGTGGTCAAGGGAGTCATCTAAGGCAAGGCAGAAGACAAAGATAGGATTTACAGCCCGCGTTGAAGCCAAGATCAGGCAGTTGAAAGGGAAGTTGCAAAAGAGATACTCAGCATTAAATGTGCAAATAGGTAAATAACAATGACAAGTTTCTTAATTTTTTGGTTAAGGTTTTGTGGCCTTTTCTATTTCCTTTCCTAGTTCATATTTTTCTCTTTTTTGTATTTTCACATGGGGTTGGGCTATAGTTACCATAGAATCATTGCTTTGGTTCTCTTTGTACAGTATTATAAAGTTCAATGAGTTGCAAGTTATGAAAATAGTGGTTTTTTCAATTGTGCTAACAAATCAGTGATGGTTGGTTTGGGTGTCCTTTTAAAGTGACCCAACAAGGCTTACATTTTCTTTGCAACATAGGCCAGGGTCCCCATACCTTTAAGAAGGATTAGTATGGGTAATTAAGTTAGCATAAAAGTTGAATTGGTCTCTTGGATATGTAG
This sequence comes from Camphora micrantha, assembly GCA_003546025.1. Taxonomy (NCBI): domain Eukaryota; kingdom Viridiplantae; phylum Streptophyta; class Magnoliopsida; order Laurales; family Lauraceae; genus Camphora; species Camphora micrantha. The sequence continues at coordinate 75,919,489 of QPKB01000002.1, forward strand.
GTACATTGATAAGAAAAAGTGTTCAACTGGTGTGTGTGTATATATATATATATATATATATATATATATATATATATATATATATATATATATATGGGGGGATTTCAAGTGCATCTATCTCTCACTATGTGTGGTGAGGGACACCCCTTTTTGAGAAGTTTCAAGTACAAAAGGGGATCTTCTCAAAAAGTACTTGAAACTTCCCAAAAAGGGGGTGTCCCTCACCATGATGCACTTGAATATTTTCCTATATATATATATATATATATATGCAAGGGAAGATGATAAACATAAAATGATTGGAGGAAGCATACACACTCATAGAAGGTTAATGTGGGCTTGTAGAAGAAAAATTCGCTTTCGAGCCATATCAATAAGCTTGTCAATCTGGCACTGAGGCCTGGCCCTCCCCACAAAAATCCCGTTTTTGTTTATAAGAAAGGCCCTAGGGCCGGATTTGGATAATTTTCTTGCAAGCTGTGAGATTTAAGGGCCGTCCTTGGACAATACTGGCCCAGCCCGACCGTGGCCCTAGCTCTCTGACTCTTATTTATTTTATATAATGTATATTTATATATGTAAATATCTATAAAAACATCACATTCACCTAGTAGTGATAAAATAGGGATACGAAGGCAAGTTCATACCCACCCACTCATTACAAAATGTCCTAAAAATCCACACACACATACTGGTTCATTTCATCTATTTTTAATTATTAAGTTTTATATTATACTTAATGCATAAGCAATAAGTGTTGCATGGTTGCTTTTAATTTTATTGCTTCTTATTTAAGCTTTTTATATTATTTTTATATATTCTTATTAGTGCAAAAGGGAGTGTACTCCTTTTTATTAGTAAGGATACACTTTTTCCGATGGGCGGCTCCACATTGATCTCAGTGGGGTCAATTGGCCCCACTGAGATCCAAAAAAATATTTTAAAAATAAATTATTTTATGTCATGAATTGAACTTATGAGAAACTTTTGACCCCACTCAATTTAAGAGTTTCCCCCCACATTAGCTAACTTTATACATTTTCTTTGTTGATGTGGTAGTGAACAAAAGTCACCATAAAATACTCACCGCCTAAATTAATGGACAGTTGTCTACCAAAATAAATAAAAAATTGATGGGCCCATATTACTGACATGCGCTCTAGCAATAAGTTTTTAGAACTTACTAGGACATTACTAGAAAATTAGTAGAGTCAAAGAATGATATGTATACCAATTGGTTTACTTACTTCTAAAATTGACGTTGATTTTACAAGTAGCGATTGCGATGGTAGAAAGAGCGTTTTTAGCAATGAAGTACATAAATAACAGGTTGCATAATCGAATGGGAGATCAATGGATGAATAACTGTTTGGTCACATATATTGGAAAGGATGTGGTTGCTAGTGTTGATAATGAAGCTATTATGCAACAATTTCAACACATGAAAACCTATTGAGTGTAGCTGTAGGAGTTTATGTATTTGGATTTTCTTTTTGGATTAAAACCTATTAGTAACAATGTATTAAAATTTATGTGTTTTTTTAGAATTCAATATTATCTTTGTTGGATTATCGGAAATAGATTATTTGAGAAATTTATATTATATTTGTTGGATTATCGAAAGTAGATGACAAATGTTGATGAAGGGCAAAACAAATTTATTCGATTTGTGGAAGATAAGTATGTTGTTGACCCCACTGACTCGAATTCCTGGAGCCGCCACTGCTTTTTCCTCCATAGAGTTACCTAGGTCTCAACAAATTTATAGTAATTGTTTGTATGTGGATGGAACTTTAAGGGTATTGAGTGATCTTGTTTTCTTGTTTTAAGGCCTTGAGCCCTTACCTAGCCCCTTTGTGTACTGACTGGCCTGTGTGGGTTGGGCAAAGGCCTATGTAGCGTAGGCTCTCTAAGGGGCTTAACATGCCTAGGCCGGCCCTACATATATTTAGGGTAGGATTAGGACAGCCCAGGGCTCGGTTTGTCCCTTTGACAGCTGTATGGGCTATGGCTGCATAACACTGGTCACAGGGGCGTGTTTGGCAATTAACTAGTTAATTTAAAGTAAAGTAAATCCAGACAAGAAATAACAAGAGGTCATATCAAAAGTACACAATTTCAAAATTCCCTTTGAATTAAAAAAAAAAAGTCAAAAAAGCAACCTCCTTTCTCAAAAAAAAAAAAAAAAAAAAAAAAAAAAAAAAAAAAAAAAAAAAAAAAAAACCTTTATATCAAATAACTAAAAACAAAATACCATCATAACACCTTATATTTTATTCTCTCTTGATTTGATACTTCACCTCACTATACTTTAGTTCACTATACATCCAAATACGTCCAATCTACACCATAGCCCCACAGTGCCCACCTGGAATTGTGGAACAACATTCTTTATTATTTATTTATTTATTTATTTATTCGTCACGTGTTTGTGTATTACTGGACCAGAAACGGTTTTTAGGTTCCATTCATCCCACTTCTTGATTATCCATTTGATTACGCATATGGGAAAGAAGAAAGAGAGGAGTGTAATAAATTCTTACACAATTGAGGCTGTTGATTGCTGAAGTTTGTAAAGAAATTTTAATGTTATAAAAAAAATTGTCTCATCATGAAATGGTTATGCATTTACTTTTAGTGCTGTGTTCAGATCTATTCAATAAAGTTGATCTCATGGTCAGTGAGGATTATGTATATGCTGATTTTGCTTTGAATGATTCGAAATGGAGGAACATAATTCATATTGCGGACCCTAATATAATTGGTACAAAGCCTTATAATAATGAAGATGATGGTCAGTAGTAAGCATGAAAAAAGTTCTAACATGGCAGCTCCCATCTTGGCCTGTTCCTGTCGTTCCTGATCACGGACCTTTTCCCACCATGCTGTACCTTTCATTCATTCACTTCTTTCCCTACCTATATCCCTTTCTGCACTTGCACAACAGAACTCGTGTCCTGGCCGGATCATATATATTCTAGTTATACTACTCAGGAAGATTTCAGTGGGTGCCAGATAGGGCTTGAGTGTCAAGCCGTCACCCTTCATCATTGGGTGTGTGAGAATTCAAGTTAGATACTCATCTAAGTTTTCCTCATCGTTTGATTTAAATCATAATAAAATGATGCATTTAAACCATTAAATTTTATGACCATAGATCGAAAGGTTAGAATGATATTATGGACTCAAAATTTTGTACATAGGTAGGCCTCATATTGATTTTTTCATGACCATTATGCATTTCGGTGGACCGAAGTAGGAGGGGCGTTCTCTCATAAAAAGCGTTGTTCAATGCTTTCTTATTTTTTCTCCTTCTCAATGGGGCCCTTTCATTTTATGGTAGTCTAATTAATGGTTGATTTGGTATCAAAATAGAAATAATGCAAATCTAATTCAATGTTATCATATGCACGTCCAAAGAGAGGTCCTTTCCTCTATCTACATACACTTTCTCCTGAGACAATAAGTAAATGAAAGAAGGTGGTATGGTTGGATTCTTGCCTCTCATTGTATGCCAGATAAGTGCGGAAATGCCCCATTTTTGAATATGGCGTTTTGTAAAATTCTCCATATATATATATATATATATATATATATAGGGGCTCGCTCTCCTAAGCTCAAGCTTAGGATAAAGTAAGCTCAAGTGTGTGGTGGGGCTCCTTAGGGGACCCTCATGGGGATGGGGATGGGGGGAATTTCAAGGACTCTCTAGGATCTTCCTCTCTGCAAAAAATTAGCCCCAACCATGTTCTCTATCATCTCCATATGGGCCCAAAAGTTCAATGGTCAATAATCTATTGGATCGATACATAGTCAATCCAACGGTCGAGTAAATTCGGATCTGACCGAAAATTGGTGGACATGTGCAATTTAGTGGAGGTCATGTGTTTGGTCCATATGTGGGCCCCACAAGCATGAGCTTAAGAAATTCTCTCCTAAGCTTGAGCTTAGGAGAGCTTTGCTCGTGTATATATATATATATAATTCGCTTATGTAAAATCCCCCAATAGTCCCACACTTTCACCTACAAGGAGAACCCACATACGCTTATGCAATCCAGGTCATGGGGCCCACTTAGATGCTTTTCTATCATCTATTGCAGGACGGATAGAATTGGCTCTTTATCGAATAGGGCCATGCAAAAAATCAGCCCTATCGAATTATCGTAACTCTTAATTTAACAAACTTTTAAATTTAATGGCCTTTTAATTATGGATCTTTTGAAGGTTCGATTCAAGGGTGAATAAAGATTGTAAAAAAATTTAAAAAAAAAATGGTAAAAAAGGTAACATATAATAAAATTTTGCTAGTTGGATTCATAGGCGAAGCTCCATGATGAAGTGTCAAACCTGTTTGGTTGGTCCACTCCACCACTTCCAAACATTCCTGTGTGGGTCTCGCCCGTTTGCTCCAAATAAGACCTGGACCGAGAAACCTTCTTTCACGCCAAACAAAAAACCATGACTTGGGGAATTTGGATTTCCTTTTCCGCGTTTGTTGTTGAGTCCTTTCCCCCGTAAAGCTCACGCTCAAGTCAAACCAACCGCTTATTTTTAAGGAAATCAGATTCCCCCTTTCCTTTGATCCTCAAATCAACCTCTCATTTTTCAAGGAAATCAGATTCCCCCTTTCCTTTGATCTTCGAATCAACGTCTCATATTTCAAGGAAATCAGATTCCCCCCACTTTTTTTCCTTCTTTGATTCTCTCTCTGGCTTTCTCCTGCTTCCATGGTTCTGCTATTTCTTGCCGCAGCAGTCCTTCCCTTCCCTGCTGCTGCACCTCGTTCTCTGGCTCGTTTTGGATGCAATCCATCTCTCTACAGCGCTGCTGCAACCGCATTTTCCAGAGCTGGAAGTGGGTTCTTTCCCTCCAGACGGGCTCTTCAAGCGCGCTTCCAATCGAGTAAGCCACTCCAACAATACCCTTTTCTTGATTATCACTCACTATCTTATCTTGTGTGATTTCTTTCTGCACTTTCCATGCCATTTTCTTTCATGGGTTTTCTTCATTTTGAATGAGTTCTTCATTAAATTCTTCCACTGAGGCGGCCGTTCCAAATTACCAATACCCATTTCAAGATTCTATGTAATTGGGGTCTATGTCCTGTACTTTTTTTATTTATCTAGTTTGATGATTTTAGCCCATCAGTTGTCTATTTTATGCCAATGGGGTCTGTAAGGATGAAGTTCTAGATTATGGGTTTTCATCAGATTCTGGATACATCAATGTAATTGATGATTATTCTATTTGGATGTTTTATTAAGTGTTTCTCAACTACCCATAGAAGAATCATCATGTCTATTGATTTTAAATGTCTTGATGAATGAGTTCTCTCTACCTTGGTCCTACCACCCAGATAAAGTAATATTGAAACATAACCTCTAAGTGGCTAATCCTGATTACCCAAGCCTTAATGTTGTTTCTCAATTTGATGTCACCCAAACCAACCATTCTGCAAAAAAATATTTAATTTCCTTGCAATTTGGGGTAATCCAAACAGACTTTTATACCTTGAATGGCCTCCATAATAACTATGTGGTGGTACACTACTGTTGATATTTTGTCCAGATGTTACTTAGTTATGTAGGATGATCTATACATTCATCATGAGATAGAGTAAAACACTGACCAATTGTACAGACCTTGCTGATGGGGAAATTGAAGCACGAGTACCCACAGAGGGCTCTGAAATCATATTTTTGGGTACGGGGACCAGTGAAGGTATCCCTCGGGTGAGCTGCCTCACTAATCCGCTAAAGAAATGCCAGGTATGATTTTAAAAGCTCTGGTTTTCATTAGCTAGTCATTGATGGATTGTGAATTTAGTTTTTAGTCTTATTGATAAATAGTAAGCAAGTGTGGATTGGTTTCTTCAAAGGTTTCTGTTTTGCCACTATTTACTTAAAAGCTGCTGCTGATGTATATTCACAGGTTTGTGCAAAAGCAGCAGAACCAGGAAATAAGAACAAGAGACTCAACACTAGCATTCTGATCCGCTCCAGCACTTCTGCTGGAACATCCAACATTCTTGTGGATGCGGGGAAGTATGTGACAGATACTTTACAGGCACTTTCTTCTGTTGTTCACACATGATGCAAATGAATCCCTGGCCCTTTTTTTTTTTTTTTCTTGTTTTGTCCGGAGACCAAAAGTTGCAATTGGCTAATGGATCTGCTTTGTGCTATATCACATCAAGCACAATTTCTTTTTTGAATCTTGAATTGCTCTGATACATTTTTTTTTTTTTTGTAATGTAACCAAGGCTTGAAATATACAAATACTTCGAATTGGGTAGGACAGAAATCGGAATAACTTGAGGAATGAGAAGGTTTCCTCTAATAAGACATTGTAAAGTCAATGGACTGTTTCTTTAAACAAACTGGCCTCTTCTCACGTTGGGGCTGTATTTTATGCCTTTCTGTCATCTAAGAAAGAAATTTATTTTCTGACATAAGGAGTTGCTGATATAAGCTTTTTCTATGGCATGCACATCTGTATTTGTATGACTAAAAGTACTCATCGTCACAAAAAAAGTTCAATAATCTCTGCAAATCATTTCATTTTAAAAATGTCATGGAGTTATTTTACTATTTTTCTCTACAAGTGGATGGGAATTTAGGTAAAGATTTTAAGTCGATGTCATTTCTCTACTTTAGTACAACAACCTGACAAAAGTCTTCAGTATTCCAAAAGTTTCCTAGATAATCAATTAGTTTATCCTATTTGTTTCCTATAATCCTCAAAAGGCTATGGACTAATGTGGCTTCAATAGGTTTTCAACTTTATCATTTATTTAAAATTATTATTATTTTATTCTGACAGCTAACTTCTTGATTTAGACAAGGGCCTGCTTTGCTCCCTATATCTTGTTTTGTTCAGACAAGAACAATGCTGCCAATGTTGTTTTTAGTCCCTACAGTTACATACGTTATTCAAGTTATTTGGGAATATGTCTTGCATCATCTTTTGTCTCTAGTTTTCATTTTTATAGCTTTCTATTGATTATATTCTGCTTCGTGCTTTCATTGATTATTACCTACTCTGCAGTCACCATCTTTTGTTGATAACTGATTTTGTTAGAGGTTCTTTAACTAGGTAGAAACTCACTGTTTTTATTGGTGCAATGTAGGTTTTTCTATCACAGTGCTCTCCATTGGTTTCCTATATTTGGGTAAGAGTGTACCCATCCTCTTGTTCAAGATACTCTATATTGAAAAAGAAGTGACTGCTTTTATCCTTTTCTTAGCTAAAGTATTATATATATATATATTATATTTAGAATTCTCTGTCTTAAAGAATGGTATCATATGCCCACAAGTTTTGACTGATTATTGCATAGCAATGGAATAAATCAAAGGTGCATATACATGTAGTTCATATAGACCATCCTATGATGACATCACAAAGGAAAATAATTCATAAATTTTTCCAGTTCCCCTTTGTCTGATATTCATGTGGTACACCTTTGAAGTTATGGGACCATTAACACATTTACTTATATAATTAGTAGATTTTTGAGTCCTTCCTAAATAAAGTTTTGCCGTACCATACATTTTTTTTCATTTACCTGACCGGTTTCCTTACCAATCATCTAATTGTGTGCAGTATAGATTTATAAATCTAGGTTCTAGAGTTTGAAGAAAGTATAAGGAGTGCATCTTTGTTGTTATACTAACCATCAGAAGGGTGCAATACCTCTCTATGTTGTTTTTTGATATGTGAAATTGGATGGATAATGTCCCTTAAATATGGTTATTATGAAGAGATTATGGCCATCAGAAGGACTAGATTCTATGATTTAGATTTTTAATCAACCAAGCTTCTCAAAAAGTGAAGATACTTTTGTTTACAGCCACAGTCAATTGGTCTGACTATCAGTCTTGGGATGATGGGCACCGAACTATTGCTTGGTTCGATAGACTACGGTCACTTGGTTTATGACTACATTTGTCTCCTTTGCTCATTATTTTTCCAATGTAGTAAGTTAACAAGTTACAAGAAGATCACTAAGCACAGTAGGAAAGTGTTTCATTGTCGAACCCACATGGTTGCAAATTCAAGTCATTTTACCAATCAAAACTTGGTTTAAAAAAAAAAATGAACATTAACCATATGACTTTATCATGAGAGTAACCTGCCAAAGTTGAGCATATGCTTATGTAATCTACATGCTCTACCTAACTTTTCTGTACCTACACTTTTTGCTGATATTACTTTAGGTCATTTTTATCAGGGTGAGAGAAATTGATGCAGTCATTATTACCCATTCTCATGCCGATGCAATTGGAGGTTTCAGACAAACTATGCCTTTTCTTCTTCCACCTTCTTTTTCCTTGCTTGTTATTAAAGATGATTCTGCTACTTGCTGTATGTCAAAATTATGAAGCATAATTAACATGAAGATATAGTGTTAATTGTCCATATTCAGTTGTAGTATTGTGGACACATCAAAATTAGGCTTGTAATACTAAAACTGTGTTCACCTTAATCTATATATTATGGTATTGCTCTATGCTTCTTTTTTTTCTTGAAAAAAAATGCACATAGTATAAGATTGATATACTGTATGAAAATCTCAACTATAACATTCCTCTATATCCCACTCCCCTAGAATAAAAAAAAAGAAAAGAAAAGAAATATCATCCATATCCACTTTGTGCTCAGCTAATGAATCTTCTTCCTCGTTAGTCTCCTTACCTAAAATCTGTCTTTAAGTATTTAAAATTTAATCTCCACCTTATCGGTGTCTGTCATAGTGATAATATCAACATAAACTGTAAGCACAATCTCCTTATCCCCACTCTATTTAATAAATACAGTGTGATCTGCTTGGCACCTCTTGTATCCATACTTCACCATGGCCTGACTGAATCTCTCCAAACATGCTTGAGGTTGCTTGAGCTTATAGTGCCCTTTTCAACTGTCACACCTTTTCCACCTGAATTTTTGGAACAAGCCTTGGATGTGATCCCTATAAAACGCTGCTTGCAAATTAATGTGAAGAAATGCATTCATCACGTCTAATTGGGAAACAACCGGACAGAAGTTTGCAACTAGTTGTAATACCACTTTAGCATAATTCAATTTTGCCAGTGAGAAAATGTTTCAAGATAGACAATTCCGTACACTTGAGTAAAACCTTTAGCTACTAATCAGGTTTTGTATCTCTAGACTGTCGGCTGTCCCATCTAGATTGTATTTCGAGCTTTCTAGATGGAATGGAAGGTAGTCAGTCAATTTCCCATGTTCTATTTTTTAAGTGCCTAAATCGCATCAATCATAGTTGCCTTCCATCATGGATGAGAAAAGGCATTAGAACATACTATACTATGCTCTAAGAAAACATAACCATCACTATCATCAAAGCCTTGTCCGGTTGTCCCAACTGTGTTGAGGTTAGCTATATGAAATTTTTTTTCCTCCATCCCACTTTACCTTGAGCCAAATCCTTGGATAAGTTTCACTTATTAAAAAAAAAAAAAAAAAAAACCTCTTACTACTGCCATCTATGTTCTCTTCGGCCCTGCCCCTCTCCTTGCTGGGTCATCAACTTTCATAATATATCTTTTTCCTCAATGGCTTTGTTGCTAGCCTTCGTTGTACATGTCTAGACTCCAGACCATCTCTAGCGAGTTTCTCTTAGTTTGTCACCTATTGATGCTACTAAATGCTCCCGAATGCACTCATTTCCTTTTCTATCTTTCCTAGTTTTACCACACATCCATCTCCACATTCTTATTATGCTGCACTTGTTTAGTGCATGTGTTGCTTCTTGATTGGTTAACATTCTGCTCCATAATTCAAAGCTAGTCTAATCATTGTCCTGTAAAAAAATTTCTTCAATCTTATTGATCTGTGCCAATCACAAATCACTTCAAAAGCAAGTTTCCACTTCAACCATCCCACTCTCATTCCATGTTTGACATCTTCCCCAATTTCTCCATCCTACTAATTATCTAGCCAATGTAACAAAATAAATTTCTTTCCAGTATTTTTTGAAGCTCAATTGTCATGGTAGTTTCAGCTCTTTGCACATTGCCATTGAAGTTGCAAGCCATATATTTTTTCTTTGATTCCTTAAAAGCCTCCTGTCATCTCTCAAGTTTCACATTAACATCATCTCTTAATTCATTTACAAACTATATTACCTACAAACAACATGCACCAAGGTACCTCCTCTTGAATACGAGTAGTTAAGTCGTCCATAATCAGTAGATATATGAGATCAAAAAGAAAAGAAAAAATCACCATAACAATATGAAATGAAGTTTTGAATGGATGTCTAGTAGAATAGGGAGGTCAATAAAGAGATCAAGGTCCATATCAAAACAATTGTCAGTAGATAGGTTCTCGAGTAGTACCTGAATTTGAAATTTCTTTTGATAGGATAGTGGTTTTGATTAAAATAATGGTCTCATCTCACTTTTCTACAGAATAAACTTGCATAACTTTTTCAGGAGTTTTTTATAAGCATTTTGCTATTGGTAGAAGAACAATGAAGAGAATTAGAGACATAGAAGAAATAAAGGGGAAGAAGAACAAACATGAATCTCTACATGCATGACCTTTCTTTATTTCTTTTTTTCTTCCCATTTTCTTTTTCTTTTCAGATTCTTTGCGACTAAGAGTTATCTTCCTCAAAACTTTCATTCTTCTAACCAAAAAATAAAGAAGAAAATTCACACACATAGGGAAGGAGGGGTCTTTGGGGTTTGGAAAGTGATTAAACTGATAATATCAGATGAATAAAAATAAATAAAGTAATAAACAAATATTGGGATTTAGGCCCCATTTGCCTAATTCCCTACTAGACTCCTAGGATTTCTTGAGAAATGGGCTTTTATTAAGGGGCCTTAAAGTGAAGGACCAAATGTGAAGATCTATAGGCGACCATCAAAATATGCCCCTTTGATAGGAAATAATTGTCTACCAAACCCTCTGAAATCTGAATCCTAAGAATTTGATGAATGCTGCTAGGTCTCCACCTATTCACCCCTTCAATACCTTTTAGGGTAAAATCGTTCAAATGGATTACTGGGAATTCAGTAGAATAAGGCAAATGGGCTCTTAGAAAGGCCAAAAATTTTGCTCCTGTTATTGTAAAGTCTATGGACTCTTACTGCTAAGGAGTACGTGCAGAATTGCTCTGAAGATTGTCAAACACTGTTGAGATTCAGAATGGCAGCTCATGAGCAAGTTGTTTTGGCTTGATGCATGGTGTGGCAGAATCATTGTTGCCTCTTGTTTTCTGAGCAGTGAATACCATTGCTCATATGATGATATTTTCTTGTTTCTCATTTAATGACACATTCGAGAGAAAAGATGGTGCGCTTAGATTTGCTTCAATCAGCTCACTTGGGAGTTGGGACTAATCATGGATCATGTCTTTCTGTGCAGGTCTTGATGATCTTCGTGATTGGACAAATAATGTCCAGCCATGTATTCCAATCTATACAGCTAAGCGTGACTTTGAGGTTTGCTTTTATGAAATTGTCTGTTATATATTCCCATATCCCGTTCGGCATTCACTAGTCTTCTAGTAATCTAAATTTTAATATGTTACATGCACTTTGTTTTTATTGGTAACAGGAAATGTTTTAAAAGTTTAATCACAAAGAGGAGAACACAACAGACCACCAGACCAGGAAAACAAAAACAAAATAATAGAGATGGGGTAGTGTAAGAGCACTATACCGCAAAAAAATAATAATAAATAAATAAATAAAAAAAAACAAAAAACAAAAAATTGACAAAAACAACAGAAAACTACTTTAAAAAAATTCCCCCAAAGGAACAATCTCATCCACCTTTTGTTTAGCTGACATTTCCTCCTTTCTATTGGCTTCCCTTCCCACATGCTGAAAGACCACCAGAAGAGAAGATGACAAAATTTTTTTGTCTCATTTAATATAAATTGATATTTCCATGGACAGGACAAATGATGAAACCTAAGAAACTAGCATTTGAGATGTCACTTTCCACTATCACATTGCCCAAGATTGTGAAAAGATCTTCAAATCTTCTAAATTGCTGACACCTTTCTTTCATTAGAACCCTTCACTCTTATGGTTGAAGAGAATGCTAGCAACAACAACCCAAGCCCCCCAGGCATCGCGAAGAACCAATACCTGCCGTCCTTGGTTTGCCTCTAGTTGCTTTGTTGATGTTCAACTTCAACACACCACTAGAGGATCAAAGCTCTATGTTTCTTGCCTTCTTCGGCCCCCATAACTCAGACAAGCCTCTTAGTTATTAAGAATGACATACAAGCTTAATATTCTCCAACTCAATCCTCACCAGAGCCCACTTCTACCCTTACCACCATTAAAGATATAACTAGCAAAACCCCGTGCTATGCACGGACCATAGAACCACCAAATGCACAGACTTATACATATTATTTTTATTAAATTATTAATTAGTAAACATTTGAGTCCTTATTTTTGGTGCTCATTTGATCTTTATATGTTTTTCCAAATGTTTTATTCTTTATGTGAGGTGTAAATGGAGTTTGATAAAGCTCGGGCATGTGTAAAAAAAAGTATCCATCCCGAACATATATAATTTCAAAACTTTTATTAGACTGGACAGATAGGGTGTGCCTTTATTGCAAAAGTAGTCTTACCAATTTATATCCATTTTTCCTTTAAAATTAATTTATTTGCTAGATAGCACGGGGTTTTATTTTGTAAAACGTTGTTTATGTATATGTGTTTTTTTTTTTTATTTATCAAACTATTTATAGTTTGTTGTATATCATTTTCATTTATGCAAGAGTGTGTTTTAGCTACATGTGTTCTTTATAATGTTCATTTTGTCCATATGGTGTAATATATCTTAAAAGGCTTTATAACATCACTCATATCATATAAAAAAATATTAAATAAAAAATTTCAAAATATAAATTACTGAGCCTGATATAAGGCCTGTGTCTCTTATTCACCAGAGGCCGGCAGTTATACCCAATACCCAATTCCTTAAGGAAGAGCCGGATAAATCCCCTATTGCCCAAGTGTGGAAGCGCATATTTGAATAAATCATATTTGATCTTTTAATACATGAAATAAAATTAGAGTGTGGAAACTGCAAAAATATGATGAGCTTTCAATGATGCAGACTCCTTAAGGGAGAGCCGATTAAATCCTGCGCAATTTCGAATCCATCATATTTGATCTTTAAATACATGAAATAAATTTAGAGGGTGCAAACTACAGAGAGAGGATGAAGTTTAAATGATGCAGTCGTTATAAAAAAAAACAAAGAGGATGCGGTGGTGAATTTAAAATGGAATAAAAATTTAGAAAAAAAATTAGACCAACAAAATGTTTAATTATATCAACTAAAGAATTTTAAAATATAAATTAATGATCCTAATATCTGACTTTTGTCTCTAATTCATCATAGTCTTGCAGTTAGATCCATTACCCAATTCATTAATTTTTTTTTAATTTGGAAAGGCATTAAATCCTATGTCATTTTTAATTTATGAACAGTAATTATTTCATTTTGGCTTTCTTTTTTTTTTTTTTTTTTCTTTTACTATATTAATGCTTGTTTTTCATCTTTGGTGATGCTAAGATATAATTCAACATTAAGGTTCATTTGGTCAATATTGTATAATATATCTTTTATTTATTTATTTTTGTTTGACCTACGTTTTTCTTTTCTCTCTTTTTTTTTTTTTTTTTTTTTTTTTTTTTTGATATGGTCAATATATTTCTTTTATGTTCATTATATTTCATATGCGGTGGAAATGGAGAGTCGGGTTTTCATTTGGAATGATGTAAAGGTAGAGTCCAATCAGAAGAATAGAACCTCTTTTACTCCTATGAAATGTTAATTTCATATATCCTTTACATTTTCCTGTCTCTCAAATACTCCAGTCTGTATTACCTGTCTTGAGAAAGACTATGATGTTCATCATGTATGTGCGGGGTTTATGTATTATTATCACAATTATTTTTTATCTTTAATTTTTATTTTTTCATGAATGTTTTTTTTTTTTTTTTCTGAATTTGAGTAATTAATTTGGAGAGAGAAAGTGTATTGTCCGATGTGCTTTTCTGATTTTCTAAATATATATAAGTTGGGTTTTTTTTTTTTTCTGCTAAATATCCTACGAGTGACAGTAATAACGCAATCATAGAGAAAGTTGCTGATTTGAAATCCAACAAATGATCAAAGATACTTATTGCATCATATGAAGAGGATAATCACCATCATCTGATTAAAACAAAACCCATAAAAGCAATTGCAGAAAAGGAAACAACAGACATGATTGAATAGACCAAAACAAACATCTTACCTAAATAATAAAAAATACTAAGGCCTACAATTGTGCAGGTGAATCATATTCTGTCTGCAATCAAGAGATAAAAGTCAATGGATACCATCATCCTTTTCCTGGTTGCATCTATCAATACCAATATTAGTGAACCCAAACAGAATGTTACTTTCTTTATTTTCCTTTCTGAAAGCATTCACGTATCTCTTTCTCTCTCAAAAGACATGCACCCCACGTTTCATTCATAGAAAAACAGAAAAGCAAAAAGAAGCACAGCAAGAAAAAAAATGAAAAGAAACCCACAAACATCGTCTCAAGGAAAATTGAAAAGAAAACATCTCCAAAAACCATTTGTTTCTCAATCTCTAAGCCCCATTAGGGACCCTGTTCTCTTCCTTCTCTCTTTAGTTTTATCCAAGCACCCAAATTTCCAATCTTTCTTCCAAACGGACCGTAAACCTCATAAGAGAGACATGAGTTCTCTATTTCATTCCCTCTTAAAATGGTTCGAGCCCTTAATCTAGGATTCCCGTGAAAGTGACGCTTCCTCTTTAATTTTTATGCTGTTGACTTTGACGGTTGGGATTGTTTTTTTACTATGACACCGCTGACATCAGTGGTGGGTCTGACTTGGGTTGGGTTGACCCGGTTGTAGCAAAGCCCAGCAAGCAGCAAGCTTCAAGGTCGTTTTGGGTCGGGTCAGGTTGACCTGGTCCGTTCGATGAATCCTAGCCCCGCAATCGAGGAGAAGAGCAATTTGTAACTGGGTTTCCTAATCCATGTGGGGTTTGAATTGGGTTGGATTTACACGATTGCAGCGAAGCCCAGCAAACAGAAAGATTCAAGTTCATGTTGGGTCGTGTCAGGCTTACCTTGTCCGTTAGTAGAATCCCAGCCCAGCACACTCAGTTGCTGAGATCAGCGGTGACGTCCGCGAAAGAGAAACTGGCTTTGAAGCTTCTGTAGGTTTTTCTGTCTCTGTCGATTTCTTCCTTTAACTCTCTGTCTCTGTCTCTCTCTCTCTCTCTCGATTTTTTTTTTCTCTTGCTGTCTATAGGGTTTCAATTTAGGGTTTAGAATAGAGAGAAGAAGAATAGCAATTGTGTGTCACTGCACAAAACAAAAACCCCAACCAGACAAACAACTACATAGATTTCTACATTCACCCAAACCCTAAAAACATTTTCAATTTTTTTCTTGACACTAGCAAGACTTTCCATCCATGGCCGTCACCGTCTTCCGCCGAGCGTGCTTCATGTAGGTGATCGCATCACGAATAACATTCTCCACGGCGATCTTGAGGACTCCCCTCCTCTCCTTGTAGATGAGACCGCTGATCCTCTTCACGCCTCCTCTCCTCTCTAGACGCAGGATCGCCGGCTTCGTGCTGCCTTGAATATTGTCTTGGAGCACTTTCCGGTGGCGCTTTGCTCCTCCCTTTCCCAAACCTTGCCTCCATTTCCTCGGCCAGACATGGTGCAGAGATTTGAAATTGATCGATGACATCTGTTGAAGAAACCCAAACTTTGTTAGGAATATTGAGGAATTTCGAGTGATGGTACCCTAGATTTTGCGATTTGAGATAAACATTCAAAAAAAATTGCAGAATGCGATGGAGAGAGAGAGAGAGAGAGAGAGAGATAAAGATTTATCTGAAAATACTCGAACTTTTGAGGAACTGAATGGAAGAGGGCGGGTTTGTGAAAGTGAAGTTTGGAAATGGGATTGATCTCAGGCCGTTTGAAGGAGGAGTGTTTCTGTGCGGGGGCGATTGTGGTGGTGTGTGAAGTGGGAAGTTATTTTTTTTTGGAAGTTATGTGGGTCAGTTAGTATAAAGAGAAGAGAGTGGATGAAGAGGAGAGTTGGGGTGGATTGAGATGTTGACACCTGTCTTGCTGTGGTTAATTGAAGGTAAACTACATTCTAATAGAGATATAGATTTGTTTCCTGACATTTCTATAAGATTGAAGATACTCTCATTTCTTCATTTCTAAATGGATCATTGGATCGCGAACAGGATGATGCCCCGCATAACTAATCCATATCCATTAAAAAGACCTGCCAGTCATGCCTCTATTGCCCCCTTGATATACCACATATGCCAAACCTCTTCAAGAAATGACTCTAGATAAAGAAAGAGACTTCACATTGGAAAAAGTATAATCCCCTGTAAATACCCTCTATAGTGCCCGTGTATAATCCCCTCCTGAGATTATTCGTTGTAAATACCCACCACTACTGACCTATCTATAACCTCCAATTTAGGAGGACAAAATCCATCCAAATGCACGAGCAATGGTAGCAAGCTGTGGAAGAGGGAGCATTGGCCTTACAGAGAGTTTCAGGAGAACTCCTCAAGAGGAGGTGACTCAATGACAGTAACACATACTCTTGACTCTTGGGACTCACATAGGGCTCTCCTCATTGGTACCCCCAAGACTAATCAAACCCTAAGTCAGGGTTTGAAGAATCGGACTTGGCCAAAGTCGAGTAGAATCTCTTTTTCTTTTTCTTTTTTTATTTTTGTCAGGGCCTCCAAAATGGGGCAAAAAACTTGGATCATCCAAATCTGGCCCTTCATATTTTGAAGCAAGTTTTTTAAAACTTAGAAAACCTTAAGACTGCCATCTTAATTCAAGACCTTGCTTTTCACATCTTGTGGAAGGATCTCTTCAAGAAAAGTTGAATTTCTGGAACATCTCACAATATACTGTCATATTGGTTGAATATGGGTTTGTGTAGAAATCAAGGAAAGAGATCAGGCAAAACCAAAGAAGGGTTTTGTAGGATGACATGATCAGGAGGTGGTTTTTGAAGGAGAGAGACGTTGGGCTTTCATTAGGCATGTTTGGATCAAAGGACCGAGGGGGGTTGGGGTGGGTTTTGTTGAGTGATCTTTGATGGGGCCTCTTGCTATTCTTGAACGAGGATGAAAAGGGTATTAGAGAGATTGCCTTGCATGTGCCGGTGATGATTTGTCACAATCTAGCAACTGCTAGGGTTGAATTGGTCAATGCTTTATTGCATTTGTAGAAATTTAAAGAAAGGCCAATTTTGTTTTGAGGGCTGTTAATGGGCCAATAGCATTCTGGCGACTTGGCCGAGTCCCTTGTGAATTGAGTTGGCCAGGGCCAAGTCTAAGTTGACTTGGATGAGTTTGAAACTACTGCTCTACAAATGCGGAGCATCCTTGACCATGGAGGCTTCATTGACAGCTCCCTGAACTATGTAGGGAACAATATAGAGAGCCTAATCCATTCTAATTATCATATCAGAAACGAACTCTATCCCCCACCTTGACTATGACTTTTGAAGCCCATCCTTTTATTTAACGCTTCCCTCATAACACTGGACTCATCTCCAAAACTTAGAATAACACCCCAACGCCCGCACCTTCTATACCTAGGAACTTTACACGGACCTTGCCCTGCTCATCATCACCATACTTTGAAACAATGATTCTCCTCCACTGGGCTTCTTACTTTGTTTTGTACCTGTCTTTATGGACTTGTTCTCTTGCATTGATATTCACCAAACTATTTTGGTCTTTACAGACATAAAAATTGGTCACCATGCAGCCAGGTTAGAAATTTGTATCGATGAACATAACAAGGTTGATGACTTTATACTATCATTTTTTTTTTTTTTTTTTTTTTTTGGTTCATTGTAGATCTGAACTCTCTCTCTCTCTCTCTCTCTATATATATATATATATATATATATGGGAGCTGCTCCTATGAGAGATTGGGTGGGGGCCCTCACATCCATAACCAATGCCAACAACTTAAATGTGAGGGCCCCCACTCATATCTCTCATATAAGTTGAGAGATATCTCTCATAGGAGCATCTCCCTATCTATCTATCTATCTATCTATATAAATATATATATATATATTTAGTTGTAAAAATATTTAGCCAGCTTATGTTTTCATCCAATGAGAGAAAAGTGCCCGATTACTGGGAAATGGATAATGTCAGCTTCTCTTTATTTTATTATAGTTTTTACTTCATCTTAGATCTACTCAGTTTAGTTGGATAGTAATTTTAAGATCATATAGCCAAGTTATTTTACATGATCTAAATATATGACACAAATGCACCCGAACAGTTTAGTTTGATTACTGGGAAATCATTAAATGTTGGTTTGATTTCTTTTACTCTTAAGATGTGATCGATTTTTTATGCAATTCTGCAGGTTATGAAGAAGACTCATTATTATTTAGTGGATACAAGTGTGATCATCCCTGGTGCTGCGGTTACTGAGTTGCAGTTCAATATCATAAAGGAGGAACCATTCATTGTACATAATCTTGAGGTAAGGCCTGTCATAGTCTTCTTGAACCTTCTTTGATGAGTCTTCTGGGTACTTTTGTTCCATGGCCTGCATTAAATTTCTTTTTGGTTTTTCTTAAATTATTTTGACAAAAGAAGGGTCATTGCTTTGGTGCAATGGTAAAAGTCTCGCGTGCCATGAGTGATAACGAAGGTTCGAGACATAGGAGCAGCCATTTTGTGCAAAATTGTCAAATGTTAGGTCTGTCTCCAGTTTGGACTCTCCTAGGACCCTACTTCGGCGTGACCGCACCGGGTGATGACCTTTTGTTTTGGCAAAAGAAATTGAATTCTTATATTTAATTAAAGAGTAAGTGAGCAACTATTTTCAACCAATATGCTAGAAGTAAAAAATTATTATAAATGAGTGGGTCACATGGAAGATTACTTACAACCTGAGGTCATAATACAGCATGTAAGTTACAAAAATGAATGCTCTATGGACACGTTCTTGTCCTCTCTTAATCCAAATTTAAAGTTATACAAGTTTGGATTTCCCTAGAAATGTGTAAACCTGATTATTTCGCCACTCGAGAAGAAGCAGCAGCTAGAGTTGCCATGTAACTCGAGTTATAGAGATCCAAATTGGCCATTTGTTTTAGGTCAAAGTAAATAACTACAGGAATCTGATCATCAAAGAACAGTGTCTCCAAAATCACCTTCTTTCATGAACATGACAAGTATATATGGATAGGAATGTCTACCATGGATCAGGATGGTCACCTGGTGCATTCTACAGTGGATGGACCGCCGTCCAATAACTACATTTGGACATTCTTGTTCTCTGCATGGTGGTTTGCATATCAAGAATGAGAGTAAAAGTTGTTTAACTTTTAAGTGTGGTAAAGAGGATGTAATTATGGTTTATGTCACAAAAATCGATGATACTTTGAGAAATCACAACAATATACAGGTATTTGCCTAAAATGGTGTTTTTCTGACAAGATTGCTACATTTTCAAAATAACACCAGAAAGGAAACTTATCTTGGAAAAAACCTCGTCAACAGAATAAAAAATAGTAAGAAAATCTAAAAGAAAATGTTTTTTTTACCTTGCAGCTTACGGTAAGGACTACTAGGAACCATTGGATCAATGAAAAGTACAGGGCTTCATGGTCATTTCATGCCGGGGAGAGAGTCCTTACTATAAGCTGTAAGGACCAACCTTACTGGACCATTACTCATTTTTAATTATTTAAAAATTATTTTTTTCTGCAACATCTTCCCAGTAATATCATCAGAACATAACATAACAACCCAACTAAATAAAAGTAGTGCAACTTAAAATGAAGCATCTTTGCAAATGTCATATGCCATATGATTCATAATTTGATGCACCTTCTGCTCTAGGTTACTCCTTTGCCTGTATGGCATGGGCCAGGTTACCGTTCTCTTGGTTTTCGCTTTGGCAATGTCTGTTACATAAGGTAGTTCTTTTAAGCACCTTGATCTTCCATTGTTTTGTTCTTGTATGCTTTTCCAGTACCTCCAACTAATGTTTTTTGGAGTTAAATCCTTCATTTACACCTTGCAGTGATGTTAGCGACATACCCGAAGATACTTATCCACTTCTGAAGGACTGTGAAATCCTTATTATGGTGCCAAACATCCCTTATTTGAGATTTCCTATTCTTAAAGAACTATTATTTGGCATGCAATTAAAAAAAAAACAAAAAAAAACTAAGAATGTGCTTAAATTTTATTGTTTGATTCGGATGCTAATTATTTTAATAATTTCTTTAGGATGCCTTACGGCCAGATCGTTCTTCTTCAACACATTTTGGACTACCAAGGGTAAACATCTTTGTTACTATTGTGCCGTTTTATCCCTAAAATGCGACTTATTTTGGGGTTATCAATCTTAGACAGCATGTTTACTATATTCTTACCAGGCTTTAGAGGAAGTTAGAAAAATTCAACCAAAGAGAGCACTTTTTACTGGTACAGTTTTAAGCGCTTTGCTTCAGTCGCTTAATTGAAGCTATTTGTTACCTGATCTAGATAAGCTTTTCTTGACATTTTTTCTCCTGTGTTCATGAAGGAATGATGCACCTAATGGACCACGATAAAGTGAATGGTGACCTTGCAAAGTTGAAGGAGACTGAGGGTCTGGATGTGCAATTGAGTCATGATGGCCTGTGCATTCCGGTAACTCTATAGGATTCATATTTTTCAGCTCTTAGCAATTCTTTCTCAATAATGATATAATTGGAATTTTAGATGTCAATTTCATGTCTCAAATAGGTCATTGATAATGGGAATGGGAGTAAGATCTCGCCATCTTTTGTTGTAGTCACTGTAATATGAGTATCTCTTGATGGAAAAATTTTGTGAAAGTTTTATTCAATTTGATATGCATGGTCAAATGTTCAATTTCTTATTTATTTGCTACTTAAAACTATAGTTAAATGAGTTCTACTTATTGCTATAGTTCTCAAGGTTCTGTATTTAATCAGAGTGACTTTATTTTGTATGTATGATTAATTAAGCGTCTGTATCAGGGGTGGCAATCGGATTGGGTTGGGTTGGGTTAACCTGAGTTGTCTACAGATTGAAGCCCAACCCACATAACCTGCATCCAATGTAGGTTAACCCATTTAACTCAATCCAACCCATGCCAACTTGTAGAAATTTGGACCAAGCCCATTCCATTTCAAGCATTTAGGTTATATTTGAGTTTGGTTGTGGGAAAAATGAAAGCCCAAAGCACAGAAAGTAAAATCAAAGTTTTGGTATATGGGTATTCTAAGTGAACTCATTTAAATGGGTTATGTTGGTTATGCGAGTTAACCTGACTGCTGTGGACCAGTATGCTTTGATGCCGCATCGAATGCATGCAAGATGAAGATCCTTGCCAACTTCCTCCAAATTTAGGTTCTCTCACACGCTCATGCCCCAAATGAGAATGAACTCATAACAATAATACTCACTTTGGCCAATTGGCTTAGATGGGTATTCAAAGTAAATGAAAAACGAACTTAATCTCTAGCTAATCTTATCCCTACCATAATTTAAAAAAGGAAAATCATAGTCAAATTCAAAACTTCATATTTTAAGACAAACTATAATCCTAACAATATGGAAAATGAATCAAATGGAAAACTTCCAACTAAAATCCTAATGATAAGGAATGATAAGATTAAACTTGTTTTGATTCCACCGCATAAGATGGGCCTTTCACAGCCTCGTGGGCTTCAATGGACCCATGTCCAAAGGTTGTATCACTAATTTGACCCGTTTTACTCTCTGTTGGATTTATCTGACCTTTGACCAGCTTATTTTGGATGCAGCAGGTCAAATGTGGGTCGGGTGAGATTTAGCCACCTTATTACGCCTATCATATAGAAACTTTATTTAGCATTTATCATGGAAGAGAGTTGTTGTTGGGGTTAAGAGTGGGAAGTTTTATGGTCATTTTCATGAAATCTACATAAATGAAATCCTACCAAGACGGTGATGATGCATGCCTGGTCGTCTTCTTGTCACATGCACGATATTTTGTTAGTTCATTTTTTTTTTTCTCTTTCTGTTTAGAGGTCGCAGTGATTTCCTCAAGCATAGCTTGGTGACAGGGACATCCACTCCCAAAAGGAGTACCAGGTTTGTGCTAGTCCTGCACAATTCGATACAAAAGTCAGCCATGCCAGCCAGCCAGCCAGCCAGCCAGCCAGCGTGGGCACTAGGAAAGAAAGATAAATTCGCAGTTGTCCAAAGAGGAGGAAAGACAGTGTGTTGAAAATTCTTAGCATCTTCCATGGGACTTAGGTGGCATAGGCTTTGAAAAGTCTAGTATCTCACCATAGGATTTAGGTGACTTAGACATTTCGTCCCGAGTCAGTGCGTTCTTAACTTACAAGTGAAAACTCAACAGGACCTTTCCTGGAAAGATGTATATTCTTTTCTTTTGTTCAAACTAAAGAAGTGGAAGTCCTTATCTTCAGTCTTCTAGATCACATGGAATACCATTTCAATATAGTTATACATACATGTATAAAAGTCATGTGGGCTGCTGCATGGTTGAGTAGTTTATCACAGTTATGTGTCCCTTGGTATTTTACATCTTGGTTCAGGTCCAGAAAAGTCTAAACCATTCAAACTAATTTGGAACGAGACTTCCAAACGTAATGGCATCCTAAGATTGACATGCAAAAGTCCCACGTGTGTGTGTGTAAGGAGGATGAGAAGTTGTTTTACATAATAGGGTCCATTTATAATAAGAGAGGGATGTAAAAGCCGTGAGTGGAATATTCTGGCTCATGTGTTTGGCAGGAAGAAGTCACGAGGTTGGTTTTTGGGAAGGCGAAAGCTGGAAACGTTTGTCTGATGTTAATGGGTCCCTCTCCTAAAGTAAGGATGAGTTCCATTACTGCCTGCCTACTGCTACTGGTGGATAAAATGAGGGGAGAAAATTAGGGCTAGGGAATTCTAAGCCCGTTTCTTTACCAAAATTTATGACTAGAATTTCGGAGGTTGGGAATTTTTGGACATGATGTGACATCTTGTCCCCTAATATTTGAAATGCTGTGTTTCTTTTCTTTAGAGTTTCAAATTACAATCACCCAAAAAACCCTTTTGGAATTCTTGGAATTCCACTTTCTATATCATTTGTTAGAATTTCAATTCCTCCACTAAAAAGAGGAATTTGGAATTCCACCTAAGGGGACAATTTTTGGAGAATTTAAAATTCTCCCAGACATGAATTATTGAAATTCTGATAAAGAAACGGACTAGAATGAGTTTCCCAATGTCTTCAGTTTGAACAGAGAAACAGTAGTTAAGAAAATAGAAAATGATCTGAAAAACATTTTATATGTAAAGCTACTATTATTTAATAAATTAATTATCAGATCTTCTTAATAACTAATCTAATTTCACTGAAGAAAAGAGTCTTGATCCTTCCATTTCAGGAGAAGATCTTTTCTTTCGCTTCCTTAAAAACTAATCAAGAGAAAAATTACTTATATTTGTGAAAGTAGATCTTATAAGGGAAAATCTATTACACTAGAGAAAGTCTAGTATAATCCACATGGATCCCACTAATAAAAATAAAACCACTCAATATGAATTTCCTCTTGTTTCTTTAGACTTGTGTCAAGTTTCATATCCAATTAGAGTGGATCCTACAGTCAGATTGATCACTTGTACATGTATTTTTAAAGCCGAAAACCATCCATTCAAATGGATTGGTTGATGAGATTGAGAGATTGTGAGGGAAGTTGATTTCAGATTTGAGCAAAATGGTCAACAATTTATAAAAGTTGAGTGCATAAGACCAAATTAATAGATGGGATTTGAGGAATGATAGATACCATTGAGGTAAAGCATGGTAGGTAGGGACTTGCATAGAGATATCTTGACATTGTTTGGTAAGAGTCAGGTCCCACAAAGGCTTCCAATCCTAGTGTATTTCTTACTCTTTACGTAGCCAAGGCAAGCCTTCCATTGCATCTAGGAGAGACGTGATGTTACACCTAGAAATAAAATGAAATGATTAGAGGTGGCATTACCTGCTGATAAGAACTGAGCTTGGATTGTGTGGAATTGATTTGGGATACAATTACCTGCTGATAAGAACTGAGCTTGGATTGTGTGGAATTGATTTGGGATACAATCTTGTTTGGAAAATTGTATGACTTGTACTAGAAATTTGGGATCGTGCTGGTTAGTGATTGGATAAAGGATCTTCCTTCCAGCTGGTGACATTAGGTTGGCCAGTCATGAGAAAAAAAATCTAGTCTTAAATCTTTGAAATGATGTTGTTACTGTTTTTTCTGGTAGACATGGTGAATGGAGAGTATGGTCCAACCAAAAAAAAAAAAAAGAAGGAATGGAGAGTATGGGTCCACTCCACTCCACGATAATGAAAGCAAGCAATAGAAATTGAAATGCCTATGAATTTTTCAGAGCATTGAACAATTAATGAAGAAGTATTAGCATAGGACATCAATAGGGATTGATGATGGTTGATTGTTTTGGATTGCTTCTAATGCTAAAAAGAAAAAGAAAAGAAGTAATGCTTTATTAATCTAATTGGCTGACTTATGAGTAGGAGTAGCAAAGATGAGATCAATTTTCTCTCCTCCAGAAGTAGCTTGGAAAGAGAAATGTTCACCAAGTGTCACTTTATTTATTTATTTATTTTTGTTATTTGAGGGTTTTCAATCATTTGGTTTGGACTAATCCCTCCGCGACCAGAGGGAAGTCGAGTAAACACCCATGTGGCCCTGAGGTGGTAGCACTAGTGGACTCATCCTTCGATTCCTGAAAAAGGGAGAACCGGGGGTCAATACCAAGACCTCTAGCTTCGAAAGAGGGAGGAACCGTGTTGCTTACCACCTGGCCAACCCCTTGGGGTTCACCTACTACCACTAAAAACAGTACATCCAGTCCAACTCCATGGAGCCCGCTTGGGCCCTCCTCGGATTAGTTTAAGCCATTTTACACTATCATCCTCGCATGACCCGACACCATGCCCAAATCCACTCTCATCAAACATTTATTCATTGTTGGAATAATCTAAAAGAAATTAATTATTCAAATACCACTAAATCTTTTGGCTATTAAATCAAGAGTTTAGGATGAATTGATGGGGGCTTTTTTTTTTTATCCTAACGCAAAGAGACATTTTCATGTACCTCACCTCCAATTGTAAGTAGACATGTAAATTGGATCCACGAGCGAGACTCTTCATTCACTTAGGAGAACATTGCCCATCATGTAGGAAAGGAAAGTTAAAATCCTTCGACCGACTTCGGGCTTGTTTGGCAATTTTACTATTAGAGTCAAGTAAGGTAAAGCCCTATTTTTTTAAAAATTTCCCACCATATTTCTAAAAAAAAGAATCAAAATAACATCATTTCTATACTAAAAGATAAAAAAAACTCAACTTTTCAATAAAAAAAAATAAAAAAGATTCAATCATAACCTACTTATATTTTATTATTATTTTTAAATAATTTTGATTTCACTCAACTTGAATAGTAAAGCCCCCAAAAACAGGCACTAAAGACCCGAATTTTTAATTCAGATGCTCCAAAACAAGCCGTGTGAGGCAGGGAATACCGATTCCCAGCGGTGGAAATAAAAGGGGGTGAAGCATCCAGCAGACTGTAAAAGGGGCCCACGAAAAGAACAAGACCTGGTCTCGCCCTTTTCCAAGTCTGACGTGTACGTAATTCATTGGTCAGCAGTAGGATGAGTCCATGCAGGAAGCGTGCCACATGCAATCTCTCTGGACCAAGTATACCTTGTCAGAGCCGGCCAAAAAAACTCCTTTTTTTTTCCTCACTCCCAAGGTGGGCCCACATTTGCCCCACCAATCGAATGGTCTCCACCACCACCAGCAGCAGCAGCAGAAGAAACAGTGCATCCCGTGAAGGTGAAGCCAACAACCATGAGTGACCATATATGTATGGTAGGGTCGCAATTTCGTTATACATTTCGAATTTGAATGCCAAGCATAGCATATAGCATATATTTCATAGCATCATTTCCGCTCTGGAGCGCGTGGAGAGTGGACCAGCCACCAGTGACCAGACCAAACGGCCCTTCTCTCTCTCTCTCTCTCTCTCTCTCTCTTCCTCTCTATTATTTGTTACTTGAATTCATGATCGGTACTTTATCCTACAGGCCACAGGAAGGCAATAATAATAACAACAAAAGGATGCTGCTCCCAGTTCCTACAAAGTGCATGTGGGCCCTTTTTTTTTTTTTTTTGAAAGGTCAATGCAGTTTTCATGATGAGAGCTGAGCCCTGTCCCTGCTCCACTGTAGATGGATCATGGATGGGAGAAGCTTCAAAGCTTCCTTCTTACATTGTAAGTTTGTAACAACATCAGACATTTTGATCTTTTGTCCTATTGGGAGTTGGGATCTACTGTAGATGGATCATGGGTGGGAGAAGCTTGAAAGCTTCTTCTTACATTGTAAGTTTGTAACAACATCAGACATTTTGATCTTTTGTCCTATTGGGAGTTGGGATCTATTATTCTTTTTGCCTGCTTCATAATAGAGTGGATTTTTACATGGCAGAGATATAGCTACTTACATTTATCTATGTAATAAATTTAATATTACATATAGTTGTATAGCTAAACATATATACTATATGATTGTGGCATAGGAAACTTTGGGGGTTCTCTTATTTTAGGATATTAATAAAATGGACCCCAATACCCAACCCAAAACCCACGCTCTTTTCTAAACTATCATATTTGTGCATAACGACCATCTTCATCCCTAATCCAAGCATCTTTATTGTAAGCTACGTTTTCTTACATAAGGAAGTAATTACTTTACCCCTGTCTCCGACCTTAATTATTTCGCCATATGTTATAGTATCTCACCTTATTTTACCACGTCTTTATCACATCACATAGCATCTACCTTACTCTATCAGTAATGTAAATTGTGTTTTTGCACCAGGGTCCCACTAATTACTGAATTAAGCTCCCAAGCGGCTGTATAGGACTTGCGGAGGCTCGAAGCCCCATGGCCATGATTTCTCCTCGTTTTTTTTATAGCTGTGCCTGTCTCTACAATGGAGCAGGCCAACATGTCATACGCTCATCGGTGGCATTTAACCATATGTCTTCTTCAGAAGTTTGAAAAAGACGAAACAACCCTTTTGTCTTGTTTTTACTTCATTTTCCCCACTGTACGTAGGATGATGATTGAGGCTTGGAGATGTCAAGATGATGAGAATGCTATAACTATTCTATAGCGTAACCTGTACACAATGCAATCCAGAAGCTCCAGATTCTCTGGATGAAAAAGCAGATGCCAATCAATGAAAGATAGTCATGTGTAGACTAGCTATAGTGTGAGATTCTCTTTACAAAAATCAAGAGAGTGATCTCATCCTTCGGTCATTAGAGCAGCTAATTTAACTTGTACGTATGGATCAAATTTAAGTGGTACAATTAGCATGCGGAAGGTGTTAAAAAGATGAAAATAACTCCAGAACAGTCGGAAAAATATATATTTACCATAAAATTTTTCGATTTGTAGGATATTTAGAGAAGTAGGATATTCCACAATTACTTAAAACAGTCCATTTTTTTTTCCTTGACTGTAAGACGACAAACCGCCATCTAAACCGTTGGATAGTTGTACGAGTGTAAGGACTAATATCGCACTAAATTCGAACCGTTGATCTATCACAGTTATCAAGAAATTTGCAAAAAAAAAAAAAAAAAAAAAAAAAGGCTTATAATTTGTAAAACGTGCATTTTTTTTTTTTTTTTTTTTACAAATTTCTCAATAACCATGATAGATCAACGGTTCAAATTTGATGCGATATTAATTCTTACACTCATACAGCTATCCAACAATTTGGATAGTTGTTTGGTGGTCCTACAGTCAAGGAAAAAATTGGATTGTTCAAGTCTTCTCACTTCTAATTGTAGGATATCTTACATCCCTAGGATATCGCAGTTTGCGATATCTTACAGATCGAACAGTTTTGCTGTAAATATACATTTTCTAGCTGTTATGGGGCTATTGTTAGCTTTAACAATTTCCGTACAATAATTGTCCCAATTTAAGTTGCACATTATCTTTCTAAGAGTCCGGATCCCCTGTTTCGTCCAAATAGGGGATCCCTGTTTGGACCAATCCACATGAGCCTCTTTCTAGATGACCGAAACAAAACTGTATGCTACACCGACAACAAGGTGCGAATCAATTTGATTAGACAAAAACAGGCCCTACAGACAGACATGAGGTATGAATTGATTTTGATTATATCACAATAAATCCATGTGATGGACAATTATTGAACTTAAGAACCTAAATTTAAAGACCAAAATCATTTACGTTCGTGTATTGTTTTGCAAACCCATAATTAAAGTCCCAATGCTGCCTTTTAATATTATTATTTATTATTATCTTTTATAACGGACGGTGTCCCAACTCTTTGAGCAGGACTAATCCCTACGTGCCCAGGAGAGTCGGGTAAATCCCCTGTGGCTCTAGTGTAGTAGTAAAGTTTCGAACCCTCCATATTTTTAGACGAACTGAACTACCCCTCGGTTAATATTATAATTTATTGTTACTAATTAAGAAAGTTCAAATACAAATCACTCCCATTTGAGGCCACTTTTGATGAGTGCATCTTTTTCATCCCCTTGGCCCTTTTATGATCCGGCATCATGTCCACTTTTATTTCATCAAACCTTTTTACTCATGAGGAGGAGTTTAATGAATGAAATGATGGTAAACGCACATGGAGTGGAAAAGGGTTTGGTGTTGTAATTGTTAATTATTCTTGTGTGGAGGGGAGGAGGTTGGGGACAAAGTCGGTCGCTGGCAGACAACTCAGCGTCCGAAAGTGAGAGTTCGTGTCACGTGAGCTCCCCAGTGAAATGACAGAAACGCCCCCTGTCCTCTTTCCCAATTACAAGACAAGACAACTTTTTGCCATCCCCTCCCCCCGTGACTCCTTACAATCAATTTGTGTTCTAAAATCCCTAAAATGCCCTTAACGTAAGTCCTGTGGGCTGAGTAAAACCGACACGTCACAATCGGATGATCTGCAGCGTCGATCAAGACCCAATCAAACGACGGTTGAGAAAGTGCCTTGGGCCAAAAATGAAGACGGAGAGATAAAGAAAACGGAAGGAAAAGAAGAACAAGAAATACCAACCACAATGCGATCGTCTCGCAATAGAAGCACTGAAAATTAGCGGGACGGCTTTTTTGGTGCACAAGACATCTAAGAGGATTTTTTAAGAGTTTTTCTCCTTTTTTTTTTTTTAAGTAGATTCTTTTCATGTATTAGGACAGAATTTGTTTATAGCATTCTACTTCTCTATGCAGTACAAACTTGAAGGGTTGAAATCTTTTTTGTTATTCCCTCCAAATATTGTCATCTTGCATGTCTGAGACTAAACAGACATAACAATAATGGTTGGAAAACTTAAAAAAAAAAAGGATTCAAGTTCAAAATAATCAACAGATTGCATGAAAAAGAGTATACAAACTATACATCCTACTAATCATGTTTAGAAAAATAATTAGTTGAAAATTGAAAGCAAAAGGCCGCATGCATTGCGTAGCCCACCTAAAGCTTGATTTAGATGTAGCACACTGCCCATCTCTACATACAATATGGTTTGATAGATCAACAGCCTCTTTTTTTTTTTTTTTTTTTAATACCATCTGCAGTTATACAAGAAAGACATTGCACATGGGGAATGTTTAAACAGGCTTGAAAATGAAGCCAATTTGGTCTTTAGGTTTGCTGAAGACAAAGCCTACTTTAAAAAAAAGATGATTTGAATAACTTTTCATCAGTCTACTTTCAATGTATGTGTGCGTGACCTTATTAGTGGACTTGGGTATTTTCGAGCCAAGTCTACTTGGTGTGACCCATTCAAAGGATGTTTTCAATGTTGGTCAAGACTGTCAACTAATGGAGTTGGCTTATCTGCTTTGCTAGCTCAACTTTGACTGGTTCATAAATAATAATAGTGTTTTTTTCTTGGGCCACGTTACAGTGAATCATGGCTTGCCTTGTGGCACCCACATAGATGCATGTCAATCATGGAAAGTCAAAGTTTGTACACAAAATGAAGACGATCTGATATTTTTAATGCTTGAGTTAATTGAGGGGCTTCAAAAGTTTTACAAGTTTCTGCTATTAGATTTGGTAACACTAGATGGGAGCGAAACTTGGTTGAGAGATAAATTGGGGCAAGTGCTAATTCAATTGGTAGTGAGTGAATGAGTAGGATTGATCAAAGGGATAACCACGTATAAGTTAGGCACTACCACACTGAGGCCTTAGGGGATTTGCCCGGCTCCTCTTAGGCTCATAGGGACTATTCTGACCCAAAGGGTTGGGACACCCTCCATTAAAATATATATATATATATATATATATATATAACCATGTATAAGTTAGGCATGGGCACAAAATGGCATATGAATCGGACTGGTCAAGAGAGAGAAAATCTGAAAATCAATGGCTAGATTACACTTAACATAAGAGCATGTTCAATTGTTGAAATTGTGAGAGTTCTTGTTGGAGATTTTTATGAATTCTCCAAATGTTGTCTCCAATGAGACCCATTTGGTGTTTTGGAGTTGTTTTATTTTTCTCTTTTTGTGAGAGGGGTGTGGAAATTGGAATAAGGCTTTTGTACCTTTTCTCTTTCTTGTTTTTCTTGTATATGTTGTGCTCTTTTGGTCTTTTTAATATATATTCCGCTACCAGTATCAAAGAAACAGAGACACATTTGGTTTCACGAGTGCTCATGTACATAGTAACATTTTGGCAATTGGAATTTGAGTATAAGTCTTAATTGCACATTTTATTCTCTTTTTTTGTGTATCTTAATCATGTGTTTTACAATATATCAATTTAGAGGATCTTCTATGAACATCACACAAACATGCCCTTATCTTTTAAGTTTTAGGTTAAATGTTGGTAACAAAAGAAATCTAATTTGGAATTCGAAATCTAGCATTCCTAAGAATTGTGAAAAGTATTTTCCTTTCTGATTATTGATACATGTTCTTAAAATGTATAAATAATATATCTTTCTTTTAGTTTTAACAACTTTTATTTTAAATTCGTATTCATTTTTATTTCACATAAAATCTTATATTATTTTATGATTTATTATTTTCTAATTTTTGAATATCGATGCCCGATAAAATTTTAATTAGATTAATTCATAAAATTAATTATATTTTTAAAATATTAACCCCAATTAAAGCAACTATGACTAATATTTTTAGTTTTTATATTCTGATGCATATACATGTCCATGCTTCAAGGACATGGCTCATTGTTGTAGATTATAGATCTCTATGTTAGTTGAGATCATTGACGTCTCATGGAATCAATGATAATCATTTAAGCATCTTCTTCCTACCCATACTGATAGAGTAGATAAAATATCAAATCAAAATCATGTCAAGCTTGAGTTTGAGCGCAGGCTCAATCTAGGCTTACTTATAAAAGGGTTAGAATCAAGATAGAGTTACTGTAATTAATTATTCAAAATGCTGAGTTTGTCCTCCTTCCCACTCATGATAAGCTTGAATTTGATCAAATGCTTTTGCCAATTGGTCAATCTCATAACAACATGCATATGTATGCAGGATGTAGATGCATATTTGAAAAGGTGTGTAATGGTTGGCCCGGCCCATTTGGGAAGTGGGAGCCAAAGTGGAAAGTTTAATTTGGAAGAAAAAGAATTCAAAGACCCAAATTCACTAAAGAAAATATAATATATAAGTAATTAATGGTGACTGACAGTGGCACATATAGTGGAAAGCTGAGCTTAGGATGGCTAGTTATGGTTTCCTATGCAATAGAATTTGTTGATTTTTCTTCTAAAGACTACATGTACATCTGGTTTGAATTACCTTTTAATATGGGAGAGGCCTGATTAGGTGCGAGCATCCGTGCGCACTAGCTGTGGGGTCAACATGTTGCCTCACTTAGGGTTGGGAATGGGGTTTTTTTTAAGATCTGGGTGGGCCCTCATCTTCACAAGAAATTAGCCCAACTCAATCGTTTTAAACTTATCATTGAGGGCTCCCAAGTTCAGTCTATTCGGATGAGTGTACAGTCGATCCAATTGTCCGATTCAAATGTCCAATCCATTTATATGCAAACCTAGGGATGTGTGAAATCCAAGTGATATATATGTGTGGTCTAGTCGGATGGACCAAATAGTGGCTCCACTATGGGTGCACAATGTTGTTCATTTAATATGGGATGAGCTGGGCCACTCGGGTGGCATATTTACACAGCCCATTTCAAAATATAGTGAAAAGAACAAAAGCATAAGATGACAAAAGAACATTGATTGTTTATTTGAATTGTTTATGCATGGTTAGGGAGGGAAGTAGGGAACACCTGCATCGAAAAACACCAATGCCCAGAAATGCTGTGACCCAGAGAGAGAAAACACCAATGCCCAGAAATGCTGTGATCCAGAGAGAGAGAGGAAAGCTTTCTTTTCTTTTTGTGGTTAGTACTGTAATTATCAGATTTGATGCTCTACTTTGCACTCAGAATCTAACCTTTTTTTAAGCTTTACAGTAACATGATTGGCTCATTGATTGATATTTGAATTCCAGTTGAAATTTAAATAAAACTCCACTCAGTGAGTCCACTCAGATGGTTTATATCTTATAAACCAGTCCACCCTGTAGAATTGTTAGTTTTACAAGCTCCTGAATTTTGTTTCAAAGTAACAGGATTAGAAAACTCAATCTGATCATAATTTATTAGATCAACGTAGATCATCCACTAAGAAGGGATCTAGGGGGTGTTAGTCTCACCCGCAAGAACTCAGTATAAGGATCACTTAAATTTTCAGTAGTTCACTCCTCACCAAGTTTCAGCTTGAGCTGACTTGCATTCACAGGTTAATTTTCTATTCATCCATCATCAGTGAAGTACAAAAAAAAAAAAAAAAAGAGATTGCTAATGGTCCCAAGTAAAAAATGACAAGAGAATTCTACAATCGATGGGTAGTAATTAATTGTTATTGGATTGTTATTAGATGATGACGATGATCATGATAACAGAGCAAAAGTAAATGAATGGCAAACTGTTTTCTATGAGCATATCTGTTGTGATATCAATCAATGAACCAATCATGTTAGTATAGATGCGTAAAGCTGAGAAGGGATGCTTTTACCATTACCCAAGGTAGTAAAATAAATCAAGAGGTTATCATTCTCTTGGAAACAAAGATGGGATTCTCCTTTACTATGACTTTTGACCTTTATAAGAGTAGAGAAAGCTAATGCATTAATATTCTAGTAACAAAGCATATACTAATAGACATTCAACAGAAGAGATATACTCTTTCCTACATCGTAAAAGGAGGGAGAAAAGAAATCTCTGGTTTTGTGTAGATAGAAAGAACAAAGGAAACGACAGAAAGTGCTACGTCAGTAAATAAGCCTGTTTGGGGCGTGGGTTTTGAATGGATGGCCGATTGCATCACGATTCCTCATCCACATCTCTACACCTTTGCAGAAAATTCCTCTCCATACCTTTCCTCTCTACACCTTTGCAGAAAATTCCTCTCCCATACCTTTCTTTTCTTCTTTTCTCTCTCTCTCTCTCTCTCTCTCTCTCTCTCTCTCTCTCTCTCTCACACACACAACAACAACAACAACACAGTGTCTTTCCTTCCCTTTTATTGCCTTATACGTGATGGGTCATCTTGTATCTGTAATAGTTGTTCATTTTGTGTGATTTTGTATGGGTCTTCCTTGTATTATTAAGCAAAAGAGTTGTTGGAACATGGAAGGGTTAGATAGACTAATGAGAGGTTTGGTGCGGTTATGTGTATAAGTATGTTATAGGATTTTTGTTCTTTTTTGTTAGTTGTTTTTGGGTTCGAAGCAAAAGAGAGGAAAGAGATCGTTATAAAGATTATTGGAAGGAGATGGGTTTTGTGGCAGACTGCAAGGGGAATTGCAGGAGACAGTGACCCTAGTGGCCTCTTATCATCATCATATCTACTGTTTTTACTTCTTAGGTTCTTGGCTTTTGTAGAAATGGATTTTGTATTAGATACGCTTGTGATAGTTTGAAATAAACGATTTTCTTCTGTTGTCTTTTGACCTGGTGACAAAACAGATCTGAGAGTTGTAGTCACAGCTTGTGAAGAAAAATAAAACCACAGGCCTTCCTTTCCATAGCTTCAATACCCATGTCTTGGATCTTTTGTTAGGCTTTTGGGTGCTCATCAAACTGGTAGGGTTTCCCAAATCAAACCCTCTCATCCGATGATGAAAAGCTTATTAATCCAACAACAACCAGTTGTGGAGGAGAACATGTCCAATTTGACTTCTGCATCTGGTGAAGCAAGTGTCTCTCCAGGCAACAGAGCTGAAAATGAAAACATATACCAACAGTCCTCTGCCGCTACAAACCCACCTCCAGTGAAGAAAAAGAGAAACCTTCCAGGAAATCCAGGTATCAGACAATTCAACTCCTTTCATCTCTATTTCCTATCTTTTCTGACTTGGGTCGTCCATAGTTCTTCTTTTACAATTTGATTTCATGTGGGCATGATTTCTTTATTTGTTTTGGATCAGACCCTCATGCTGAAGTGATAGCTTTGTCTCCCAAGACTTTAATGGCAACCAATAGGTTTCTGTGTGAGATCTGCAACAAGGGATTTCAGAGAGATCAGAACCTTCAGCTGCATAGGAGAGGGCACAACCTTCCATGGAAGCTGAAGCAGAGAACAAGCAAAGAGGTGAGGAAGAGGGTATACATATGCCCAGAGCCTTCTTGTGTGCACCACGATCCCTCAAGGGCACTTGGTGACCTCACAGGCATCAAAAAGCATTTCTGCAGAAAGCATGGAGAGAAGAAGTGGAAATGTGACAAGTGTTCTAAGCGTTATGCAGTTCAATCAGATTGGAAGGCTCATTCCAAGACCTGTGGCACTAGAGAGTACAGATGTGACTGTGGCACCCTCTTCTCAAGGTAGGCATTTCAAACTCATTTGAATGAGCCGTGGGACCTCAAAACAACCCAAATTCATCAGAGTCATTTCTAGCTATAGAAAATATATCACATACGCAGATATGAAAGTTGTCAATGGAAAAAGAAACATGAAAAATATTAAAAAGAGATAAGAACAAAATAACAACAGCAGCACAGCTGAGCCATGAAGAAAGTCTCTGAGAATGTAAAACATTAAGTTGGAAACATAGATTTTTCCCTGGCCTTTCTGTACTTAGTTCTTAATTCTTTTTTTGGAGCGTTCAGAACTTTTTTTTTTTTTTTTTTGTTGAGTTATAGCTCTTTGTAATGTTTTGTATTTTCTGTGTTTTCCTTGTTTTTTTCCTTTTTCCTTTGACTTCTCTTTTGCAGGAGGGATAGTTTTATCACTCATAGAGCCTTCTGTGATGCATTGGCAGAAGAGAGTGCAAAAGTAATCACACCAAACCCTCTAAACAATCCACTTCAATACCCCCAAGCCAACGCTTCATTTTCACATGGGCCTGCTGCAACACATATAAACCAACAAGTCCAATTCCCTCACCTGAACAACAACTTCAACAGCCACGACAGTCATGGGCTGTCACTGAAGAGAGACCCACAACTTTACCATCAGCAAACACAACAGCATTTGAAATCAGAGATGCCACCATGGCTATCTTATCCCCCTGTGGTGGGAGCTGGTCCAGGCCCGCCAGCACAGGTCCCTACATCTCTATGCCATCTGGACCTTCCTTCTTCAATCTTCTCAACTAGGTTAGACCATGAATTCTCACACTCCCAAGCTCCAATGCATCATGACAATCCTCCTTCCTTTCAACCCACTGCTTCTCCTCACATGTCTGCCACAGCCTTGCTGCAAAAAGCTGCTCAGATGGGTGCAACCATGACCAAACCATCTTCCTCTTCCTCCATACTAGGACCCCATCAGGGTCACATGACTACCATTGCTACTACAACTGGTTTTGGTCTGGGTCTGTCTTCACGTGAAGAGATGGAAAGCAGCTTTGTTCATGGTCTGACTGCTTTCGGGAATAAAGCTGCAGGTCTTATGGACCAGACAGCAACATCACCCGCTGCTGCTGCAACTCCTTCTCTCCTCCACAACATGATGAATTCCCTTTCATCAGCTGCTGGTTTGGAAGAGTCCTATGAAGAGGCTTTTGGAGGGCTATTGGGTTCCAAAAGGAAAGGCAGTGCTACAGAAAGTCTTGCAAAAACCCATCAAAGAAATGACGAAGTAGGAGCTGGTGGAGGAGGACATGATGGGTTGACCAGAGAC
This sequence comes from Camphora micrantha, assembly GCA_003546025.1. Taxonomy (NCBI): domain Eukaryota; kingdom Viridiplantae; phylum Streptophyta; class Magnoliopsida; order Laurales; family Lauraceae; genus Camphora; species Camphora micrantha. Next base: position 75,955,882 of record QPKB01000002.1, read on the forward strand.
TTCTTGGGTCTGAGGGCCTTCTCTCACAGGGACATTCTCAACATGGCTGCATTTGACCCTTGCATGAACAACCCCACCTCATATGAGCACACACAAAATCAGAAGCCATGGCAAGGCTAGCTTCATGGAGACTGGTATGCGAATAGGTTCTTTTCATCATTCATAATTAAACCATTAATGTCAGTCCTATCAACACCTTTTCTTCCCTTTCCATCTCTTTATATAATATGTTGTACCAATATATGTATACCATAATCTGGTTCTCTCCTCATATGTTTCTTCTGTCCTCTTCTTCCCTCCCAAAGGGAGGCTGCCTAGTTTCCACTTCTCCACTAGTGACATGGGTCCTTTATATAAACTTAGTTGATAATCTTCCAATAAGACTTTCTCATCCCTCTATTTTCACTCATTTTGTTTGGAAATATGCCCTTTTTTTTTTTTTCAATCAAAAGAGAATGAACCAAGTAAATCCAAAATGAAAATTTTGGCACTTGATACCTTCCATAATAATTGAATAGAAGAATGAGGCTGATTTTTTTATTTTTTTTCATAAGTGTCATAATTTCTAAAGACCCCTTTAATTTTCATGTGTGGCATGTGTGGACCTATTAACAAGTGCATTGCAAATGCAAGAAGAAGATGAAAAAGAGAGATGGAATTTGGTGCATGTGAGAGTAATGGCTTTTTTTTTTTTTTCTTTTTTTTTAACCCTTCTGATGTCATGTCTTCAATAAATAGAAGATTGGAGTGGAATTGCATTTTGTCAAAACGTCTTCCCTTTTCAGAGGGAAACTGTTAAGAATGCCTTTTACAAGGTTTTTGGTCTTTTCCAGTCTTTCATACTTGAGTGTACACTTGTTTGGGTTTGGGGTGGGGAGGATTCATAGTCATATGCAATGCTCGGCTCGTGGAGTCTTTGAGTTTACTCGGGTTGCGATTTATGCACGTGAAGACCACAACCCGTGTTAGCTATCCAACATAGACTCACCTTGGATGGGCCCATTCATAAGATCTCACACACTGCAAGTGTTTTTTGTCCATATGATATTTGACCAACAACAAATCCACACATCTGAAAGAATTCTTGGGCACCATCCATCACAAGTGGGGTCCTTAACAACTGCGATAAAGTTTTCTATTTTTTAATCAGTGGATCTGCACACTTGGCAAGCATTTATTGGATCCATGCTTGGTAGAGTAACCTATCTTGGACAATGCTGATTCTTTCAATTGATGATACTAGTTAAGATTAGTTGGTTAAACTAGAAATCTCACTTTTTTGGTAAATTGTTAAACTAGTAGTGTTAATGGTATTTAAGTATGTGAAAGTGATATCGCTATTAAAATTATTTTTTTTCTGAGTTGATCTGTAATGCTTCTTGATTTTCACTTACACTTGTTTCTGAGAAAGCTTATTAGTTGTTTGGTTTTATTTAATCACCTTCTTCTTGCCAAATTAAGCTTTGTTCATATTCCTTTTGTTTCTTTTTTTTTTTTTTTTTGACCTTTTTGGGTTCATGATCAGAAATCATTCTCTTCTTCACTATAAATGCAGTTCGGAGGAGGGTACTTTGTGTGGACAAGGTTAGGTTAGCTGCTACTCTAATTCGTTTTCTTAGAATTTGAGGAATAAAACAGTTTTGGGGTCTCTATAGATTGCCTTACAGAATAGGAAAAGTCAAGTTACAAGGAAAAATCTGCAAAACTATAGACATCTGTCTCTCCACTTAATTTTTCTTACCTAGTGAAAGACAAACCTTAAAAATAATCACAATTTCTTGACCCAACGCCTTGAACAGATTAATATTCTCAATCAATATCAGCAAGAAAAATCCCTCAAACTAATGCCTACTTCGGCTCTGGTAAATTCCATTGCATCTCCTATTTGCCCTAATCTTCTCAATTTATTGGCAACATGACTCTTACCCACAGCCTTATAATTGTGATAAGACGAATCTTCTCAATGTGCTATGGTTATTGTCCACTTGTCACTTTTATTTTTAAATTCAAATCACTTATTCAATTTTTAAATTTAAAATTTGCTTTTATAATAATATTATCCTAGTAAAAATAAAAATTTTGAGATTATCCTGATAATGCCTTTTGCTTATAATATTCCAATAACTCTATTTGCAATGCTCATTTGAACCCAGTGTTTTTTTTTTTTTTTTTTTTTTTTTTTAAGAATGAGGATATATTGATCTGTCAAGACTTCAACTACAAATATTTGAAGATGGTTTAGAAATTCTTATCTATATGAAGTAGAGTTAATTCCATTAGATCTACTTGAAGTAAAGTTGTTTCAATTAGACATTTTTAGACAAACTTGTAATATTGTAAAATAATACAAGCAAACTTGTCATAAAATAAAAATAGCAAGAGCAAATTTGTCAAAAAATAATAAAGTTGTCTCGTTGCTTTACACATTGATGTGTACTGGATTTTATTTTCTTCCGTTATTATTATTATTATTATTATTATTATTATTATTAAAAAAATGATCTAAAACATTCAAACATCTAATTTGATCAGTTTTAAGTCAAATAACTTTATTTTTATACATGTGAATGGTATCTTGATGGAATTTCTCCTCTGCGTTTTGGCCATCATCATATTTTTCCCATTGGTAACATGATTTGCGCGCATAACCTCAAGGTTGCGATATATATTGAGCACCTTCCATGGTGCCACGGCTAGTCTTTTGGCCATCATCATATTGGTGATTGAAACTTGGAGAATTCAAAGAACTATACCGTTAACTTTTTCTAATTAAAGGAATGCTTTACTGCATGGGTACTCTAAATTCAACCAATCAACCTAGAAATCAGTCAACCATTATCATATCTTATCAAGATTTCAAGCCAAAATGTATTAAAAAAAAAAAAAAAACATCTTGGTTTCTTCTCTAACTTTGTTTTCAATTTTTCTAGAATCAATTTGCAATAAACCCAACCAAACATTTGAAAACTCTAGGATTTACTCTTCTTGGAAAAGGTGTCATACATTATAAAGTGAACTGATGATGAGTCTATTGGCTCTAGTCTTGTGCTCTCCATCTGGGTGTCGTCCTTATATCTTACTTTGCACATATTTTCTGTGGCAGGTTCTTGAATGGCATCATTTACTCCATTATAATATCCTAATGATAAAGCATATCATACATTCATCCTTCTTCATGGTCAAAGTCTCTGGGCTATACCTTCCCCAAGTCAATACATATATTAAGTAAACCAGTCTTGTCTTCAAAGGGTTCCAACTAATGAAGCCCTTTTAAACTTCTGGCCTTTCTGTTTTTTCCCTTCATAAATTCTGAGAAATGGGTTAAGATTCTTCTTTAAATTATTTTAAAATTTAAAATTAGGGTTAGATTAAAAAAATACAAAAACTAGAAGTTTCAAAAGAAAAAAAAAAAGGATAACGTAAGTAGTTTTACAGATCTAAATATATTAAAACATCAAACAAAACCAAGTTTATCTTAACTAGCCAATCATTTGTTACAAATAGAAATCTCCCGATCAATCCAAGAATTGAAGAGCCTGACTTAATTAAAGAGTATAATAATAAAAAAAAAAGATAATCAAAGAAAAAACTTCAAATGGCATACAATCATATTATTTGCATCACAATTTTACTTTAAAACCCCCCTCATTTAACGTGCAGAATGGTCTCCTGCGCACGTTTTGCATGGAAACCGTGCATGGGATAGTTGCATGGTCTCCTTATAGGTGCGTCCTACTTGTTGGACGCCCCTAGTGCATGGTTCGCATGAGAACCCTGCACAGGATAATTGCATAATCTCCTGGTAGGTGCGTCCCACCTGTTGGACGCCTCTAATTTGTGATTCCCATGCGAACCATGAGCATAGGATATTTTCCCATTAGTATATAATTTTTTGACCATTTATAGATCTCGTAGAGTATTAAAGTTGTGTGTTTGATTGAGCTTCTTAAAAATCAAGCATACGTTTTTTAAAAGTAGTTTTCTTAAGAGACTTTTTTAAAATAGTAATTTGGTAGTAAAGGTTGTTTGATTAGCTCAAATTGTATATGCTTATTAATGGCAAAGCATCCTAGGTGGTAGCATTGTCAAAAAAAGGAAACTTTATAATAACCAATAATATGTTAAAACTGTTATAATAAAAATAATTCCACATTAAGACCCTTACAGGAAAATAAAATGGCATCATATAATACCCTATATGCGCTACACAGCAATGTTATATGACATTATCAATGTCATTATCTCATAGAATAATGAGGTATGAGCAAGGACATGCATCACTTGGTTTTGTATGTTCAAGCATATACATTACTTAGTGGGGGCCATATACAAAACCCAATCACTCAAAATTATGAATTCTTATACTTAGTTCTTGGAGAAATTTCACTCCAATCAAAATTTTGCTCGCCATTTGATTTATCACATGAAGAACACTATCATTTTACTCCCTTGAATTTGTATAATTTAACCACTTTTTAACAATTGACCAATTTTGATGATAGACTAACTTAGATTGAAATGAAAGATGACTACATACTAAATATACAAGATGATCTTGATCATAAATAGTTTGGATTTCATACATGTGCCCCACAAGTGGATAAACTCATCAGAGTATCTAAATCTTAAAAATGCATTAAAGCATAGTGATATCCTTCAAAAACTATTGTGTTTTTTTTTTTTTATGTGAGTTTTGTCACTGTATTGTCTGATGGACATCGCAGGGTAATGTGTACTAACTGAGTGAGGAGGAAATGTAAGATCTAATATGGTTTGCAATATAAATCAAACCTATAGATCTAGATTTATGCATTAAACAATATATAATCTCAAATAATAAAAGCGTACCTTGCACCATGATCCTGATGAGCAGAACTCTTTTCTCAAATAGGGCTTTCTCCTATCTCCCTTATCACCCACTCCAATATGTGTGAAGTTGATGGTTACTTTTCAAATCTCATGTAGGTTAAGAGAGAAGACCGGAAAACCATATATATAGATAAGCCCTAGAGAGATTTCTTACCATCAAAGAAATCTAATAAAAGTAAGTTTCCTTAATTCCCTCAAATTAGCCAACAAGAGTCTTATTTGATTTGGACTTACTAAAATTGAATCCAAGATAAACTTAGTAAAACCAAAAAATCAAAAGGGGAAAGTAACTTAAATTAGTGGACTCAAACCGTGGGTCCCAACAATGTTGCACATGTGGTCATGAGGACCACTCATGTCTAACAATCTCCCACTTGGTCTGAATGATCACACATATGTTATCTCCCACTTGGTCATGATAACCACCAATATTCAATCCGCCTTTTATTTTTATTTTTATTTTGAAAAACTATGTTTTATAAAATGACTCAACTTGGATTCAACAGATTTTAAAATCCCGACGAGTGGCCACTCAATTGTAAAAACAACCCAATCATTCTTGTTTATGCTAATTCTTATATACTGTAATTAAATGAAACTAATAATGCGAGTCATGGCGGTCAAACATCAATTTTGCGACATAATTCCTTCCATGTACCACAACATTAGTGATTTCATTTAGTCAAATCCGAAATCGAGGAAAATAATAGGAGTGGACTAAAATTCCTATTTATTGGTCCAACTGAAATTTATCTTGCTTTTCAATAATGAATTAATTGTGCACACAAAAATGAAGCAAGAGAACATAATCATTATTTATGAAAACTGATCAACAATAAATGTCTAAATAAATAGCATAAATCCTTTCAACCACATACATTAAGGTAACACAATGAGACCCATTGCTTTAACATGATCATTATAGGCCTCTGTCGGTAATGCTTTGGTCATAGGATCTGCAATCATGAGCTTTGTACTGATTTGCTCTATAGACACTAAACCATTCCGAACCTTCTCTTTAACGGCAAGATATTTTATCTGAAAGTGTTTTGCTGCGCTAGAACCCTTGTCGTTGTTAGAGAAGCGAACAGATGAGGTGTTATCACAATAAATTTTCAGCGACTTAGAAATAGAATCCATGATCTGCAGCCCTGAAATAAAATTTCGTAGCCATATAGCTTGATTAGTGGCCTCAAAGCATGCCACAAATTCTGCTTGAAATGTGGAAGAAGCAGTTGTAGTCTGTTTAACACTTTTCCACGAAACAGCCCCACCAACTGGGTGATAAGGGAAATAGAGAGAAAACAGATGCAAGATATTCCATATGCTTCCGTTATAGGAAGTCTTTTATATGCTCAGACTTGTACCCGTCCAGACATCAGTTTTGCAGTTAGCATGTTAGGAAGGTATCAGTCTAACCCTGGCATGGTACATTGGAAAGCAGCAAAGAAGGTCATGCGATATTTACAAGGGACTAAAGAATATATGCTCACTTATAGAAAATTTGATCACTTGGAAATGATTGGATATTCAGACTCAGATTTTGCTGGGTGTCTCGACACAAGGAGAAAAATATATCCTGATGTAGACCTCCTTGTGTCGAGACACCCAGCAAAATCTGAGTCTGAATATCCAATCACTTCCAAGTGATCAAATTTTCTATAAGTGAGCATATATTCTTTAGTCCCTTGTAAATATCGCATGACCTTCTTTGCTGCTTTCCAATGTACCATGCCAGGGTTAGACTGATACCTTCCTAACATGCTAACTGCAAAACTGATGTCTGGACGGGTACAAGTCTGAGCATATAAAAGACTTCCTACAACGGAAGCATATGGAATATCTTGCATCTGTTTTCTCTCTATTTCATTTCTTGGACATTGATCTTTGGAGAATATATCACCTCTTGATATAGGTGCTTTTCCTCCTGAACAATTATTTACATCCTATAGTTGTAGACCCTTGAGTTGTAGACCCTTGAGGCAATTCGACGAGATCCCAAACTTTATTTAATGACATGGATTTTAACTCTTCTTGCATGGCATCAATCCATTTATTCGAATCATCTCCTTTAATGGCTTGTGAAAATGATACCGGATCTTCTTTAACACCTATATCAAAATCAAATTCTTGAAGATAAACAATATAGTCATCCGATATAGCAGACCTTTTAGATCTTAGAGATCTTCTTAAAGCTTCTGGTTCTGCTAAATTTTGATTCGGATGAATAATATCTTTAATTATATCATTATGAATGACATTATCATCTAGTGGTGTATCTGGTATGATAGGTTGTATTTCCATCGTATCGTTTTGAACGAAGTCATTTGGAATATCAACTCTAATCGTTTCAATCGGTACTTGAATAGGTATCTGATGTTCTTCAAATACCACATTTCGTGGTGCATTGCTCCCACTAATGTCATCATTTTCTATGAATCTGGCATTTCCGGTTTCAACAATTCTAGTGGTATGAGTAGAACAATAAAATCTAAAACCTTTGGACCTTTCAGGATATCCAATAAAATACCCACTGATAGTCCTAGGGTCCAATTTTCTCTCTTGTGGGTTATAAATTCTAGCTTCTACTGGACAACCCCAAACATGCAGGTGTCCTAAACTTGGCTTCTTACCTGTCCATAACTCGTAAGGAGTTTTAGGAACAGCCTTAGTGGGTACACGGTTTAGGATATATGCAGCTGTTTTGAGAGCTTCTCCCCACATAGAGTCAGGTAATTTAGAATTACTTAACATACTCCGTACCATTTCCATAAGCGTTTTATTACGTCTTTCAGCCACACCATTTTGATGTGGGGAGCTAGGCAATGTATATTCAGCACGAATACCATGGCTTTCTAGGAATTTCACAAATGGGCCAGGATTTTGACCCGATTCATCATACCTCCTATAATACTCTCCACCCCTATCAGATCTCACAACCTTTATTTTTCTGTCTAACTGTTTTTCAACTTCAGCCTTGTAAATTTCAAAGGCTTTTAAAGATTCTGATTTCTCATATAACAGGTAGACATATCCATATCTAGTGAAATCATCAATAAAGGTGATAAAGTATTTTTGACCACTATAACATGGTGTAGGAAAATAACCACAAATATCTGTGTGGATTAATTCAAGTGGTTCTAAACGTCTTGTGGCCTTATGTTTATTGGTGTTTTTGGTTTACTTGCCTTTTATCCAGTCTATACAAACACCAAAATCAGTAAAATCTAGGGCTCTTAACACCCCATCATTTACTAATCTCTTTAATCTCTCTTGAGAGATGTGTCCTAGCCTTTTATGCCACAAAATTGAGGAGTTTTCATTCAAGATTCCTCTCTTAATACCAACATTCATGACATTATTCCCATACAAGAGAAGTAAGGAACTAGCAAAATATGGATCCAGATTCAATTTATAAATACCATCACATAAGATACCACCACCAATTAAAACTTGATTCTTATAAATACTTAAGGTACTATGTCCAAAAGAGAAGGTATAACCTTCTAAATCAAGTCTAGATAAAGAAATTAAATTTCTACTAATCGTAGGAACATAAAAAGTGGTATTAAGGTCCAACTGGAATCCAGAATCAAGAATCAATCTGCAAGTCCCCACCGCTTTCACGTCAGCCTCCAGCCGGTTTCCCATAAAAATGTTTCTTTGATCATTGTTTGAACTCCGGCTTAAGTGAAAGCCCTGCATGGAATTTGCCACATGAACAGTAGTACCAGAATCAATCCACCAAGTATTTGAAGGAACATCTAAAAGATTTGTTTCATAACAAACAAAAGAATTATTTATACCTCGAGATTCAAACCATTTCTGTCTCTTCAAGCAGTCTTTTCTCAGATGTCCCTTTTTGCGGCAGAAGAAGCACCTTGGTTCACTACCTGTCTTCCCAACTTGGTCAGTCGAAACAGGTTTCTTGCCTTTCTTTTTCTGACCTTTCTTTCCCTTGGGATATGTTTTCTTATTCGAAAGGGTGTTGGAGATGAAATTTACTTTATGTAACTGCCCTTCCTGCCTAAGTCTGCCTTCTTCTTGGACACACATTGACACCAACTCATTCGTAGTCCATTTCTCCTTGTGAGTATTATATGAAATTTTGAAGGGTCCAAATTGAGGGGGCAAGGAGTTCAAAATAAATTGGACTATGTAATTTTCAGAAATTGTCATTTCTAGAGAATTGAGTTGGGCCGCTATATCCCTCATTTCCATGATATGTTCCCTGATATCGCTAGATCCATCATATTTCATTGAAGATAATTTGGCAATCAAAGTAGCTGCTAGAGCCTTATCAGATGCTTGAAATTGCTGCTTCACAGATTCAAGATAGGTCTTTGCATTTTCATTATCCGGGATAGAACCACGGATATTTTTAGCTATAGATCTTTTTATCATCATGAGACTTAGACAGTTGGCCTTGGTCCATTTTTCATAATATGCTCTTGCAGCTTGAGAGCTATTTTCAGTAAAATCAGCAGGTTTGGGTTCCATAATTGCAGTGTCCAAGTTTAAGTAGCCCAAGGTTAATAAAAGTTCATCTTTCCAATCAGTGAAATTTGATCCATTTAACATTGGAATGCTCGAGAGATGTCCATTCAAGGCAGCGGGAGTCAATGCTGGAATAAAAAGGGAAAAAAATGCTCAATTACTATAATGCTTTGAGTTCACGCTAAAACATTAATCCAAAATGATTCGGTGCATAAAAGAAGCATATCTGGTGAGTGATCTAGTTCATCATTATAGCCCCTCCTTTGGGTCGAGACTACAACATGTAATAGGATCGCTCAAGTAGGAATCCTATCCATTCATAGAGCTAATTAGATAGTATGAACGCAATTCGCTAGGCTTTATGCCTTTGGGTATAAGAACCAAAACCAATTGGGTACATATATCAAATTACCCTAGTCCGATCTTATAATTATTTGAGTAGCGATCGAACCTTTGGGCCGATCCTCACTCTCATAATTTAGGATCGCAAGTCTAATGCTATTATCCTTACACAAGAAATAGTGTTAAGGGTCTTAAATTTCAGTTGATATCTATAAGTTCTTCATAATTGGGCCACTTTGGTGACTACCAAACTATTTAAAACTATGGATGTCAATTGAATTAATAGCATTTATAATAAGACACAAAGGGGTCTAATTGAGATTGGTTATAATGTCACTAGTGGTGCCTAAAAACAAAAATAGGTTATGCTTAATTTATAGCATGTTGTAGTTATCAAACATCCACCAAAATAATATATATTTACATTGTTATGAAACAAATCTTTTAGATGTTCCTTCAAATAAAATGGTGGACCCTAAGCATATGACCCAAAATAGGCAAATTCAATAAAAGTGACATAATAAGACCAATCTTAGCAATAAATAATTAAACCCACAAAAAAAAAAAATGGAATAATAAATGCATAGTAGCAAATAAATATAATAATCATATTATTAATAAGTCAAAAGGTCTAAAAAGTTTCATTAAAAAAAAGGTAAGGGTCCTTATCCAAATTTCTAGAAACTTGAAAGTAAGGTCTACAGTCAAAAAGCACTTATGGGTAGTGGCTACACTTTACACTAGTCCCACAGACCACCGAAAAACCCTTATCTCTTCATCCTGGTCTTGCCATCTACCCACAGCAGACGTTATGTAACAGAACGTCTGCAATGGAGACCTCGCCTGGGCGGAAAAAAAAAAATGTAACAACATGGGCTCCATTGATCATACCCAGATCAGGCCCTACCAAGTCTGGCTCGTTGAACATACCAGATGATGAGATCGGATCATCCATGTGGGACCTACTTCCTACGGAAATTGATTTCAACAGCAGAAAAAAAGATGGCCTCTGTTCCTCATATGGGGAAAAAATTTGTGATCCGCCTGTGATATCTTATGCTTATAATACAGGAAGGAGCCATCTTTGTATGCATCACCATGATTAAATCACTTGAGACATGGCAAGAGAAGAAAATCCAATTAATGCCAATACAGAGCCATGTGATCTCGATTTATCATCAAGTGATTTGATCATCGATTTATCTCCAAGTGATTTGATCATCTTAGCAATACAACATGTAATCTGTTGTGGAGATTCTATTTATCTATATAAAGAATGCAGTGAATGGATTAGATATATAAGTCGGGAAGGCTTGAAGAAAGAGTCCTCCACCGATGTGAAGAGTCAATATGGTTCTGTACCTAACAGCCCTCTTCTCGTCACTTAGCTTAAATGTGAAGAAGCTAAGCAAAACATGTACAAATACAATAACAGTGCATCGGATGCACGGAATGTAAATATAACTCAAAACATGCAATGCCTTGGCGTCTTAGATAAGATGCAAAAACCGTACGACAACAAAGAGATTTGCATAGATCAAAGAATGTTGAATGCATAAATCATAATCCAATGGCTCTGATACCAATTGTAAGATCTAATATGGTTTGCAATATAAATCAAACCTATAGATCTAGATTTATGCATTAAACAATATATAATCTCAAATAATAAAAGCGTACCTTGCACCATGATCCTGATGAGCAGAAACTCTTTTCTCAAATAGGGTTTTCTCCTATCTCCCTTATCACCCACTCCAATATGCGTGTACCATCAAAGAAATCTAATAAAAGTAAGTTTCCTTAATTCCCTCAAATTAGCCAACAAGAGTCTTATTTGATTTGGACTTATTAAAATTGAATCCAAGATAAACTTAGTAAAACCAAAAAACCAAAAGGGGAAAGTAACTTAAATTAGTGGGCTCAAACCGTGAGTCCCAACAATGTTGCACATGTGGTCATGAGGACCACTCATGTCTAACAGGAAACACATCACATCTACACAAGACAAAGTCTTCAGTTCCTTCTACCTAGTAAAAGATCCATGCAATGACTATCTTCTTAGTTAAATCTCTAAAAATCCTAGTTGAGGTAAGTGCCAGTTATTCAAAATCGAATGACTTTGTCTTCTTACATGGAAGGCTCAGAAAGAAATCTAAGTAAAAGGAAAGGACTAGCTAAACAGTTCAAATAAATAAATTAAGAATCCTATGCAAATGACGATTTCCATATAGGCCGGGTCTCTGTACCTATCACCTATGGTCAATGTAATCTCTTCAAACACCCATGATCATTGATCAATATACCTATATGGTCAATGTAAGCTCTGCATACACCTATGATCAATCTAAGTAAAAAGGAAGATGGGGATTTTATTTTTTTTATCAAACTGATATCCCACAAATCCATCAAACAGACTTTTTATGGGAGGTCATCTATCTAGGTGGGCCAGACAAGTGGTGGAAGTTTGTGAAGAAAAAGTAAGCGGCGATTTGTAGAGAGACAGGCATCACATGGGCCGGGATATGGTGGGAATGGGATGTGAGAGGAGGCAGCAGCTGTAACGAGGCTGGGGGCCACGGTCACTCTCACGCCACCCCACCCCCACTCCACTCTCCTCTGCCCTCTGTCCCTTTTCTCTCTAAAAATAATGCATAGTGCTTTGTGTCCTTGGGCTTTCCTCAAAAAAATTAATGAAGGTGATGGGCCTTATGGCTCCACCTAACCCAAACAAAAGCTGATTGGGTATATGCATACACACAGGCAGAGAGAGAGAGAGAGAGAGAGAGACCGTTGACTTGACATAGAACTTGTCATGTCAGACTGCCATTTGTTCTCCAGAAACACGTCTTTTATCGGATTTCAATCATCGAAACCAATATCTGGCTGTCTGTAGCTACAAAATTAGTTTGTCTACTTCATACATGGACTCCTTTCAATTCAATGGTCCAGATTCGATATACAACTGCAGTCCCTCCCTGGTGAATGAGGTCTGTATTTAGAAACAACATTGAAAGTGGACATCTTTAATACAATAACATCTCATTACATTGAAGTTTGAGAACGGCCTCCTCCCTCAGTCGCAAGAGGCGTTTGGTTCTCACCCGTCTGCCTCTTGATATAAGTGGACAAACTTACTTCATTCAAAATCACATTTTTAGACCTCTAAATATTAGGGCAAAAACAATGAAAGTGTTTGTTTGCATGGAATTGAATACTTTGAAGTGCCTGGTAAGATGGTTTCACTTATTGAAGGATATAAGGTGGAGTAGATGAAACATTTACTTTCCTAAAATTTGAATTACTGAGGTAATGATTGAGTATTCAATTATGTGATAGCCATTTACAAGTCTTCACCTTTGTTCTCCACTCTTCAACATACATCCCTTAGAATGGCTAAATGGAATACATTTCTTAGAATTACCGGAACAACCGGGCCCTTACATAACGACAGACCCTCTTGTCCCCTTTTTAATGTGATCAAAGTGTTGGGGGTTTTCCAGGTTTTTTTTTTTTTTTCACAAAAGCCCCATGTATGATCAGATAACCTTAAAAGGGCTGATACATTATTAATTTCCACTGAAACCTCACTTGACTAGCGGTGATCAATAAGTCTTATTAGAAATGAAATTCTGGCTGTTTTGATTATTTTATCCTTAACAACAATCTGAGTTATCTTCTTTCGTCCCGTAATAGAAAGACCTTTGGAGTTCGGATCCTCCTCACTCCCCTATTTCTGGCATCCATCCAGGTGTATGTCAGGACAGTTTAGGTGTGAGGTCCACAGATTTGTATCCAGACCATTCACAACAGTGAGCCACGTGATCATTATTTACAGGCCACTGATTTCAAACTCGACAAAGTCACTCGACATTTTCGATTGCCAGGAGCCCCAGACTTGGAACTATTCTTAATATCACATCAATGGTCTGTATCACCAAAGCATAGGTCCCACATGGAAACACATACTTCTGTTACTCGTTTGTATGATATGCAGCATATGAACTTATGAAGTGGAGCATCAAGCAAGAATCCATCAATCAAAATGAGAGGACCTACAGATCTAGCCCCGGCTGTAAATTCAGCGGGTCAGGGCCAAGAGCGTGTGAGAGTGCATGAAGCAAAGCAAGGGAAAAAATTCTAGGACTCGCGAATTTGAGTGGCCTAAGCATAACTCTCTCTCTCTCTCTCATGGTTGTTTGCTCAGCAGCCAAAGTGGAACTCATGGTCTTGGGGGAGTCGGGCACGGGCTCAAACCCTGGACACCCTCCATACGCAGAGAGACAGATGTTGGAACACTCTTCACTGTGGAGCAGACAAGCATTGGTTCCCGCATCGGCAGTTGATGGAGTAAATTAACAAACCTCATCTACTGGTGATTTTTAAGTATCAGCAGTTTATGATCACGGTTAAGGGTCTACTGGAAGGATGTTGTGTGTGCGCGCGCGTGCTTTTCTCTGCTTTGGTCCAACAATGATACTTGACCCCCGTGGGCATATGGGTGGAACGGAGATGCCAAGACCACTCAACCATGACTGCCTAACACACACATCTTGTTTTACTTGTATTCATTGGAACAGAAAAGGTGGATAATATGTACTGCCAATGCATTTCTTTCATATTTTGAGCAATATTATCGATTATCCTTTTATTTTTTTACGATATAGGTCAGTAATTCAAAGCGAAAATAGAAAACTATATCAGGCAAATATGACCAATGGCCAGACAGGTAGATAAAATTTAAAAAAAAAAAAAAAAAAAAAAGGGAACACGCAAATGGAGGTAATCTCCAGAATAGAATCTTTCAAATCCAATGAAATAACAGCCATCATTTATGTCTATGTTACATTTGACAAGATGAATGACTCATGTACCTTTGAGAGCAGAATGAGTAAGGAATCTGAGACCTAGACTGACCTGAGAGATACAAACTACCAATTCAAAGTAGATATATTTCAAAACTGAAATCTACAACCAGCCAGGGGTGTTTAGCATAAAAATAATGACCAAGGTGGGGAGAGTTAAATGGGATGAATACAGTTACATGGTTAACTACATATGTGGAAAATAACAAAAAAGATGAGCTCCCAGGGAAGGCATTCCCTACATGAAAAGAAAGCGATGACATGGCTTCAATATATTCTAGCAATGAAGTTTTGCAAAAAAGAAGAATGAATCCCGCAAGTCTCTGACAATCCTGCAAGACAGGTACATATACAAACCAAAATCAAATAAAAACTATCCTAGCAATTGTCCTAAAATATAAATGCAAAATGATCAAGTATATCTGAACAAACAATAAAATGCAGTATCCCAGAGAAATTTACAATGTGGAGCCACTTTCCCTGAGTGGAGGCACATCCTCCCACCTTCGACCGGAGGCGTCCAAATATCACTTTGATCAAAGTGATTCACCAATGGATTGAAGTGGTAAGGATACATCTACATGCCTAGATAGCAAGTTAAATCACGTCAACTTAGCTGTTTCACTCCAATAGAGAATATAACCTTGATGAGAGTGATACTTGCCCATCACCACAAAACGTTGTGGTGAGCATTTGATACAATAATTTTCCATGATAAAGTTTTTACAGATGATGGGAGATATGTGGTGACACTGCACTTCAGGGTGTATCCTGACACCTGATCCAAACTCCATCCTAAGTGGCCCACTTGGATGCATCCTATATTGGAGTAGGGAACTAACGAAAAAGATCTTCATGTGAATAGGTGACCCAATAAAAAACCCATCAGATTATCACAACCCTTGATTTAAGGGCTAAAGTATGGTGATTTCCAACCATCAGATGAGTTGCATTTTTAATAATTCAAGGCGACTTATAGCATCAGCAGTGTCAATTTGGGGAGGTTGCCAACTCAGATGGTTGTGAACTGAGAAAAGGGGTTGGATTTGTCCTCGAAACAAACCACATACCAGAGCTCTTTTAACCAACCTCCCTGGTTTGTCAAAGAAACTATAAACTAGGAGGTGTGGATTTGTAAGAAGTGAAGGAATTAGGATCGAGAGCATAAGAGGATATCTACGAGTGGACCTGATAGAGGAGAGAATTTGACAATCCTATTTCAGATGGGTTGGACGTGTACACATAAGATGAAAAAGCACATAATCGAAGTATTGAAGTAAGTGCAAGGAGCCAAGGGAAGGGGAATACCATTAAACTCCCTAAATCAAGTACTGAGAAAAGATTTGATAAATTGTGGAGTAAACTGAGGGCATGGCTTTATATAGGGGAGAGTGCAAAGTACAATTTTCCATGCAACCTCACATACATAATGCTTTGACAATGATGGTGATGGTAATAATGATGATAGCGTGAGCACAGTAGCACACCCATGCATGCGCATGTGTCCACAAATTGACATTTATCCAACTAATATCCATCACTCACTTGAATCATAGATGAACCACATAATTCAGACACTTACACTTCAAGGCCTCAAATCCCTGGTTGTGATGTATAGGGCAGATATTTTAGCCAACTCTAATCCAAAATGAGACATTTTCGATATATATATATATATATATATATATATAGAGAGAGAGAGAGAGAGAGTCCATACATGCATGGAATAGCATTAGCGAAACTCATCATGATATTGATAATCATCTTCATCAGTGAAAATAGCAGTATAAAATACATATGGATTTTCAATCATTTCTTCCAAGGAAAGGCGCCCATCCTTGTTTGTATCAGCCTGCAAAATTAGAATGATCATTTGATGAAATTAAGTCTCAACAAAACCAGAAATATCAAATCATTAATCATTACAAATTCAGTGTTAAAGTCAATAGTGGATATTGAAGCAAGGATATTTGCAAGAGAAACAATTTTAGGATCTACAAGATAGTAGTATGTGAACAACTTGATCCTTAGTTTCTCATTGGTAATCACTGATCCAAAGCAACTAGCTTGCTCATTTGGTTCATGGGTTTCTTTAAAATATATATATAATTTGTTTAATATTTTTCCAAAACAAAACTCCAAAATGAAACACAAAATGTCAAACCGGCCAAAATGTTTCAATCCAAAGTCAAATCGGAACAATGTTCAAAAGGAAATAAACAACTATACCCTCTATTAGTTTTTTTCTAAATTAGGACATGGTAATTACAAGTTACAACCCATTATCCCTACCACATACAAGAGAACTTTCGTATCTATCCATATACAAAGTAATCAGGTCAATTAGACATTTCCAACCATCCAATCTAAGCCCATGAAATGAATGGTCTAGATAATGGACAAATTTCTAGTTTGACCGTCCATTTCATGACCTTAGATCAGATAGCTAAAAATATATGATGGACGTGATTTTTCACTGATAACTACATCCAAAGCCATCTTGTATTTGGTAGGGTCACCTGGGCTCCACAAATGCCACACATTCTATTAAAAAATAATATGTAGAGAACGTGGGAAAGCGGAAGCAATAGGGGAATGCATAAGGAAATTGATATCAATTTGCCTAAAAATGAATGCCATACGCTCATCCTAATAAATCCATCAGTAAGGTGCCCACATCAATAGTCCTAACTGCTGAAAATCACTTGTATTAACTTTGCACACACTATCAGATTGATCAAACATAAAACATGTGATTAAAATGAGAAAAACAAACTAAGTCTAATCACATGTTAATGTGATCAATCAGATGGTGGGCGCAACTCCAATTGTAGGGAAAATTTCCACAAAGCCAATACAAGAAGTAATAGTTATTTTGAGCAATTTTGATTAATGTGGACCCCACTAATGGACATGTAGGAAGCGCCCAAAGATATCTCTAAGGGCCTGTTTGTTTACATGTGTGAAGGAATAAAGGGGAGATGGATATCAAATCATGGAAAAAGTAAAAGGGCTATTGAAGTAAAAGTAAGGTGTGTTAAAATCCTTGCTTGGATAGTATGAGGTAAAGTATATGTGAGGGGAAGTGTAGATTAAAAGCACTTTTTGTCATAAAATTTACTACACCACAATTTATCACACTTTTTTGTGGTAAAAAAAAGAAAGGCATGTAGAGAAGTAAAAGATTAGTGGTGTCACGTCATAAGTTTCCCTTCTCCACTCCACCTTTTTATGCAAAGATGGTGAAGTAAAAAAACATCACATCACATGCCTACTTTTACTCCACCTTTTACTACTCATTAGGCCTAATTGTTTAGCAGAAGTAGTGAAGATGGAGTAAAAGTAGGCACATGATGTGACGTTTTTTACTTAAGCCTGTTTGGACAAAAATAAGTGGAGTTAAGAAATAAAATTATCATGTCACCTTTTTTACTTCAACCTGTTAGGATGAAAAACGTGGAGTGGAGAAGTTATGATGTGACAACACTTGCCCTTTTATTCATCCCTTGGCCACAACAATAAGGTGTGATAAACTGTAGTGTAGTAAACTTAATGAAAAAATGTATTTTTTTACTTTTAACATACTTTATTTTAACTTTTTTCATGATTTGACATCCATTTTATCTTTACTTCTCCACACATGTAAACAAGTTCTAAACAAAGAGTCCTAGGCGTGTTTGGCAATTAACTAGTAAAGTTAAAGTGAAGTAAAGCCTCCATTATCTAGAAAAAGAAAAGAAAGGGGTCATATCAAAAGTACACACATTCAAAATTCCCTCCTTTTTCAAAAAAAAAAAAAAGGTCAAAAAACAACCTCCTTTCTCTACTAAATGACAATAATATCCTCTTTTTACACAAAAAGTCAAAAAGATTCCCTATCAAACAACTAAAAACAAAAGACCATCATAACCCCCTATATTTTATTCTCTCTTGATTTGATGTTTCACCTCACTTTACTTCAAATCGCCATACATCCAAACATGCCCCCTATAGGAAATATTGAAGTGTATGATGCGCCCCATTTATTGGGGCTCAAGCCTCAAATAGAAGCATTCTATGAGACGAAGGCAGATGGAAAGTGTATGTTGTGGATTAGGAATTTGCCCAACATCACTTTAAGCAAATGAGTCTAGCCATTGATTTTTAAGGCCTCAAAAAAAATATTTACTAGAATATTATTAAATGTTAAAGCCTTAAAAATATTTTATAATATTAATAATATGTACTAGAATATTATTAATGTTTTTAAGGCCTTAACATTTAATAATATTCTGGTACAGTTTTTTTTTTTTTTGGTAAATAATATTCTAGTACAGTTGCTAAACTAATTTAACTCAATTATTGATAATGGTTTGACCGTTGTCAAATTAGGGTGATTCATAAATGCCAATTTACGAGGGGGTTAGTGTGTTTGAAGAATAAGGATGCACCCCATTTAGTGGGAACTGAACATTTAATAATATTCTACTACAGTTGCTAAACTAATTTAACCCAATTAATGATAACGGTTTGACCGTTATCAAATTGGGGTGATTCATGAATGCCAATTTACGAGGGGGTTAGTGTGTTTGAAGAATATGGATGCACCCAATTTAGTGGGGCTTAAACAAATGATTTCCAAAGGATGAAGGCAAATGGAATGGTATAATGTGGATTAAGGATTTGCCAAATATTACTTTTAGCAAATGATTCTAACCATTGATCTAAGGCCTTAAAATTTAATAATCTTTTAGTACAGTTGCTGCTCTAATTTAACCCAATTACTGATAACGGTTTGATCATCGTCAAATTGGGGTGATTGCCAATTTACAGGGGGGTTTGCATTTGAAAGTTTGGATTAAGCATAGGTGGTCCCCAATGTATAGTTGAGACTTTAGAGACCATTAAGCTTCAATTCCCTTAAAATCATGAGATAGGATAATCTGATGGGACTGATTATTAAACCACTCCTAATCCATCATGAAACATTTCCATTACCTTATCCCCCAAATGTCATTCTTCTGAGCGGCCCCCACAAAAAGGGTTTATATCAACATAAGTTGATACATCATGGACTATCAGTCTGTACAAGGCGCATATGCATGGACTAAGGTCCAATGATTCAGATTGTTGAAATGATTGGCTCCACTTTAATGGTCCATGCCAATATATACTAAAACTTACTTAACAAATTTAAAAGGTAAGGATCAAATAGTGACATAGGTCCATAGGATTTGTACAACTTTAGGAGACCGATAAATTATTTTTTAATGTGTTGTAACTCTTAATGATATATACATGGGGAACCAGTCCTGTAAGGACGGTCCTTACAAGCTTACAGTGCGGACCACCTAATGGGGCCCACAGTGAGACCCCATTGGTCATGGGACAAAGGGATCAAAAGATCCAAGTGGGGCCAACCTACATGTCATATTTGAAGTCAATCTAATACCTCTAACCTCTTCATTTGTGGTCTGCAACTTTAATAGCTTTATATCAAATAAGAAAAATCGACCCTCAATCCAACGGTCTAATTCATCTGAATCCATGCAAATTCATAGGATTCGGTGTCTATAAGGAGGTTGAGAATGTGTGGCCAATTTGGATGGGTCATAAGGTGGGCCCCAGTGGGCGTTCCAAATTGTGCGGGCCATAAGGACCATCCTTACAGGAGTGTCTATAGGGGGGTTGAGAATGTGTGGTCAATTTGAATGGGTCATAAGGTGGGCCCCAGTGGGCGTTCTGAACTGTGCGGACCGTACGGACCGTCCTTACAGGATCGGTTCCCATATATATATATATATATATATATATATATATATATATATATATGGGGCAGCTCTCCTAAGCTCAAGCTTAGGATAAGGTAAGCTCAAGTGTGTTGTGCAGCCCACCTAGGGACCCACATGGGGATGGGGGTGGGGGGGATTTCAATGACTCCCTAAGATTTTCCTCTTCACAAAAAATCAACCCCAACCGTGATTTCTATCATCTCCATATGGGCCCAAAACTTTAATGGTCAATAGTCCATCCGGATTGATATATAGTCAATCCAACGGTCCAGTAAATTCGGATCTAACCAAAAGTTGGTGGATATGTGCAATTTAAAGGGCTCATGTGTTTGGTCCATTTGAATGGACCAAAGGTGAGCCCCACAAGCATGAGCTTACGAGATTTTATCTTAAACTTGAGCTTCCTGTGAGAGCATCTCTCACCTTACTATGAGAGATAGGGGTGGGAACCCTTACATTTAAGTTGTTGGCATTGGATATGGATATGAAGGCCCCCACCTTATCTCTCATAGTAAGGTGAGAGCATCTCTCATAGGAGTATCTCCCATATATATATATATATATAGAAAGAGAGAGATAGGGAGCACCTAGGAAGCACGGACACCTCTCCGGGGCCACAGTGTCGGTGTCCGACACGTGTCAGACACCGACACTCTCCGGATACGCTCCGACACGTGTCGGACACGCTAAAAAGAGTGTCCTGTTTATTTTTTAATATTTTATATTTCGGACACGCTGGGGACACGTTCCGGACACGTGTCGGACACGTTTGCCTCTTTTAATTGGAAAAAAAAATAAAATTAGAGTAAAAAAAAGAAGAGCAAGGGGGGCTTTTTGTAAAAGGTCATAACTTAAAAGCAAAGAGACCCATCCTTCTGCTGCCCTTAGGAGAGACATGAATCTAGCAAATCTATTTTGTTGTTTATATATCAAATCTGTTCTTTATATCAATTTTTTTTATATTTATTTATCAGCTCTGCTTCTTCACCTTTGCATGACAATTTGGAATTTAGGAATATGAGTTCACACCCCTCCAATGAAGAAGATATAAAATAAGCCTATGTGGATATGTAACCAAGTTTGAGAAAATTAATGAAGGAGGGGGAAATATTACTTGGCTGTGGAAATAGTATTTTTTAGTATATGATTAGATATATTATTATTATTATTAATTGTTAACGTGTCCCCAACGTGTCCGTGTCCTATTTTTTTGAGAAATGTCGTGTCGGCGTGTCCGTGTCGTGTCGTGTCCGTGTCCCGTGTCCGTGTCCGTGCTTCTTAGGGGAGCACTAGAAAGCTCATGGGGAGGTTTTTTTTCAAAAAAAAAAAAAAAAATACGCCCCTCCTAATCGGGCCCACTATTATACATTATAACCATGGAATGCAGTTGGATAGAAAGATATAGATAAGATCTACTTATATTTAAATTTCAACTCCATTAGATCATCCAAACACCTTGATCTATGGCCCTGAAGTCTAATGGTTTTAGAGGTATCATTTTCTTAGGATTTCAATCCAATGGTGAGCAAAAGTAGGATGAATGTCAAATTTGGACTTGTGACAATTCATGGGGGGTAGTATGTGTGAAAAGATTAGATTGGCTCAAGATGGGCTCCACACCGTAAAAAGTAGGGTAGCAAAGAGGGGAGTTTTTGAGAATCGCCCATATATATATATATATATATATATATACACTCCTAAGTTCAAGCTTAGGATAAGGTAAGCTCAAGTATTTGGTGGGCCCACATGGGGCTGGGGATGGAGGGATTTTAAAGACTCCCTAGGACCCTCCTCTCTCCAAAAAAATCAGCCCCAACCGTGATTTCTATCATCTTCATCTGAGCCACAAAAGTTTAATGGTCAAAAGTCCATTCGGATCAGTACACAATCGATCCAACGGTCCAATAAATTCAGATCTAGTCGAAAGTTGGTGGACATGTGCACTTCATGGGGGTCGTGTGTTTGATCCATTTGGATAGACCAAGGGTGGGCCCCACAAGCGTAAGCTTACGGAATTTTCTCCTAAGCATGAGGCTTAGGAGAGCCTTGCCCTATATATATATATATATGAGAATATTCATGTGCATCCATCCATCCATCACCATAGGGTGAGGGACATTTACATAAATGAAAATATTCATATGCAAAAGAGGAAAAGCCATATATGGTCATATGTAGAAAAAAATCTTCATGTGCAAAGAGGGAAAGTCATGTAAGTGTCCCTCACCCCATGGTGAGGGATGGATGGAACAACATGAATGTCCCATATATATATATATATATATATATATAAATCGTTGAAATTTGTGAATTTTTTTTAATAATTTCAGAGCTGCCGCAGCACCGATCAACAATCAAAGTTTTTGAGAATTGACCACACGAGTGCATGCACACACACACACACACAAAAGATTGGCCGCTACACAAAATTCAAATCCTTTTTACCACTTAAAAGTTTCACACCGCTACACAACTAATTGGAAGGATCAAGGGTTCCAAAATTTGCATATTATGTTAGCAGCATGTTTAGTAGCACACTACACCATAAGTCACATGTCAGTACGAATTGGTTCAGATCCTTTTGAAGAGGCAAGGTACCACAAGATACAACAAGCATATAAAAAGCATCTCTGTTAGTTAGAGCACTTGTATTTTACCAGATGCATAACTGCAAATACTGTCTTCTTATTGTCCAACTTTCAACTCCAATAACACAACAGATCAAACTATATTTTTATAGAATCAAAGGGTTATTTGATGATCACATAATGTAGCCTGCGTGTGTCAGGGTGACATTCATGCTCTCAACACACATGAAAATGGATCCATACACGTGACATATACACCCCAAATACCAAAAAACACAATTTATGTTTAAAAAAATCTAGCAACCTATGATTCTTTTATATTGATCTAAATCCCACAAAAAGTTTACAATGCAGAAACTTCAAATGTGCCTGAATGATATCTTCATTTTTCCCCCTTTGGGATGGGTTACTGTGATGGTAACAGGGCCATTAAAACCCATTTTGTGAAACAAACAGAATATAAGTTGCAAATGAAGTA
Source organism: Camphora micrantha (assembly GCA_003546025.1). NCBI lineage: Eukaryota > Viridiplantae > Streptophyta > Magnoliopsida > Laurales > Lauraceae > Camphora > Camphora micrantha. Next base: position 75,979,289 of record QPKB01000002.1, read on the forward strand.
TATAATTCTTATGATAACTAGAGAAGTGAGGGCAATGGTACAGAGGAGACATATTGTTTGAATGATAACTCAAGCTGAGTTTTGATCAACTATATTCAAACTATCCACTGACCTGAGAAATAACATAATCTGCTTGTTGTTTTGCATAATAACGCTCTGATGGATGAATTTTGTCGATTACAAGTAACAACTCACCTTCTGACAAGTATCTACATGATAAAGCCAGTGCTGCCAATAAATAACAGAAATAGGAATAGTAATTTGCAAATAACACACCAAGATAGTTATCACAATACATACCCATCATTGTCTTTATCAAGTTCCGCAAACAATTTTTTAGCTGGCGCCTCCATCATATCATCAGACTCATGTGAAGTATTGTGACCTACTTCCTCATAGTCCCGTAACAAGTCAAATAGTCCATGAAAAAATTCTTTGAAACCCAACTTGCCATCTCTATCAGTATCTCTTTCCCTAAACAGCAATTGACATTCCAGTCAACAATAGCATGGGAAACAGTGCTCAACAAGATCTATTTAGAACTATTTTACATTGAAATTGGTGGTATGATATCAGTCAGTCCAAATCAAAACACACATGAAAGGCCACCTTTTTTTTTTTTTTTGGCTTTAGATGACTATTAGCCTTCTTTTATAGCCCTTTTGCTTCGTTTACCCTCTTTTTCAATTAATGTTTAGATAGTTTTCAAAAGCTGATAGTCTGAACTCTGAACCAAGTAGCATGAGAAAAAGTCTACCAACTTAGGGGACCAACAATGCTACATACAAAACCACTATAGTATTAGGCAACCTCTCCCTCCTCGACCAGCACCAATTGTCAAAAGAGTAGAAGAATATGCTATACTGGACTGTTCTATATCCCTAGTTGGTGACTTAAATACTTGAATGGAGTATCAGATCAAGATTTAAGTCATTTGGCAGTGTGAACGTAGACTTTTCAGCAAAGAGAGCATAATCAATTTAGTTAATGCATAAGTTCCCCAATACCAGTATGCTAAAGGCTCCTGCTCTGAGTGCAACTAATACTCATTGATAGTGAAAATGGAGAAAGTGTCCTATATAAAGGCACATACCAGTATCTAGTGGCCTATGAAAAAAAAATTCTGACAAAACCCTTTTTTTTTTGGGTAAATACGACTCTAACTGGCGGAAAGGATGTTTTATAAATTAAAATACTTGTCACTGGCAACTAGATTACAGAACTTTACTTATTTTTATGAATACCATATTTGAAACATTGTATTGCAAGTTCACGCCTATAAAGAATTCCATGATATCAAGAGGAAATAAATAAATTCAGCCAACAACATGTTAGTAATTTTCAAGGAATACAAAGATATACAGAACTCTTAAAAGGATGCAAGAACTCAGGCAGATATGAATAATTTAAAAAAATATAGAAGCAGCATCCAGAAGGAAGAAGAATCCTAAAGAATTTGTACGACAGAATACTATCAAAGCTCAAATTATTAAGGAAAAAATTATGGAATTTAGCTCTTTGCACCTTATTTCCTCTCTGCTTAACCACCGAAGCAGCTTTGGGTTCTTGCTATCAACTGGATGTAAGAAGCTAGAAACATGAACAGAAGGTCAGTTGAACAAAATTAACATTGATAGCCGAGAAAAAGCTATGAAAGAAGTTTACTTGTTAAACTCTGTTTGATTTAGACGACCATCTCCATCCTCATCTGCTGAATAAAAATGATCTTCTTTCCACCAACCAATATCATTTACGTGGGAATTATTATCTGTCATGGAAAATACAATCATCACAATAATTAAACATTTTAGAAAATAGTTAATTTTTGTGAGATCATTTCATGTTATTTATCGTGATTTGACATCTTTTTAGGTACCGATGCATTTATGGAAGGGAAAAAATCAATAAGCTGTCTGTTAATGAATCATTTGAATCATAACCATAAGCGCCCAAGACTAGATTCTAACTCTTAATTTCCAATATAATGAAACAGCACCCACCACTCGCAATTAATCATCACAGACTACTTCATTCATGTTAGGACAAAGAAAAAAAAGCAATGCAGATAATCGGAATGCCCATTTAGTGTAACGGTAAAGAGGATCATTCATCAGCTTGCAAGCATCCACATATTGAACCCTTCTCTACTTTGAAAAAAGCATATCCTTCTATAACCAACAACCACACTAGGCCATCCCTTGCTTCCTAATAAGAGAACTTATTGGAGACCTTACAGTGCGCACCTTCTATCTGTGATTATGGAGTATGCCTCATAGTGCTGATACACTATAATTTCGAGGAGGAACCTTCTACGTGCAGGTGAGTAAATTCAGGGGCTCATGTGGCCAAGGGGGACCCCTACTTCTCAAATAACAGATTATGGGATAGGATTTGGAGGTTTTCTCTTTACTTAACCAAAATCAAGTGTCACTGGTATTGGAGAGAATTATTGCTTTTTTTTAATTGAAGATTTGGGCATGAAGCCCCTTTTCCTTTATCATGCATCTCTGAATTTGGAGAGAAGTATTGATTTTTCATGCTTTGAAGATTTGGGCATGAGCCCATCTAGGGTTGTGAGGACTAAGAATTTGGAAGTTGGCATGGATTTGATCTTCTGTGACCCCATTTACCCAGATCTAAGCTTCTCCATCGCAACCCCTTTGCACTACTCATCTTCTCCAACTCACTTCATCTTCTTATACAAAATCAAAAGCTAACAAATCCAAATGGGGCATGTGAATTTCATTGTAAATCTTAACAAGAAGATTCAAAGTCTCTCACCAGAATGTAATTTGGTAGCCCAGGAAGGAGGCTCGTACTCTTGGAACGAGACGAATCCATCTCGATTCTTGTCGTGCAGCTCCATATCCCTTGCAGTCCGATGCATGACCTCTCTCATGGCAGACCTCACATTCCACTCGGTCATCTCCTCCAAGCTTACGAACCCATCAACGGGACCGAGATCGATCTTGGGGAAGAGCGAAATGATGCGGGTGGTGACGTTGAACCGCTCCTCGTCGTTCAAGAAGTCTTCGGCGTCCATGAAATCCTCCCACTCCGGCTGGCTTTCGTGGCCGGGTGCAGATAGGCTTTGGTGGGTCTCCCTCTCCCAAATCCTGTCCTCGCGGATGCGCTCGATGTCGGCGACAATGGGGTCGAATGGGATCGGCGAATGCTGCCTCGGATCGAAGGAGGAGCGGAGCTTGAGGCGGCGATGGTGGTGGTTGTAAGGGGTTTTGGTGGGGTACAAGGATATGAAGACCAAGATTACTACAGTTAGGGTTATGTATACAAGAACCGTCCCAGTTTTCGCCATTCCTCTTCTTCTTCTTCTTCTTCTTCTTGCTTTCTCTAATCAGAGAGAGAGAGAGAGAGAGTCTTGCTTTCTCTAATCACAGAGAGAGAGAGAGAGAGAGAGAGAGAGCAAAACTTCAAATCTGGATTTGATCAGAAGGGGGAGTGTATCTGGAGTTAAGCATGACTGTGCTCTTCTTTTAGAAGTTTTGGAACTTTTTTATGAACCAGATCAACCGTTGGATTTAAGGTCTGTATTGATAAGTTGGCCCCAACTATGATCTTCACCGTTGGATTGAAGGTAGGGATAGATAATGATGAATGAAATATCACTGAGCAGTAGTGTTCATCTGCTAATGGAGTCTGCCATTTTTGGGACACTTTCAACTGGACCCACTCAAGAAAATGATTCATTTTTGGGACACTTACACCTGGACCCACTCAAGAAAATGGTTCATACTGTTTCAAACAAAAAAGAGGTCTTGGCAGGAAATACATTTTTGGCCTTTTTTGTTACCGGGCGGCTTTGTTACAGGATGGGCTTTTAGCTAGGGCCCCACCTGATCAATCTTAGCATGTCCCAAAAATATCTTGAATCTCCATGGTTTTACATCAATCTGAATGGACTAATAAGGCTGTTGGATCAAAATAAAACTTAAAAGAAGAATTGATTTTAAAACCCTTGAATTTAAGGGCCACATATGAAGGGGGACTAAGATGATGGGCTTCCTTGAAATTTCATATATGGGGTGACCACACCTAGATCTTTGGATCCCCAGTGTTGGCTATAATTGAGGGGCCTCCAGGTGGGCCCCACTGGTTGTCACACAAGGGCTTCTGGTAGACTTCATGGTTGGGGAATCAGCGAGCGTCCAGACTCCAGAGGGGATGGATTGATCGGCTAGAAAAGATTTTAGGTGCTGACTGACTATCCAGAGTGTAGGAACTGATCAACTCATAAAGATTAATAGGTGCTGATCAACTCTTTATCAGAGAGACCTCACAGGAGAAAGTATTCTAACTATCAAACTTAAAATAGCAACCCCTTGAAAGATGTGAAATACGGTTTCAATTTTCAAAATAACAACTTCAATTGGAAAAAAAATAAATAAAGAAATAAAATCGCATCAAAGAACAAGTCAACTATAAAATATAAAGGTAGCTCAGTTGGTCTAGAACCACGGTTTATACCCGGGGATTGTAGATTTTAGATTCGAATCTGCACTAACTACCACACTGGGACTACAAAAAAGCAAAAAGATGGGCAGTGTATGCATGACCAACAATGTTTATGGTTGCCACTCATCAACATAATAATAGAAGGGGAAATTGTTTCTATACCTTTGGGGGCTCAAACAATTGTGTCCTCAACTTTGCTATCTTTGCCTTGAGTTATCCAAGATGGAAATCCGTAGAGAGAGAAAGAGAGAGATAGATAGATATAGAGAGAGGAAGGAAGAGGTCACTAGTTTAAATAATCAGTAGGAAACTAACGAGACTCTATGGTTTATAAATAGGAGTGAATCTCAAACTTAAATGGAGTGAAGGAAGAATGAAGGATGTCATCAAATTGCCTAGACGACCCAAAAAGGTGTAGCTGGTCCCTCAAGTAACCAAGGTAATTCATAAACATTGAAAAAAGGAATAGGTTAAAAACGACACTTTAATGTTTTATAGTATACATAAAACCATGTAAACGTGTGAATAGTTTGGTTCTTGAATTGCTCTTTTGATACAATATTCATTCATCATTACACAGGAGCATCTCTCACCTTAATATGAGAGATAAGGTGGAGGCCCTCATATTCATATCCAATTCCAACTACTTAAATGTGAACATCTCCCTTACATGTATATGTGGTCCAATAGTATTGATTTGAACAAGATGGTAAGACGTTACTAAGGAATACAAATAAGAGCAAGTCAAAAGGGATAAATAACTAGACTGGCACAAAATCACCATCCAAGTTATACATAGAAAGATCATAAACCAAGATCCTTATAAACCGATTGAAGTAGCTCAAAAACAAAATGAGAGGCGAAGCCTTCGTTGCGAGGACATCAGCCAAAACAATCATATTATGGAGAGTCCTGTTTATTTCAAGCCAATTCAATTTCAACCTTGATAAAGGAGCAAAGTTACACTCCCGAAGATTATGCCTTCTCCAGATGAAAAAAAAAAATATCCATAATGCCAACTCTCAGAAAGACCTTTCACCGGGGCATGCATCACCCAATGAATACTACCACATAATTGGAAAAATACTTCCAAACTGAATTTGCATGAGGACATTTGGATAAACATGTGTGATCTTGTCGTCAGACAGAGAACAAAAACATTCACAAATCGTTGCTGCACCCCAAATGTAAGTGGAAAGGCACTGGAAAATCCGGGACCTTGTCTCTGGCTATTCCCATGGAAATGGACGCTGTACAAACGCACCCTGAGGGTTTTACTCAGCGCACAACAGGTGTAATATGGTCATGCAAAAGATAATCAACAACAAAATGAAAGAAATCAATTAACTCAACAAGAGGTGGCAATTCTGCACAAAGAGATGTAGCTACAGGGCCTGTTTGTTTATTCAGAATAGAATTATTAGGAATTCCAAGCGATGCCTTCCTATCAAGAAAATTGAAATCGAAGAGCAAAGGAGAAGATCTACAGAGAGCTAATCAAATAATCTCTCTTTAGATATGAAATGATTATCCAGCCATCACACTGGTAAATCAAATCTTAAGAAAAGGACACCATACAATCTCTACCTCATATCCATCACGCCCCTCTTTAGTACTCCTTCAATAGACCTCACTTTTAGTCCCTAGGAATTCAGTACAAAGTACACAGAGGCCCATAAGGAGATTACTGGTCTCCCTGCCTTTTGGTATGCTGAAATGGTATTGAACTTAAAAAACTGACCTGCTGACCTCGTCCGAATAGACCTCACTTTACTATGAATGAATCCAGGAATTCAATACAAAGTATACAAAGAGGCCCATAAGAAGATTACCAGTCTCCTTGCCTTTTGGTATGCTGAAATGGTATTGATCTTAAAAAACTGACATGCTTACCTCGTCCGAATATGCGTGCAATAAATTTTTAACCAATGAACATAATAGACCAAACCTACTGAGGGAACCAAAAGTTAGCATATGTTACAGTAAAACAGAAAATTTTCATTCCATAATCTGAAAGCCTGTCTATGCAGATTGCTTCACTATCTGTCAAACCATCATCCTAATTTCCAAGTTTGAAAAATGCATACAAAAGGAGATTTACATAAAGCAAATTTAAACGAGTATCAGTCATGGATGGGGCGCACTGTTATCAGGATGAAGAGAAAGTGCAGACAATAACTTTTCAACGCCACTGCAGATGCTGCTACAATTTCTGGGTGCTTTCTGCTTTGGTTCCAGATGAGAATGTGACCGTAGTCAACGGATGGTCCTTCACAGTCAAGCTCAGAACATCAGGCCTCGCATAGTGTCCCACCACATCAAAATCAAACTTTGCACGTACTATTTCTCCAAAATCTACACATCATTTGATCATCAAAGAGAAGTTCATTAGCTTGTGAGGAGACCAGGTTTTGTCAAAGAACCTCTATCCTTTTCAATATAACAGCAGACCCATACACTTCTATTTTGATCCACCGGTATCAATATTACTCAGTGAAGTGACAATATGATACACTAATTTCATTACATGTTATACAGCTTAGGCTCTAAAGTGATGATGATGATGATAACAATGACGACAATGATGGTGGTTGTGAACATGTTGTTATATAACCAAAACATACCAGCCCCTGCTGAGATCTAAAGCCTAAATACACTTCATTACAACCCTACTGCAGGAACATGTACCTATTAATGCCACATGTGCAGGCCACTTTACAGTGAGGCATCAGTGCATCACATCTGTCCCTCACCCAAGAATAAGGCAACTCTACACTTGATGGGTGGATTGGGTATGTATATTGTATATGAAATGAAGAGCCCTTTTCCATCCAAAATGTAGCCCTCATTGTAGAGATTCACCGGCCCAATGATCTAGGTCATTAATTATGTGGACAACTTGAACACTGAACCAAATCATTGGCCCTCTCTTTCCCAACTATTTCCATGCATACATCTCCTCGCCTGAATTGTATACAACTACAAGGAGACAGTAGACCTGCATGTGGGTGGGAATATGAAGGTGAAAATAGGCTAGGAAAAAAAAGCCAACGGGCTGAAGTTCTCCATAATGGCCAATATTGAAAAAGATTAATTGGTAAGTTGACACTAAAATTAATCATGTCTCAGAGGCGGATCACCTAGCAAAAGAGGGAGTTTTGAGACCATCCTTATTTATTTCCTTTGATTGTTGATATGTTTTTCCTTTTAGGGCTGAGGCATGATTTTGGGGGGCTTGAGCACTACCATATATTAGGTTGATTGGCTTGGCCTTTCTTTTAGGCCTTTTGTTTTCAGTATATTTCTCTTATATTGTACACCTTTCTGAGTTTTGAATATAGCCACCATTTAAAAAAAAAAAAAAAAAAAAATTAACACTAAAATTTTACCATATCAAACAAGATAAATGATACCATAGTAAAGTATTAGTATATCACATTCAGCATACAATTCTTTTTTCCTTTTCTTTGTTAAATGGCGACTGTATTAAATATGCATTATATTGGCCATTGTGGACCTATATTTTGATCAAACTATCATCCAACTCCAGACCATAATGGCCGTTATAATACAGGGGGATATAGTGCACCAATATCATAATTCATAATGGTGTACCGACCATTATACCAGCCCTAATGAAAAACCATAAATGAGCAAGCTTGTAACCACATGCACATAAACATCCATGTTGGCTATCATATCTATGTCTGCCTCATCTTTGAGTGAACACTACATCTGTCTAGTTCGAAACAATTTTTTTTTTTTTTTTCTTGAGGCATTTCACTAGCTGAAGCAGTCCTTTTCTTTTTCCATCAAAAATAATTTAACCCAACCTAGTGGTGGAGGCTGGAGCAGTCATACCTAGGTCTGCAGAGATTAGGGCTTCTCCTTCATAATTAGGCCCTGCCAAAACAACCCCAGATGGAGAAATAATGACACTTCCTCCAGAGCATACAACTGTATCTGGTGAAAGATCGTCATCTGAGCCTCCAAACAAATATTCTGGCGGAGGGGGGTAATCTTTCCTTCGACAAAACTGGTTTGCAGACAGGACAAAGCATCCTCCTTCCAAGGCAATGTGGGTCATGGATGCCAGCCAGACGTCCCTAGAGTCTGCTGTAGGCGCACAATATATTTCGATGTCTAGAAACAATGATGCCATTAGTTATAACGATCATAAATTTCAGCAATTTGAGAAATATCTAAAAGATAAAAATACCAGGAAGTAAAACACCAGAGCAGGTGCTCAAGGTACACTTATTTGAAGCAGGAGTGATATTTCAGCAAAACAGATAATCTTGCATTCCGCAGGGTTTCAGGAAGGCACAGAAAATGTCATGAGAGAAAAAAAAAAAAAAAAAACATCAATTCTCCTGTAGAACACCATATTCTTGGAAAACATTAGAGGGAAGAACATCAATACTCCTGTAGAATATCTTGTAATTATCCTTGCAGATCATGCTTATCATAAAAGATTGTAGCCAGCCTGGGCTAAATGGGAGCAATTTATGGGTTTAAGTAATCTTCTCACAAGCATGCGGGCACACACATGCATGCGCGCACACTCTCAATAGCTGATTGCTATCATGGTAGATCAGTGCTCCAACTCTTTCAAGCTAGGGTGAAATTATCCATCGGCATATGATCTTTTGTAACTGGCCCACAGAAAGGATCAAGGAAGCCTGGTGCTGTCAAATTTTGCAGGTAACATTGTTTTGATATTTTTAGAGATTTTTTGTTCCAAAATTAGCAACATTTTTATTCTACAGTCAGACAAGAATTAGCGAACCTTTTCATTTATACCACTCTTAAGAGGATATATTGAGATCACTACCCTGAATATATGTTTTCTATTCTCGAAAGAGGAGGGGAAGAGGGGGAGGGGGAAAGAGGAGGGAGGGACGCTGGGGGTTGGGATTAGAAGAAAAAACATAGTTAAATTGATGGACCTAAAAGCTTTGGACGAACCAATGTTCTAAGATGCTGAGGCATCGGGCTAGGCGTTCCAATTATATAGTGTGAGGCATATGCCTCAACAAGTGGGGCATAAGCCTCATAGGAACACTTCTTTGCAAATGTAAAATGTAGAATAAATTATATGAAAATAATAGTCGCTTTTTTGTTGTTTTCATTAAAACCTTATGTCAACCATGGCTATAGCAGTCTTAAACTAAAAGGAGCATAAAAGTTCTTAAATTACACATTCCTCCTCTCCTTTGCTTTTTTTAAAAAAAGAAAGATGTTTTAATGGGAGATACACCCCCAATATGAAGAGTGACTGAAGCACCAAGTTCATTCGGAGCATAAGCCTCGATGATGCCTCATACAATGAGGTGTCGGCCTCAAACCTGAGTCGTGCTTAGGACTTGAGCCCCAGAGGGTTTTTAGGATCCCCCGCCCCAAGGCACGAGCCCTGAATGCTTCTAGACTCACTAGGAGAAACCCAAGAGAGAGAAGGAGATGCATCCCAAGTTTTAAGAACAAGATAGACCAACTCCACAAATAGTGGTTGGCCGACCGAATCCCAAGTGATTCAATGTTGAGCAATACGCACGATCAAATATGCACTCACAAATCAAAGGGAAAACTGGAAGATCTCTTATTCAAAATAATCAAGGTGTCTTTCTCAAAAGAGGGCTACATATATATAGGAAGGCGTTGGATGTCACCTTTTCCCCATTAAGACTCAAATTCCTACACACGTCAAGGAAAATAAATACTAAAGGAAACAGAATTTCTTAAGACGCTGCAACTCAACTAAATTAAGAAATCCTAATTAACTCAAAACTCCACTGCAAAACAACCGACTGGGGGTTATGGGCCGACCCAATGGGCTGATGGGCTTGCTTTGACTGAGGGTTTTGATGAGAATGTCTCTTTGTAGTTTGCATTCACTTTTGTGTAGGCTATATCAGATTGTAACTAACCATTGGAAAGTAGTGACTACCAACTGATAGTAACCCCCCACCCAAACAGGGAAAAAAAAAAAAAAAAACACAACAACCAAACCCAACCACATAAAAACACCCTCGCTCTTTCTCCCAACCCCGACATGCGGACACAACCATCAAAATATGAGGACCACATTTTTTAGGCTTCCATATTTACCACATTTTGTCTTGTGCAGTCATGCCCAATGTGAAACATTCCACAGTTCAAGTTAGGTGAAACATTTTGTCTGAGGCCATGCCAATCACAGTGGAGGTGAGGGATCGAGCCTGCAAAATTTCAACTTCTCAGATCATCCCAGCATTATACAATCGTTGGAGCAAGAGGCATGGTCCCCATGTGGGACCCAAGGAAGGTTAGAAATTTTTTATTAATTATTAGTAGCTTCTAATTTTTATTTAAGTAATTGTATTTAGGATTAGTTTCTAATTTGGATAGGGTTATTATAGTGTTTCCTAATTTGACTAGAATTGATTTCTTAGCCCTTAAGTTTCTTTTGTTATAAATATGGCATTGTAGAGATTAATAATCTCATATTAGAATTGAGTTAATAAAATTCCTTGTGTAGATTTTTTCGTTGGAGACTATATTTTCCGAAGCCCATTCACAGAACCCCTTCACCTCCATCTCACATCCCTGACAGAACCCACGACCTTAATCTCTCTGCACCCCCGAACTCCGCCTTCGTCCGCCACATCCAGCCGGAAGCCACTGCCAAAACAATCGTTGTCCACCAAACCCAGCTCATATCGCACCCTGCGGAACCCATCTCCTCTTACCCGAAACACCCAAAGCCCCAAACTAGAGAGAGAGAGAGAGAGAGAGAGAGAGAGAGAGAGAGAGAGTGCATAAAGAAAGAAGAAGAAAGTAGGAAAGAGGAGCGTACCGTGCGCAGCATCACCGTCGACACCTACACCCTCGCACGCCATCTCCAGCCGTCGGCACCAGCATCACCGTTGGCACCAGCATTGACATCTCTCTTCTCGCAGACTCCTTGCGGTTGCTCCGAACAGAAAGGAGCAACACCCGCGCCCTCGCACGCCGTCTCCAGCCGCAACCTCTCCCCTCATCTCCTCTGTTTCCCCTCCAGCAGTAAGCTTCCCCTCATCTGCTTTGCTTTTCTTTGCTTCCCCTCATCTCCTTTGCTTTTCTTTGCTTCCCTTCGTCTCCTTTGCTTTTCTTTTTCCTACGCATAAGCCACGAGGCAGCAGCATTCCACGTGTTTTTCTGCCAGCACTTAACTGGGCCTTGCCAGTTTGGGTCAGTTAGATTTTGTGCCAGGTCAGTTCTGACCCGATTGCCCAAGCTCCATTATTCAAGCGGTGACATCAGCAGCATTTGATTAAAGGCCCAGGTTTGACCAAGATCATCAGTAGGATCATCTTTTTGCGATATCACGCTCATCCAACATCAGATTTCTAATCTATTTTTGCCAACGTGATCGTGAAAAGCAGATCTACATATTAAGTCAGTCAAAAATTTTAAATTTGCATTCAACAAAAATGCCTCCCAAGAAGCATGTAAAAGTGGAGTCTTCCTCCAATAATGATGATGATTTGAGAGGAACCGTTGTGCAATTATTGGTAACTGTTAATTAACTATACAAAACGATGGCTCAAATGCAAGTTCAAATGCAAGCAACTCTTGAAAGGATTGAAACCCGATTGACCAATTTGGAAAATAATCGGCGTGACGATAATCATCGAGATGATGGAGGACATAATCGGAATCATCGAGATCCACATGCCGTCAATGTTGATCGTAATTTGTGTATTAAACTCGTGATTCCCAAATATGATGGAAAATTGAAGCCGGATGAATTCATGGATTGGTTAATGTGCGTTGAAAATATTTTTGCACATAAACCACTGACGGATGATCATAAGATTACACTGGTGGCGACTCAATTTCGCAATTATGCTGCGATATGATGGGCTAAGTTGCAAAGAGAAAAAACCAACAAATTGACCCCGTTGACACATGGACCGAGATGAAAAATCTGTTGAAGCAAAAATTTCTCCCTGTCAATTATTCCAAAGATCTGCGTGCAAGTTTTCAATATTTGAAACAAGGATCTAAGGCATTTGTTGAGTATTCTGAGGAGTTTATGACCATGCAAGCTCGTTGTGGTTTAGATGAAGATGAGGATGTATTAGTTGACCGATACTTTAATGGGTTTACACTGGACATACAAGATATCCTAGCATTCAAGCATTTTGATAATGTTGATGAGATTATTCAGCATGCTATCAAAGCTGAGGGGATTGCAAGCCATCAAGCCAGAAAACTTAATACATCTAAATGGGTTATGCAGAAGAATTCCTCAATTGCAAGTTCTAAACCGAGTGATTCCTCGGAGAAAGTTTTCACCAAGCCCGAAGGTCAAAATAGGATCACATGCTTCAATTGTAAACAACAAGGGTATTGTGCAGCGGAATGTCCAAAATGCATCCACCTCATTGAGAATGAAAGTGATGTGAAAGATGCTCCAGATGATCCGAAAGAGAAGGAAACAGAGGAAGTGGAAGTCATTATACCGAAGAGGGTCTTGAGTCTCTCATGGTCATCCAAGAAACTACATCGACTACTGCGAAAAAATGACTGCGATAAAATACTTTTCGCCCAAAAGGAACAGTCAATGGTGAGGAACGCATGGTAGTCATTGATGGAGGCAGTTGTCAGAATATTATTTCCCAAACTTTTGTGGATCGCTTACAGCTGAAAGTTCGGAAGCATCATCATCCCCATTTTGCTAGATGGTTAATGACAGGTGATGAAGTGCAAGTCTGATATGCATGTCCAGTTACCTTTTCCATTGGTGCAGATTATACAAATACAGTTTGGTGTAATGTGGTACCCATGGATAGTTGTAACATCTTGTTGGGCCGTCCGTGGATGTATGACAAGAATGACACTAATGGCATGAGCAAAAACACACACATTCATGCATGGTGAAAAGCAAGTCACACTCCGTCCTATGAAGCCAACACCACCAAAGCAAGGATCAAGTTCTCGTCTCACCAAGGAAGCACTTCACGTGCACACTATCTACAAAAGCAACATTAAGAAGAAGAGCCGAGTTTGAGGTCGAACTCTTTTCCAACCCGAGGAAAATGATACAGTAGCATTATACAATCGTTGGAGTAAGAGGCATGGTCCACATGTGGGACCCAAGGAAGGTTAGAAATTCTTTATTAATTATAAGTAGCTTCTAATTTTTATTTAAGTTATTGTATCTAGGATTAGTTTCTAATTTGGATAGGGTTACTATTGTGTTTCCTAATTTGATTAGGATTGATTTCTTAGCCCTTAAGTTTCTTTTGTTATAAATATGGCATTGTAGAGATTTATAATCTCAGATTAGAATTGAGTTAATAAAATTCTCTGTGTGGATTTTTTTGTTGGAGACTGTTTCTTCTTCGAGTGACTGTTCTTCGGAATCCTAATTGTGCTCTGGCACTTGCATCCTAACCCTAGAATTGCATCACCCAACCTCTCTATTTATGGCCCTCAACAATAATGATTTTATAAGGCATCAATTTTTTAGGATTTCAATCCACTAGTGAGTAATACCCTGAATTATATATGCTTTGTTTAGTTATAGATGGACTAATAATGTACCTATCACACTGAATATTCAAGGGAAAGACACATAAATCTACATGGGGATGCATGGGACTCGCTCAACCAAGAACATGCACTTGACCTAAACAAAGCCACATTGATCTGACACATTGATCAGGTGGGCCACAATTCTGTACTTCAAATGTGGACTATCATTCTAGTTTTAACATATTTTTAAAAAAAAGTATCCAGTAAACATGTGGCCGCCTGAGAGGACCAGCATGATTTTTGTACAAGGAACAAACTTAGAGGGTCACATGCAGAACAGCTTGGATTTTGCATGTATCTCATTGGAACATAAAGCTTACTAGTACATACATATGAGTATGCTTATAATGTTCAGAAAACAAAACTGACATCTCACATTCTCAGTAGAAAACTTGCCCACCCACATTAGAAGTTATGAAGATCAACTCAGCTTGCTAACAACAACAGAGATGGAAGATTTACATGATCCTCTCAACCCAAGAAGACCTAAGGATACGGCTAGCATCTCAAACCTTGAGTATATCCTCAGGCCAAGGATCAAAAAATTCTTCACCAATTGAAATAGAACACAAAAGGTTATATAGTAATAAGACTCAAAATCAAAATACTCACCTTTACCATACATTGCTGTTCGTAAAAGAGGCATCCTATTCTCCCAACAAATGAGAGCACCAATCTTTCCGATTGGAGTCTCATACACAGGAATAGTTGATCCATCTCCAAACCCCCAAATTACACGTTCCAAGGCTGTTGGCATGAGTTTGCGGTGTTTCCCCAGGTACTGGCCTTGAGAATCAAAAAACAACACCGTACAATACAGTGTATATTTTTCCCTCTCTATCACACCCATCACTAGATAGACCTTGTATTTTCCAGCCATTGCTGCCAACCTATAAACTTCAGGGCCTGAATGAATGAAATTTCAACTATTTGATTAATTAAAGATTCATCATTCTATAAAGAATTGCAATGAATAACATTTGCCTTCCAAAAAACAGAATTTCCCAGCAAACAGCAAGAGATAGGCTTCCTGAAAACAGTGTCAGCATCACAAATAGAGTCCTGCCTAATCTAAAATAAAACCTTTGTCGTCAAAGATTTAAATTTCACCAAAGTGAAGGCTAAGTTCGTAGAAGTCCTCACATACAAACATACACATAGTCCAGTGTTCCCCATTTAGATAGCTCAACTTTCCACATGCTCTTGTAGTCATAATTTCCTCTACTCACAATTACATGCTTACTCTTGTGGGTGGGTGGGTGGGTGGGTGGGTGTTCAAGGTGTGAGGCGCACCGAGGTGCCAAGGGTATCCCGGGGCCTAGGCTCAAGGCGAGGCGCAGGCTTCATTGAAGCGAGGCGCACACGGTAGATAAAAACATAGATATTTTGTCATAGATAAAGCACTTAATATTTAAAAGTTTCACCATGGATTAGGGTAAGGGCCCATAGGAGGCAAAGGCATGATCTGATGATCACAACTGCCTTACATGAATAATTTTCTGGCCTTTGAAATTCCCAGAATGCACAGAAAGAGAAACATGTTGCAAGTGCTCTCACGCATGACACTGTTTGGAAGCATTAACATAATTTCTGTATTACTCAACAGTCAACAACATCATGATATGAGCAGCAAAAAAAAAAACAAAAAAAACAAAGCAGTGGCAGCATGCATATGAGCAACAGCAACAGGAAAAAGAAAAAAAGAAAACAGAAAACAGTAGCAGCAACAAAAAAAAAAAAGAAAAGAAAAAAGAAAGCAGTGGAAGGGAAAAAAAACAGACCACAGTGGCAGAAAAAATTGAACAGCAGCAGAAGAAGAAAAGAAAAGGACAGAAGGCAGCGACAACAAAAACAGGGAAGCAAAAAAATAAAAAAATAAAAAACAGTTGAAGCAGCAAAAAAAAAAGAAAAAACTGAAGCCCACGAAGCGGGCACCTCACGCCTCATGTGCTTAACCTGCGCCTGATTCAACTCGTCTCGCCTCAAGCATGTTGAGGCACCCAGAGCTCGCCTGGGTGTGCCTTGCGCCTAGGAGCGCACCTTTTGAAACACTGATCAACATTAAGGTGGAGTAGTTTTCAGAAAGGTCCAGGTGCTTCTACTGCAAAACTAAAAGCCAAAGAAAAGGGGAAACTAAATTTTTTCAGAACATCAGCCTAGGGGATTCGAATATTGAGAAACCATAATTGGCAATCCTTTTCCTTCAAATGGTAACTTTAATAAATCAAAAGCTCAGCAATACAAGAGAATCATCCTAGCAAGCACACAAAAAGAAAACTAACCAACACACCGCAGTCCTACAAATGCCAAAAAAAAAAAGAAAAAGAAAAAAAAAAAGAACTACAAGCAAGCTAAAAACATAATTGGCAAACTATTCAAAAGATTATTTTTAGAACAAAAGGGAACAAACTGAAAATCTACTTACAATCTCTAAATCTCATGGTGATTCAAGCTCTCCATTTCAAACATTCCCTTGTATTTCCCTATTTTCTAAGGAGACAGTTATATCAAAAACTTGATAGTACCTTTTCAAGCACCTAAATGCACTATTACATGGTGATATTCAGACCAATTTGTCCATCTAGCATATGGAAAGCAAAAAAATGCAAATAGGTGATGCTATGTATATTCAGAAATGCATGTAGGGATTTATATATCTATTACAAAAATAGGCAGATAACTAGCTGGTATTAGCTCCAACTAATCAAAATTTTTAGTTGTTTCTTTTTCCTTTTTGACTGGTTGTTGGCAACGTACTTGAGCATAGTTAGAAACAAATCTAAGTGGGACACTTTGAAAAGAAAAAAGAAAAAAAAAAAAAAACACAATTGAGCATCTACAAAATGAAAAAGGGGCTATACCAGGCACATCAATAGCAGCAGCATGATATTTACGGAATTCCTCCTTTCCCTTGGCTGATCGGCTACCTATGGTAGCGCCAAACCCAAATGTTGAACCACGGGGATAACCACCAATAAACGCTTCTGGGAACACAACTAATTGTGACCCATAAGCAGCAGCTTCTGCAATCAGCCTCTCAGCCTTAACTGTGCACAACAACATCAAGATAAGAATTTACCAGTGACCATAAATGAAAGCCCAAGACAACCCACCCATCTCAATAGAATTACTTAACAAAGAACGAACACCGTTGCACTTACATGACACATTGACACATCATCTCAGGTCGTATAAAACTAGCACCATATCCAACTAAATAACCAACTAAATAAATTTCTAAAAGCAGACATAGTCCAATTCAAGAACCCTGGTTCTGGGATTCTGCAAACATCATGGAATAGACTACTACTGTTTATCAAACGTCCAGACATCACTCATACAATTGCATTTACATGACCCATCATCGTGGGTCTTACTCAAAAGATTAAAATTATAAAAAAGTAAATGTATAAAACAACGGGTTGATATTTTCAGATTTAAGAATTCTTCCTTGTCACGAAGCATACCACAACCCAGTAATTGCATCTTAGGAAGGAAAAAAAAAAAACTAGCAGCAAGCAAAAGTAATTGAAATTTCTATTAACGGTAAACTAATTAAGAGGACACTTGGAAAAATAAATACCTAGCCATCATATGAGTAAATCAAAATGTTGGAAAGTCAGGATCCCAACTGCATCTCCACATTATACCCCTCACCCATCATCTCTTTAATAATCCTATCGTGTAATCCATTTTACCATAATTTCCTAGGAATTCGAATGCATGCAAACAAAGAGATCAACTTGATTTGTTCATAATGTCAATTTCTAGAATTCTCATTCTGGGTCTCCCTCGAAATCATGAAACAGACTGTAACTCCACTAACTGTACCATCAAAATTCCTAAAATCACACATCCAACTGCCCCATGTCCACGTATTCAGATCAAAACTAGCACAAATAAAAAGCAAATGAGAAATAAATCATAAAGTACATGATCCATCATCACAGCTCTATTAAAAAAACAACAACAATACAGCACCAACCAAAAGTAATCAAAATTTCCAAACAATTATTAGATATTGCCAAATTCAAGAATTCTTAATCTGGGTCACTCTCAAAAACATAAAACAAACTATTATTCCACTAAATATATCACCAAACTTTCTAAAACCACAAACCCAGTTGCCCCATGTCTCCATATACAGAACATAATCAGTACAACTAAAAAACCAAAAGACAAACAAATCAAATCAAAAGTGAAAATAAAAATAAAATCCAACAAACACATACCCAGCGTGGCAGGAGTATCATAGAAAATGGTGGATGCCTGTACAACAGTGGCTCTGACCGTGGCAGAGTCGGACCCCATGTCCACTTCCGCAAAGACAGGGCCATCGATTGAAGGCGTAGGAACCAGTGCCATAAATTTACGTACGTATGTATCTGAATTGATGACAAGAGTAGACAAAAGAATCGAATTTTCACTACTTTTCGCTTTTGGAGCCGAACCGCTTGCGAAAATGCTCTTTGAGTAATTCTCTGCGGAGTTTGGCCTGGGCTTGAAGGCGTTCCATGTTGGCGTAAGAGTGGTTGAGGCTGAGGGAGATGAGGGTTGCACCGGATAGGAATAAGCAGAGAGATCTGAAGAGCTGCTTCTTGGTGTAGCTGGGGAGGTAGTAGTTCATGTGTATGATTAAATGTCTCTGGGAGAGATCAAAACACAAGACAAACGTATCGGCCCCTTTGCCCTTTTTAAGAATGTTTCAAGTCCGTCCTCTTGTTTTTTCTCCTCAATCCGTTCTAAGTGAATGGTCCATTATCATATGGACCCTTGTAAAACTTCACACAAATAGGAAATGTGCCCACTGTCACATTCATGGGATTTCTGATTAATTTATTACTATTAATCAATTGGACAAGGGCCCAACCCACTTACTGTAAAATTAGAATAATCCATTATAAAAGTGGGGCGTTTTTTTAATGGCTTCGATTGTCAATTGGTGAGCTCCACTGTGGCACCTGTGAATTTATTGACTACTTAGATAAAACAACAGTTTGTACTAAGAGATTAGAGAAAACAGTGGTTTGCACTAAGAGATGTATAAGATGGTTAAAGTGGCAGATTTTAATGTGATTCTTATTATGATGCTAATGGGACCTTTTTATTATACTGTTTACCATTTAAGAAAACTCTAAACCACTAAAAAAATGTCTCCCTCTATAGAGTCTAGGCTCTAGAGTGTCCTTATAAATTTTCATTACCAAGAGAGTTGGCCCATTGTCACACCACACTGACAGAATATTTGAGAAAATATTTAAAGGATTATATTAAGTATCAATTTGTTTTATTTTTCTTCTTTTAATATGTACATGTAATTTCATTTAATTTTGAATATATTTTAGATAGTTTCACACAAAATAACGATATGAGATGCTATAACTTAAAGGGACCAATATTTTAATTTATGGTTGTTGTTAATGAAAAAAAGTATTATTTTTATCATGTTACCATATTTCTAGATTTTTTGGACATTTCTTCATCCCACCACATTTATCAATAAAATCATGATTTCAACCCACCACGATCAAAAATTTACCCCACCACGATCGATACCGATATCGTATCGGTTTTTAGGGTTAGCGAATACCACGATTTTAAACCATGAAAAGAGGTCTCAACAAGAAATACACTTGGATTTTTTTTCCCCAGCAGGTTTGCTTACCTAGGGCCCCACCTGATGAATCTGAGCCAGTCCCCTAAATATCACGAATCTTCATGGTTTTACACCAATCGAAATGGGCTAAGACCGTTGGACCAAAATAAAAGTAAAATAAATTGACTTTAAAACCCTTAAACTTAAGGGCCACATATTAGGAGGCTAGGATGATGGGCTTGCCTTGAAATTTCATATATGGCCCGGCCCATCTATACCTTTCGATCCCCCAGGTTGGCTCTAATTGAGGGGGCTCCAGGTGGGCCCCACTGGTTGTCTAATACGGGCAGGAAGGAGAAAGAATGGTGAGGACCAAAAGTCTCCCACGACTCATGAATTACATAATGCAAAATATATAAACTACAAAAATATCACAAAGATATGAGCGTGTCAAAACGTTAACTCAAACCAAATGTGGATGAAAAATGAAGGAAAAGGGTGTCTGATTTAGATATCTTTAAGTACTCCACAAACCAATATTAAGACATGGCATTCAAGCAAAACAATATCCTTGATGCTGCCCAAGCCACGATACAATTCGACTGCTCAATTCCAGCCGCCTTTCTTCAACTGTGGGATCTCTAGCATAAAAATCAATGTACGTCAAGTATCCCACTACTTACAGGCTATTTCTGGAGCCACATCATAAACAACCAACCTAAATAACTTAACATGGAAATCTCCATCTCTGATGATTGTTCTCCATAGATAGCATGTGCCACAGAGATTAATGCACTGTCAAAGTAGATAAATCATACTCTGCACCCGTGGATCAGTTCTGCACTAACATTGTTGGCAATGAAACCAACCACATTTGCACAAAACTGGCGCTGACATGCATATCTACATGGTCATGTTTTCAAGGGAGCCTTCTTCTCTCTATCAGATATCCGAGCAGGACCTGTTGTATGCGACTTGAACCGACCTCTACCACCACCATCATCCTTCTCCTGATAGTAACAAAGGGAGGCAACATTAAAACCACATTGCACTAGAATTAACTAATTACTTATTCATCCTGTCGACATCATACCCTTAAATCTGATATTTTCAACAAGCAACACTCTCTACTGGATAAACACTGACAGAGCTATAAATTAAAACTAAGTACTTATACAACATGTACATTTAACAGAACACTCCAATGTGATTCTAGTTGTATGGATACTTCTGTCTTGTGTGTTTAAGGAAACTTTAGATAATGACAAATTTGAACTCTCAGAAACCAACAGATTGATCTATCCCAATTCACCCACCAAAAACAGAAAAGACAGCTCATTTTAAGAACGGTAGGTACCTTTTTCTTCACTATCTGAACCACATCCTCATCATGGAGGGGGTGGGAAAGCCCACAATGCTGTGGGTAATGCCTAGCACTTGTGCCCCAAACCAACACATATTTTACATCCTTTACCAGATTCCTGTGTATATGATTACAGAAGTCCTCTACTGAGCAGCCACCTCTGTCCTGAAATTAGATACCACATAAATAGGTCAGGGAACAGAATGATATGAAGTTTTATGTACAATATAAAACCAACACTTGAAGAACAGAATGAAATGAAGCGTACAGTGGAGAGGACAAAAGGTTCAGAAAAATCAGGTTGTTGCCCCTGCGGCTTTGAATATACTCTAACAAGCCCCATTTCCTCCCACATTTTTGCGAGCAGTCTGTCTAAGTTCAGCTGTGACATAGATAACAAATAAATAACATTTACCAATCCTGCTTAAGGGGAAAAAAAAAAGTCACCACTAAACAATCTAATGTATAGGATGATATAAGACTTCGATGACTATGATGATGGTATCCAGATATTGTTGCTTCATATGAGGCCGTCACATTTGATGGAATGCAACATGTGAAAGAAGAAGAAGAAGAACCACTATATAGCAGCAGTCTGGAACGCCCATTTGGTCTGGTTCACTTTTCACAAAACAAGTAGCGAAACTCACATCGATTAGATTTTGATGATTTCAACCCATCATTGTCAGTTACATAGTTGTTTGGCCTGTAGTGGAATGTTTGGGCATTACGCCATTCCGGTCAATTCTGGTGTTCTGCTCCAGAAAAGACACAACTGAAAATGAAAATATAAAAAATACCTAAAATTAAAAAAATAGTAGAAATTTGGGCTAGGCCTCATTTCCTATCAGTGTGAAATCTGGATACGGCCCATTTCCTATCAAAGTGAAATTTGGCTAGGATCTATTTTGTATTAGAGTGAAATTTGGCTAGTGCCCAATTTCGTATTAGAGTGAAATTTGGCTAGTGCCCAATTTCGTATTAGAGTGAAATTTGGCCAGAGCCATTTCCTATTAGAGTGAAATTAGGTAAAAGCCCTATTTCCTATTAGAGTGAAATTTGACTCGGGCCCTATTTATTTTAGCCCATTTCCAATGTACTCTGATATAAATGTGTGCACCAAACTGCGAAGCACCTGATCCTTTTTGATGGCACAATTCCATGCAACCCCAGTTTGTGCCAAAAAGCCTCTAAAAACAAGATTCAGATTTATCTAAGTATCTGTTTGCTCCAAATTTAAATGGAAGGTTCAATCAGATTATCATAACAGATGCATTAGCTTCCAAATAAACAGTTAAATATAAATAATAATAGGACTATATATGAAAGGTGAGAAGGACAAGCTAGATAGAGTAGAAACCTGCCTTCAAGTTGCAGCTAATGACAATGGAATTCGGTTGTCGAGCTAGTTTATCCACATCATCGATACCAATTACATCAATTTTGTTATAGACGTAGATACATTTCATGTATTTACGATTTCCTTCAATAACGTCTATAAGATCATCAACAGTAGCATCCTCACGGAACAACAGCTACAAGAAAGCCAAACACCAGGGAAATTCAGATACCAAGTTTGCAAATGCAGATTTTTTTTTTCTTTTTATAATAAAAAATACAAATTGTTACTTCATTGTATTTTAGTTGAATACAAATGTTTCTCAGTACCTCTGCATTATGTATTTTGTATTCGTGTAAAATTTGATAGCAGAGCTTCTCATCAATATGAGTTAGAGCTATAGTGCTGTTGAAGGAAATGCCCCCAGTTTTTTTCTTTTTGAAATATATCTGCCAAGAAACACAAGCAGGCATGAAGGTTTACCAAAAGATCCATAGAAAACAAGGCATAAATAACAGTGAATAGTGTATCACTACTGCTGAACAGATGATAACATGACCATCTTAGAAACAATGGCATTCAGGAGTTTGCCTCTGGTAGGTTGCAGGCAGCTTCTGTTTTGGATGTTCTCTCCTCCAACTTATGAAGGAATAGCAAAAGTGCAAAGATTACCCATCACTTCCCCACAATATTTTTTTTGGCAAATTTCCCCACACAAATTAATGTACTCATTTTTTTATTGGAGATTTGATAAAGCTTCAAACGGCTTAACTCCCACTCAAATATGTTTCCATAATCTCACCCAATCCCCAATACGAACCAGGAATCAAGCTCCCTTAGAATCAATTCTCCTAATTTTTCCCAAACCATGGCTATTTTTCAAAGTTAGTTCTTGAGAATTTCATAATTGATAAGGGACAAGAGTGATCTTGAAGGATCTTCAGAATGGAATGTAATAAGATAAGGATCCTACAGCAGCCTGCTGCCCATCCATATGATTTTAGCATCTTTTTTTTTTTTTTAATTCGTATAGTATGATTTTAGGATTTGTGGAAAATAACAAATATGTATACATACAAACATATATATAGATAGGTAGATAGATAAATAGACATAGACAGAGAGGAGCAACTATATAAACAGGAACAGAGAATTTTACAGCTGTCCTTACAATAAATGAAAAGAACTGGAACCCACCAAATACAGCCTGACATGTGAGTGCATGGAGAACTGGAGCTAGGGGTTGGCGATTTGTGCTAAAGCTCAGATCCAAGTTACAGACATGCTAACAAGTTTATAGCCGACAGGAAAACATGCAATATTCCGTACAACAAACTCAATAGCAAATTGAATGAGTGCTTAGCAAGATCTCATTAATAACTGTATTAGTTAGATACGATATCTTCTACTTAAGCATAGAAAAATTAATGGGACGACCTGTCAATGACACTAAGGCAAAAATTTAGACTTGCGAAGGAGTGACAAATAAATAAATGAGTTAGTTATAAGACGAAAATTGCATGTGGTAAGCACAACATAAATGCCCCCCAAGATAACTTACTTGAGGAGGTCTCTTGTTTAAACGCAAACCCACAGCTTCTAGCTCTTTAGTTAATATTTGTCGATGTCCCTCACTCTGCATGCATGGCAAATCAGATAAGATACTTATTAACTGGTGATATCAATTACATTCCAACTGTGGTAAGGACTAAGATAGGACACTTAAATAAACAGAATAAAGATAAGCCATCATCCATCAATAGAGAAAGCAAATGCCATTTGACTTGCATAATTGTAGCAGGTAACATGCACAACATCAAGAAAACACACTGGCATATTTTCTACTTTTCAAACAAGATTAACAAATAGAAATGTCAAATATTACTCAAAACTATTATTTTTTGGGTGTAAAATGATACAAAGGAGCTGGTGAGGTTAACTTTCGTATTCAACAAAAATGCTATCCTGCCACAAGAATACTAGTCAACATGCTGTGATTCCATAATTCTGTTGGAGAATCCATTCTTGCTCCTGTTATGCTCAAAGATTCAACAAGTAAAACAATTAACAAAAGAGGTTTTAAGGAAACGTTTGAATTTACTGATGTTAAATTTGGGTTACAAATAACAATAGACTTTTAGTAGACTGAGGATCAAAGGTCCCAAGGACTCAGATATCCCTTTTTCAACCCTTCAGGCAAAAGAATGAAAACGAGAGAGGAAACCATTCTAGTTCTAGATCTTTAAGTTCTTTAGAGAAGATCTTCTAGTGGACCTAGGATGAGTCGTCCAAGCTCCCCAAATCCCTTAGTCTATATCTTTCCTGATGACACAAACTTGAATGTAGAAGTTGGAAGCTTCTAGTTCTTGGCCTTCTTGAAGCTTTGGATGCCTTCATGCCTTGGCATGCTCTTGGATATTTGGAGCTGCGAATGGGGGAGAATGACTGCTTTTGGGTGAGCTAGGGACCCCATTTTATAGGTTTTGGGTGTGCAAGAAACAGGTCATGCAAAAAAATGGAATTTAGCATTCAAAATGAGAGCTAACTGGGCCTACGTGCAGTGTGAAATCAACATGGGCAGGGTACCCCTACACAGTGCCAACTACCAAAGGTTTTATCTTTTGATCCATCTATCGGATTTTCATGTATTATATATAACTGGAAAGCTCTTGATGAGTAGATCGTAATGGTGAAGAGCCACCTCCCATCTGAATTCATTTACTTAGGACTAAGGGGTGTGGAATTTAAGTGAAGTCCCACTTCCTTCTTCTCTTCTTTTTTGACCCATTTAACTTCCGATCTATGAAGGCGATATCTTTTTTATCTGTACATCAGATATATTCTCATTATATATAAACGGAAAGCTATTGACGAGAGGATCGAAATGGTAATTTTGCCAATTTGGAATCATTAAAATAGGTTAAGTCTTAGTTTATCTAGTCGGACTTGCTATTACCGGTAAATCTCGAATTCTTAGTCATTTACATAGGTCACATATAAGGTTACTCACACTTGCTATTACAGAAAATTCCTGGTCTTTTTGTAATATTATTGTTTCCCCTCACCCTTATTATACAAAATTTACTAAAAGGTAGGATTCTTACTGATATCCAAACTCAACAGTGAAGAGAATGGATTTGTGGATGGAATAAAAAAATGCAGTCATTATAGAAAAGAGTATTCAAGAAATGAAATCCATATACTTCTAATAATAATCAATCACGAACAACTTTGATAGGTTTAAAGCATCAGGGTGAGCTCTTTGGACTCAAGTTAACTGCTACAAATTGTATTGATTATTGTCGGAAAAGGTATAAGAATGTGACCTATATAATTAATAAAATGCATTAGAGATGTATCGCAATTACAGTTCAGCTGTGTCATTTGATTATTTAATCCCACCTCTTGTAAAGAAAAGAATTTAAGGATAATAAATACTGAATATCAAGCCAATACAATAATATAAAAAATTCTAGCACAAGCACATGCAATGAAGCCATCCAGTCAAGTGAAATCTTTTTTTTTTTTTTTTTCCTTTCACAGAATTGAATCATTATCAATTAAAATAAGTAAAGAACAGCCACACAATAGCCTTGTAGCTAGAAAATTTTGAAAACTGAATAAAACTTCCAAATCTAACAATAGAGTTTAATTTTCTATGAAGTACATGATGTACATCAACTCATTATTTAGATTGGATCATAAGAAAAAGGATGGGATGCATCTTCACTTGCGGTGACAGAAAAAAAAAAATGGAAACAAATACGTGCCTGGAAGTCAAGCACATTATTTTTCTTATCACATGCTAACTGTTGTTACTGGTGAGTTAGTGAATACAACCACATTTGTACCTCCAGTAAAAAAAAATTCTAAAGCACAGTTCATTAAAAAATCGGAGAATAAAATAAATATATATATCAGACAACATCTTTTAAGCAGGCATATGTCAAGGCAATTCACATTACAAGAGCAAGGTTGGATCATATTATAAGAATTGCTTTGTTGTTGAGAAACGGAAACTTACTTTTGAAGCATCAAGAACCATCAATACTATGTCTGATGATTTAGAGACAGCAATGACCTGAGAGATAAACCCAAATCCAACTTTTTTCAAGTATCTGAAAGTCAAGAGTATTAACATAGAACAACAACATAAACGCATGGCAGAACAAGTAGTAGAACCCCCAAAATCCTCCTCTCTTCCCAACATAACTTGCTGTGTCTAATTGGGACTAGGCCAATTGTGTGGATGCATTGCATACTCACTTCATTAAAGGAATAACATTCTAGCACATGTTAATCCTCCCTCCATGTTCTTAAGACTAGTGTTAGCTGGTGTAGCTGGCCTAAAATAGAAGACACTTTTTTGCAAGATAAATGACCAAGATCACTCATCATCATGCCTCCAAACATCATCATGAATTACCAATCAAAAGATAATAGGCGAAGAGTTAAAAAAGTGCACTAATAGTCAGTGCTAGCTAAATAGTAACTCTCACCACTTACCAATTGATTACCAGTTACAACACCCCCTCAACCATCACCGTTCTTGGTGAATAAATTTTGAGAGAAAGCAGGTTAGATTTTTACCTGCCTACCACGTCCCTTTCCTTCAGAAGCACCTTCAATGATTCCAGGAAGGTCAAGAAGCTGAATTTTAGCATCATTGTAATGAATGATCCCTGGAATGCATGTAAGGGTAGTGAACTCATATGAAGCAGCTTCTGAGTGTGTTCCCGTTAACAGAGTCAGAAGTGTTGACTTCCCCACACTACCAACACAGAACACATCCAGTTAGTCTAAGGCAGCATGTAGATGATCATGACAGTGACTCTAAGATGAAAGGAATAAATATCAATAGTAGGGAATGCAAAAGCCAATCTGATCTTTTCTTGTAAGTAGAAGAAAAGAACAGAAAATGATATCCGTCTTCTTTATACCAATTCAAAAGGCTAACTCATGAGGTGACAGACCTTGGAAATCCGATTAGAGCAACACGACCATGGCCAAATTTTGTAACTTCAAAACCCTCTCCAGCTCCACTAGAACCCTGATTCATAGTTTAAATTTGAAAGCATTAACCTACTATCTTTAGATTACATGGAAAAGATTACACACACAATGTAGAAAAATGCATACAGAGAACTAAAAAAACTGCAACAAACAAATTAAGAAATCCAGGCAATCAATGTCAAAGTAATGGTTAATTTGTGGTTAGAATCTTTGTGTTGGAAATCTTGCAATGAAATAGATCAGCAAGGGCATGTTTAAGATGCACAATTTGCACAGTAAGAAACCAGAGGAGACGAGCCTCTTTTTCGGTGATGAACCCACAAGTTGCAAGTTTGAGTAATGTTACCATTCAGAAGAAAAAAATGGCAGAGGTCCAAAATTATATTGACCATATATGGATTTTCTTTCTCCACCCCACACCCCCACCCCCCCACCCCCGCCCCCCCGTTTTTTTTTTTTTTGAAATGGATATTTACTGCTTAGGATTCCCAAATAAAATACTGGTCTTAATACAGGGATAGCATGAAAGGCACAAGGTGAGAGTTGAAAGTTTCCATAAAAAAAAAAGGAATATATATGATTCAGTCATGTCAAGTACAATTCATAGCATAAGGAATTGATTTAAAAAGAAAAAAGAAAACACATAAAGAAAAGGCATAAGAAGTTTAAGGAGTTTGCAAGACTAGGTCCTACGAAAGAGAGCCGAAAAAAAAATGGAACCAAAAAGCTCATTCATGTCCCAGTCCGCTTGGTTCACATCTGACCTGTACGAGTCCACAGAACGAAGTGGCATGATTTTCTGGTAGACTTCTTGGTTGGGGGATCAGCAAACATCCAGACGGTATGGATTGATTGACAAATAAAGATTTTAGGTGCTGACTATCCAGAGGGTAGGGGCTGATCAACTAAGAAAGATTTAGGGGCTGATCAACTCTTTATCAGACAGACCTCACAGGAGAAAGGTGTCTGACTATTGCACAAAGCAGTGTTTCGTTGCTTGAAACTGTAATAGGCATTTCCACAGAAATTCTGAAAACTGAAAAATACCTTATTCCACATTCAATAATAATTAGACTAGTCCCATTCATCCATTTAAAGAGTTAAAAGGGTCATATAGACCATTAACAAAGAAGCTAAACTCTAGTGATGAAAGCCAAACAACTTTCTACAAAATTGTCCTAATCTATTGACATATCGAAAGCAGTAAAGAATTTCAAATCTAAAGATAAAGCCAAGTCTGGTTGGGAAAGCCAAGTCTGGTTGGGACATGCTGATATTCCTCATCCACAATTATTGAAATTCTTGTGAATAACAGGCCCCACATAGATCTTGACCATCTCTTGGGCTGGGTTGAACCTGGGCGCTGTTCTGGCATAACTTCGCCTGGTCTGGCATTGGATCTGAGAACAGCTTGTAACTTCACCGGCCATTGTTTTGGATAATAACAGTACCACCATGTCTGATTCCAAGTTCTTGGGAATACATATGACAGGACAACCTTTTGCACCCCTAGAAGACTTTGAAATAAGCATGATTGCAAGTAATAGATGAAAATGACATACAGTAATCATAACCCCAGAAGATAAGATAGCATACAATGCGAACATATTATATGTGAATCCATTAAAAGAAAACTCTAATTAGTTTGCTAGATGAAAATTCTACATAAGTTTGCTGGATCAGCATTGAAATATGGCTCTAATAATAAATATTGTTGTTAAAATCCTAGTACTCAATTTCCAGATCCTAGATTTGTAACAAATCGTACGAAAAAAGATTCATATCTATTCAACTAATCCCGTTCACATTCAAATCTAACGATTTTGGTGTGAGTCTTACGATTCGATACTTGTTATATCAAATCTAAAGATTCAGATGCTGGACATGAATAGCCACAACTATACAGCTTATATTATTGATTTTTTATTTTTATTTTTTTAGTGTTTCCATTTTTAAGAGGTCATTTAGTGATTAACAAGACCTCAGAAAATATTGCAGGCTTTTGGGGTGGTTTTAGAGATAGATAAGGACCAAGCATGTGACTGGAATGTTCAAAAAAACATGGGGGTTCATCCTAAATTCCTATACAGTTTTTTCTTTACAAACAATTCTCTAACTCCAGGAAACATCTAATTATGTAACATCAATTATTTGGATTTGTTATCAAAAATAAAAAAACCTGCAACATCTTTACTTTTTCTAGTAATGTTGATATCTTAAACAAATTTTAATATTCACACTTATATCATATCTCAATAAAGTTCTTCATATGATTGTTGTAGTTATAAGAAGGGGAAAAAAAAAAAACTAAAACTCGTGATACAATTCATATACATACTATTCAACCCCTTGAAAGACGTGAAATACGGTTTCAATTTTCAAAATAATAGCTTCAATTGGAAAAAAATAAAGAAATAAAATCGCATCAAAGAACAAGTCAACAATGATACACAAATTTGAACAAGTAGAATAAAAAAAAAAAAAGTATATGCAGGACCAGTAACGTATGTGGTTGCCACTCATCAACACAATGATAGAAGGGAAATTTGTTTATATACCTTAGGGGGCTCTAACAATTGTGTCCTCAACTTTGCTATCTTTGCCTTGAGTTGTCCAAGATGGTACTCTGGAGAGAGAGAGAGAGAGAGAGAGAGAGAGAGAGAGAGAGAGAGGTCACTAGTTTGAAAAATCAGTAGGAAACTTACTAGACTCCAATGGTTTATGGAAAAGGAGTGCATCTCAAACTTAAAATAAGAGTCACTAATGGAGCGAAGGAAGAATAAAAGATGTCTGAATTGCCTAGACAATACAAAGAGGTGCAGTTGGTCCCTCAAGTAACCAAGGTAATCCAAACATGGAAAAAAGGAAAAGACTGAACAGTTCTTTATATTACTAACAAAAAGCAGATAGATTAAACATAGGTTAAAAAAAGACACTTTAATGTTTCATAAACCCACATAAATGTGTGGAAAAAACTCTTCTGGTCCTTGAATTGCTCTTTTGATACAGTATTCATTCAGTGGTTCATTACATGTATACGTGGTACAATAGTATTGATTTTTCTTTTTTATTTTTAATCAAGATGGTAACACGTTATTAATTCATCAAATGAGTAAAGAATACAAATAAAAGCAAGTCAAAAGGGATAAATAACTAGAATGACACAAAATCACCATCCAAGTTATACATCGAAAGATCAAAAATCAAAATCCTTACAAACCGATTGAAGTTGCCCAAAATCAAAATCAGAGGTGAAGCCTCCGTTGCAAAGACATCAGCTAAAACAAACATATTATGGAAAGTCCTGTTTATTTCAAGCCAATTCAATTTCAACCATGATACAAGAGCAAAGTTACACTCCCAAAGATTATGCCTTTTTCAGAGAAAAAAAATATATCCATAGTGCCAGCTCTCAGAAAGACCTTTCACCGAGCCATGCATCACCCAATGAATACCACATAATTGGAAAAATAATTCCAAACTGAATTTGCATCAGGACATTGGATAAACAAGTGTGATTGTGCTGTCAGACAAAGAACACAAACATTCACAAAGTAGACCTTTTCAAAACAGCTGTCCAACAAAAGGATAGGAACTTTGGAGGATCTATAATTTTCCGAAAAACACAAAGCAATTTGACACATCCCTTACTGATACCATCTAATAATAGAAAGATTTCTCAGAAATCTCAGCGTCTTTATCGGTCCCCATAGGCATTGATTCACGCCATATTTTTTCAGAATATGCGACCCTTGAATAACATTTATAAGAAACTCCAATGAAATAATTTCTTCATCCTAAAGGTTTCAAAGAAAAATTAGAGTCCAAACATTCTCACCTTTCAAACAATCCAAATAATCTACAAAATGTGCCCTTGGGTTGAAAGCAATTGCAACAAGGGATGGAAAATGATGTAGGCCACGCCTATGACCCAGGCCAAGTTTAACTAAGCCAGCCCATAAACCCATTAGGTCTGAGGCTCACTAGGCACATGGCTCATATGGGCGCAAGGTGCAAGAAGGCCAAAAGGATGGATCTATGGCCTCCCATGGGCACTTCTGAAATGTGTGCAACAACGGGGGCCACTTTCTTAAAGTGTATACAACTTATGACATGTGGGGTTTATTTTTTGAATATTCTGGAATTCTTTTAGTCTTTTATTTCTCTTTTACTTTTGGAATATATTCTAATATAATATGCACCATGATATGCCAGAAAAGAAGTAAAAAAGACAATGGGATGAAATTGCACCATGCAAATATGACCTTCATAGCTACTTTCACCTCCATATAATTCTATTTTCACTTGACACTAAGCGTTCATTCTTTTGTGACAACAGGGGCTCACCTGTGGCTTTATTCTTTTGTGTCCGTGCCATTTCAGCTTCAATTTCTTTGATCTTCTCTAAGATACCCATCTTTACTCAATATATCTGCTAGCATGAACAAGAGCTTTTCAACAAGTGCAAAGACAAATGAACTAAATAAAAAAAATAAATAGATAAAAAATCAACAAATATCTAGAATGCAAACATGAAACAAGATTGACGAAGGCAAGGAAGAAAGATCTCTAAATTAGTTGACTTCAAAAGGAAAATAGAGTCATGATACCAACTTAATACTTTTTAGCAACAACGATGAATTTTAAGCAAACAATTATCTCAAAACACAAAAGAACCATTTACTATGAAAGACACATTTAAAATTATAAACATCAACAGGTTCATATGGAAAAATAGTTTCATGAAAAAAAAAAAACTCCACAGATAAAAAGCATGGTTGTTTCTCTAGGCCCTTTTTATACAAAAAATAAATAAAAATGCTACCAATGTAATAGCAAGCTCTTAATAATGGCTCCTTCAATCAAGTGTTGGCGTGGGTAAAGGAGTTTCAAGGTTTAGGTTGAACTGATGTAGATAGAAAAATAGAGGGCAACTCTCCATTGACTTTTGAGCAAAACGGCCCAAACCAAGACCATGGGCTTGCCCTCCCTGTGGAAGGTTGAAATTATATATAGATGGAAGCTCAATTGGGAATCAAGGATCAAAAGAATTTGGTGACACCATTAAGAACAGCACTAGCATCACCAGATGGGTAGAACCACCCTTTTGTAAGGATTTGAGTACATCTTTCAGTGATGCCAGTCATGTGCATCAGAGGATAATGTTACCTCTACACCTAATTTAAGATTGTAAAGATTTCAGTTAGATATTTGCCCTTCAAATACATCTTATCTTGCTGATTCTCATCTTCTGCTATTATTAAGGTCTACATCAAACTATACATTCTATATTTTTTTGTAAAATTCTAACAATGCAGTGCATCTATCAAGTGCAAAAAAAAAAAAAAAAAATCAATTTTTTTATAAAAGAGACGCGGAGTAAAAAAAAAATCCCCCATATATCAACAACACCCTCAGTGTATATTTTTCCTACAATTTATTTAAATACATGCACAATTGCGTTTATCCAACCCATCAGATGATGCCATCAGCAATTACAAACAAAACCAAAAACCCTTCTCATAACTCGCACTGTTAGACCACCACCTACACAAAATCTAACATCGGATCATGATGCCACAACCGTTCATCTGCTGGGCCATTATACCAAAGAAAACAGCAGTGGATGCTCCTAACCACTCATCGCAAAAAGGACCTTTTTTTGTAGAACGAACGCCACGAATTGGTAGCCTAAAAAAAAAAACCCTAGAATCATAAATCATTCCCAAATCGATGAAATTGAGAATAATGAAATCAACTGATCAACCAAATCTCATGCATATATCCCACGGTTCAGATGAACTGGAGAAGATAAGAATCAAATGGGTCTAAAAAACAAACGATAGAAAGATTCGAGGCGAGAATTGAAATTAGGGTTTTGCACTTACCAGAGACGAAGAAGGATATCTTTTTCGGTTGTCGCTCGATTTGCAGCGGCCAGAGAGCAGCAGAGGCTCCTTTACATAAAGATGGTGATGTATTTCTCTGGACTTCTTAGAGATCCAAGCCGTTTATCAGGTGGGGCTCATGATCAGAGACAAAATAGCGGCATCGAGTGAGTTTGATGGCGGCTCCCTCTCACTTTATGATGTTTCATTGGGGTCCACCAGGCAAAGTAGTTGATGATAGCCATCAAAATCAATTTGTGTATGGGCCTGCACCTTGGCCCATCCTATGTGATCAATCATACGGCCACCCGCGTTGTTGTAGTTACATGAGTAAAGAAAAATCCAATTTCCAGCTGGCGGGTCAAATAGTAAAAATATAAAAAACAACATCTAATTTAATTATGGACTAGGTAGAAATATCGACCTGAATTGCCCTAAATTACTATGTTGCAGCGAATTAGGCGGAATGGGACCTTAGACTAAGGACGAACATATATTGGACCGATCTGCCGCGATTGCCCCAAGTCAGAATTCAAATGCCCATAGAGTTGAATGGGGGCATTGGAGCATGGAGCACATCATGTCTATACTTGTCACTCCATATATGTCTAAAGATAGCCTCAGAACATGTAAAGCTTCCTTGGTAAAAAAAGAAATAAAAATAAAACATTGCGGCAATACAGCACTCCCTCTTCTTCCACCTCTTTTTTCAAAACCTCTTCGCGCTGATTTTGGATTGTGCTCATCGTCACCGGTCCTTATGTACTGTGTAATTTACTGCATCTTCATCTCTCAAACTTATCTTAATTTCCAAATTCTGATCCCAAAACCATGAATTCCCAAATCCCAATCCAAACTCTAAGCCCTAAACCACTAAATCCAAGCATATCTACAAATCCAAAGATGACCAAATATATTTTTGTTATCATGTCTTCTTACCACACTATAATTCAAAGATGAAATTCCATTCCTATTATACCATATTAAGCTAGAAGGTTTCCTGGATTGGATTTGGACCTTCAGTTATAATTTTGAGTAAAAGTTGTATCAACTACCCACATTATCTCTTTATCATAACCACTGATAACTACTCTCCACTTTTTTCCGTTTTTTTTTTTTCTCAAATACTTTGTTTCTATCAAAACTCTATCGTTCCATTTCTACTCCAATTATCATATTTTCTTTCTAGCATTAATGTTTAAATTGCAATATTTGCCATATTCGTGCCAAGCATAGGTAATTATGCTAGTTATCTATTAGGTTGGAGACTTTGAAAAAGTGGA
The DNA here is from genome assembly GCA_003546025.1 of Camphora micrantha. NCBI lineage: Eukaryota > Viridiplantae > Streptophyta > Magnoliopsida > Laurales > Lauraceae > Camphora > Camphora micrantha. The sequence continues at coordinate 76,013,805 of QPKB01000002.1, forward strand.
AAGGAAAAGTATAAGTGCCCTCAAAATGTTGTTGTATTCAATCTTTTCACACACACCCACTCATGTTGAATTGACAGTGGCATTGATTTTGACATTAATTTAGTGAAACATGATAATGTGAGTTTGAGTATCTAAAATCAAAGTTAAAATCATTTTTTTAATCCATCTAATGCTTTTTGGGATTTCTAATTAACATCATAACCTCTTCATTGTCCAATCTTTAATAACTGTCAAGCATTTAGTTGAATTCCACCAATTGGACATTTTCTATAAAAAAAAAAAAAAAAAAAACGTTTAAGTGCTATTTGGTAATATGAAAAAGTCTAATGATTTTTTTTTTTTAAATGTTAAGTCTAGTAAAATTTTAGCCCCACCCAAACAAAAATCCTCCGCTGTTGGGTTGGCAGGCTTGTTCATGAATTGCGACCCTTTCTTGGTGTCATCTGACTCTTTCACCAGGAAAAATATGATGGATCAAGGCTCACCAAACATGGGGCGCAGGATTCAAAACAATGTAATCCACAAATGAGCTAGCAACTGAGACAGGTACAGGTAACTAACTGCTGAAAAGGACCGACTGACTACAACACTTCAGCAGACTGTGAAACACTGGAACAAAGCATCTTCTCCAGCATGGCAGAAAGACACCTGAGCTGATCCCTGACCTGTACCATCATATTTGGCAGTAATTCTACTTCAGTGAATACTGCATCTTCCTTTATTCTGTTGTAATCTCTCATGCTAATTTCTTTTGGCCCATTTACCTGGTTGGTATCAGTTACTAGGATTATTTTTTGTTCACCTTTGAATAATTCCTACTACAACAGAATTTGTATAGACGATTCCAGCGATTCCAGCATAGTTGAGACATGGCTTTGATGATGATGATGATGTTTGAATAATTCCTTTCAATTCATGTAATTGGATTCCTAGAAATTCAAGGACTTCTATTTTTGAAAGTGGTTAAAAATGAAAGTGGTGAAAAAAAAAAAAAAAAGTCAATCTGAGTTGACTTTCCGAAGAATCTGCATTTATATTTACAGTTCTCACGACATAAGTTTCTTTTTTATTTTTTCTCTTTTTTTGATCAGCGAGTGTTCTGATCAAAATGAGCTACATAATTACAAACATACCACCTTTTGGAATCTTTTGTAAGGATTGCTGATCCACCAAAATTCAGCACTCCTGTGACCATCACAATGCAGAATGTGGGTCATGGTGGTTCCATCAATTGTTAACACAACAGGCCCTGAATTGAACCAAATCAACTACTTTATTCCAGTTCACAAGCCCCACCACCGCACCCAATCAACCAAATATACATCAGAGCTAATGGACTGCACCCAATCAAGCAAATTATACATTAGAGCCAACGGGCCATGAAGGGCTTCACACATTTTTCATTCCTGGAACAAGAAGAACATCGCCATTATTGATGACCAAATGCAATGGTAAACCTTCCATTCCCTGCATCCCAAGCAAGCATGCGACGGAAGAAGTCTTTTCGATGGGTCTCAGGAAACTCACCTGACGAGCAAATCATTATGGCCACCTTTCCATACTATCCAATACTTCCCACAATCTTAGTGCGACACCATGCTCGCTCGCACTGCCTGTAGACATGCTTCTTTGCGAAAACTGCCCGTTCCTACCTGTTCTCAGAGGCCCTGAACTAGAATGCCTCCTGGACGACCCAGACTCCTGCCTCGTGAATCTTGCAGTTGTAGCAAATATTTCTGATGTTGATAATGCCCTCTCAGCTTCAAGGCCAGAGTCATAGTCAGCTGTTAAGAAGGACCGAGCTTCCGGCAGCTGACCTGAAGCATTACTAGCCTGAATCTCTGCATCACGAGCAGATGAGTTTTCTAGGCTGCAACTTCCTGATTCTGTTTTTTTCTCATCACTCTCATTACAAACTAGCTTTAAGGCCTGTACAACCTCACCCATAAATGGCCGGTGAGAGACTTCCACCTGAACACACATTGACGCAATTGCTGCTACTTTGGCCACACTGTCAAATGGAAAATTAGGCCCTAGAGCTGGGTCAACGATCATTTCTAACCCTTCCTTGCTTGTGAGAAGTGGACGAGCCCAAGTGACTAGATTCTCTTGTCCCAGAGGTCGTGACATGTCCACAGGTTTTCTTCCAGTTAAAAGCTCGAGAAGAACAACACCATAGCTATAAACGTCACTCTTGACGAGAAGATGCCCAGTCATTGCATACTCAGGAGCTACATAACTATGGAACAAAGAAGAAGATATTTATGCTCAGAATTAAATTGATAGGAGATAAGGGATGATTCAAGCTTGAGGGTGCACTTGGATGAACCCCAAATCATATTTGGCTTTAATATTTTGATTAGATGGGATGGTTATAAATTCCACTTGCATCCAGGGCAGCCTTATCAATAATCACATTCAATTACTGTTTTCTGTGACTTTAATCATCACAAAGTTATAATGGCAGTTGATGTTGATTATTGGTTTGGCCTAGAAAAGGAAAACAGGTTACCTAAGAACATGATTTCCAATATAACTGACCATCTATCCTACCAAAATATTTAAACTTGTGTTCTGGCACAACCAAAAGCATGAATAAGAGAATAACTTCATACCCAAAAGTTCCCATGACACGTGTTGAGATATGTTCGTTTCCCCCCTCCAAAGCTGTCCGTGCCAGGCCAAAATCAGACACTTTGGGTGTGAAATCAAGTTCCAGCAAGATGTTGCTGGACTTAAAATCTCGATGTATGACACGAGGGCTTGAATCTTCATGCAGATATGCTAGACCTCGAGCTGAGCCAAGCGCAATCTTCATACGGGCACCCCAATCAAGTGGAGCAGATTCCTTGTCCACTCCTGCTCATAGTTCAAAACCATTTTACAATGTCAATTTCACAGAAACGGCATGAACATCCAACCATAAGAGAGCCCATATAATCAAGAGCTTCCTTAAATATCACCCACTACTGCTTCCATAAAGCCACATGCAAATGCGTGCCCCATTCAAGCCATGAGTCAGCTGGCACCCACCATACAGATCACTGAACCAAAATTAAGATGGCCCTGCATGCGCGTTGGAAAAGAACTACTGGCAAGTCTTTTCAAACCATCAATTGTTTTAAAAAATATGGGGCACACGATGAAGGGACTCTACCGACTCTTTTGGTCCAGGTGATCAAAATGGTGGCAACAACCTGAAGCACCAAGGTTAGGATGTGACAAAAATGTCAGGATGTATGGAAATCAGTGGCATGTGATGATGTGATATTAGCCAACATGCAGGAGAAAATGTACTCAGGTTTATATTTGATACCATGCAAATGAGAATCAACGCTGCCATTTGGAATCAGTTCATAGACTAGGCATCGACAGTGCTCCTCCGTGCATATACCTATCAACTTCACCAAGTTCCTGTGATGCAAGCGACTAAGCATCTCTACCTCTGCCAAAAACTCTCGACTACCCTGCTGATCATCTCTCTTGAGAAGCTTTACGGCCACCTTTGTTCCATCTTCAAGGGTACCTCTGTACACAAGCCCAAAACCACCCTCTCCAAGTATTGTCACAGCGTCAAAGTTGTTTGTAGCCTTTTCTATCTCACCTATACTAAACGTTTTAGCAGATCCTGTGTATGCCGCAATGCTAGAGCTGAAGGAAAGTGATGCAGACGCAGCAGAACTAGGACAGCTGCCAAGTATCATCGATCCAGCCCCTGCTATTTTTAAAACATGCCCAAATGAGGTCAAGCGTAATCTTAAATGGAAGAACAGAAACGGATAGGGTTTTGGCCCAGGAAGGTCTATCATGCTTCCAAGCCAGACCTATCATGGACCACCCCGGACTAGATTAAGGCATGTGACTTATGCCTTGGCCTAAACTACAGGATACATTAACTTGTTAGGATAAGTGTCTTATCAAATTAGTTACATTCTTCACCATTGTCAGAAGATCTGTTAAGATTATTGACAGGATTAAGATTTGTATATGATTATCTTGATCAGCCATCCTTGTATCATATTAACATGTGAATTTTAATGCAACTACACAGGTTTGTGGAATTACTGTGAAACTTGTCATAACTAACAGGCCAAGGAGCAGATACCAGCTTTGACAACTCCATGTCAAATCTTGTTCTTAGCTGGGGTCCAGTACATTTCTGGCATAGCTGGTCATGCCCAGGTATGAGTTTCAAGTTAAATTAGTGAAAAGACTGACCAAGGCCAGGCCCAAAGTGACTCATGGCAAACCACTTGACCATGACCATGAATAATGAGCACAGGCTGAGGCATGACTTTCACCTGATGGCTTTGGTGGAGGTAACGAAACTCGTGGAATTGGAAGAGGTTGATGAGTACGCAGACCACGTTTCCACAGCAAAAGCCACATGGCTCCAACAAATAAAACCAGAGCTATACAAGAGGATACTACTATGACAGTAATTAGTTTACTGCCAAGCCTTCCCTTCTTTTTCCTCACATCAACTCCTAAAGGGTGCATTGTCCTAGAGTTATTGTCATTAGGAAGTTGCCCCTCACCAGCATTAATACTTGAGGGAACTGACGATGGCGAAGGAGGTAACCCTGCAAAGATGAGAAAAAAATATAGAAAACTAAAACAGACAGCCAATCGGACCTGCCAAAGCAATGTGGAGCAGACGGTATGAATTACTGATGCATCAGGATGTAGATAGTCTCCCTAATCCTGATGTTAGTACAAGTGGGAGCCATGATTTCATGATCTGGGTCTCACCCAACGCCCAGAAGTATTTTTCATATTGGAAGACCTTGGTCATTCCATCTTTGGTCTACATATAGATAAAGGATAATTCAGTAATTTAACATAGGAAATATAAGAAGATGATATAGTACAGGTTCAATCTTAAAGTACGAAGGATTTAAGGCATCCCATTCATGGAGAGACCCATCAGATTTACTGCCTGGATATTGAACTTAGGTCCCACTTGTAAATAAGTGCATCAGCATGCTATACACATCCTAGTGCATACCCTATTATTCATCCAAGCATAAACACAAGCAAAGAAACAACGAGCTCATACCTGGATATTTAACATATAACACTTCATAGTCACCAAAGAAAGATGGCTTTATGACAACCTGTTTATGCCAGAATTTCTCATATGTAAGGAATGCAGTAGTATTGTCGAATTTCTCTCCAAGTGGTACAAGATCAATAAGGACAATGGTCTTATCCGGATCCTGGTTCGCAGCATCTGCACCCATAATGCGGACCTGACTTTGTTCCATGAAAACCCCAGTTGCAATCTCTTGAGCCAGCTCCGAAACTAGAGGAAAAAATGTGAAGAGTGCAACACTTAGACTCAATCCAACTTGTATTGGCAATACGCAATAACAAGGTGATCCTGGAGGGGTGTTTGTATATGGCTCCATGCAGGTCAATGGTGTACACTCTGCAAGTTAGGTAAGACACTGTAAATTACTTTTCGGAAAAAAAAAAAAAAAAAAATTTTGCTTGAACACCAAGCTGCAGCTTTTAACCAGCAGAATATCCATGTGCTGTTGGGCAGCATCAAAATCAGGAATTTCATTGGCAGAGTACCAAGTCACTTATTTTTGGGAGGAAGGATACATTACCACACTTCTCCAGAAACAATTTAAAGCAATTATCAGTGCGCCAACTAACTTTAAAGCAGAAAAAACAAAGCAATATTCCACCTGATTAGGTGCCTGATTGTCATGCCAAACTAAACATAAAAAACTAATAACCATCCCTTCGGCCACAATATTCAAACTGCTTGCAAGTTAGGTGACATTCAAGCTGCATGAGAGAATTTAAAATAGATACCTTTATTAGGAGGCGGAGGTGGTAATGCTCGAACAGGTGATGCAACTGGTTTCTCTGCCTTCCATGGGGAAGATCCAGCAGGGGAAATTGAAGGAGATGGAGCATGCCCTTGTATATATCAACATGATCACAGACAACTTTTAGCGCCAAAAACTTCACAGAACAAATAGTAAAAGACAGGATAAACAAGTTCTAGCATACTTTGAGTTGGTTTAGAAGGAACCATAAATGATGGTGAAGGAGCACTTTCAGTTGGTCTAGAAGGAAATGTTAATAACGGCGAAGGTGCACTTTCAGTTGTTGAAGGAATCGCTGGTGATGGAGAAGGTGCTCTTTCAGTTGGTGAAAAAGGAAACACTGATGAGGGAGAAGGTGCTCTTTCAGTTGGTGTAAAAGGAATCGATGATGATGGAGAAGGTGCTCTTTCAGCTGGTGTAGAAGGAATCGCTGATGATGGACTAGGTGCCCTTTCAGTTGGTGTGAAAGGAATTGGTGATGATGGAGAAGGTGCTCTTTCAGTTGGTGTGAAAGGAATAGCTGATAATGGAGAAGGTGCTCTTTCAGTTGGTGTAGAAGGAATCGGTGATGATGGAGAAGGTTCGCTCTCAGTTGGCGTTAAAGGGATCGGTGATGATGGAGAAGGTGCACTTTCAGTTGGTGTAGAAGGAATCACTGATGATGGAGAAGGTGCTCTTTCAGTTGGTGTAGAAGGAATCACTGATGATGGAGAAGGTGCCCTCTCAGTTGGTGTGAAAGGAATCACTGATGATGGAGAAGGTGCTCTTTCAGTTGGTGTAAAAGGAATCGCTGATGATGGAGAAGGTGCTCTTTCAGTTGGTGTAGAAGGAACTGTTGATGAAGGTGAAGGTGCAGGCAATCCCTGGTTCACTGCTGGAGAAAGGGGTGATTGCATAGGAGAGAGGGAAGGCCCTGCCAGGAAGCAACTGAGTCAAACATTAAGTGATGACATCCATGCTTAAACTGTGACAGCACTTATGATGAACAAATGACCATCTGAGTACCTTGATTCATGGGTGGAGGACCAGGTCGCCCTTGTCCACTCTTCTTTGGGAGCACCGCCGGAGGATGTGAATGAGATGGAGGGATGATTGAACCTTTAGCAGAAAAGAGGGGGGAACAGTTGAGAAATTTGATACTTGAGAATCAAATATTCACATATGCATCATATGCCAATTTTGGTCATAGCTTGAAACAAAAAAGTGGGTTCTCAAAATTGACACTCGACCAAGTTGCTCAGTTTTTCAGTCTGAGTTGATATAAAAATGAATCGGGAAAATTCACAAGATGTCTTCAACCCAGATTATTTAACCCATCTATTCAAAAGCTCATATAGCGTGATGAATTGAATTTTAAAAGTTACTAAACCTTCAGTTTTGGTTCAATGTTTCAATCAAGATCCAACCTTGATGATAGGAAGGTGAAGGGTTTAAGGGTGCAGATGAAGGTATGCTGGCTCCTTTTCTTGCATGATGCTTGCGAAAGAAGATTGAAGAAGGTGCAGGACTATGAACCCTTCTTGTCACTGGAGTCTTAGGCGATGGGATGTGCTCTGGAGATGCAATACTCGGGGACTTCAGGGCTTTCTGTGGTGCCGGGGATGTTACAGGAAAATAACCTGCATGAAGTCAACAGTCAATGGCATAGAACTCTCCCTTCCCATCTATAGAATTACCCAAAAAAAAAAAAACTCAAAACTGTCAAAATAAATACCTTTAGTTGGGGAACTGTTAGAGGGCGAACGGTGAAATATTTCGACTGGAGGTGCAGCAGATGGAAATCCAAATCTATTACCATTGAAACTGAGAGGAGGAGGTATTGGTAGAACGGAGGGGCCTGGATATCATACAAAGGAAAACACAATACAAAACATTAAAATGTGGAGTATCTCATAAGCTAAAAAAAATAGACCAAGTGCAGGAAAAGCTCATAGTTTCAATTAGATCACTTTGAAGAATTACACCAAGTCCTTCACATCTCTCCACTGTCAATGTACGAGCAGGCATATGTGCCGCATCTCACAAGTTTGCAAGATACTCATCAATGGGACCCCATAAAAAGATTACAAGCTAAGATTCCAGGCGGGAATGACCGGGACTGTTAATTGCGCATTGTTGACCTTTCTCCTTCATGGCCAGTTGCTGTTATACACCCATGGCACACAACAAGTGTACCAGCCTATTTTCGGGCCAGGTAAGCTACTTGGATTATGTACCCATGTGAGTAGCTTCCAATGTTATGAAAGTGTAAGTTGGCTTTGCAAAGCCGCAAAGGTTCATAAAAGAAATTTAAGCCATAAGTAGTACTTGTTATAACCATTCCAAAAAAGGGAGCACCTGATGTAATGACTGGAGTTGTCCTTGAAATTCTTGGAGGCATTGCTGGTGCCAGTAATGGTAATTTCCTTGAAGGAGATGCAATTGGCACTGCTATAATAAGACAAAAGGCTATGTCAAAACCAATTCAAACAAAAAATAAGTGGTATCCACTCTCTACCAGTCTTATCTTTTCACAAACCATCCATTGTTTCCTACCATATGACGTTTCTTCTTCTTTATTATTGTTTTGTGGGTGTTTCATGGATGCGTGTGAAGAATGAACAAAATCAGAAATGAAGACATGAAAATGATCCCCAGCAATCAGCAAAGTAATTTTCAGAAACCCTGGAAATACTGAGAATATTAACCTGCCCCAATTGGTAAATGTGATGTATGGTTCTCTGTAGATGGAGATAACCCCTTTGAGTGCCTGCGTTCCTTGCTTGTGTGATGAGATGAAGACTTTGCTGGAACAGCTGCTATGGGTCCCTGGATAGTTGGGGGAATAAACCCCATTCTTGGTGGCAGCCCTGTTGGAACAGGTAGAACTGATCCTGTATTATCAAATGAAAACCTTACCAAATGCCAGAGCCAAAAACTGCAATACGTGGAATCATGGATTAGTCAACGTTACCTCTAGGATGAGATGTTGACCTAGGTGCATTGCTCATTGGTGATATTCCATGAAATTCAAAATTGGGTGTCGGAGAAAGCACAGAAGGAGTTGATGGGGATTGAGCATATCCTGAAAGAGAACAGAAGCATTTATGTACCTACCAAACATATTGTCATCATCGTCAAAACTCTGTTGGAACTGGTAGAACTGATCCTGATTTGTCAACTGAAAACCTCACCAAATGCCAGAGCCAAAAAGTACAATAGGTGGAATCATGGTTTAGTCAATGTTACCTCTAGGAAGAGATATTGGCCTAGGTGCACTACTTGTTGGTGATGTTCCATGGAATCTAAAACTGGGTGATCTTCCTCCAATCGGAGCAAGCACAGAAGAAGATGATGGGGATTGAGCATATCCTACAAGAGAACATAAGCATTTATGTACCTACCAAACATATCATCATCGAAGCCTTATCTCATTTTGGCTGTACCTATCAAACATATAAGAATTGAAATTTTCATGAAAAATATGAAGAGTTACTTTCTGGTAGCTGATTTGGTGCAAGCATAGATGGGGTTGTCACTCTTGATAGACGGTGTTCCACGTCTACAGATAAAGCCTCTGATGCTACCGGTAGCACAGTCCTATCAGTAGATGGAGGCATGTTGGATGCAGCCAGTGGAAAAACCCATCGAGGATATGCAATAGATCCTGGAAAACATTATTAGAATAATTATGTAGGTCCGTTGGCAGATAAAATTCAATAATAACTACTGGATTAAGCAGTGAGCCAATGGTTTTAACAGAAACTTCTCATCGAGGTACATTCTAGAGGCTTTAATGTGCCCCAAAAAAAGGAACGGAGAATATCAGATAAAGTGACAGAATCAGCATGTAGTGCCACAGATGATTCCAAAGCACCTTTGGTTAAGTGGTATAGAAGATGCTAAAGATTAACATATGTCCAACTGTATCTCTTCTGAGCAAGCAGGAAACAAACAACATTGACAAAATCATCCAATCCCTCAATCAATGGTAGATTGTATACATAATATGAGGGGACCATAGTGGCTTCCGAACTATGAAGCAGTTGGTGGTAATGGCTGTTAGGTTCGGAAACACACGCACGATCTACGAGACAATCAATCCACGAGACACAAATTTACGTGGTTCGGCAAGATTGTCTACATCCACGGGAGATTCACGCCGTTCACTATTATTGGAGAGTCCCACAAGAGTACAAGCACTCACTATCTCTCTTGTTCTCTCTCAATATCACCCCTCTTAGTATAATGCTCTCACCACCCAGTATAAATATATGAAACCCTAAACCTCTAGACACCCACAACCATCGGATCTGGCCTTATAATAGATGGTCCAGATTAAACTGACAAATTATAGATAAACCCCTGCAATAAAATAAAGTCTACATCAGGCTTCACCAACCCATCAATGGCTTCATGTTAGGCAAGTGAAGGTTGGAAGCTTTTATGCCGAAGGAAAGATATCTCATCCTGGCCCTTCCCTTTTGGTACTGCAGCTTCCAATTGCACCTAATACAAACCATAGTTGATAGTTTACCTAATTCACAATTCGATTGATTCGCATTCGAGTTCGTACTTCGTACTTCGACACTTAATCCAATTAGAAAACTCGATGGAGTAGACTCATTTAATTCATTTTTGTATTCGCTTAATTTGAAGTTCAAGTTCGACAAATTCAATGCACTAATTTGGATATATAATTCAATAAGGTTGGGGAATATATTATATATATATATATATATATTGTGTGTGTACGTATGGATGTGTGTGCGCTTTGCAAAAGTTCTTAAATGTTGAAAAATGTATAAAGGGGAAGCCAGTAGGCTACTTGGATCACCATTCCTAGTATCCATCCAACTATCCAATCTGTTCACTAAATGCACTTCACAAGAAGAACATACACTACATGGTTTCACAAGAGGGATTTATAGTTTACACAGACGTGAGGGCGAGGACTGAATTGATCAACCTGCATAGTCGAATTAGTAGAAAACATATCTATCTGAGTATCAATGATGGTACCTTGACCAACCAATTGATATGCTTGACCCAAGGATCAAAATGTTTAATCCATCATGGCATTAATTGAAGAGTGAGTGAAAAAAATTTAAAGAACCATAAGATCCACTGAAGATGCAGAAAAGGAGAACTTTCTTTGTCTTATTACAAGTTACATTAGGCAACCACATGATCATCAGATCAAAGACACCACCAAAAAAAAAAAAAAACTTCCTTTACATCCCATGGGTTCTGGAATCAAACAAGACTCTGTTTGGAAAATAACACTAGATGTAACTCATGTAAGAAGCTTCTTGTGTTGCAAGTGTTCTCCCTCAAAACGTAAGCTTAGTAAAAACCACTAGTTTGTAAATTGCAACTCAAAAACTCATAATTCACAGGAGCGAGGAAAGTGTTACAACATATCTTCCCAGAAGTTAAGGAATTTCAGTAACTGAAATTGTCGATTCATGGTAATATAGAGCCTCATGATAGGAACCCAGATCACAATTTGTTTCCAATGTAAAAAAAAAAGGCATATTCCTTTATGCAAGAATAAAGAGGGGAAAAAAGGATGACTCTAGCATCAACACTAGTAATGTGAGGACACATGGAATGCATCAATTCAAGTAAATCCTACTAAATAACAAAATGGGTTGGAATCAACCGAGTGATAAACGAGACAGAAGCAGAAATAAAGGCAGTAAACACTAAAAAATTACTAAATTCGTTACCTTCAGATCGATGAAATACAGAGCAAACAATGCCGAGGAAGAACACCAAAAAGGTAATCGCCAGTTGCCCCATTCTCCCTCGGAAGGAGAGATTCAGAGATCAAGTCCCCCACAAAACTCTTAACACCACCCTCTAGAACCTAGAGTTTCTTCCCCAAAACACTCACCCAACAGAACTGAAAGCCTGAAACCAACCGAACCTATCTGAAAAAGGAGATGGGTAATCTTCAAGAAAGAACAAGAAGCAAAACCCATGATGAGAAACTCAAGCTAAGATTAAAGAATAGTAGAATACCCACAAAAAGTAGGGAAAAAGCAATGATAAGAAAGTGTAGAGAAAACCCAGATCAGCTAAATCCAAGTGTTCCTCAAACAACAACTTAAATTTGCTGAGCTCTAGGATTGCCATGCAAGGAAACTTTTCTCCAGTCATCAGTTATATACATAAAAGAATTAAAATTGGATACTATAAAAAGGAAGAGACCCTCTTTTTATCTTTCAGGAGAGAGAGAGAGGGAGAGGGAAATGTAAGGGGAAAAATTGTTGGTGGGGGAGAGAGAGAGAGAGAGACAGAGGGAATGACTGAGGCTGAGAAAAAGATTCTGCAAAATATAATAGTGGTAAAGATTAGACCCACTGATTGAATTTTTTTTTGTTTGTTTAAACAGGGGAGTTTGGTTTGATCAATTGATCCTACAGTTTGGTATGGTATGATGACCTATGCCATACATGTATTCAATCCAAACCATCCAAATTGCTGGCCCACAATGGATGGCAAGTGGGGTATAAAGAAAATCAGACCAAGGCATTAATCTCACCAATGATCAACGGTAAGTACTGCCGAGCCAATCTGATTTGGTGTCATCACTCACAGTTGACTTCCTACTATGCTAATCACATGTAACCCACTGTTGTGCATGGGAATAAACAGCTGGACAATTTGTGGTGGATCAATGTTTTTCACTAGTATCCTTTAGTTTAAGATGACAGCTTGACCTCCTTGCTTCTGTGTCTGTTGTTTAATGCTTAAATAGGGCGCAAGTAATGATAATGGTTTAGCAGGAAACTTTATTGGTGGCTGTGTGACTGGGAACCTGCCTTGGACTCGGAAATCAAGTTGAAGTGAATCGGAGTGAGTTGGAAGGAGTACTCATTTAAATTCAACTTGCACCAAAAAAGACTGTCCCTGTAAGTTTAAAGTGAAATAGATCTCACAAATAGAGTTGCCAAACACCACTTTATTCTATCAGGCTTGTATAACTTAGTGATCTATTGAGTCAAGCGCCCACCCCCCAAACACCACTTTATTCTATCAGGCTTGTATAACTTAGTGATCTATTGAGTCGAGCGCCCCCCCCCCCCCCCCCCCCCCCTCTTTTTTTTCCTATTATGCTGTATTGGGAATTTGAACTTATGCACTCTAAATCACACGCCCCTTATCAACTGAGATATAGATTGGGGACAGCCCGATTGGTATTGACTCAAAAGAATTCAAAAGAGGTTCTAGAACTATGCCTGATGGAGGAATTATTGGCGTGCCAAGAAAGTAAGTGAAGCCCTAACACACAATTTGGTGATTAGAATCTAGAGCATGTCCTGATGAGCCTTGAAAATGGACAAGAAGTGCACAAAAGTCCTCATTCTTATCAATTAAGGCCAAAAACTTAATATTATTTGGTGATATGCAAATGGATGATTCTGAAAGCATAATGATCCACAGTCGTGAAAAAGACAAAGCAAAGGAGGCTTAAGAGCTATTTTTCCTCCCAATCTCAATGAGCCTTCGTGTGCAAATGGTGTGTTGACAAACTATACATTCGTTATGGCTCAGGAGTCAGGACTTAGGACCCACTTATTAGTAAATAAACTTTGGCAAAAGTTTTTACTAAGTGAATGGCCTTTTTGCTGATCTTTCCCTAATTTCTCTCCACACCCACTTGATTGTGCCACTGATATAGAGCAAACTCTTTTATCAAAAATCATTATCTTGTGAACACCCTTTTGCACAATCATTATCGGGTAGACCACTTTTGAGATATCACTGAATGCCCTTTTGTCAAAATCTCTCTCTCTCTCTCTCTCTCTCTCTCTCTCTGCTTTTGGAGGTGTCCCTATTGAGGAGTGGGCTCCATCCAAGAGGAAATATTAAAAAGTACTTTTGTTGCCTCTACTAACGCCTTGAGGTTTTGGTAGCAATAATTAGCCGATGAAATTTATGACGGTATCAGGGCCAATCGATCATGAGTTCGAATCCCTTCTACAACTACAGTGGAACAATAATTGTAGAAGGGTAAGGTCATTTTGAAAGATGAAATCTTGAGAGCCTCAAAAATTTTAGAGCACAAGCAATCATCATGACCAATTCAACCATTTACAAAGCTTCCAAGAGTGCCAAATTAACATGACCAATTCAACCATTTACAAAGCTTCTAATTTTACACTGTTAGAAATTTCAGAGGGGAGGGGAGGGGAGGGGATGCGACGGTGGGCCCAAATGCGACGGGTCCAATGTGAGGAAGGCAGGTGGGTCGACCCAGTGAAGCGTCGGCAGGTGAACAAAGAACTGGTTCAATAAATAAATAAATAAAAGTTTACTAAAGTAGAACTACCTGTTCTACAATCTTGTGAAATTCCTAAGCAACAGGTTCCATGGTCCCCCACCTGAACTTTGTTTGGTAGCTTGGGATACTCTTGCCCTTTTTTTGCAGACAAATTTGTGTGACATGTGGGCTAATGGATCTATTGGATGTGATGGTGAAGATTGTTCTGGTTCCCATTCTACAGAAACATATGCAAGAATACAAGGAACTTTGGTTTGGATGCATAGTTATTAATTTTGTTTAAGTCAAGCGGCCGAAATTGGTTTGAATTTCGGTCAATCTCGGCCGAAATTCCGAATTTCGGCCAAAATGTGATTTTTCGGCCGAAATGAAATTTTACATAATTTTTTTTTTACTTTTTTTTACACATATATATATTTTGTATTTTTTATATTTTCAGAAAATATAATTCCCAAAAAATTACAATAATGAATTAAATCTATATTTATTACTTTTTCTATTTTTCTACTTATATATATATATATATATTTATATTATGTTATGTTTTCCCCGAAATGTAATTCCGAAAAGTTTCGCCAAAATCCCAAATCGGCCGAAACTTTTCATTTTACATGCCAGAGCGAAATGAGGTTCGAAACGATATTAACAACTATGTTTGGATGACTGGCCAAACTTCTGACAAGCCCACAAGGTTTTTACGAAGAGGTGAAGTAACATATGCTTGGGTCATGGCCTACTTTGGTACAAGTGACAAGAGACACCACAGTTGATTAAACACACTTTTAAATGGTAGGTAAGGCATGATTAAGGCTGCCCCATCTGCTCAAGTCATTGACGTGGAATCATGCTGTGGAAACTGAAGATTGATGGCCCTGTTTCGTTATGCAATTTTTTTAGGTCCAATTAATGAGATTGGTGTTTGCATTAATCTGGTTGCATAGGTGGTGAATTAAAGAGTCAAAGTGGTGTTGATTGATTCACATGAATCTCCATGTTCCTGACAAGTGATGTGCAAATTCATTGAAGATAGAAAAGCACCTTGTAAGAATATGATAACATCAATCTGGTTTAAGGTAATAATGACAGTTGCCCTTTTTTCAATTAAGTTCCCAGGGAAGCTGTGATGTAAAGAGTAGAGAGGGCCCTATATCTATCATGTGACTCATGTTGCTTGCCATGCACTCATTTTACTTTTTCTCTCTCCCTCCCTCTCTCTCATCTGGGAGAGGTTGGGAAGCCTGGGACCAACACAAAAGGAAAGCCTGCTCCTCTCTCTTTTCACCATGTGCATTTTGTTATATTTCATCTATAGTCTATACAAATTAATGGCTTTATACATCTATCTGTTGCACACTTTTATTAAGGCTGAAAGAAAGATGTCCTACGAATATACCTTGTACAGTTGTACTTGTATGCCATACCAAAAGGATCCTTCCAAGAAACCTTTGCTTTTCATACTAATTTTTTTATTAGTAAGTTTTCATACTAATTGCCCCGTGATTAACTTTAACTTCTCTTCTTTGGCTGCCAGCTGAGCTGGTTACCATTTGGCACTTTACTAGTTAAGTAAAAGCCAAGTAAAGCCTCCACTTTTCTGACAAGAAATCACATCAAAAATACACTTTTTCAAAATTTCCTATTCTTAAAATAAATAAATAAAAAGTCAAAAAGCAACTTCCTTTCTTCACTAAAAAACAAAAAATATCTACTTTACTATACAAAAAATTAAAAAGATTTCATATCAAACAATTAAAAATAAAATAAAATAAAATAGAATGGTATAAACCCAAGAAGAAAAGAAGAGTCGCAGTAAAGACAAAAGAGAATGAGGATAAATTGGTGTTTAACAGTTTAAGCCATGCCACCTTGTGTGGTGGATCCATGTATTTATAGGATTGGGATAACCCAATTAAGGCTACAATCATATATTATCATGATCAATCATAGTCAATCAAATACCCTAGGATTCCTGTTATCTTATCTATTTACAGTTGGATACTAATCTTCTAAGATATGAAAAAGGAAAGTCTTACTAAGATATTTACATGCATAGATATACACTGGGATGCTTTTTATTATGTGGGATCTATCTGTGGCCCCATCTCCATGTGGGACCACGTCTGTGGTCCCCACGTCTACACATGATCCTTCAGGTGCCAAGCGAAAAAGATAAAACATAAGTTCCTTAAAGTAAAGGATAGGAAAGAGGACAGTCAGGGGATGGCAAAATTGTAGGGGACCACTTGAAAGGTATGTTTTTCTCCCATTCTCCTCCTAAGGGCCAGAAATATTGAAAATTAGTGAACTGAGAATAGAGGGTTGGCGTCATAATATATTAGATATTTTCCCAATCTGGTATTTAACATATGGAGGTCTATTCTGTGATAAAAGCTCTCTTTGCCTCTGTCATTTAAAGAACTTCTCATGTTATTGAGATGCAAATAAGCCACAAAGTCTCTTTAGCCATCATGGCAGTTTCTCAACAACACGGAGGACCCATGTGGATCTTCAAACGAAGTACAGAGGACTCAGTTTACACATAATATCCATTTTGTTCTTCACAATAACAAATTACAATCACACATGAAACTGAATGCAGGGCAGGGCAACTGAGTTCCAAGAATCCAAACAGAACCAAAGCGAGTGCATTCTTCAAGAACTGGTTTTTTAGTAACCACTACTAGGACAATCATCAAATGGGCAGTCTGGGACAAAGATGGTATCTAGAGCACAATGATCCAAGATAGGGAGTACTGGACCTAGAAACGTGACTGAAAAAAGGCAAGATGCCAACAGCAGATACCCTGGCAAAAATTACTCCAACCACATGCATGAATAAGAACCGCCCCATACCCCAGTGGTAAGGAGTTGGGTTCTTACTTGGGAGGTTAGGGGTTCAACCCCCACCTCCCCCCTATATTCCCACATGTATATATGCGGGCTTTCTTCCCACTTCGGTGGGCTTCCTTCCCGGGTGTGCCGGGCTCTCAAAATAAAATAAATTGAAAATAAAAATAAAGGGTCCCCCCACCCAAAAAAAAAACCCAACGAGTACATGGATATAGATATAGATCATAAGCCAAAAAAATTATTGCAATAAATATACGAACAAAACTTTCATATCTCAAATTCAATAGGAGTTTTTAAATAATGACATAAAAGTCTAAAATCCGAATACCTTTAAGGCTTAGTGTACAATTCTGTGTGAAAAAATAGGACATCTCTCCAAATA
The DNA here is from genome assembly GCA_003546025.1 of Camphora micrantha. Classification (NCBI taxonomy): domain Eukaryota; kingdom Viridiplantae; phylum Streptophyta; class Magnoliopsida; order Laurales; family Lauraceae; genus Camphora; species Camphora micrantha. Next base: position 76,031,152 of record QPKB01000002.1, read on the forward strand.
TACCTCCAACAGTACAATTCTCGCAAATCACATTAAATCATGTCTGAAAACTTCGAAGGTCATTTCAAGCAATGCCTGCTAATCCTGTCTCCCCGTTTAAATTTCGCAGCATGAGAAATCAAATAAAGAAACACCCGCAACTGTAAATGATAGTGATGAGAGCTGTGCCAAATCCAGCAGGAACGGATGCGAAACTTATGAGCATTCCTTTGTCAAAGCCACCAAAGCTATGGGTATCGGGCAGGCTATTTTTCATTGGGGGTTAATTCTAGATCCAGTTCAAGTTTTCTTTTCAGATGTGACCTGTCAGCACTGCAAAAAGAATAAAGAGCATGAACCATTTTTCTTTTATAAACAACATATTCCAGAAAGCTAACATGCTCCATGAAATGAAGAGAAATTCAACATATTTCCTTACAGAAAGAAAACAACACTCAAAATGAAAAAGATAAAAGAAAAAGAAACTATCGGCATAGATTATTTAGTATTTAACTTGGAAGTCGTTTTTATTCGCTTCTGATAATTTAGCTAAACATTGCATTGGTCCAGATAAGGTCAAATGAGCACACGTGTTATTGAATGAACCTCAAATGTGGGGCCCACCCGTGATCAATCCAACCACCTCACGCTAACCTCTCCACAACCATCTCAAAAAGAATAGGCTCTCCAACTTGGCACTCAATCAATACTCACCAGATTAGGGTGATCTAAAAGCTGATTGTGTGCTGACCATAAACCACAATGAAACTCCATTTTTTAGTAGTCACTGGGTTTTATTAAAAGCCAACCAACATGAGAGACATACTCAGAAGCTACAAAAGGAAACCAAACAAAAACAGAGGAAAAGGAAACAAAGAAACCCCCAAAGGCACAAGCCAAAATCCATAAGAAGAGAAAATCTCGATGCCCACAATCAAACTCCCAACTGCTCCTTAGCAAGACAATCCACAACCTATTAGTTGAACAAATGAGAAAAGCAGACTCTGTGTTTTGAGGCCAATTACAACACCTCAAAAATATCCGCCAAGAGCAAAAGAATTGTATTGCAGTGCAAGCATTAATCTGAACCTTCCAACTTGTTCGGCCCAATCTTCATCAACAATTGGTCAAAAATATCCGCCAAGAGCAAAAGAATTGTATTGCAGTGCAAGCATTAATCTGAACCTTCCAACTGGTTCGGCCCAATCTTCATCAACAATTGGGCAATCCCAAGTCCAAACATCTGGCTGCTGGCCTCCCTTCTTTACTTTTTCTTATAAATACTTATTTTATCGGCCATAGACAGATTTGGATGGTTAGGAAGCCTCACATCCAAGCCAATCCAAGGTGGAGCAATGCAACTATCTGGGCCATCCACAATCCATCCATCTTGTAGGCCATTGTTCGGATGGTCAGGGGCATCTAGTCTCTGATTTTTGCACGTTCATAGATGATAATAATAAAGCTAAGCTGGAAGGGTGTAAAACCCCGACCCCTAATTCCTAGGATTAGTACTAATTAAGTGTGTGATTAGTTTGATAAGTGGGATTAGTGGTTAATTGTCTTGATTTGAGGGTTAGAATGGTTTTTTAATAGCTTTGGGAGGTTTTGAGAGCCTTTGAACCTAGTTTGAGACTTTTAGGGGCCTATGTGTATTTTCGGGAAAGTGTGGGGGGCCGGGACTATTTGCAAATTCTGGAAAATTCAGTTCTTGAGCCCATTTGATAGATAATAGCATTTCCAACAACTTTCGTGTTCACTCCATACCCATTTGATGCCCCGAAAACCCATATTTCACGCTTGAGGACAAAACAATCTTTTCACCTTGAAATGCGAGCGAGAGCTGCTAAATGCACACTAGTTTTTGCTATCCACACTGCAGTTTTTTATGACCATATATACCCCTATGTAAAATTATCTAAAAGGACATATCTCCCTCCCAGCTTCTTTCTACACCCACCCATCCTCATCCCCACCCCGGCCACAAACGCCCCCTCCTGCAACACCGCCGGAGGAGGGGGGAGAGGGAGAGCCGTATCGGTGGCTCCCGCCACGCTAAATGCGATTTGGCGGTAGTCGCACCTATAGCGGCCCGTAGCAGCCGCTATGTGTAGGGGGGTTTAAAAGCCCCACCTGTGTGACCCAACCGGCCCTAGCTGCTTTTTACACCTTGTTTTCACCTCCCCTCTTCATTTTCACTACTGTAAAACCTTGAATAAGCCTCCTACCTCAAAACTTTCAAGATTTAACCTCAAGAAACATCAAATACAAGGATATGGCTTCATTGGCTTGTAATATTGTTAGATCCATGTTTCCCTTTGATCATGCACACATATTTTTGTGTTTTTCTTTTTTTTTTTTTTTTTTTTAGATTTGTGTTATTTTTTGAAAAAAAAAAGTTTTTATGCATGGAACCCTAGTTACAGGGAACCATATTCAGACTCCTGGCAATGCGGACAAGGACCATCACAATATTTTCAATATGGTCAAGTGCAACAAGAAGATGAACGGGCTTCGGCTTCAGGGTCGTACTCATACGGTGACTATTTTTTTTTTTTTTTGAATAATTACTCATATGGTGACTATGGTCAAACGCAATATAGATATTCACCTCCTCCAAGTTCCTATGCTTCCTTCTTTGGATTTGTGGATCCTATGCCTATCAATATTAAATTCAATATGGTGGGCAAATGACTAGTGCCAATAGAAATGATAACACCAATGGGGATGAGGACAACGATGTCATAGATCCTGGTAGACGTTCCCTTTGGTATTAGAGCAGAGCCAAATAGCCAAGGTATAAGGTATTCCTTCACCAACTCTCTACTCTTTAAGTAGAATATTATATTGTTTTTTATGAAGCTATAAATTATTATGTCATTTCTCAATTGTTGTTGATCACTTGATTGAACTTTGAAGTATTGATTGTTCATTTCCTTGGATTTTTTTTTTTTTTTGAAAAGTTCTATTTAATTCCTAAGACCTAACTCTTAAGTCTTAAGTCCTACCAAAAAAAAAGAGTCATAAGCCTTTACTTCATGACCTAGTTTTTTTTTTTTTTTTTTTTTTTTTTTTTTTTTTTTTTTTTTTTTTTTTTTTCCAAAGAGCTTTTCATTAGTTTCTAAGTTAACATAACTCAGAAACATAAATACATATGAAAAAAAAAACAAAAAACGATCATTACTATTATTTTCTATTTATATAGCGATACAAGACCTCATACAATGAGTGAACCGCTGCGCTCCCTTATTTTAGTTATTTAAAAAAAAATCTATTATTTTACAATATTCTGGATTTCTGGATTTTTTTCAGAATTTTTGGGCCATTTTTTCAAATCTCATCGCTACGCCGCTACGTAGCGCCTACTTCGTAGAGTGGGAGAGAAGAGGTGGGTAGACAGGTATGGGGTTTCCATAGGTTAGGGCGTTCTAGGCAAAACGGGGTGTGTATAGAGTAAGTGTAGGGAGTGTAGAGAGTACCAATGTGGAGAGAGCAAAAACCACGAGCATTTAGCAGCTCTCAATCCGAGTCCAAATTTCGATATCCCCAAACCATCTCAAATTTGTACTCTTTGAAAACTAGATTTAATTTGGAACATATCTCTCGTCTTCGTCAAATCCATCCGAGGCCCGGAAATCAGTGTTCTATAAGCCCATGAAGTTTCTTAAGCAGTGGGCCCCACACGACCCACCCTTATATAAGTCACCCTTCTTCTTCATTCCACAACCAAGCACGACCTGAGGCTCCCCATTTCTGCAATAGCAGCTTCCCCACCTCCTTTCCTCCCATTTTCTCGCATCAAAGCTTCCAAATCAAACTGCTACTCGGCGAACAGACTCCGCCATTGCATTCCCCATCATCTTCTCCACCTAGGGACACCATTTTCATGGATTTCCAAGCTTGGCAGCCCCTATACCCATGGATTTCTTTCTAATCAGACCCTCTAATGGTAAGCAAACCTTCACTCTTGGTTATAGCATGAATCTACAACCCTTGAAGACTCCAAATTCCAACATGCAAGACCCAATTCCATGCCTTTGTTGATTTTCCAAATTTTGGGTGATTTTGAGTGCTATTTTTGGGTAATTTTGATTTAGGAGTTCCAGCTGGGTTTAGAAGCTTTGAAGAGTGATTTGGAGTATGATTGGACCCAAGGCAAGTGTTTAATTTGATGAACTATACATGCATGCTTGATTTCTTAGAAATTCAATTTCTACTCCTGTAATGGTCATGGGATTTTTATGTGTATGTTCTTCCTTAATTAATTAGTGTTCAAACATGTTTTAATCTAATTTTTGGGATGCTAATTGATGTATTCTTATCAGCCAAAACCCCCTGGATTTGCCCAAAGAACCCCTTGTAAAATCCCCGGAAGTCCCCCAACCGCAGACCCCTGGTAGTGCACTTGCAGCGCACTTCCGGTGCTCACCGGAAGCGGCACTACAATGCCTACGGTTAACCATAGGGAATGTTCCTATGGTTAGCCAAAGCCATTTGTAGTGAACTTCTGGTGGTCCACCAGGAGTGGAATTTTTCCACCAGGAGCCCTGTTTTAGCCCGTTTTGACCCCTAATCAATTCCTAATGACCTCAAACCTTTTTCTTAATATTTTAAGGTGGATTTAGTATCCTTTAAACCCAAGAACGATGCACTCGAAGCCTGGTTCCTTGGTGCAAACAATGAATTTAGGGGCTAGTTTTGGAACCCATGGACCATACTTGACCCAAAATGAATTGCTTGACTCTTAGGATGTTCTCAAAGATCGTCCTCACGCTGATGGGTTGTCTGGAGACATGTAGACTTGGGATGCGCATGATTAGGGTCTTTGGAAGTCGGATATAACACTACAACACTAAGAAGCAAATTAACCAGCGACCGTGCCCTAAGCATGCGCAATGCCAAATTCCACTACCACGACATGTCAATGGCAGCTCGTACTTCTTTTTTTTTTTTATTTTTTGAACAATTACTTTAGTTTTAGTAATTAGTAATGGTTCCTTGATCGTCATACAGAATTATCTTGTCTAAACTATAAGTTATCGTTTCGTGTACATGTATGCTCTCTTGTATTTGCATGATTCTTTCTTAAACCCACCATACCCGACCTTCAAATAGCACATGAGACTTGTCACTTGGACACAGGTTTTAGCGAGCATTTTTCTACCCTGCTTGCCCTATGACCCAGGATCAGGGTTTAAAATAACGGCCGTTACCGTTACATAACGGCCGTTATGTAACGGTAACAGCCGATACCATGCCGTTATATTGCATATAACGGCCGGTTTACATAACGGCCCAAAAAAACGTGTATTTAACAGCCCATAACGGCGTTATTTTGAATATAACGGCCAAACCGTTATAACGGCCGTTATATTCAAAATAACGGCCGTTATATCGTCTGATTTTTTTTTTTTTTTTTAAAACTGTGTGCTTTGACTGTTGTCCTTCTTCTTTCACTTCTTTCACTTCTTTCTCTTCCCTAAGAGTTTCCTAAGGGTTCCTAAAGGGTTGCTACAACTTCTAAGGCATGGAGGAGACCTAAAAGCTTAGATCTAAGCTACTTTTGGGTGGATTTTTATGTGGGGAAAGCTAATCAAACTCAAGAGACCTCTTTGGTAAGCTTATTTTTTTATTTTTTGGAGTTATTTTCAAGATTCAACATAAAAATAACTTAGAGGTGGTTGAGATTTCAGCTTATTTTAGTATATACATCGATACAACAATGAATACAGGATGTTATAACTTGAGGGGACCGTTATTTTGCTTTTAAGTGTGCACTAATGGAAAAAAACATTAGTTTCTATCATTTTATAATATTCTGGATTTTTTGGATATTCTTTCGGAATATTTTGAGGTCAAATAAAAATTCGCTCCGCGAAGACCGCGAACCGCGACGCGATGACCGCGAACCGCGATTTTAAACCATGCCCAGGATCCATGGTAGTGGTGTCTTGCGTTGTGATGCGAGTATTTAGTTGCTATGTTCCTTCCCGAACACCTGGATCCGCCCATTTTCCTTACCCTTTCGGGTGAAGCCATTCCCTACGGAATGTTGCCCGATTTTCTAGAGACCTTAGGCTTTGATCAGTCTCTGGTTCTAGTCATTTTGTCAGTCTTGCCTGTATTTTCCAATATTCATGCATGTTTGTCCGTCTGGCTTGCCTGGGGGGTCCGTTTAACCCAGATTTCAGTTCAATAAGGGCTACTCATCTCGTTATGTGTGCTTGCTTGTTCAATTGTTCCTAGCTTGCTTGGAGTAAATCCTTATCGCACTTGTACTTACATGTCTTGAAATACGAGAGAGAGAGAGAGAGAGTGCGTGAGATATACCATGGACTTGGTCCCCTGGTAGAGTTTGAGGGTCCAATGGGCTATGAACCACCCCTTGAATGGATTGAAGGCACAAGTAACCCTTGAACCCTTGGGGCACCTTCAGAAACTCAATGGGACCTCGAACTCCCCAATGAGCTTGAATGACAAGAGATGGAACTGACCAGGACCCCATTCCTTCTTATCTTGGATTCTTGAGTAGGCACCACTAAGCTTGGAGTTCATCTTCGGCCTGATCAGCCATTTAGAATGTCCTTTAAGCTATAATTTACCATTTGCAGATTGGTCGTGCTTGTTTTGCTTGGACCCATGGCCGGTGTCATGTTTTTATCGCCCTTGAGGCTTGCCGTGCTTATATCGCCCCCGAGGCGTGTTGTGCTTATATCGCCCTCGATGCATGTCGTGTTATCGTGCTCCCTTCACCTTGTGTGTTAAGGAGGGAATAGCTACATGTGGATGCCATTTTGTTAGCGTGCTCTTGATGGTAGGCTTGTTCTATTATGATTCCATGCCAATACCGTTCAGCTTGTTCATCCATGCTCGACATGCCATATTGGTTCTCTAGTACATGATGATTTATACTTGTCATGCATTATTAGTACATCATGTTTGATCTCATGTTATGATTTACCTGTCTTATACTCACGTTTACAGCAAACATGGTATTATGATTCATTTAAACACCTGTCAAGTTGTCGTATCTGACCCTTGCTAGCTTTGGTGCTATAGGTCTTACCCTGGTTGTCGGCATGGATCAAAATAGCGGCCGCTACGTAGCGGGCGTAGCTGCAAAGACCGCTACGCTAAATGGCATTTAGCGCCATTCACCATTCCGCTACAGGGTGTGAAATTTTTCTACTTTTTAAAAAATTTCAAAATGTATAATGATGCTTTTTTCTTTTCTTTTTTTCTCCAAATAACATTTTTATGCAACTCTTCTACCATTTTATGTTTAAAAGAACACCAAAAAGCACATAATCTTACCGAATTATAGTGGATATGGAGAGTTCTTCTCAATGTTTCACGGAAATACAGGACCTCATACAATAAGGGGACCGCTACACCCCCTTACCTCAGTGACTTTTGCAAAAGAAGAACATTTTCTCTCATTTTCCAATATTCTAGATTTCCTACAAAAATTTTCAGATTTTTTTGACGATTTTTTCAAATCGCACCGCTATACCGCTACGTAGCCCCGCTATGAAGCGTTTTGGTGGAGGGCCGCTACGCCCGCCACTACCACTATTTTCATCATTGGTGGTAGGAGAGCTTGCGGAGGCAGCAAGGAGCCGCAGATCTTAGAGAGGTTTGTGTTGACGGGGTCAATTAGACACCTAGTTTTGCGTTGAGATTCCGTAACATTTGGGGTTTTTATTTTATGTTTAGTTTATTTCTGTTGTAGTGGCCTTTGTTGACCTTTATTTATGGATTTTAATTAATATACATTCTTATATTGTAACTTTAACATTTGGGTAATGAAATATTTTGTTTCCTGTCTTGCTCAATATATCATGGTTGACGATTTTTCAGTCTGATGATGTGTCATACCATAGTAAGCATGTGATAAGCGATGGGTTGCGACACGAGGTCGCAAGGCCACGTAAGCTTCCGCAAAATGTTCTTTTAAGTGATGAAATCTTATATTCCAACACATGCGGATCCTGAGGGGAAAAGATATACACTAATCACCCAATCGTTTTTTCCTAATTGGTGACCCGGGATGGGGGCGTCACAATGGGCAGTTGAAAAAGATTATCAACCATCTGTCAATAGATGAGATTCACAACAATTGGCAAATGCAACTTACACCAGACTGACAAGAGCCCTTAGGACAGTTAAAAGGTTCTCTTTGTCTCCTTGCAGGTTTCAGTCATCTTATTCATCAAAATACAAATACACCAGACCATTTCTTTGCCACAAACATGAAGAGATGTGCTTGCAGTACCTGCATTCAGTCTAAATTTGATATTACTAACCTTCATTTTTTTTGGGTAAAAATTACTAACCTGTTAAGTGTTGGTCTAGGTGGAGATCTTCTTCCAAACAAATCAGCCAAGTCCACTGACATTGGCACATGGCTGCTGTGACTTGTTGTCTCACCCATTTGTCGGACACCTCCCATATTCATAACTTGGTGATTTCCTTCCAATCCCTCACGGTTGAGCATCACTCTTCTTGACTTTCTCGGCGGAGATAATACAACAGGACCCTCCTGTGAGTTAATATCCAAAGGCCTAGATTTCAGTGATTCCCCCTTCAGAGGCGGCCTTGGAAGCAATGCTGGCTTTGTTGGTGCAGGTACAGATGAAAAATACCTAAATGGAAATAAAGATTGGATTCATGTCTCTTACTGAGGAAATAAGGAATTAATAGCAGGTAAGGTTTAAGTATCCAACGAGTGTGATTACACACCTGTGCTCTGAAGCCTGTTGCGCAGATATTCTCACTTTTGGGTCAAACGCGAACATCTTCGATAACAGATCCAAAGCATCGTCACTCGCCATGGGAAACAGTGAGCGCAGTGGCTGTGCAGGAGCAAATTCATATTCAACGTAATCTGGAAGATAAACCATGTCAGGCCATTGAGGTAGCCTCGGAGTCCCAAAAGCTGCAAAAATCTTTCCTAGCTGATCCATATCACTTGAACCCTGCTTTTATTTAACAAAATGGCTCCCACAGATTAACAACCAACGTGGATAATTGAAACATGACATGAATATGCACAAAAAAAATGTTAGGAGCGCATGCAAAATCTGTACATGCCATAACTTTCTAGTAATTTTAGGAACGATAAATGGAGAAGGCAGTACTTCAATAATAATTACAAATGACCTTTTTATAAAATAATAAATGACATGTGATTCTAGATAAAATTTTAGAAAGCATAATCCATAATGTAGTGATGCGGTCTGCCAAATTTTCTTGTGAAATGGAGGCACTTGTACAACAAGAGTCACATTAATCCATGTGTTCTCTAAAAGGAGTATAGCACATTCCATGGTCACAGAAACCAGATACAATAAAAGCAAAATAACACCGATACAAAATTGTGCAGATCAAAAAAACCAGATACAACACAGCCCAATCCATCTACATGGGCCCCACTGGGAGTTGCATCTTCACTCATCCCTGAATAGGGTTAAGTTCTCTGTCAAGTGTCAACCCACAACCAGACATATCATTTCTAACTACTTCCTTCCAAGACCGTATCAACATCCCCCTTCTCCTAGTACCTACCAGTGCCGGTGTTGGAACTGTGGTGCTTCAGAGGCACATGAGCCAATGGGAGTAATCTTTGGATATATCGATTCAGAGCACCATATTAAAACAATCTAGTTCTTTTCTCATTTCCATCTTTTACAACATGGTACAGAGCGGGTGTCTCTCAGCCCATGTGATCTTCCTCTCCTTTCGTTCCCCTTCTATTCTCTGCATTTGACAAGCGCAAAGAAGTCCTGCTGTCTAACATCAGGGTCACTCGACCCTGTCTAAAGGGCTCAATGGCCATTGTTTGTCACCATCCAACAGAAAGACTCTCCTCTAACACATACATATGAAAACAATTCATAGAAAGTCTTCTTCACCTGCAGAAAAGGTCGACGAAGGAGAAGCTCTGCAAATATACACGCTGCAGCCCAAACATCCACTGCAGATCCATACTGTTTGGCGCCAAACAACAACTCAGGTGCCCTATACCATCGAGCAAACACCTGAACAAGAGAAGTTGAAGGCAAAATAAAATTCAAAAGAAGCCATTTAGAATTAGACTTGAGTGGTGTGCACACAATAGCTTCATGAGTATGTGAGTAAAATTTCGTCAGGGAAGCAATAGGAAATCAACAGAAATAAATCCTCAACTGTGTGACAAGCTTAAGAAATGCAGTGCAAGTAATAAAGAGCTCATGACCATCAGTTTGTAATAGATTATAGATGAGATAAAAAGGAGGGGTAATCAACCATCAAGTATTGTCCACTAGATCCTCCAGCATAGATGTTCCACAAAAATTCCATGCATCTCCCAGTTTTGTGGGGATTTTATTTTTATTATCATCATCATCATTGTTATCTAGGAATTTGAATTGAGTGACAAGAAGAAAGCGTTTTCACGAACCAAATAGAATTCGGGCACACCAACAGTGTCCAAAGGCATTGGTAAACATAACGTCCACTTGCACGGTTTGGGCTCTGGTATGCTTTACTGAGAAACTTATAACTACTACCTTGTTAGCCAAGAGGTGGTCAACTAATAATGGAACCAAGCAGTTGCCACCTATCATAACTATCAGACCATATACAAACCAAATAATACACAACATCTTCAATCCCCCGCACTTCTACCCCACCCCAAGGAGAAAAAAATCGGTCCTTTCTGCACTTAACAAAAAAGACCATACCTGGTGAGTAAATTTGCGATCTGGGCTTCCAAATATGCGTGCTAAACCAAAATCTGCTAATTTAAGTTGCCCATCAGCTCCAATCAGTAAGTTATTTGGTTTCATATCCCTGTAAACCCAAGTTAAATTACAATTATGACAATGGCAGATCTATGCTTATATATTAGATATAAGATGAGAAAGTAGACAAGTAGACATTTGTCTTAAGCAGCATACCTGTGTAGAACCCATTTTTTATGGCAGTATGCAAGACCTTTTAATGTCATTTGCATGTATGACTTTATGTCTGCAGGAGAAAGAACAATATTTCTATCCCGAATGACAGCTTCCAAGTCACTCTCCATGAACTCAAACACAAGAAGCAAGTTTCCTTTATGAGGGAAAGCATCAATCAACTCAATTATATTAGGATCCTTAAGCTCTTTAAGCAACTTTATTTCCCTAAGTGCTGTAAAGTTTACACCTTCCTTGTACTGTGCAAGTCGAATTTTCTTAATTGCAACCGTTTGTCCTGTCTGCAGATGTTAAAAATGCAAATTAACACGACAAAACACAGTTCTTATTGATGATCAAATGGGCAAAAATTAAAGATCTCTATCATGAATTGAAAAATCTAATTACACATAAATCCGCCAACACTTTAGTTTGACATGTCTTTTAGCTACTGGATTGAAGAAGGCTGTAGAAACCATAACCCAGAATGCCTTCAAAGATCATTTTAAAAAAAAAGTTGCCAAAACTATATAACTTTTTAATGTTTGGACAGATGGATGGTTAAGAATATGAATTGACATAGGCTTAAATTCAATGAGAAAATTGAATGGCTAAAAACAACAATTTAGTTACCTTCATATTATAGATTTATAGTCCATCCATGCAAATGAGTCCCAAATTCGAAACGCTTGGATGGAACTGAAGATATGTGTTTCTGGCTGATAAGTTCTTGCATGATTTCATGGCATTAAGTATTTGGATAAAATGTATGGCAGAAAAGTTGCTATAAAATGAGGGAACTATTGTCATTTAGATCTAAAAAAAAAAGAAAAAAATATAAAGAAAGAGGAGAAATTATCAATATCATGATAATCATTAGCATAAGTTTGACTTTAATTTAGAGGTCATTTGTTTGCACCCATTTACATATGTAAATGTTGTACATGTAACATTTACTCATGCATGTTTGTTTGCGCTCATTTACACATCACATGCGTGAATGAGCTGTGAAAGATAGAATCAGAAACAAGAGCATTTAGGGATAGCACTAATAGGTGATAAATTAAGAGAATCATTTGAAATGGTTTGGACATGTCTAGGAGGAAAAGTTACTCTCTGCGTGTTGATGGCCCTTCGAGGAAAGTGGGTAGGTTGAAGAGAACATGGATGGAAGTAGTTATGATAGATTTAAAGAAGTGCAACCTATCCTAAAGCCCATAGATGATGATGACTAACAACAAATAATTATTTCTAGAAGTAGTGCCTTTGGCACTTATTTTGTGAACCACGCTCCATGGCTGAAACAGTGTTCAGATGTCAAAGAATGGGTTTCATTGTATAGCCTATCAAGTTAGCTAAATAACAGACCCAGTTATTCAAAACTTCAATAGAAATTGTAAAAGTTTAAACTGCAGTGTACAAATTGTGGCGGAGCCACGTGTTTTGTTTTGCATAAGAAAAACATCCACAAAAATGCACAATTAGCAGATGAGGAAGGCTTCAGTTCAATTCACTTCAATAATGCAAAACATAGAACATCTTTAATCAGTCGAGGCACAGAAAAATCGTGGATTTGATCTGCAGTTAACTCCCACATTCTTAGGGTAAATTTTGTATTTATTTTAGCGGTTACTTTGATTAATCAAAAGGAAACCAGTAATTAGGGCAAAAACTGTGGCAAACTCAAACCAACTTGAGCATTTTGACCAAACGGATGATTACCCAGTTTCTCAACACATTTGAGCAGCACAGAAAATGATAAACCACATCCTACCTACACAATCTACAATTCCCGCTCAGCTCAAGTGCGTAAAAAAAGAAGAAGAAAGAAGAACAGCAAAAACATCAAACCATCCAAATCAAAGTGCATACAAACGTGCAAGCTGTTAATTGATGAAATGAACCCTAAAAAATCAGGTGAGGAATGAAAACATCTAGAAACCCTAAAATCGACCTTTGTATCGATTGCCTTGAAGACGACGCCGTAAGTACCCTCGCCGAGGACCTCGCGCTTGAGATACCGATCCGCGACACGCTTGGATTGCGTCGGATCGGCAGCGGGATTCGGTTCTGCCATGGGGAAGATAACAGATTTCTTCTTTGCGTTGTTGAATCTCCAGATGGAGAAGGATGAAGAAGAAATCCGGTACAGGAATCTTCCTGTCGATGTATCATCGGATAAACCCTAAAAATCTAGGGTTTCTCCATTGCATGTACATTTTCATGCTAAGGATTGATCCTTCTCCCTGGGGATGTGTGCGATGCCAATTTGCCAATACCACTCAACATAAGTGAGTTAACTATACCAAAATGGCTCAATTTGGAATGGTTTTGAATCATTCATGTTAGATTTTGAACGGTTTTTGGACTGTTTCTAAAAGAGGTGTTCCCAATATTTTGGAACGGCCCAAATCTATTCCAAAATCTCAAATCTGGAACGATTTTTGGTTTTTTTTCAAACGGTTCGAAACCATTCTAATTTTTCTTCATACTGTTCCAAATATACATTATCAACCGTTCTGAATCCATTATTTTAAAAGTTAAAACAGTTTAGAAACGGTTATAAACCCTCACTTCCGTCTATGAGGTTGGCATCTCATAATAATTTCCTTTGGAGGCATGCCATGGCATTGTGCTCTATTATCTATCAATTCCAGAATTTTATTCCCTCTGTAGTTATATCTCAAGTATCTCCATTTATTTTTTCCTCACATTAATTTTCTTCTAAAATAGATGAAGAATTCATCGATATTGGCCTCAAGAAAGAAAGATTGACGAACTTTATTCACTAGGAAAAATAGTTGAAGAGATACCAAATTGCTTGGAAATGATTCCTTTGCATCCGCATATCATTAAAGCTATCAAATTAGCTTATGCTAATATATAATAATGTATTAATTTCTTTTAGATTTGCCTCTCTTAAGATATTTCTACAAATATTTAAATTTTAATACCATATTTTTTATTTTTGGGACTAGCTGGTTTTATATTAAATGAAATGAAAAGGTTTGTTTGTGCACTCATGCAACTTTACCGTTGCCTTTATAGGGGGAAAAGTTGCATTTTGAGGATATGGTATTTGGGCACCACTCATGCACGTTTACCGCTACTATTAGAGGAGGTAAACTCGTATTTGCAACTTTTCCTCCTCTTTTAAGCGAAGGAAATCTTGCATTTAATGGTGGCAAAGCAGCAAACCTATTTTTTCTCTTTTTATTTTATTTTATTTTATACTTCTTCAGCTGGTTAAGAGTCGAGGCCTGCATCTTGATCAGGTCATTGGTTGGGGCTTAGGTCCACACAATGATGGATGGCATATATAATTAACATTTAAATGCAATATTATTAATTCACAACAAATACAAAATATTGCTTGTTTGGTAAATTTACTTTACTTGTAACTTCTTTTTCTTAAAAGTCCTTTGCTTAGTTTTAATTTATTGTCATAGGTGTTTAAGGGCAGTCCATTTCTTCCTACGAACCTAAGCAATAGTTATAAAAAAAAACGTGCACACCATTGTAACCTTCGCCCATTATTATCATCTATTCATTATGCCGCATGTTTATAGCTAGGTCTATCAATGGCCCGGGCCGGGCCCGGGATGGGTTGTCCAATCCCGTCCCGAATATTGGACAGGCCTGCCGGGAGTTGTCCAATCCCCGCCCTAAAATGAGCGGGCCCATGTCAAATCTCATCCTTTGCAGGCTCGGGCCGGGCCTGGGCTTTAAAACGATCTTGAACATAAGATTAACATTCTCTAATTATTCATATATTGTCACCGGGCTTTAAACCCTCCTCATTTTTTTCCGAGCTTGGGACCGGCAATGCAATTCAATGCAACAAGCATCATGGCGGAGTTAAATTTTTTCCGTCCACAACATTAAAAATGAGAGAACAAATACAAGCAAACAAGAGAATTAATCTCAGTTAAATCATAATCTTACTGGCTGGTAGTTTTACTTGCCTCTATAGTCCTAGTATTCAAAAATAAATCAAACTAAAATAAATGGTATTCATTATACAGTCCAGAAGCCTGTGGTCATCCAACCAACAAGTAATTCATGTGTTGTGGGAACAACGAAGTGAGTGGTCTGTATTAAATCCCCAAAATAGAAAAAACGCTAATTAATTTGTCATATGCCAGATGGTTCTTCTAATCACAATTCTAAAGAAGACATTTCCTATCATGATTTCACTAATTTTGCACTACTGCAATATCCCCTTTGATCTCTGGCTCACCTGTCCCAAAAACGAAAAAGAAGAATCTCTGGCTCGTGGGTAATGCTGCTCGGCGTTATATATACAAATGAAGTCCAACAAACAAAAAAGAGTAAAGAAAGCATTCTGCAGTCAGAGCTGAGGGAATTTATGGACTGTGAACACTATATCCAGTGCCTTTTTTATTTCATAAACCATATGGTGCATGCATGAAATTAATAAACCAAAACATTCCAAGTATATAATCAGATTCATGTATACAAATTTCTTCTATCTCAAACAACTGAAGCTAAATCAAAAGTTCAATAATCCATTAAATTGCAAAAGCAAACACCGATCAACAATCATACAACACATTCAAGTTATCTTCTTGGTTCTTGAATAAATATAAGAGCTCGGCCTGGAAAAATGAAATTATAGTAGAGGGAGGAGTTTCGGTAAATATGTTAAAATTTTAATAAAATTATCTTATAGCCGAGCCGGGTCGGGCCTGGCCTGCTCTGCCCAGTCCCAGGCTTGGGACGAGCCAGTCTGAGTACCTATTTTAATAGGCTAAATTGACAGGCCTATTCATAGCCTTCATTTTTTTTTTTCTTGGAAAGTTAGCCCTCATCTTTACTCTCATAAGCTAGCATTTTAATCTCTTCCATTTCTTTTTGTTCGCTTCTACCGGGGATTTGTATAATATGTTTGTTTAAGAGCATAAGAAATTACTCCACTATAACTAGAAATAGAATGCTTTGCAATATTTTTGAGCTGATAAAAGATACTTGATAATGTTATTATGTCATTACTTGATCTGATTAGGTTACTAGCAACAACGCCCCGTGTTTAGCCCGGGGCAAAAAGTAAGATATTACATTTTTAATTTATGAGATATCAAAATTAATTATAAACTTATAAGAATATATTCATACATATTTATATAAAAAAAGTCAACACATCTTCAATCATAAATACAAGTGTTATATTTACATAAGCCAATGTTCATTTCAATCCCTCCGCACAAATTTCTTCTCTACCCCTTTGAAGTAGCGCTAATACCATTTTAGAATCGGTCAAACCGTTTTTTAGCTCTAGATTAAAAAAAATGTGTAAACATCTTAACTTTAAAAGCCATAAATTATGAGACTTTAAAACCACAGGCTAGTGCTATTTGATCCCAGTAATAATTGGCCCACCTTGGATCAATGTATATATTTCATCTCTTAATTATGGGTCCATGTGGGCTCACAGAAGTGTAATTATAGTGCGGCAAACCTAGGATCATTTGTTTATAATCAGATCAGAAAATGATGCCTATAAGATTCAATAGAAAAAAAAAAAAAAAAAAAGCCTCCAACCTCAAAACATTTTTATCACAAGCTCATCTATGAGGTGGTCTACCAGAAGGGCGGGTTTAATTTTCGTTCACGTATGACAATCGCTGAATAGGGTAAAGCTCTATTTGGAAACTAAAAGAAAATGATGTTTTTAATGAAAAATTAATCAGTGTGAATTGTTGAAAGGAGGGCCCCAAATATTAAAATAAAAAAGATGACAATCTTGAGAGGATGGAAGATAGATGGTGTTGAGAGAGATAGAATAATCCATAATCCATATTGACCTAGAAAACTAATATATATGCATAATCCATGAGTGGGTTCCACTGCAGAAATAAGTTAAATGTGCGGGGCCCAATAATTGATTTGCATTCATTAAGAAACCAGACAACGGCCAATAGGCTTGCCTCACTCCATTAGTGGGGCCCACTCTTAGAAAAAGGGGTTAAGAGAAGGTCACTAGGATTTTGTCCAATACTGAAGTCCAATTTTGAAATATATTTAATATGAACTGGTGCCCACTACTGGATCCATCAATTTAGGGAAAAAAACTGAAAGGAGAGTAACGGAGCAACAGTTTGGATTTCAATCATCGGTAGGGCCCACAAAATATATTTAACATGGGATCCATTGATGATTGAAGATCTAGGGAAAAGAAAACAAACCATTGATGATTGAAGATCTAACGAAAAGAAAAAAAAACAACTGTAAAGATTTGTTTATAGTTTGGATAATAGCAAGAAATGGGAGTCAAATTCAAATGTTCATAAAAATCTCTTATAAGAGAAGTTTTAGGAGAGAAAGAGTAACAGCCCTCTTTGAAAAGAGAGACTTTTTGGGGATTATGTGGCACCCCTCACAACCTAAGAGACTTTTTAGGGATGAGGTGGCAACCCCCCCCCCCCCCCCCCCCCCCCCCCCCCCCACAGCCCACCTCCCCATTTGCTCTAATATACATAACAAGCAACAACACCCCGTACTTAGCCCGGGGCAAAAATAAAATATTACATTTTGAATTTATGAGATATCAAAATTAATTATAAACATATAAGCATATATTTATGTATATTTATATAAAAACAATCAACACATCTTAAATCACAAATACAAGTGGTCAAATCAACAATAAACCATTACAAAGATAAAGCTAAAAAAATCCATTCAACAACATAAAAATAATAACAACAACAATAATTACTAAAGAAGATATAGAAAAGCGAATTTTGTTAGAAATGATCAAACCATTTTTTAGCTCTAGATTTAAAAAAAAAAATGTATAAACATCTTAACTTCAAAAGCCATAAATTATGAGATTTTAAAATCACAGGCTAGTGTTATTTGATCCCAGTATTAATTGGCCCACCTTGGATCAATGTATATATGGGCCCATGGAAGTGTTATTTATGGTGGGCCAAACTTAGAGTCATATGTCTATATAATCAGATCAGAAAATGATGCCTATAAAATTCAACTAAGAAACTCTGACCTTAAAACATTTTTATCACAAGCCCATCCATGAGGTGGACTACTAGAAGGTCAGGTATGATTTTCGTTCACATGTGACAATCTTTGAATAGAGTAGAGCTGTATTTGGAAACTAAAAGAAAATGATATTTTTAATGAAAAATTTATCAATATGAATTGTAGAAAGGTGGGCCCCAAATATTAAAATAAAAAGATGACAATCTTGAGATGAAGGAAGATAGATGGTGTTGAAAGAGAGAATAATTGTAGCAAAATAGAGAGGGGATATTGATTGAGAGGCTTTATGACATAGAGGATATGGAAAAAGGGATTTTTTTGGAGAAAAAATTGTGGGTGTGATGATATGGCACCTTAAAGCACTTTATGTTTTTTCTCCATATTTATTAGAAAGGAGAATGATTAGGTTGCTGAGGTGGCACCCCTTACAGCCCACCTCCCCCTTTGCTTTAATATATATAACTAGCAACAAACGCCCGTGCTTAGCCCGGGCCAAAACAAAGATATAGTAAATTATTATAATAATTAAAACTATAAAAGAAGAATCCACTATTATTATTTTTAATAATTCTTTAAAGAAAATAAAGTAGAAAAAGACCTTAAGATTTTATGGTAAAAGAAAGAAATTATCGTGAAAAATAATAATAAGAATCTTGTAATATCACACTTATAAAATCTTTGTAAATTGAAAAAAATGCATGGGTTGAAAGTCCCCACTAAAAAAGAAAAAATTTTGGATGGAAGCAAAAAGAAAAAATGATACCATTCAAAGAAGAAAAAAAAAATGCATCCATTAATATTAACCATAAGAAATGCATTCAATTTTTGTTACCCATTGCTAATTTCAAAGCCCAATGAATTCAACTCCTTTGATGATAGGATCATTGAGACCTCATAAATGGTATGAGGACCTTTGTAAAGGACAAAGGAGAAACCATTTAAAACAAATGAGCATAGTTGGTCCCATTGTCTTCGCGTCATTAGCTATGACACATTGCTTATTTACATGATTATCATGTTAAAATTTGTGTTGCCCAACCAACCATAGGGCCCACTTCAGGTTAAGGAGTTTGCAAATATTAAAGATTAGTTCCTTTCGAACTTGAAGAGTTTAGATGGTCATTAAACTCTAAACTCTGGAAAGAGAGTTTGGCTTATCTTTCCAAAGTATAAGTACGGATATCCAAATCATGAAATCAATGTCATCAAATGATTATTATGGAGATTGTGGGCCCATGCGATCATCAAAGGATAAGTACGGCTTATCTTTCCATTAGCTTTGAGAGTTGTGGGCCCATTTAATTTTAGAGATATCAAGAAGATCTCAAGATTAGTTCCATAAAAACAATTGGAATGTAGATTAGTCTGGTTTTTGGGCCCTGTCATTGAGATACTACTGTGAGAGGCATTTTGAAGTATTAGAATGAATTAAATTTAAGTTTTTTGAGAATAGGGATATCATCCCTTTGAAGGGAATATATCTTAAGGTCCAGTGGAATGATTTTAGGATTAAGATAGAAAGATAAACACAAATTAGAAAGAGAGAGCATTGAGGGGAAGTTAGAAGGGTTTTAGAGGGAAAAATGTAGGAAGGATATTTGAAGAGGTGTACCCACGTCAAAGCCAAGGGAAGCTGTATATTTTTTTATAAATATTTTTCTAAAAGGAGAAATTATGGGTGCTGACGTGGCACTGACTCACAACAAACCAACTTGGCTAAAGAATTAGCTAAAAGTTGGCTTCTCCGAGATTTTTCAGGGGTGAGGTGGCATCCCTCACAGCCCACCTCTCCATTTGCTTTAATATATATAATGGTTCACTGGCATAAGGCATAGATTTGCTTCCCACGTCTTTTATTTGAGTCCCACTCCATTATTCCCCGGTGCATGTTTGTTGCACTGTTGTGAGAGCGCTGAGGGAATTGTCCTATTCGGTGAAAATACCATGGGGATACCCACGTTATAAAAAATGCTTCCATCTTATAAATCCTAAACACCATTTGGTTCTAATAAGTCTTGTATTTGTTAATTCTTACTTTTTAATCATTGTCCTTATTTAGCAGATAAGTAATTATCTTCCTATATTCTAATTCTAGTTTTTAAAGCCAATTTTTTTCAAAAGGCTTCATTTTTCTTATAATTTGGATCACAATTTGGACTGATGTGTGCAAGTCGATTTCACTTTTGTTTCCAAACCTGTAGAAATCATCAATGTTGAGAACCATATATTTTTTTTATCTGATTTATCTTTATACTTACCCTTTAACTTGAGGAAAAATGCTATATGATTATTGAAAATTATGGATTTATGATGATTTCTTTATTGTTTGCTGCTTTTATCAAGAACTCTTATAATTTATTTGGCGACTATATTGGTTTTTTATTAGACATCATCCATCTGAAGATGAGGAATAGTCCTTTTCAATACAGTTGACAATATTATTATATAATTATGCTTAATATGATTCTTTTCAAACATATGCCATAACAATAGTCACTTCACATTAATAAATTTAAGCACCATTTATTGAGGGTAGGGTAGGGTAATGGAGGCCCTTTGAGGGCTTTGGCTAATCTGGGTTCGGCCCTACATATATTGAAGGGAGGCCAGGAGGGTAAGAAAAACCCTAGGCCCGGGCCGGCCCTGCCCTTCGATAGACCTAATTGTAAACCATAAAATGTTGAAAACGCCACTATGTGATAGAAAAAAGATTTTTCCGAGTAGGCCCACACCTAAAATTTCTAATTTCAATTTATATTATTGTTGTGGCACAATGATACAATAAAATGGCAATCCAAGGGAGACTTAGCTATGACCCACTATAATATGTGGTGATCAATATCGGACAGCAGGTATTACCCATGGGCCATGGAGAGATGAAATTG
Organism: Camphora micrantha; assembly: GCA_003546025.1. Lineage (NCBI taxonomy): Eukaryota > Viridiplantae > Streptophyta > Magnoliopsida > Laurales > Lauraceae > Camphora > Camphora micrantha. The sequence continues at coordinate 76,051,976 of QPKB01000002.1, forward strand.
AAAATGTAAGAACCCCACTTAAGTAGGCAAAAAAAAAAAAAAAACGATCAACAACTTTAAAATTGGCTTATCGTGTAGTTTGGTGCTTATCCAAAAAGGCCTGGACTCATTTGAAATAGTTGCACAAGGAATCTGAGATAAGGCTTTGATTTTCATATCATAAGACAAGGAATCATGAGGAGATTTTAGTGGAAGAGGGACACGGTCATTATGTGATTGGGAGAGATGCTTAAGGCTAAAATAAGAAAGTGTAGTAAGTGAGAGATTTGATTTCTTTACTTCTTTCCTATTAATATAAGGACTTGCCATATCTTTTGGTGATTTGAATGTATTTTGTTAGATCCTATAAACATGCGTTTCCCATGCACAAATCGAACATCTTTCTTGAGCCCCAAGCTTTGTTTTTGAGGAAAGAGAGATTTTGGGTTTCTGATATCGAACACAGAGGGAGAGAAGACTTCATCTGGATTGGATTGCTATGGCAATGCAAACTGGATCATTATGGGCGTCTCACGTGAAGAAGATCCTACTGTCGGCCGGAATAGGTAAAATCAATCAATCAATCTTACCAGTCTTACTAGTCCCATTTCCTTCTTCTCTCTTGGGCTCTCTTGAGATTTCTCTCTTTATGATTTAGTAGGGTATACTGGCTGGAGCTTTGTGAGAAATGGTGGATTCTCTGATGCTGCCTCACGCCAAATTTCGGTATGCAATGTATTTCTCTCTTCATCTTCATTCTCTCTCTCTCGCTTTCATCTGCTTTTCAGTGACTTGATAAATTCATATGCATATCTTCTATCTAAAGAAATAGAATAGAACTTCAAACTTTAAATATTACCACTACCCGTATTGTTTGATTCAGTTAGGATTATCATACAATAGGATTTTGTTTGATTTTGTAAGAACATTCTCTCTCTTATTCTTCCATTTTAACATTTAGATGCAGTTTTTTGATGAGTGGGTTGAATGTTACCAATATTCTTGGAACATAATGTTAGTGATAATGTTGCCTCATTCGTTGCATTTCTCAGGCTATAAAGAAGTGTTTGACACAGAAAACTGAGAACATGGATGCAAAACCGGATGGGGAGGAAAACATGTCAAAATTAAGCGAGGAGAAGACGTCAAAATCAGTTTACAATGAGGTATGATTTCTGAATATATACATGTGTAGAAACGTAAGTTTTTTTGCCTCGCCAACCCCTTAGGGGTGGGGGCATCACCGGTAAAACTCTCATATACAACACTATCCTCTAGCACTGTGTATTGGGTAAGGTCCCAACTGGACTTCTCAATGACCGGAACAATTTATGTAGAGGTAAAATTAAAGAACATAAAATTTAAGATTATGTTCTAATTTTAGCTAAAAAGAATTGGACCAAACTGATATATCAGTTTTAAGTAGAATATATCAGTTGAAAGAGTGTTTGAAACCATTTAAAGCCATGGTCTCAAAACAGTCTTGCAACTTCGGGTTCCTTGCAGCATTATGCTTACTAGCCTAACTTGATACTCTATCAGCTAGAGTCGACTCACCTTCACTAGGGTGACTAAGAGATTGGTCACTATTCACGACTAATTATGGTGCTCTCTGCACACATTATTACTTCTGGGGTAATATTTTGCCACAAACATTTGGCACCTTGAACTTGGTCATGTGGCCCATCTGGATGCGTGCAAATCACTAAGTAGGAGGTGATTATAAAGTTTCATTATGGATAAGCAAACAATCCCAGGATGGCAACGATCCGATGATCCTAGGCTGTAGTCATCTGATTAATGGCCCCAAAGTCACTTAAGCTTATGACTATCAGATTGCGCCTATCCTTAAATCTTCAAGCTAGTAGTGGCCCACCTTTGTAGAAACTTGGAAGAATAGGAGACTGATTATGTATAGTTCCTCCACAGTATATGAAAATCCCAAGCATAAGATCAACTCCAAAACGTACAAGTCATTCATAAATCATACCATCCAAATCGGTCTCCTGTTGATCTATGCATAGATAGGCTGGCTTCAATGATAATGCAAACTGTCATATTAGAAGCTACATAGCCACCTTATTGTATTTTCATCCAGTCTTGTTGTATGATCATATCATGTAGAATACAAGCTAGTATTACCGGATGCATGGCTTCGAAATAACTATATATGTTTCTTCTTTTTGGGCTTTCCTCATCTAGCCCATTCTTCCGTATCTGGGTTCCGGCTACAAGGACGTCGAAAAAGCACGCATGTCTGCAATGTTTGAGGAATGGGTCATCAAGCACAACCGTATGTATCGTTCGATGGCGGAGAAGGAAAAACGCTTCTTAATATTCTATTCCAAAGTACTGAAAATAGAGGCCCATAACAACAGCGGTTGTTATAGTTACACGTTGGGCCTCAATGAATTTTCAGACTTAACCGAGGCAGAGTACAGGCGCAAACATGTTGGGGTTATTATTAGGCGGGATTAGGCGAGTCTGGAGTGATAGAGTAAATGATTACTTTGGTTGCAGTCATGTAATGGTCATATAACACCGCGATGGATTATTTGTACTTTTAACAATATATATTTTCAATCCTGAACTTTGATGGGAACGGTCCAAATCACCATGGGCATGGATTACCCCCAAGTAATCAATCTTGGTTCTGGTTGATCTTTTATTTTCCTCTATTCTTTTGATGCTACCTATTCTGGTTTTTGGTAATGATGTCATTTTCATTGCAGACCGGCACATGTTATAATAGTGCCGTCAATAAAACCCCATCAATGGTTTATGGTTGACATGAGATGGGCCCAATGATGGATGATCATCCAAAACTCCTCACCATTGGACTCTCAGAAACCGACAATTGTGAACGGATTATTTAAAGCAGACTCGGTGGGCTTTCTGACCTTCTACTCCTTGAGAAGCCCTGTCATATATAAACTTTAAAAACTTCCTCTGAGCAGTCCAAGCATGCAAGTAGTAGCTGCTTAGCCACAGCATCCTCCATAGTGGGGACGGAGGGATATGCAAACTGGTGTACAAGTGTGCACTGAGTGTCGTCTGGAGAGAATATAATACGCCCATCAGCTAAAGTTGCTTTTAAACGATGGTGACAATATCTTTATACTGATGCATGTATCATTTTTGTAGTCCTTCCTAAGCATATTTGTCATTCTCCTTAATTCCATGATATTGTTTCTATAGAGCAAGCTTGCTATTGTTTTTTTGCAACTGTGAACTATGAAGCCACTTCTTGTTGATGAAACAGCAGCAGCATAATGAAAGAGCTCAATGCTGGAATTAATTGAATACAAAGATGGATTCAGCAATTAGGCCACACACACAATAATAGTAATCACCATAACTGAGCAGAGAAACTCGTAAATCTTTGGTTAATTGGAATAGGCATTGCTTTACGATGAGACTTGTCCCATCTATATATAGGATCATTCCTATTATTTGGCAATCAAGACTTTTCTAACAATTAAAGAAATTTAATTAAAAGAGGATACTTAGAAATTAGCAATTCTACTCAACTAATAACAGAAATTGGAAATAGTATAGAATTAAAACTCCAATGTAGCAATTGGCATAATTGGGAATGTGGACTAAACCCAATGGACTGGGCTGACTCATGGTTAATGGGTTGGCCCAGATGACTTTGGCCTGATCTGTACTGCATCGCTTGGTCAGTGGTGTATTTATGTTTCCTATAGCTTTACCAATTTGTCTGCCTGAAAGATTAGTCCAGTTAGTTGCTGAGGCTTAAAGCATAAGTGGTTTTGGATGTTTATTTTGCTACTGGCACAGGGGTTTATGTTTGATTCTAATGTGAACTTGCTCAGGTAAAGCTGAATATTGAACTTCTTGTTTTTGCCATTCAAGCATTCAAGAAGTGTGAGATGCATTGGTTTTGTTTTAGAATTTAGGACTGCTTTGTTAATGTAAATTTATTTATTTATTTATTTATTTTGGCCGAGGACGATGTTAAAATTTACTTGATTCCTAGACCTTAAAAGACAAATTCTCCGTCTCCAGCATCATATATTTGCACTTTTAATTCCCTTATTCATAGGTCTATCTAGCTATATTGCTAATTGGTAAATTATAGCTTAAGACAACTACAGCCTTGCATTGGCTGCTCAAATAGGGAAACAGAGCACCAAGTCATGTCAGGTATTGATATTTTTACACCTAGAAATTCATTTACTGGAGCTCTAGCATTTATTTGTGATCCTGCTTTCAACTTGCTGCTTGGGATGGTAAATTGCTAGTTTATTATTTTGAAGTGAATGTAGTGGATTGTGTCGAAGTAAAAGAATATAGTGAGTAACTCATCATCTTAGCCCTATTTCATCAATCAAGGATCGGTTTAATGAGTATTATTTTATGTAATTGATAATGCATGGAATATGTAACTGATAATCTTTAACTATTTGTATGTTCTGCTATTGCACTATGGCAATATAAATGGATGTCAAAGGAAAACACAGCTAAACTGATGCGACGTCCACAAACAGTGTTTTTTTTTTTTTTTTTTTATATGACGAGGAGGAACCTGTCGACCCCCTTTACGGTTAATCATTGATAAAACCCCAAATACACGACAACGTCAAAATACACCATCTTTTCTTGAGTTGAACTATAGTTTAAACCTCCCAAGATTTTCTGTAATGGCCGAACAAATCGAAAGAGGTGGTGGAAAGTTTTAAAAAGCATAATTTTGCTTCTATAGTCGTTCCCAGTGGGCTTTAGAACGATTTTGAACATAAGATTAACATTATGTAATTATTCATATACTGTCACCGGACTTTAATCCTTCCTCATTTTTTCCGAACTTGGGACCGGCAATGCAATACAATGCAATAAGCAACATGGCGGAGTTAAATTTTTTTCCTTCCACAGCATTAAAAAAAATGAGAGAACAAATACAAGCAAATAAGAGACCTAATCTCAGTTAAATTATAATCTTGCTGGCTGGTAGTTTTACTTGCCTCTACTATCCTAGTATTCAAAAATAAATCAAACTAAAATAAATGGTGTTCATTATACAGTCCAGAAGCCTGTGGTCATCCAACCAACAAGTAATTCATGTGTTGTGGGAACAACGAAGTGAGTGGTCTGTATTAAATCCCCAAAATAGAAAAAAAACGCTAATTAATTTGTCAAATGCCAGATGATTCTTCTAATCACAATTCTAAAGAAGACATTTCCTATCATGATTTCACTAATCTTGCACTACTGCAATATCCCCTTTGATCTCTGGCTCACCCATCCCAAAGATAAAAAGGAGAATCTCTGGCTCGTGGGTAATGCTGCTCAGCGTTATATACAAATGAAGTCCAAACAAAAAAGAGTAAAGAAAGCATTCTGCAGTCAGAGCTGAGGCAATTTATGGACTGTGAACACTATATGCAGTGCCTTTTTATTTCATAAACCATATGCTGCATGCATGTAATTAATAAACCTATACATTCCAAGTATATAATCAGATTCATGTATACAATTTCCTTCTATCTCAAGCAACTGAAGCTAAATCAAAAGTTCAATAATCCATTAAACAAAAGCAAACACCAATCAACAATCACACAACACATTCAAGTTATCTTCTTGGTTCCTGAATAAATAAAGAAGCTCGGCCTGGAAAAATGAAATTATATTAGAGGGGGTAGTTTTGGTAAATATATTAAAATTTTAATAAAATTATCTTATAGCCAGGCCGGGTCGGGCTTGGCCTGCTCTGCCCAATCTTATTTTGGCCGGGCTTTCGAAAAATTGTCCAAGCCCAGCCTGCTGGGCTCAATTTTTTTTTTTTTAAAGCCATATGTTTTCGAGCTTGGGATGAGCCGATCCGGGTATCCATTTTAATGGGCTAAATTGACAGGCCTATTCATAGCCTTCGTTTTTCCTCTTGAAAGGTAAGCCCTCATCTTTACTCTCATAAGCTAGCATTTTAATATCTTCCATTTCTTTTTGTTCGCTTCTGCCAGGGATTTGTATAATATGTTTGTTTAATAGCATAAGATATTACTCCACTATATTTAGGAATAGAATGCTTTGCAATATGTTTGAATTGATAAAGATACTTGATTATGTTATTATGTCATTTCTTGATCTGATTGGGTGATGGTTCACTGGCATAAGGCGTAGATTTGCTTCTCACGTCTTCTATTTGAGTCCCACTCCATTCTTCCCTGGTGCATGTGTGTTGCACCGTCGTGTGCGCGCCAGGAAAACTGTCCTATTGGGTGAAAATACCATGGGGATACCCACGCTATAAAAAATACTTACATCTTATAAATCCTAAACACCATTTGGTTCTAATAAGTCTTGTATTTGTTAATTCCTACTTTTTAATCATTGTCCTTATTTAGTAGATAAGTAATTATCTTCCTATTTTCTTATTCTAGTTTTTAGAGCCAAATTTTTTTCAAAAGGCTTCGTTTTTATTATAATTTGGATCACAATTTGGACTGATGTGTGCATGTCGATTTCACTTTTGTTTCCAAACCTGTAGAAATCATCAATATTGAGAACCATATATTTTTTTATCTGATTTATCTTTATACTTACCCTTTAACTTAAGGAAAAATGCTATATGATTATTGAAAATTAATGATTTATGACGATTTCTTTATTGTTTGCTGCTTTTATCAGGAACTCTCATAATTTGTTACTCGACTATATTGGTTTTTTATTAGACATCATCCATCTAAAGAGGAGGAATAGAATCCTCTACAATACAGTTTGACAATTTATATATATATATATATTAAAGCAAAGGGGAGATGGGCTGTGAGGGGTGCCACCTCACCTCTGAAAATTCTCCTCTCTCAAAGCAATACCCAAGAAAAAAAAAGAGAAAAAGAGGGAGGGATCAACTGATTTCATGTGAGAGTAGAGTTCAATGAGATCTGGGAATGAGAGTCCCAGATCCGAAAAACTATTTCCTCCAGCCCATTGCAGGACGTTTCAACACACCATCGTCCATCACAAAAAGAAGGCTCTATTCCCTCCAGCCCATCCAGCACATTGCAGCGAAGCCTCACAACACTCGTGCAGAAGCCTCACAGCAGAAACTCTGGACGTTTCAACACACCATCGTCACCTCCATCATAGAAAGAAGGCTCTGGACGTCTCTCTTCCTTGCAGATCTTCATCTCCTTCATCTCAACCTCACCATCCTAGGCATCATCGACCACCTTCGCGCGCCGCCGGACGCCTACCCCTGCGCCGGAACACCCCATTCCCTCTCTGCAACACTGACGCACCCACCTGCACACCACCACCATCATCATCCCCATCTCAGGCGCATAACCCATTCCATCATCGTTCATCTCCACGCACACACTTCTTCCTCTCCTCCTTTCCTGTTCTCTCTCTATCTCTCGCTCTCTGCCCTCTCTTCTCTCTTCCCCTGCTCCGTCTAGTCTCTCCCCCATGCTCACTTCTTCTCTTCCTCCCTCCTTCACTGTTGCACCCATGAGCCTGCCCCAGCACCCACCTACACACACTGCTTCTCCCTCTCTCTTCCTCTCCTCTTCTTTCTCTCTTCCCTCCTTTTCCTTCCTCTAACTTGTCACTGCCTGCACTCACACTCACCTGCGCACCACCCTCTCTTTCTTCTTCTTCCTTTTCTCATTCTTTCCTCCTTCTCTTCTTTCCTTTTCTTCTTCTTTCTCCCCTCACATCACCTGCACACCCATCTTTTCCTCTCTCATTTTCTCCTTCCCTGCTCTACCTCTCCCCTGCTTCCTCCTTTGCTCCACCCTTCGCCTTCTTCTTCATCCGCACCCTGTCTCCCTCTGCCCAGAGCTCTCACTGTTCCTTCCCTTCTCCACCGTTCCTCTCGCCCTTTTCTTCCTCTATCTTTCCTCGATCTCCTCTCCCCTGAGGATCTGTACCCACTACACCTCTGTTTTTTTTTTTTTCTTCTTTCTTCTCTTCCTCTTCTTCCCCATCTTCTCCTTTCCCTTCTCCATCTCCTTGCTGCACCTGCACAAACCCACTCCCCTGCACCACTGCTGCCATTGCCCCTGCAACCGCACCACCTTCACTTGCCCACACCCACTTCACTGCCTCACCTCCCACTCCACTTCACCCACCTGCAGTGCCCTTCTTCTTCCCTGCGTCCCTACCCACCTGCACAACCGAGCCACTTTCTTTATCTTTTTCTTCCTTTTTTCTTTCCCTTTCTTCTCTTCTCTCCTTTTCTCTCTTCCCCTTCCTTCTCCACTGCTTCTCTCTCCCTCCTCTTCCTCTGCTCTGCCCCTCTCCACCTCCCTGATCTCCCTTTCCGCTCCGCCCTCTCTATATCCTGGCACCCCTCCGCACCGCCTCTCCTCTCATCTTTTCACCATTGGATCAAAACAAACCTGTTGAGAAGATGAGCCAACCTGACAAAACTGAAATAAAATACATAAAAAAAAAAAAAAATGAAAATGCCCATTATGCTTAATAAGATTCTTTTCAAACATATGCCATAACAATATTTACTTCAAATTTATAAATTTAAGCACCATTTATTGAGGGTAGGGTAGGGTAATGGAGGTCCTTTGAGGGCTATGGCTAATCTGGGCTCGGCCCTACATATATTGAGGGGAGGGTAAGAAAAACCCTAGGCCCGGGCCGGCCCTGCCCTTCGATAGACTTAATTGTAAACCATAAAATGTTGCAAACACCACTATGTGATAGAAAAAAGATTTTTCCGAGTAGGCCCACACCTAAAATTTCTAATTTCAATTTATATTATTGTTGTGGCACAATGATACAATAAAATGGCAATCCAAGGGAGATTTAGCTATGACCCACTATAATATGTGGTGATCAATATCGGACAGCAGGTATTACCCATGGGCCATGGAGGGATGAAATTGAAAATGTAAGAACCCCGCTTAAGTAGGTGAAAAAAACGATCAACAACTTTAAAATTGGCTTATCGTGTAGTTTGGTGCTTATCCAAAAAGGCCTGGACTCATTTGAAATAGTTGCACAAGGAATCTGAGATAAGGCTTGATTTTCATATCATAAGATAAGGAAGGAATCATGAGGAGATTTTAGTGGAAGAGGGACACGGTCTCATTATGTGATTGGGAGAGATGCTTTTAAGGCCAAAATAAGAAAGTGTAATAAGTGAGAGATTTGATTTCTTTATTTCTTTCCTAATAATATAAGGACTTGCCATATCTTTTGGTGATTTGAATGTATTTTGTTAGATCCTATAAACATGCGTACGTTTCCCCATGCACAAATCGAACATCTTTCTTGAGCCCCAAGCTTTGTTTTTGAGGAAAGAGAGATTTTGGGTTTCTGATATCGAACACAGAGGGAGAGAAGACTTCATCTGGATTGGATTGCTATGGCAATGCAAACTGGATCATTATGGGCGTCTCACCTGAAGAAGATCCTACTGTCGGCCGGAATAGGTAAAATCAATCAATCAATCTTACCAGTCTTACTAGTCCCATTTCCTTCTTCTCTCTCGGGCTCTCTTGAGATTTCTCTCTTTATGATTTAGTAGGGTATACTGGCTGGAGCTTTGTGAGAAATGGTGGATTCTCTGATGCTGCCTCACGCCAAATTTCGGTATGCAATATATTTTCTCTTCATCTTCATTCTCTCTCTCTTTCATCTGCTTTTCAGGGACTTGATAAATTCATATGCATATCTTCTATCTAAAGAAATAGGCTAAAACTTCAAACTTTAACTATTACCACTACCCGTATTGTTTGATTCAGTTAGGATTATCAAACAATAGGATTTTTTTTGATTTTGTAAGAACATTCTCTCTCTTATTCTTCCATTTTAACATTTAGATGCAGTTTTTGATGAGTGGGTTGAATGTTACCAATATTCTTGGAACATAATGTTAGTGATAATGTTGCCTCATTCGTTGCATTTCTCAGGCTATAAAGAAGTGTTTGACACAGAATACCGAGAACATGGATGCAAAACCGGATGGGGAGGAAAACATGTCAAAATTAAGCGAGGAGAAGACGTCAAAATCAGTTTACAATGAGGTATGATTACTGAATATATACATGTGTAGAAACGTAAGTTTTTTTGCCTCGCCAACCCCTTAGGGGTGGGGGCATCACCGGTAAAACTCTCATATACAACACTATCCTCTAGCACTGTGTATTGGGTAAGGTCCCAACTGGACTTCTCAATGACCAGAACAATTTATGTAGAGGTAAAATTAAAGAACATAAAATTTAAGATTATGTTCTAATTTTAGCTAAAAAGAATTGGACCAAACTGATATATCAGTTTTAAGTAGAATATATCAGTTGAAAGAGTGTTTGAAACCATTTAAAGCCATGGTCTCAAAACAGTCTTGCAACTTCGGGTTCCTTGCAGCATTATGCTTACTAGCCTAACTTGATACTCTATCAGCTAGAGTCGACTCACCTTCACTAGGGCGACTAAGAGATTGGTCACTATTCATGACTAATTAAGGTGCTCTCTGCACACATTATTACTTCTGGGGTAATATTTTGCCACAAACATTTGGCACCTTGAACTTGGTCATGTGGCCCACCTAGATGCGTGCAAATCACTAAGTAGGAGGTGATTAGAAAGTCTCATCATGGATAAGCAAACAATCCCAGGATGGCAACAATCCGATGATCCTAAGCTGTAGTCATCTGATTAATGGCCCCAAAGTCACTTAAGCTTATGACTATCAGATTGCGCCTATCCTTAAATCTTCAAGCTAGTAGTGGCCCACCTTTGTAGAAACTTGGAAGAATAGGAGATTGATTATGTATAGTTCCTCCACAGTATATGAAAATCCCAAGCATAAGATCAACTCCAAAACGTACAAGTCATTCATAAATCATACCATCCAAATCGGTCTCCTGTTGATCTATGCATAGATAGGCTGGCTTCAATGAGGATGCAAACTGTCATATTAGAAGCTACATAGCCACCTTATTGTATTTTCATCCAGTCTTGTTGTATGATCATATCATGTAGAATACAAGCTAGTATTACCGGATGCATGGCTTCGAAATAACTCTATGTTTCTTCTTTTTGGGCCTTCCTCATCTTGTCCACTTGTGCGTATCTGGGTTCTGGCTCCAAGGACGTCGAAAAAGCACGCATGTCTGCAATGTTTGAGCAATGGGTCATCCAGCACAACCGTATGTATCGTTCGATGGCGGAGAAGGAAAAACGCTTCTTAATATTCTATTCCAATGTATTGAAAATAGAGGCCCACAACGGTTGTTATAGTTACACGTTGGGCCTCAATGAATTTTCAGACTTAACCGAGGCAGAGTTCAGGCGCAAACATGTTGGGGTTATTATTAGGCGGGATTAGGCGAGTCTGGAGTGATAGAGTAAATTATTACTTTGGTTGCAGTCATGTAATGGTCATATAACATCGCGATGGTTTATTTGTACTTTTAACAATATATATTTTCAATCCTGAACTTTGATGGGAATGGTCCAAATCACCATGGGCATGGATTACCCCCAAGTAAGAAATCTTGGTTCTGGTTGATCTTTTACTTTCCTCTATTCTTTTGATGCTACCTATTCTGGTTTTTGGTAATGATGTCATTTTCATTGCAGACCGGCACATGTTATAATAGTGCCGTCAATAAAACCCCATCAATGGTTTATGGTTGACATGAGATGGGCCCAATGATGGATGATCATCGAAAACTCCTCACCATTGGACTCTCAGAAACCGACTATTGTGAACGGATTATTTAAAGCAGACTCGGTGGGCTTTCTGACCTTCTACTCCTTGAGAAGCCCTGTCATATATAAACTTTAAAAACTTCCTCTGAGCAGTCCAAGCATGCAAGTAGTAGCTGCTTAGCCACAGCATCCTCCATAGTGGGGACGGAGGGATATGCAAACTGGTGTACAAGTGTGCACTGAGTGTCGTCTGGAGAGAATATTTTTTTTTTTTTTTTGAAACGGTAACACAACTTTATTAAAAGAGAAAGCAAGTACAAAGCTGAAAAAGGAAAAAAGACAAAAGATAGAAGAGAGGGTACAAGAGTATTATACCAATCCCAACCCAATTACATAATCACACCCATCCATAGAGACGACCTCTCAATCCCTTGCTTGGCTAGAGCATCCGCGATCGAGTTGGCTGATCTAACCTCATGACGAAAACAGACATTTAGAGTGGCCGAAAGCTCCCTAATTTCATTGAAATGGAATTGAAATTTCCAAGGGCAATCTTTTTTGTGTCGTCTGAGTGTCGTCTGGAGAGAATATAATACGCCCATCAGCTAAAGTTGCTTTTAAACGATGGTGACAATATCTTTATACTGATGCATGTATCATTTTTGTAGTCCTTCCTAAGCATATTTGTCATTCTCCTAAATTCCATGATATTGTTTCTATAGAGCAAGCTTGCTATTGTTTTTTTGCAACTATGAACTATGAAGCCACTTCTTGTTGATGAAACAGCAGCAGCATAATGAAAGAGCTCAATGCTGGAATTAATTGAATACAAAGATGGATTCAGCAATTAGGCCACACACACAATAATAGTAATCACCATAACTGAGCAGAGAAACTCGTAAATCTTTGGTTAATTGGAATAGGCATTGCTTTACGATGAGACTTGTCCCATCTATATATAGGATCATTCCTATTATTTGGCAATCAAGACTTTTCTAACAATTAAAGAAATTTAATTAAAAGAGGATACTTAGAAATTAGCAATTCTACTCAACTAATAACAGAAATTGGAAATAGTATAGAATTAAAACTCCAATGTAGCAATTGGCATAATTGGGAATGTGGACTAAACCCAATGGACTGGGTTGACTCATGGTTAATGGGTTGGCCCAGATGACTTTGGCCTGATCCGTATTGCATCGCTTGGTCAGTGGTGTATTTATGTTTCCTATAGCTTTACCAATTTGTCTGCCTGAAAGATTAGTCCAGTTAGTTGCTGAGGCTTAAAGCATAAGTGGTTTTGGATGTTTATTTTGCTACTGGCACAGGGGTTTATGTTTGATTCTAATGTGAACTTGCTCAGGTAAAGCTGAATATTGAACTTCTTGTTTTTGCTTGCCATTCAAGCATTCAAGAAGTGTGAGATGCATTGGTTTTGTTTTAGAATTTAGGGTGGCTTTGTTAATGTAAATTTATTTATTTATTTATTTATTTATTTTGGCCGAGGACGATGTTAAAATTTACTTGATTCCTAGACCTTAAAAGACAAATTCTCCGTCTCCAACATCATATATTTGCACTTTTAATTCCCTTATTCATAGGTCTATCTAGCTATATTGCTAATTGGTAAATTATAGCTTAAGACAACTACAGCCTTGCATTGGCTGCTCAAATAGGGAAACAGAGCACCAAGTCATGTCAGCTCAAATTGGTAAATTTGCACTTTTAATTTACAACTTGTCGTCCCCACTTACAATTGATCATTGGTAAAACCCCAGATACACGACAACTTCCACAAACAGTTTGTCGGTCTGCTACATCTTCCTCTTAACAGTGAATTCCCAGAATAAGTGAGGGTCCGTGGTGGAGTATGAGTGTAACACAAAAACGACCGAGCTGCATGGTCCAGAACTTCAGCCTCTGTACCTTATTTTATTACCCTTTTTTGTCTGCAACACACACCACACCATCTTTTGTTTTCTTGAGTTGAACTATAGTTTAAACCTCCCAAGAATTTTTCTGTAATGGCCGAACAAATCGAAAGAGGTGGTGGAAAGTTTTAAAAAGCATAATTTTGCTTCTATAGTCGATCCCAGTGTTCTTTTATTCCTTCAAAGTGTTGTCATGCTTAATGCAATTGGACCTGACCCATGTCGAGTTCTATTTAACATCTTTGAAATAACAGTTGCAAAAGTTGATAGAGCCAAACCTGTTATTTGTAGGGTGGAAGTTCCTTGCAATGCTCCACTCTAAAACAACACTAAACTCCCACACATTACTCTTTAATCAATTTCATGCCTTTGGTATTGATTATTAGCTGTACAATCAATGGACTATGTGGATCATTAATGAATGGGACCCGAGTACACCCAATTTATCTGAAAGGGCAAGACTGCCATGGGCCATGAGCATATGAGCTAGAGGTGTAAACTGTCCGTGCCGCTCAAGGGCTGGCCCACGTGCCTCTCCTAATTTTATTTTATTTTTTAAAAAAATATTTTCTATAAATTACAAGAGATTTTATGGACTTTTAGCGTTCTCAACTTGAAATACAGTTGGAACTATTATAAAAAAATACACAAATATTGATGCCAATTTACAAAATAATAAATAAACTTTAATTATCTTAAAATTTAAATTTTATTTGTATAAAAAATCAGCCTTTTTTTATATAAATGTTGAGATGGGCCGTGCCTCGCCCCAAGGCTCCCTAGCCCAGTACGGCCCATCCTTTGGTTCGGGTTGGCTCGGTCAACATGCCATGCTGGCCCATGGCCTGGGTTTTTTCGTATTGGCTGGCACGGCCCGGCCCGGCCTAATTTACACTCCCATTATGAACTGATCAAAAATTAACATTAGTTTCGTTATAGGGCAATCATCATCATCAGTCCTTGGATTGTCCCCTCCATTCTGCACGGGTTGGGTTTTCTAGTTATGTGATTCCGAGAGTACATTGATCGGAGAAATTACTGTAATTTTACAAATCTCCAGAGATCGTAGTAGAAGATTACTCATGAGATTCAAGTACTCTTGATTCCATATAAAATTTACATGATATCTTGGCTAATTGCAAGTTTCTAGATATGTAAGTTCTGCAAGCAACAACATTTTTCCCAAAATCCAAACCCAAGGCTGACACGGATGATCCGAACCCAAACCCAATCAGACCCCAACTTGTAAACTCTAAACTTCAATTCAGTTGGGACAACTTGAGTCCCAATTTTCTACAAAATTAGAGTCTCTACTTTGTTGCTTCACACATTTTGCAGGTTACCCCCTCTAATTTTGTGTCCTCCATCCTCTAGCTGTGAATGATCCAGTACATTATTGAGAGAGACAGAACCCAATGAGGTTCGAATCAGATGGCTAACCTAAGTAAACTTGAAAATTCTGAGGCCTGCAATAAATTATCTTACTTCTGTGTAAATATTTAGCAAGGTGTCTTATCTCACACAGCTGCTTAGAGATATACCAGGGTAGGTAGGTTGCCTCACGGATTTGGTACCACTCACTCATCTACCAATATTTTATATACACATATATGGGCTTTGAATTGGATTCGAGCCCTATCTATCAGACCTTTCAGTTTGGGTCCAGGAACAGAGAACACTAAACAGGTATGGACAGCACTATTAGCATTAATTGTAATTGCTTTCAACAACAAATCAACAATATGAAAGAAGATAGCGTGCCGTGGTTTGACATATGTAGACTCATCTTTACTTTTCATCCTCCAGGTCGGGGCATTGTCCAAAATCTCAGTCCTATAAGAGTTGTGCATATCATAGAATTCACCATGTGCAAGACACACACTATCTTAGTCTATCTATACTATACACAGGATGATCCTTAGGGCCCATTTTTTAGCAAAGCCGGTCTACTGAAACAGAAGTGATATTTTAAACTTGGAGACGGTGTGAGTGATACTGAGGTGCCAGCGCCAGTCAACCATGTGTGTGCTGGAGATCCTTAAGGCCCAGTTATTTATGGAGAATCAACCACGGCTCTGTTTAATTAGAACAATCCAATGCTAATCTAAATATAATAGTTCATATTCTTCTTTGCCTTTTATATTATATGCTATGTTGGGCTACTAGTCAAAGAGTGATACTTCAACTTCACGACCCAAGGATTGAACCTTTAGCATGTGTGTGTAAGTAACTAAGGGGCGAACACCACCTAACCATAGACTGTTTTATATTCTTTTTAACAGTCTAATTTATTCATTGATTTTGAATTTCTAACAATTGACTTACATGTGGGGGTGATGGTCAGGTAACATCTGAGTTGGTCACCAATGTGAATAGCATGTGTCAAGAGAGGATACCAAAACATGTTCTTACCTGTAGTTGATCCACAATAGATGAAGCCCTACTCCGTCCACCCCCGTCCCACCATCTCCAGATATGTATTGTGAAAAACAGCCACTAATTTTTCTACCTAAAAAAGGCAACCAATTATGTTGACATCTTGTTGAATGTTGAGTACAACTGCCCCTCGTCTGGTTGATCCATTGGTTCAATCAATGTTTAAAACATGGGTTCATAAAAAATCTGAGAGAAGATGGCCTGTCCCCTTTACTTTATTGTTTGAGATGGTAGAGGTAGGTGGTGATTTGGGACTGTTGGGAAGTTGGATGTCACTAGCATTAATATGAGCAGTTGATTGAGGAAAAGACTGGAAAGGACAAATGATACAATGGTCTGTGAGGATGCCTATACCTGCACTCTACTTATTTTTGAAACGTTTCTCATTTGGGTGAAGTATCTAACAGCTTTAGTTTTGTACCATCCACAACGAAGAGAGACGACTGTAGAAGATTCGCATAAGGCCCTTATTCTCTGACAACTTCAAATAGGCCGCATATTTTTTCCTCTCTTTGGTAAAGATGATCTTACGTAATAAAAAAAAATTTAATCTTTAAATTTTAAAAACACTATCTTACCCTTTGTAATTCTTTGAACCTCTCTCTTTCTTAATATGATAAGATTTTGAAATTGAACTTTGAGTTGATTTTTTGATCTAGATGTAAAGTTAAATTGAGTTGCGGTGTCGGGGACTAAGACCCACTCCTAATCCCAATCGATCTAGTAACAACATCATAAGAAAAAAAAGTCTTTTACCCCAATATATATGAAGGATATTCATGTGCATCTTCCTGGGGCTCACGTAAGGCCCTATTGTTCATGAAACTAATCCATTATGGGATATATATATATATATATATATCATCAAAAAAGAGATCCAATAGGGGATATGATTTTCACTTATCCATTATGGGTCACAGATTGTATCATGTGGATTTGACCACTTGTTCCCATTATTTACTAATAACAATTTGTATTAGTTTTTTTTTTTTTTTTTGTGTATTAATTATTTTTTCTATTACATTTTAATAAAGTGATTGATTATAATTAAGTTAGAGGCATTGATAAACAGAGGGTCACTAAAATCATATTTAAAAAAAGATGGTTTTTATATTAATGTATGCATTATGCTACAGGGGCCCTTCTTTTTTGTCCCATTTAAAACCCCTTTCTAAAGTCATCGATGCAACTATTAAATGGCTTTCATTTGAGTATGGGATTTTTACTGAGAAAAGCAGTTGGGACACAGCATTGACCAAATCATCTTCATATATATACTTTGGTGCTGCTACTCGAGGGGGCTTGTGCAATTACTTTGTTACGGACGTGGACAAGCTAATTCTAGGTCCTGTAATTAAACCTACTTTCCAAGGCTACCCTTCTATTTCTGTGAACCCTGACCTTAATCCAACTCCAATGGACCCCGACCCGGTAATTCGTCCCAGAAAGGGTCCACGCTAGGATATTTTGAGTTGGGTCTGATTTCTGGGGAAGGCAATGGCTACCAACTTACAAATTCTACCCATCAAAACAAGGGTTTCCTTTGGAATTAAAAGGAAAGTCGGATAAACTCTGGTTTAACAAATATGATAGTGCAGTTTGGAACGAACATGTCTACCGTGAT
Organism: Camphora micrantha; assembly: GCA_003546025.1. NCBI lineage: Eukaryota > Viridiplantae > Streptophyta > Magnoliopsida > Laurales > Lauraceae > Camphora > Camphora micrantha. The sequence continues at coordinate 76,069,589 of QPKB01000002.1, forward strand.
CCCAAGCAAACTCAGCCATTGAAAATAACAGGGTATTAGTTATTGGACTTGTGTTTGGAGGATTGGGTTGAAGTCTATCTAATTGGACCTGATCTCAAGTACACACATCGATGCATTATATAGTAGTATGCATTGCAGGAGAGGAGGAGCAAAGACAAATAGGTGCTGATATGCTTGAGTAGCAGACTAGCAGTAGATGAAGATAAGAAATAGTAAATGAATGGAGATCTCTTTGGTACGGGTGAATCAGAGAGGCTAGTAGCCTTTTTTTCTCTTATCTCTGCTGCGAACCCAAAAAGAGGAGTCTCTGTACGTGTACCTGATACTCGGCTGCAGAAAAAGGAAAAGAAAGAAGAGAAGCTCCGTAGTACATCAACAAGCCCAGGCACTCTGCACCAACCAACGCCCTTCTCCACGATGGAGACGTTTCCTGCCTTCCACCTCGAGACTCCCCTCTCTCTCTCTCTCTCTCTCTCTCTCATATCACAGAATTATGTCCTGCAAGCAAGAGAGAGACTCGACAACTGATCAAAGTTAAACCGCGGGGCTAGTTTAAATTATACGACCGCAGGGGCCCATTCTTCGAGTACATTCCATGTACTATCTCCTCCTGCCTAGCCTAGACATGGGTGGGTCCCACCTGCTCTATCGAGGCAGGCAGCTGAGATGATCAAGGCCATGCTTCTTCTAGTTGGGACCAACCACACCTCTCACACCTCACAAATTATATATATATATATATATATATATATAAAAATGCATGTATGCATAGTGTGGAAGTTGTCAGTGGAAAAGGAAACCTGAGTTTTTGAGGTTAGTGGCCCACTTGATTAACATAACTCCAATGCTCCAACAGACCTTGCAGCCTGTGAAATTTGGACCACAAACAGGTGGGACCCTTCATTTGATGAACAAGAACAACGAAAAGGGCATCATTGCAGGAAAAAAAAAAAGGAAACGCAGACAACAACAAAACGCATGTAGAGCAAATCAATGAGAAAGGAAAAAAGGTCGCAAAAAGTAACTGCAGAATAGAACAGAATGCAATGAGAGCAAAAAAAAAAAAAAGATTAGAAGCTCTAATTCCATCCTTGTATTTCAAAACTATATTGAGGGGTTGCAGTCAATTGCAGGGCTCTCCCTCTATTTCCATCTTTCAAACCAAAAATAAGAACAAAAAAATTTTCTGTATCTTTCTCTTTCATACAAAACTCCAAGGGAGGAGGAAAAAGAAAGTAAAACTAGAAGAGACAAAAAATGCCCCTTTTCTGTTTGTAGTCTGTACAGAGGCTGCAGCTTCTCCCTAGTCTATGTCATGTATGTTATCTGTCATTCTATCTCCTTCCTTCTTCCAAAAACCCTAAAAAAAAAACCAACCCCCAAAGCCCCAACCAACCATTCAAAACATTCCTTCAAATCTCAAACTCAAAGGCAGGCGAATTGAGGACACGTGCCAGCCACTCCTCATCGCTCTCCTCCACGTCAGCGTCAACATCAACGACTGCAGATTCCTCCTCCATCTTCTGCTCCAACGCCCCCATCTCCCACCCACCACCACCACCACCACCATCACCGCAGCAGCAGGAGCACAGATCCGTGGGCTCCACCAGGTTCAAAATGCCGGCCCCACCCATGTCGATGCTAGCCATTACCGTCGAAGCCGAGTCCGAGAAGGATGGCCCACATGTCTCCTCATTTCCATTGATGGTCACGAAATCAGAAGACGAGTAAGGAAAGAGGAAATCCTGGCCGTTGATTTCCATCTCCAGACCCTTCATCACCTCCTCCACCATTCCTTCCTCGATCCCCAAGCTTTCCACGTCCAACACCTCCTCTTCCGACACCGGCAGCCATTTCCCGGCGCCGTCAGCCTCCGGAATCTTCCAAGCCTCGTCCTCCATTATCTTCACAGAGAAGAAGAAGAAGAACAAAACCCAAAACCCTTAAACCCTTTATAAGTAGAAGCAGTGGCAAGGGCAAGGGCAAGGGCAAAAGAGGAAAAGAGAAAAAGATAATGCAAAAAGAAGGAGAGCAAAGGTATAAATAGGAGAGAAGGTGCCAGCGTGGAAGGGAAGAGGTGACACGTAGGAGTCGGTATGCGGTGGCAAGAGGTGACGTGGCGAGCAGGAACTGTCAAGTGGACAGAAAATGGCGGGAATAAAGAATAGTAACTGCGGAGAGACAGTGGAGAGATTGTCGGCAGCCTCCACTTTTGGGAGAAAAATCAATCAACGCCTCCCTCTCGAGAAACGCGTCTCCGCCCTTATTACTGTTTCACCCTTCTCAATTGCCAAATGTGATCTTCTGCTCTGATTGGTACATATATTAATCACCTTGGGATAATGTGGGGATACTTTTAAAGTTTTGAAGGGTGTATTTTGATATAACCAGGAAAAGAACGAAATCGTTGGGAACACAAATTTGTCCTTTTGGGAATTTTTTTTTTTTTTTCATGGTAGCATTTAAATAATTTAAAGTTTACACATGCTCACCTATTTAGCGACTCTACTAATAGAGTAAAGTAAAATAAAGTCTTTATTTTGAAAAAAAATTTTAATAAAAAAATTTTAATTCAAATTTCCGACCATATTTGAAAAATAAAAAGACAAAAGGCAACCACTTTTTCTACAAAGAGATTAAAAAAAAAAAAACCTTCACTTATAAATACAAAAGGTCAAAAATATTCCATCACAAACAATTAAAAATAAAATATCACCAATGGAGGAGGAGAAGTAAGAAGAGGGTATTAGGAGATGGTGAAGGATGATGCTAGCATCGCTAGTGTCGGAACCAAACATTGTTAATGTCACTTATCTCATATTAAAAAAAAAAAAACAAATTAATTTTGAAAGACCCTATTAATGCTGTACCTTTTGTGGACCTTCCAAGTAAATGACTGCATTTAGAGATTTTATGAGCAAAATCCTCTAGGAAGAACAAAAAAAAAGATTTGAGGATATGCAAATATCATTTACAAAAAGTATATTTGGATAAATTTTTTGAACAAAATTTTGGACAAACCCTACAATAATTATAGAATTTATCTAAAATTCTGTGAAAAAAATTGATCCAAATAACACTCCTCCATCATTTTTTTGCCAACGAAGCACTATGCAAAGGAAACTTCATTTAGAACGTCCCTGGCAGTCGGCAATTAAAGTGTTGCTAAAATGGGTAGTTCATGTGATGTGACAAACTTTTGCCTGTGCTGCCATCTAATAAAATTGCTTTACTACGTATCATGCCCATCAATCATTTCACTTGATATGTTCCTTCAAAAAACTATTGTCTCGAGAGAAGAATTGGGATTTCTTTGATTTTAAATTTTTAATTAATTTGCATAGGAGGTTGAAGGTTTAAAATTACATTAGTATTGGGGGCACATGAAATTTACCTTATCTTACTCTTCTTTGGCCTATATGGATTATTCAGATAAAGGGGTTGGGACACTTTCTTTAATAAAAAAAAAATAATTTAGAAATATTTATGCTTATAATTCATTCATGGAGGTCAGGACCAAAAGTGAGCCAGCACACATGGAAAAACTAATTTGGAGATGTTAGATGTTAGTTTGGGTTTATCTTTTAGTAATAGGTTGAGATTTCTTAGTTATTGTTGAAAATGCCATTTCAAATGCATATATTTAAAAAATAATCTCTCTGATACCTTGGGATATGAATAATGCCAATGTATGGAGACGTCTTGACAAACTACAGTGGATGACTCTCTATTGCTGACACAAGAATTCACACCTGCGACATTGTGTAATGAGTCACACCAGAAAGTGCCTCTAAAAAATGATTCTCTCTAATATAACCTGTTGGATCCAACACTCTCGAGGGCGGTGGAAAAGGGTTAGGTTAAGAGTGTGGTTCTAGATGATAGGTGCATCTAATATTTCTTTTTTGGTTATCCAAAGTTTAATGTGTGTATGTATATCTAGTAAATTTGTTTTTTTAAATATTCCAACTTAGAGGGGCGAGGCCCTAGCCCTCTGGAGAGGGGGCCTTCGTGTGAGGGGAATAGATGAGTTACCACTGTTTTTGGTAGGGAAAGACACCAAAGGAAAGGTGCCTGTTCGAATTCAAACCCATATATATATATATATATATATTACTAAGGGAATGTATCTTTCCTTTGTTTAACCACAGGGCTCCAGGTGTCGGTATCTCCTCTCCCTCTCCACTCTCCTCTTTCTCCACTCTCACTAACCGACTCACATAACTTCCTCAAAAAGAAAACATACTGATTTTCCTGAGTTAAGGCGGGACCCAGGTGGGCCACCTGATGACCCATCTGATCCGCAGATCAGAAGGAGGACCCAGGGGGCTACCCAGTAGGTGGTGGACTCGTGCAAGGTGGGCACAACAACGTCTGATCGGAGAGGGAGATGACGTATTTTAAATAACTTAGAAATCCAAACTATATAGTGTTTCTCAAAACTTCATTTCCTTGCGTTGAGGCCGGGACCCAGGTGGGCCACCCGATGACCAATCTGATCCGAGGATCGGAAAGAGAACCCACGGGCGACCCAGTAGGTGCTGATCTCATGCGAGATGGGCCCAACAGCGTCTGATCCGAGAGGGAGAGGACGTGTTTTAGATTACTTAGAAATCCAAAAAGTATACTGTTTCCCAAAACTTCATTTCCTTGTGTTGAGGCTGGGATCCAGGTGGGCCACCCGATGACCCATATGATCCGTGGATCCGAAAGAAAACCCACATGTGACCTAGTAGGTGGTGGACCTGTGCGAGGTGGGCACTATTTGGACTACCATCCACCGTCTGATCAGAGGGAGGGAGATGGCCTTTTTTAGAAAGATGAAGTGTTTTTAGCAAGATACAATATGCTAATAGAAAAACATTGCTTTCCCAGGTAAGATTAATTACATCTAAGGCAAATATATAATTAAGAAAAAACTATTTGATTTAATTTTGATCAGGTGATCAGCATGATCCAGAGGAAACAAACACAGAACTTGATGTAGAAATGTGTAAAGTATTTGCTTTTTCATTATTCATGTGGAAATGTGTATTTTAATGTGGTCTGGATTCCTATTTCCAAATGACCGATAATTATCTTATTCCTTGAATTAAAAAATAGTATTGATAATACATAGACCAACTGATTCCAAATGACCCAGACTTATCTTATTCCCTGAATTAGAAAATATTATTGATAATACATAGACCAACTGATTTTCCTGTTTACTGCGTTGATTCTCCAGCGGTAATTTATGATAATAACTGAACTTGATTCCATGAATGTTGAATGTAGATGATGTATTATCAGAGGGGACATTGAGAATCGACGAGATCATCAAGGGGGGATATCGAGAATCGACGAGATCATCGAATTTCTTTGAGATCATAATACTTGTTGATGTATTATTAGGGGAACAAAAAATAACTAAGTATCGTGCATTCCTTGAATTCACCTGGGCGTTGATAATACATAGGATATATGATCTTACATAGATATACTGATTTTCTTGTACTGAGGTCGGGACCCAGGTGGGCCACTCGATGACTCATCTGATTCGTAGATCAGAATGAGGACCCACGGGCGACCCAGTAGGTGGTGGACCCGTGCGGGGCGGGCGCAAAGCATCTAATCAGATGGTGGAGAGGACGTGTCTTAGATGACTTAAAAATCCAAACAGTATAGTGTTTCCCAAAAATTCATTTTCTTGCGTTCAAGCCAAGACCCAGGTGGGCCACCAATGACCCATCTGATTCGTGGATTCGAAGGAGGACCCACGGGCGACCCAATAGGTGGTGAACTCATGCTAGGTGGGCACTGTTTGACCTACCATCCACCGTTTGATCAGAGAGAGGGAGATGACGTGTTTGCGACAAAAGTTACGGGTAGGATTTAATGGCTATTAAAACAATCGTTTGCGACAAAATTCAATGGCTATTGGTGTGAAGCTAGGATTTATACCGGGCTAAAAGTGACAGGTAATTGTGAAAAGATTGAAGTGCTCTTTTAATGGTGCTCCATGTGAAAACTATAAAGGGGCTCCAGTAAAAGAGGTGATACATAGAATTGTCTTGCTCGATATTGATCTTTCTCTCAAAAAAACGATTGTTTGTCTGTAGAAAAGTTGTTTGTTTTTACACTTTTATTTCCCTCTCATTCTTTTCTTCTCATTTCATACTGTTTCTTTATATATATATATATATATATATAAAAGCTTGTTAATTTGGCTTAATTATTATGGATATAGTTGAATTGATATATATTTTTAATTTTATAACCATTTTAATCCCTTTTTTTAATTTTTTGAAATAATTTAGTAGAGAAGATAACTCACTCAATTGACCAAGTTGATTTCTCTGAGTAAAGTTTGCTCGAGTTGCCCAGTCATGCTCGGGCCCTGAGTTCCTCAACTTTGTGTTGAATTGACCCTGATATAATTTTGATAACAATTTTCTTTAGGTAATCTAGCCAAGGGTGCTAGGACCCAAGTGAAAGCCCGCATGCACATAAAAAGACAGCCAACTGAAGTAGCAGATGAACCTGCACACATAGAAATATAGCCCATACAGGTGGGAAGGGATGCCCGCACATGTGAAAAGGGGTAGCGTACCTAGGATTCGAATCATAGACAACCAGATTATAACTTAAATTAAGGACTACAGCGGTTTGATGAACCCACAGCCCACCTTTTTGCACCACTTGAATAAATAGAAGCCCATGGTCAATATGTGGTGCCCCAAAAAATGGATCCATTGAAGAGGTGAGGCACAAAAAATATAGGGCAGAGATGTATTTGAAGATGACTTTCCTAAGGTCTGAATTACTGTGATAAATTAGTGGGGTGATGAGGTACTCAATCCCCTTTACCCCTTGTATTTAATGGAATTGTTAAGTTTTAACCACTTTTTAAAAATACAAGTCTTAAAATTCCATGAATCAAACAGACCCTGCTGATTTCAAGTAAACTAATCTCTCTAACTTCAAGCAAAAATTGGATTTTTTTTTTTCAAACCCTTTCCATGGGCTTAGGTGGTATGGTTTTGGCATACCACTAATATATATCCAACCCTTGCCATCATCATCCCCACCATAGTTGTCATAGTTTCAGGTGGGCCACGCTGAAATTACATACCATTTAAAGGGATACTGCTCAGGTGCCATCAACATTGCTCAGCTGGCTGTGTGCCCTAATTAAGTATACTATCTTTGCTTTTTTCTTAAGCATCAGGTAACCATATCACCGATTAAAGAAGCCTCCAAACAGGCGCAAGGACAGCCGCAGAAGTCTACTCAAGGCAATAAATAAAGACAGGATAAGGCTGCAATGCGTACAAAACTAAAGGCAACCCCACATCATTCTCTAGGCAAACTCCATATTACTTTTTGTTGTTTAAGTCTTTCATAGGCCAGTCTAGCAATAATAAACCATTGAATTAAGCTTTAATTATATTTTTTTTTCTTATTTACCTTTGTTTTCTCAATCTACATGTACTCATACACTCACCTACGCACCTTACCTAACTAATTCACCATCTGCGTTATAATGGAACGTAGTAAAGTCCCACGTCCCACATCGCCTAAGTCCCGAATCAGACATGGCTTCATATAGCTATTTGTTCTTTCTACTTATCAATTTAAGCTGGTAGGTGATTTCTTCCACCGAATCTCTAAGAAATAAATACAAAATTCCGAAAAAGAATCCCTAACAATTGAAATGCTATGGTTTTTTTTTTCACAAAAAATTTCTAACTCCGGTCACCTAAAAGGTCTTAAATGATATTTTGGAATTTATATAATTAACATTACATGCATTTTGTTGGAATTTTAAATGTTCCATCAAAAGAAGGGATTTGAAATTCAATCAAAAGAAAAAACTTTTGGAGAATCTAAAATTCTTTCATACATAAACTCTTAAAATTCCAGTAAATAATCATGCCCTAAGTCCTTCATCAAACTCAAATGCTTGTACGAAACATGGTAGTGCCACCTATTATTCTTGTATTGGCCTTGTTTGAAATCTCCATTCTACTCTAATTAGAGTTTGTGATATTTGATCTAAAACAAATAGCCCTAATCTTTAAGTTCTCTTTTTATTTTATTTTTAACAAGTTCTAATTTATAATTAGTTCACATTCCAGAATTCTTAGAAAAAGCTCTTTTATAGAAAGATATGGTTGCCATTGTGAGGAATGAAGAGGGTAAATATAGGTGTCTAGGAGATGGGTCTTTCCTATACGCACGTGCCAAGCTGCATCTGGCATGTGTCAAGATCTTGGTGAAAGGAGGATAGCAAGGTCAGATTAGATAGTTGCATCTGATGGTCCATATCAGAGGGAGGGGCCCAGTAGTGGTTGGCCGTCACTCTCACTATCTCTTCCAATCTCTTCTTTGATTCTTTCTTTGTTTTTTAGTTGGTTGGGATTTGGAAGTCAAGTTGGTAAGGCCCTCCCTCATCTTGATGAGTTGGATTCTGACACGTGGCATAGTGGGTGAATCGCCCATTTCCTCTTCCCAATTAAAGTGGTTAGCCATGAGGATGAACCACTTCTGTTCCGGCCTCTACATTTTGGCCCATATGTCTCATATTTCTGATGGGGTTAGGTCTATCAGATTGTTCCTAAAAAAAAAAAAAAAAGGACAGATTCATGGACCGATTGCAACTATCAAGAGTTGGACCATCAAGCAAGTGGGCACAATTTTAATTAAATCAGAGTCTGTGTAATGATTACAAAGGAGGAGTTAGCAGAGAAGGGGAAAGCAAAGTCCTTTCCGTCCAAAGGAAAGGACAAAAGAGAGATTTGATAAAAAGAGCTCTTTGATTTCCATCTGCAGTGAAAAGAAGCAGAATGTGGAAAAGTATTTTGTCTTATCCTTTTGCATGCGGAAAGCACTGTAGTGCTACTGTACGAGTTATAGAAAAGCCTGTTCAATCGTATGTGAGTCATTTAAATCAAAATCAATGACAATTTTGGTTTTGGGATTTTTTTTTTGTTTTTTTGGAAAGGATTAGTTTTTTTTTTTTTTTTTTTTTTAAAGTTGAAATGATTTTTATATATTAAAGAAAAAACAACAACAACCACCCCTATATAGTCATTTAAGAAGAGCATAAATTATAAATATTATAAATTAATCTCCCTTTTATAAGATTAGAAATACATACACAGCAACTACCCTAGTAAATTAAGTACCATAAAAGTTTGGGTCCATCTACATCTCATCCTTCACCTCCACAAAAGTTTGTGGATTCAACTCCATGGAAACATTGAACCAAGTAAGTCCTCAATTCCCAATTCTTTAGCACATCCAATTAACAATGCCATAAAAAATATATATACTTGTTTAATTAAAAAAGATACCATAATAGTTAAATGGAAGTGCGTTTTAATTTATTTTTCGGTGCACAAATAGAAAAATACACACATGATAATAGGCATGAGAGAAGAAGGCCAAAAGTTTTTTTTTTTTTTACCCAAGCCAAGGGTGTTGGCCGGGCCCCCAAGAGAGTGCCCACACATAAGAAGACAGCTCACTTACGTGGGAAAGGACCCCGCGCACGAGGAAAGAAAGCCCGCATACACAAAAATAGGTGACGTAAATAGGATTCAAACCCTATACATTTAGGTAAAAACTACCGCTCCTTATCACTCGGATAATAAGCTGATATCGAAAAAGGCCACAATTTAAAACCAACAAAAATGAAAAACATACCATTTCACCTTTCTTTATACATGTCAAGCATGACTTTTACTTATTTTAAATTTTACTGACAAGTCCGGTTCCAATGGATCCGGATCCCCTGTTTGAACCAAATAGGGAAATCCTGTTTAGACCAATCAGGGGGTGCCACATGAGAGAGAAGATGTCTCCTCTCCCCCATGTGACACCCCCTAATTGGTCCAAATAGGGAATCCGTTTCCAATTTCAATTGAAGTTAAATTTGTTTCACTGTCAATACATTTATAATTCCAATGGTGGTCTCCATGTTGGATTTGTCGGAGTGACTAGATGATTCACAATCTATCCTTCATAAGTTTGTTTTCACAAAAGGTGGCAATGCATACTCCATGGACGGTCAGGATCGTGATTTGGTGAATTGGGTGAGTAGTAATTGCAACCATATTTTAACGAAGGTGGGACCCACGTCCCCGAACTGTCGTGGACATTCAGGAGGCAGAGTATAAACGTGCAGTTAATGACAAATAAGACATAAAAGAAAACATGGACTACATTCAATTGGAAAAGAGTCCATGGTTGTTGATGGAGATGGTAGGAGTTGGATTTATTTCACAGGACAAGAGAGGAGAGTGGCTCACTCATGACTAAACCCATCTTGATCTAACACAGTGGATGGGCCCCACCAGATGCAATATTGAATTAATATCACCTCATCCATGTGTCTCATTTCCTTGTGCATGGTATTGGCAAGAGGAAAAGATGAAAATGTTGAATTTTTCATTGAAAAGAAACACCATCATTGGTGCCAAATCAACAATGTGAAACAGCTCTCTCTCTGTTCTATTTTTTCTCTCCAGGAGGCATTTGTTTGGGGATCTTGTGATAGCAATTCAATATGTAGATGATTCATATCTTATATAACGTCTATCAACAAGTTATTCAAAATAAAAAAATACTAAAATTTGGAGAATTTAAAAGGAAAAGAATAGTAAAACTTTACTTAAAATGATTCCTTGAAACAAAATGCCACGGTTGCAAAATTCAGAATTCCCATCACAAATTCTATGAATTCCACCAAATAAACAGGCAATGATAGATTTTATTTGCATTCCAATCCACTTGAGATTTGACAGTATGCTATCATAATTCACTCTATCAAGTTCATTTGCCATGAGGGGCCTTTTTGATGAGGGGCCTGGGTCCTGTTTTAGCCATGATGTTTTGATGTGGCATGCTGTTTTGCCCGATTTGTGGGCCTTTTTGTTTGTTGCCCGGTTGTGGGCCTTTTGGTTTAGCTCCTGCTTGGTTGCTTTCCTGTTTAGGGGATTGCACCTGTGGTGTGGGGGAGCTCTTTCTTCTCTCTCTACAATGTACATTCTTTTGGATTATATACTTACATTCAAAAAAAAAAAAAACTTCATTTGCCATGTAAGGTAATCAATCAGAGAGGCAGTAATTGGTAAATAAAACTACTAAACTATAGGGTTACACTAGTACTCCTTCAAAGAGATGGATATTTGTTGATAAATCCATCTATTTGTTATTCATACTATACCTACCATGCTCTCTTTACCCTGAAAGTACTGCAAATAAACCTAGTGCATTACATGGGCAGATTGAGTTATTTCAAACTTAATTTCAATGCAAACAACACAAATTACAAACCATGCATACCAAGCTATCCACACGAAAATTATAATCTTTTGTTCAAATTTGTTGCTCTTTTTATGTTAACTTTTGGTTCACATATGTCTTGGCTTATAAATTATTTAATCGGCACATCCCTTTCTCGTAGAATTTCGACTCCAGGCCATGATGTGGTCCAGAAGGTTACACTAATCCCTCATGGCCAAGCTTGTGGAGCTCAATAGCAAGGTATCTCCCATTAAATAGAAATGGCCAAAGTTCAATTTCTTACTGTAGCATTGATGGTTTGGAACTTGTGTTGGGTTATGTGCATGGGTCTCTTAGTTGTATAGAGTAAAAAATGTTAGAATACAAATCAACTAAACCGAGAAATTCTTTTCTTATTTCTTTTTGTCTGAGTTTCCTTTATAAGTTTTGTTTTCCCTTTTTCTCCTTGCCTATCCTTTTCTGCTCCAAAATTTTTTCTATAAGTAAAAGCTTTTTGTCAGAAAAGGAGAAGAAAAGGCTAAAACAAGCCACTTGTTTGGCTTGCTTTTGATCCCAAACATGTGATTGCAAAAATTCAATGGGAAAGAAGGATGGGAAAGAAGGGAGTAATATTTCAAGGGGAATAACATGGTGTGCAACAGACATTTGGAAAGCTTGTTATAGGTGATCTCCAGTTTGGAAACTGGGGCGCCCACATGATTTTTCCAGACGCATCTGAGAAGTCAAACTAAGAACTTTTTGTTGAGAGTATTGGCAAGGTGGATTTGTTCACTCAATTGGCCACTACTCAACCACCCATTGCCCTGAAATTGCACCATTTAAACGTCTGATGAATAGCTCCAACCGATGTTGTTCAAAATGCCCAATTGGTCCAACTGCTGTGATCAATCAAGCTGGGATTGACTTTGGGTCATGCTATCGTTTTAGGATGATTCAATGTTCCAGATTGATGAGGGGCATGTGTAAGTTGCACAATTGCTGCTGGAATATATGTTGGAAATCTTATGGAAGGGCGGGCTGGGCATGGTAATAAAGCATGGAACTGTGTCAGGGCATGTGGGGCCAACATGGGCAACCTTACGATGAATAATAACCTCTTACACTTTATCCTTCTTTTCTCTTTTCTTTTTTTCCTTTTCTTTTTTTTTTTTTCTTTTTATATAGAAAAACCCCTGATACTTACTAACACAAAACAAAACCAAACAAAACAACAGCACTTTCCCAAATATGATGCTCCTCTGAGCATTGAAACCCTTTGATCAAGAGACTTCATCCAATTTTATTTAATTGATTGAGGCATCTCCCTATCCCTAGATATAGTCCGAGATTGATTCCATGTCCGTTGGAAATGGTCTTTTTTTTCTTTCCAACGATCAATTTCTGGACATGTGGGTGATACTAAGGTGCCAACATTAATTAATTATGAATGAGTTGGCACTTGGACAAACATGGGACTTGGTTAGTGCAATTTTTTATTTTTTTTGGTTTTTACAATGAGCTATTCCTCCTAGGATTTGAATTCGCAACTAGAAGCAGACATGACATCATTGTTGGTGTGGTGCTAATCATATTTCCATTAAGGTGCTCAATTGTACGTTGTGATCCACTCCCTTGAAGCTGAAACTTGAAGAAATGTAATTAGAAGAGACGAGATTCATCTCGAAGGTTTGGATGATGTCTATGTCTACAATGGAGTTCCCAAAAAGAATTAACGGGGATGGGGACTAAGTGTGATTGTGTGAGTATGTGCTAGGGTTGGTGAGCATGTACTACATAAAAAAAATAAAAAGCAATTTACTTTTACAGTGTGCATTCTGGAAAAAAAAAAAAAGATTTACACAAATAAAGGCCATTTCAGAGGATAGAGAAAAAAGGCCTCCTGTAAAGTCGACTAGACAGAACTCGGAAAATTTTGGGCCGAGTTTAGTCTATATGACAGTCCTAGTTTCCCTAACTCAAGACTCTCCTCAGCTATTCCAAACTATCTCCACATATCACAATGGTTAGATTAAATAGATTGTGCATGTCTCAAAACATTTATTTCATTTGATGATGATCATAACAATCTCACAAGGCGTCCTCGAAATAAATGGCCAAATCAATTCATCCATTCATTTATTTTGTGTGGTCCTGATTTAACCTTTATAATGGTTAATAGCCTAATAGAAGATTTATATATATATATATATTTATGATGAGGAATCCGCCAACCCCCTTGCAGTTGATCATTGGTAAAATCCCATACTAAATTGCTTGGAGAATTTTTGCTAGCTAGCTAACTTCATATGATTTGTATGCATAAGGAAAATCTTATCATCGACAAGAGTAAGACTAAAAAAGAAATTACTTCTTAATTTACAAATTTTAAAGTTTAATGGCCTTTAAATTCAATTCAACGGTGAGTAAAGTTAAAATAATATCAAATTGAGTGTAATGTCAGATTGACACGAAAAGAGGCAATTTCAGTGGACAGAGAAAATTAAAAAAATAAAAGGCAATTTACTTTTACAGTGTGCATTCTGGAACAAAAAAGATTTATACGAAAAAAGGCCATTTCAGAGGACAGAGAAAAAAGGCCTCCTGTAAAGTCGCTGGACTAGACAGAACTCGGAAAATTTTGGGCCGAGTTTAGTCTATATAACAGTCCTAGTTTCCCTAATTCAAGACTCTCCTCAGCTATTCCAAACTTTCTCCACATATCAAGACTGCTTGTTACTTTGTAGTAAAATTTGCGCACAGCTTTCTTTTGGTTCTAAAAAAACTATTGCTTTGGTCTCACTTCTAATCCAAACTGGGATTTCAAGTTTATAGTATTATTCCAAGCCAATAGGCACCCTAGTGGGATGGTTACCGTCTGATTGGCCATTTTTGAAAACATGATCTCCCATATTTCATATTTGGAAATGAAAGTTATTGCAATAAAATAGTCCTCAAAATAAAACACAAGAGGTAATACTATAAACTTGAAAACATCTGTAATGTCTTTCTGTTTTTTGGGATTTTGTATTTATGTCTGGGTGGGGAAGCTGAGGCTTATTTTCTGTCTTTTCTAGGAATCCAGGATTTCACTTTCTCTCTTTCTTCCTTCAAATTTCCTCCTCTGAGAAGCTTGGCTTTTCAGACTTCCGACATCATCCATCACCTAAATTGCCAGTTTCTTCTTCTCTCTCTCCCCCTCTCAGAAACCTCCACACAAAAATCTTTGCATCATTTGGTACTCTGACTGTGCACACTCAAAGCGATAGAATGAAACTTAGAAGAAAGCTGATTTCGAATCCCATCTCGTTTTTTTTTTCCTCACTATAAAAGGCCCTTTGTTATGTTATTGCTGTACACAATTTCAAAACCCACGTTTGAGTGATATATATATATATATATATATATATATATATATATATATATATATATATATATTGTTTTTTCAGTTTCTAAGAGAGTTTTACATACTGGGCACTTTATCTTCATATATTCTCAATAAGTGTGATTTAATTTTGTATTTTTATTAAAATCTATCTTGACTCATAGTCACATCGAACAAAAATTAATTAGACCCTTAATCTTTTTTCACCATTTTATCCTTAAAATGAAAATCAAATTTCTACTTGAGTGTAATTACTATCACCATCACTTTTAATGTCTTCTAAAAAAACCGATTTTCAGATGTCTCTATAATCTTGTAACTTCTTTTGCGACTATACTTTTAGAATATTGACAGTTGAAAATATCATAAATTCTTATTTAGAATGTTTATTAATGATAGAATTTTTAAAGGTGGGTCCTCCTCCTTAGTGGATTTATTAGTGGTTTAGCAAGTGGAACGACGGGAGAGAATTAGAGGTGTTCTTTGTAATAGTAAGGGTGGTGTCCTTTTTTATGTTTTCAAGGCACGTGGGTGTTTGCGATTCCAATGAAGCTGATGTGTTAGCCATTTTGGAGGCTTTTCAATGCTTTTTCGAGAAACATCTTTGGTGATCTCATTGTGGAAAGTAACTATTCCAATGCGATTGCTGGGACATCCAAAAACAAGGTCAACATATCTTTGGAAATTTTAATTCCTATTCAATAAAACCCGCTCTATATCTATATGTTTTAATGTTGTCTTTCATCATGTCGCTAGATCGGCTAACTCTATGGCTGGTGCTTTAAGCTAAGCAAGGGCCTGGAGGTCTTTTCCTTAGGAGGGTATGATCATGTAAGTTTTGGAGGGTATGATCATGTAAGTTTTGGACAGTGTCCTTTGTATGTATTTGGTGGGTGAGGGTACGATACTCTTGTACCCTTTCTACCTCCCTCATTGTAATATCTTTATTTAATGAATATTTTTGTTACCGATCAAAAATAATAATATTAATAATAGGTGGAGAAAGATCTCTAATTTTCAAGTCCAACTGGATTTGTGATAGAGAATAGTGACAATATATATAGCGTTAATGCAATGGCGATATCATTACCTATTCCTTCATATTTGCAATGATGCAATCCTGGATCATATATAGAACTCCAAATGGGTGTATCAATTTGAACATATTTAAAAAAAAAAAAAAAAAAACATCTTTGATTTTCATGTCTAATCATATATTTTTTCTTCCAGCAGTTGGCGATATTGTAACATTATTTTCATCTAAAAGAAATTGTACGACACCCTCTGCCATTGTTTTTCTGTATTTCTCTACTTAATCATTTGGTCCGAATTTAAATATAATTACTTCATAAAGTCTCTTTTATATATATATATATATATATTTATAAATCCGTAAATGGAAGCTTCTTTTCTTGTACTCTATATATATAACATCTTGAAAACTGGGGAAAAGGAGTGATAGAATGGCAGGAACATTCATTCCATCTGCTCAGAAAGTGGTGTAATTAATGATATAGAATAACATGAACACTAACGTAGAGAGTAGATGAAAACTTCATTCTCGTCTTCTGATGGTCACGTTAAGGAGGCAACTGGTTATCTTATTTTGCTAAACTTTTCTGGACAGGAAACAATCAGTTTAGTACCCAACGTCCCACGGTGCTTCCAGATTTAGGCACTATGGATGCCCATTACTCTTAATTCATAATCAGGACCGCCCATTACTCTCCAGTTTGCCGCAATGCCTGATATTTCATTCTTGCCCAAACTAGTTGGATTGTGGACTGATATTGGTCAAGATGTCCCATGGCTCGTTTCTTTTGAAAGATAAGCATTATTATTAAAAGTGGCTAAAATTAAAGGAACAATCATGTCTTGATCCTGTTTTTATTTGTTAATATGAGTTTCTCATGCATATGACTTCAGGTAGACCCATGTGGTATTCGCTTTTTTGTACAAGCTACATACCTCCATTTTATTGATACTTTCTTTCTTTTCCTTTTTTTTTATAGGGATAATTAGCGATAAATCCTAATTATTAGGTTATAAAGTCTCAAGTACAAAGCATAATTGTTTAAGGCCTAAGGTCCCTTGCGCATTGGAATAATTCGGGTGGTGGTCCCTTTCGTGACATGTCATACTTTTTTATGACTAATTTGCCCTTGCGCATTGGAATAATTTTTGAGTAAATACTTCTTATCGGAGCGATGCGACTCTATAACCTTGGTGTGACTTTGTGGAACCTTGGCTGTGATTCCTAGGCCATATACAACAGATTGAAGATTGAAGTGTAATTCTTTAGTTTGAGGCCGCACCGGACAAGCTAGTAGAATATGTGTGATCTTAAACTCCACTTATCATTTTATAAGACAATTTTTTTTTATGGGTCGAATTTTGTGCATCAAGAAAGGGGAAGGCTAGAAAGAACATATAGTTTAGATGTGATTGCTAAGATATATGTTTGGGGTAACAAAGAAGGATATAATTATGAATGACCACATAAGCAGAAAACTACAGGTTGCTCCACTACAGGGAAAAATAAATGAATGCTGTTTGAGAGTTTGGGTTTGTGCTTAGTAGAAAGGAATCAAGATTGTACAAAGAACTAAATTATTCCAAATATAGGGTAACAAAGGAATGTGAAGCAAATGAAAACTCAAGGTACTTGTTAGAAGATACATGTTAAGTTGTCTGGTGACAGATAAATTTAACAGAAACTCTGATAAATTGGACGAAAACCTAGATAAATTTGCCAAAACTCAGATAAATTTATCTGAGTTTTGGCAAACTTACATGACGAAAACTAAGATAAATTTTCAAAACTCAGATAAATTTATCTTCGTTTTCAGCAAATTTACCTGAACTTCTGGCAAAACTCAGATAAATTTATCTTAGTTCTGAACAACTTTTCTGAGTTTCGAACAAATTTATTTAACTTTCGCTTGCTTTTTGTCTTGAATTGAGGTATGTTTTAGCCATTGTCCACATAGAGTTGAGCATAAAGAATAGATAAAATCAAAGAAGAACGAAATCAAATTAGGTTTTTAGTTTTTTTCAGAAGAAATTATCTTGTACATCTTCTTTTTAGGAATGGAAGAAGTACTTTTTCTAACCAAGTGAAGACGATTCAGATGATGGATGTATTTGATGAGTTGAGTTTGCTTCTAGGTTTTGCAGTTTCTTTCGTCTTCGCCTTTTACTTCTACGATTCAGAAGAGTCTGGTTTTTGCTTTTCTGAAATGGTTTGAAGCGGTTTTAAGCGGACCCTTTTTGCTGACGTGTAGAAGGGCCTTTTTGTCTTTTTCACTGAGTCATTTTCATTAGAGGACTGCTGCCGGTACGATAAAATATTGTGGACCTTAGGCTATAAAAACAAATGATGAGGGACCTAAATGATGAGGGACCTACGGACAAAAGTCCCCCGTTTTTTTTTGCCTTTTGTATTCTTTTCTTGTTTTGCTTTGGCTTCTATTGGAATGGTTCCATTGTATTGATACTAGTCTATTGATAAAAATACTTGAAAATAAGTTTAATTATTGATGGAAAATAACAGGTGAAAACCCGTCTTTAGAGGTATTTATAAACAACCTGTAGTTTTGATTTTTCTACCTATAGAGTATAGACCCCTCTACTAGTTATATACTCATTAACCACTTTGACCTGTATTCTACCCTTTTCCCACAAATTCTCAATGAAAGACCAGAGAAAAATGCCCTTTGGGTCACTGAAGGTGAACTTCTTTTTTTTTTTTTTTTTTTAAAAAACATTCAAAGTGAATTTTCATTAATGGTAACTAATTTTCATTTTTTCTTTTTATCTTTTTTCTTAAATATCAAAACCAGTTACGAGTTCGGATCCTTTGAGGCCTAAAATCATAAGAAATCTCAAATGGCTCCTCAATGGGGTACACTTATATTCAAAAGCTCCTTTCTTGCATTGGTTCTTCACAAATTCTACTCTAATAAAATATTAATGAGTTTTACATGTGATCAATTTATATTAGACTCAACTTTCTATTAGAGTAAAATTTGGCCAAAGACAACACCAAAGAGGAAAATTTATTTTGTAATATTTAGGCTAATAGGTCAAACTGGACTCAAAAGGCACTCCATTTAAAAAATTCTTTGAAATCAGGGCAAGTTGCATGGAGATATAAGCATAATGGCCCTATTTTTCTTTTTACTAATATTTAATCCATCAAATCTTATTTTCTACTATTGTTACTTGGGCTGGCCAAACCACTAGTCTTGTATTCCACCGTCTTCGCACTGACGTCAAAGATCATCCCTCCCTTTTATTTAACCTGGTGCACTTGTCTGGTTAATTATAGTTGTTTGGACCTGCTCGAAGACATCTCCTTGAGCCAGTGTAGGAGAGACTTAGTCCTTGAGCAAGAATCAACTCAGGTATAAGTGGCATTGTCGACATGGGATGGGAAACATCAATCCAAACCATCCATGTCATGGGTCCCACCTAAATTAGGAAGAACCACAAAAGTCAGATTGATTGGATTATCCTACTTTCCAACTAATAGACAATTGTTTGTTAAAGACACACAAATGACAATTCTCTGATCTGGCCGTTGGATGAAAGCAGATGTTGGGTTTGGCTTTTGTGTTACCACTTACCACTTACCACCCATCAATCATCATCGTTGGTATTTTGGACGGCTCAGATTGGGGTGCACTTGTACGCATATTTAGCTATCAGCAAAAAGTATCGGAAAGTAGACTAGGGTTTTTTCATTTTATGCACATGACACTTCTATTTATCCGGGGAGAGGAGCTCATCGTTTCTTGCCCTTTCCCTGTCCTAAGTCCTACCCTAAAATATGTCTTCTCCCGGTAGCAACTTATCCCCTTCCCTTCATCTGGCCTTGTGCCTGGGTTTGGAGGAAATGATGGATACCAGTTGGTAGCCACTGACCCGCCCCAAGTCATCGAGATGGTGCAGCAACAGGTGGTGCAGGCTGCGGCTGAGCAACCGCCGAGGGATGTAGCGGTTGAACAGCCGCCCGGGGTTGTAGCCGCTGAAGAGCAACCGCCGGAGGCCATTCAGCAGCAGCAGCCGCTGCAGCAGCTCCAACAGCAGCAGCGGCAGCAGCAGCTGCAGCCCGGGGTTGTAGCCGCTGAAGAGCAACCGCCGGAGGCCATTCAAGAGCAGCAGCAGCCGCTACAGCAGCTCCAGCAGCAGCAGCGGCAGCAGCAGCTGCAGCCCGGGGTTGTAGCCGCTGAAGAGCAACCGCCGGAGGCCATTCAAGAGGAGCAGCAGCCGCTGCAGCAGCTCCAGCAGCAGCAGCTGCAGCCCGGGGTTGTAGCCGCTGAAGAGCAACCGCCGGAGGCCATTCCACAGCAGCAGCATCCGCTGCAGCAGCTCCAGCAGCAGCAGCAGATGCAGTTCCAGCACAAGCCAGTGTAAGAGAAACTTACTCCTTGAGCAACCAGCCATCAGTAACAGCCTAGGTTCTCACCCCAGCCTCTGCTACCCCATTTCCATTCCCTCCAGCCACCCCATTCCCCTCATGGGTTTTGGTAGCCATATAATATGGGATGAAAGTAGTTTTAAAGAGCTCTAACCGGGATTGTTCCCCGGCCTGACACATGCCCCACCAATGTAAAGGCACAATATACAAAATGTAAAAATGTTACTCCTATGGCAACGGAAGGAAGTTTTTTAAATTTTTCCGTCAATATAAAAATTGTAAAAATTGTAACTCCGAAAATAAAATGTACATAAAATCGGGATGGATTCCTCGTTACCTCTTTTACGTTCTCAGCCAAGAACAATAGGAGGGCGGAGGAGCAAGAGCTACAGCAACCGCCACCCCCTCGTATTGTTTTCGAAAGTCGAGAACGGAAAAGAGATAATAAAAAACCCACTCCGTTTTTATAACCATTTTATTTTTTAGGTTATAATTTTTATATTGACCGAAAGATTTAAAAAATTTCCTTAAGTTGTCATAGGAGTGGCATTTTTATATTTTGTATATTGTGTCTTTCTAATGATCGGGGCATGTGTTTGGTCGGGGAATAATTCCGGTCAGACCTCTTTAAAACTACTTTCGTCCCATATGGCTATCAGAACCCATGAGGGGAATGGGGTGGCTGGAGGGAATGGAAATGGGGCACCAGAGTGTGGGATTGGAACCTAGGCTGTTGCTGTTGGCTGGTTGCTGCTGTGTGTGTTGTTGGTTTTTTTGGATGTTGTATTTATCTTTTTATGTTTTAAGATTAGTAGCCTTGTGAAGGCAGAGAAATCTGTCTGTGTCCCCTTTTTGGAAGTTGTATTTCTCTTGTTATGCTTTAAGATTAGTAGCCTTGCAGTTTTGAATGAATGATTGTATTTTGTTGTTTGAAAATACACGGGGAAGAATGATCTGCCTGTTTGTTATCAGGTCCCCAGCTCTTGTTTGTATTTGTGGCATGAAACACGAAGAACAAATCCTATTTGTGGCGTTTTCCGTTTGCATTTGTCGCTCCTCCATTACAAGGCACTAACTCATATGGTCCCCTGGAAAGTGCCTTTCTGGATCCCAGTGTAGAATAGGCCAAATTTGATGCTATAAAGTAATATTATTTTCGAAGAAATTTGACCTACATAACCCTCCTTTCTAGAGTCTGGACAATCAATCACATGAATAAAATAATAAATGACAGTGGAATTACACAAAGGGAATCATATTCATCAAGTGGAAAATGCCGCATGATGACAATGCATAGCATCTTAACAAGTGATGGGACTTGGAAGGGACCAACAACATGGTTGAACAATATTTGCTCAGAAATAGAAATTGCAATGGATCATTAATCCATTCTTGCTCAGAACATATTAACTCCGTTTTCCAACCTAATATTGTGGTTCCACAGTGCAATATGAAAAAATCAACTGCAAAAATACAACGACCAAATTTTTTTTACCATTTACATTCTCCATTCACCATCTTCCATAACAAAGTCATTCAAGGTGGATTACTTTCGATCTAATTCATCTTTTCCGAGTGTTGAACGATGGTTTTATAAGGAAGAAATGTGAAGTGACTTTCACCAAAAAAAAGAAGAGAATGTGACGACGGTCATCCATCCACCTGCTGCTAAATATCTATAAGCACCAACTGGGCATTGAAGGAACCGGGCAACCATAGTACCTGAGCAAGTTGGTATTGACATGTAAATGGGTGTTGTTATATGCACCCACCCTAGTGGCTACCCTATTTAATAGGGTTGGTGTAAACGTGTAAGTCCCAGCTAAAACTTAATGTACAATTACAAAACCCAGAGGGTGTTGCTATTTGCACCCACCCCATAAAGGGTGGGTGTACGGCCCATTGTTAAATGCTAAGGGTGTGGCTATAATTTTCAAGTGGCTTCTCATACAGGGTACTCATATAGGGTACTGGTCAGTTTCATGCAGATGATGTGATGTGAGCTAGACATTTCATCTTAGAGAAATCCGATGGATGGTGCTCATCACATGTATAATCAAATTTAACTTTTGTAGGGCCATGATTAATTCATCCAAATTGTTCAGGCCATATGAATCCCTCGTGCAGAAAGCTTTCCGAATTGATTTACTCTTTTGGATTGATTATAAACAGAAAAAAAAAAAAAAAAAAAAAAAAAAAGGCACTTTGCACATAATCAATTGAACAGTGATATGTATTTAATTAGTGGCACATGGGGTACCTAAATCACCATCTCAATTGTATTAGCTTATGCGAAATGCCACTCTTATCAAAGTTGGGCCCACCAAGAGTCTGATCATATGTCAAACGCACGATTTTATCCCTCCTGTTTTTCATATGCTAATCACATAGCAACACATGATCAATTTGATAATGGTTCCACCTATTATTGATTAGAGTGATCATGTGCTAATAGATATGGGCCTACTGTCATGTGTGAAGGCACTTGTTGCTATATACACCCACTCTATCCTATGCCTATCTAGCGTATTTATGTGTTGTCTTATCATATAATCCATATCATATCTACATCAGGATACACTTTTCACCTAAATAATATTACAATACTGAATGGAGTCATCATTTGTCACCAATAGCTTTTCTTGATATGCTATCAAGACTTTGTATGGACAACAAAAGTGAAAAAATAATTCAACAAAAGGGAACTCTCAATCTTGCATCAATTATGACTTTATCTTATCAAATAAGAAGTGTCATACCCATTCGATATCTCCACACAAGTGGGTTCTTCTCGTCGAAGATATCGCTCTTGGTGATGTAATACAGTGCAGATTTTATAAGACATATCCAACATATAAATAAAAGAAAAGTCAAGATATTACTGATAGTGATTGTTAATCAAATACTTTTCTAACCGTTAAGCTCATCAATCTTTTATTGCCTCTGTATAGATCTTGTTGTCAAGAGTCCGCAAGCACAAACAGATCGTCCATCGGAACTCATAAGACCCAAATATCATGTGACAAATTTCAAGCATCAAAGATCACTGCATCTTGTCCAAAAAAATTCTGATAATTGGATCTCAAATTTATCAACTCTACTGGGTAGTGCTCGTCACCACGATTCTGTAAAACCAAACTCCTAATTTATCGGATTCCGGATGAACGAGTTATGGACGGTCAAAGTTCATAGTTGTTGACCGGGCCCACCTTGCGTCGGAAGTATAGCAGCATGTGTTGTTTTGCTGACATCATGATGATGTCATCCACCAAATGGTCCTACCAAGCCATAGCTAAGGTGAGTGTAGCCATCCGTTCACACAATGTAGTCACATCAGTCAAGTCACATGAGTTAAGTCCTAGCAATTGCAAGGTTGGTCGAGTGGGTGCAAATATGAAATAGGGTGGGTGCATTTAAAAAAGTCCCAATGGGAACCATTGTCCCAGGTACCAATTACCACGTAATGTCAACCAACCCAATCGTGATTTGACCGATCAAGCTCAACGACCACATCATAGGGACAACTCCTATCTTTACCATTCTATTCTCCCCCTTTCATCTGTTACACCCTTTTTATTCTCAGTAACTTCGGTAAGACCAACACTTAGTGGTTGGTCATTTGGTATGAGCTATCTTGGGTCCCAGCTTTCTTGGCTGGAGTATCAATTAAAAAAAATACACATCTGTAAGACCACAGCCAGCCAGTAAGACCTTTCTCATTTGGAGAAACCTGCTCTATTCTTGGTTGAAAACAGGCGATGGAAAATATCTTACTACTTTGTGTTATGGCTCGTCTAATGGCCCCAATCAGTGAGTCCATTCGGTTCTAGGCTAGCCAACTTTCCAAGTCAAGTTACATGGTTGACTCGTGGTCATGTCAGCAGTTGGACTCGGATTATTTTGTTGTTGGAGTGATCCAGTGACCAGCATGCGATCTGTAAATTTGAATAAATTGGCGAACGAGTTATAAACCACTTACATAACACCTATTTTTTTTGGCGTACGATTAGTTAAATATCATTAAATTCAGTAGTTGGCATCACGAATGGTCAATTTATTTGCAATGTTAATCACTTGATTGACAACTTTATAATTTAAACGAAAAAAAATATAAACAAAAGCATAGATGGTTAGCATCTGATGTACAGAATAAGCGTTGGTAGGTATTACTAGATTGTAGGATCCCATATTATCATGATCATGGAGGTCTTTGGTAACTTATTAGCACTTCTCTTGTTTGCCAACCTATTTTAGTTTTTTTTTTTTTTTTTTTTTTTTTTTTTTTTTTTTTTAATCCTAGTGTATATAAGAAAACCCCAAAAAAATTCCCATTTAAAAAGAAGCATTTTTGTCCCTCTTACTCTCTCTGTTTCAACGAAACAGGACCCAAATTCCTAGATTGTGTACCCAAAATAGGAGAGGAGGTTAATTAGTTATAAGGATGAGATAATGGAGCTTTATGTGAAGTGGGGCCTACTCTTTGCTAATTTATAAAGTTTGCATTGGACCCACATTTGGTAGGCCATTTACAAAATTGTTTTGTTACGATGGTTTATTTTCTATTAAAAATCGTCTTTTTTTTTTTTTTTTTTTCCTTTGAGGATTTTACGGAAAATTTCTCGGTAAATGGATGTTGCATAAAAAAGAACAACGTAGTTAGGGCCTTTCAAATGAGTTCTGTCTTCCCATTTTTATTTTTATTTTTTTAATTTTTTGAGGGGAGCGATGCTAGTGTCGCTTGTCACGGCCATCTCCCTTGAGCTGCTGTGGTGGCCAGAGCTTAGTCTTCTTTGTCTTTGGAACCCCGGGCAGAAAGACAATAGAGAGAGAATGGCAGGAGCTTTGTCTTCGGGTCGAACTCGAATCATGTTGGGAGTGAACGAATCGTCGTCTATGAAAGGATACCCACAGCAAGATGAGGGAGAAGGAAACTGTGGAGATCGATTATGACAAAACCGAGAGAGAGAGAGGTGGTCCCAGATGTGGGTGACCATCATTCTTTTTCTCTAAACAGCAAAATAATGTTTGATACGATTAGGGTGTATCATACTACTACGAAATCAGGAACATTATATCTATCAAATTAGTTGTTTAATACCATAGAAGTTGGTCAAATCCAGATTATATTTTCTCTGTATCAAAACTATCCATTAACTCATATGGAGTATTTCTCCCACTAGCCCACTGCATGTGAGTCCAGCTCCATGGAGCCCATCATTCTCAACAAATGATTGATGCTCACGCTATTTTCAATCCATCATCTGGGCATCAGGCTCAATTTTTACACTGATCCAACCTTCACTTTAGGACAATCTGATGTAACTGATTTTTTTGAATGACCCTTATCCACAAGGTTACTTTTTCACTCTCCCACTTATGATGGGCATTCTCTAAGTATGTCCCAAGAGCTGGACTGCACAACAGTATACAGTCTGCTCTTGCGAGAAATTTTCCCAACCTGCTCAGTAGTTGACAATAATATCAGTTCTCAAAGACATCACATGGCATTGAATTTACGGAGATGAAATGCATCTTGAAGTAGTTGGCAGTAGCCAATGTGACATTCTCAATCCAAAGACAACTGATGTTTGTATACTTCATTTTAATTAGAAAGAAAAATAAATGATATGAGATGATAATGACTTAACCGAAGAGATAGGGATTAGGCCAGGATAATGATGCTGCTGCTGATGGCATCATCAGAATAAACATGAAGCCACCAATCCCAAAATAAAAAATAAAAAAATGCTGCTGCTGCTGCTGATAATGATATAGACCTTAAAACATAAAAGAATAATTAACTGGGGGAAATGGAAACGGGAGTTGATAGCATATTTAACACGAGATGGACCACCGCATGGGCGCCACCCCTGGTTTGCTGCCTGGCTGTGGGCCTTTTTTTTGGTTTAGCTCCTGCTTGGTTGCTTTCCTGTTTAGGGGATTGCACCTGTGGGGGAGCTCTTCCTTCTCTCTCTACAATGTACATTCTTTTGGATTATATACTTACATTTGAAAAAAAAAAAAAAGGAGTTCGTTTGCCATGTAAGGTAATCAATCAAAGAGGCATTAATTGGTAAAGGGAACTACTGAGCTACAGGGTTACACTACTACTCCATCAAAGAGATGGATGTTTATTGATAAATCAATCTATTTGTTATTCATACTATACCTGAAGAAGTTGCTGATTCCAAATGAGTGTCAGAACTGAACTCACCAAGAACCTTTGTGCGTTCCAGTGTGATGCAGATCTGCGAACTCACTGTAAATACTCTCATATCTCTGGATGATTAGAAGTAAGGGTTCTTATCTCCCTTAAATAGAGCAATCCTTAGGAGTTACATTTCTATCCCAATACTACATGTCCTGGAATCCCACTTCTCTTGACCAGTGTGAGAAATCTGTCAAAACCGGGAGTCCAAATTTGATCCAAACTCTACTACCAAGAGTTTGATCCTTATTTGACTCAACTAGATAAGTACTTGTTGGGAGTTCATCCGCAGCAAACCGTCAGACTCGATCTGGCTTGGGCCCCATGGCAGTCGGGCTACACAATTTTCCAACAATACTTACCAGGCACTCTTTGCCCTGAAAGAACTGCAAATAAACCTAGTGCATTACGCGGGCAGATTGAGTTATTTCAAGCTTAATTTCAATGAGAACAACACAAATTACAAACCATGCATACCAAGCTATCCACAAGAAAACTATAATATTTTGTTCACTTTTGTTGCTCTTTTTATGTATAGTTTTGGTTCCCTTATGGCTTGGCTTATAAATTATTTAATTGGCACATCCCTTTCTCGTAGAATTTCGACTCCATGCCATGATGTGGTCCAGAAGGTTACACTAATCCCTCCATGGCCAAGCCTGTGGAGTGTGGACTAAGATGGTACAGTGCCAGAGATGATCTCAGTGTGAATAATGATCTTTCAACAACAACTGTTTGCGGCATTTATTGGCTGTCTTGATGGCAGTGCTCCTCAGGAAGTGATCATGGCGATTCTGGAGTAGCTAGAGTGGGGCCCATGACTTACAGCAAACGGCCAAATAGTTTTTTCTTTTTTTCTTTGCTTCTCAACTTTATATTGCTTTCTTGAGAGCAAGTGAATACCTGATAATAAAGATGGATGAATTATTATTGCCTAACTACATATGGTGATCAGTTTTAGGAAGTCAAGCCTGTTCGAATGATGGGTCGTCTGGGTCTATCCTGACAACTTCTGAGCTTGAAATTCATGTCCTGGTGCACCCATTTATTTATTAAGAAGAGGTTGGTCATTTATTGGACCTGACAGAGGGGCTCCGTCCCGTATAAATTATCAATAAATGGACTCAAATAACAGCCTGGTCTGGTCTGGAGAGATGAAGTCTTTGTCCAGGCTCAGCCCATCTGCTTGACGAACTTAAAGTTTAATGCGGTTCGTGTTTCCTGATTGACGTCTAGCAACCACAAGCCTCTTTTTTTTTTAGCATTTTTTCCCTTGTTTCCGTGTGACATTGCCACAAGTCTTAATAGGTCTTCTCTTTCCTAGAAGAAGCTAAGATATTTACATATTTTTTTTACTCTCTTTTCTTGTGATTTTAGTTTTCTCTCATGAATCTTAATCTTAATTTCCGACATAAATCATCATGCATAGCACTCGTATGTGGTAATGAAAATAGATATATTGTTTTTTCCTAGTTGACGTATCACGTATGGCAATCAGCTCACTATCAAACCTGTCTCTAAGTGAAAAAATCTCATATTTTTAAATTTCTTATAATTTTCACATCTCAATATTTTTAAAAATCTCATATTTCGTGTTTCTATTAAAATTTTTAATTCTTAATTTTTATTATTTATTTAAATTTTCTATTATGTGATTCTTAAGAAAGCCTATAAATCTCTTGCCAGTAAGAAACACTTCTATTTTAGAAGTTATAAAATATAAACATATGAAGCCTAAATTCATTTTTTTTATTTATGTCATAAAATTAAATGATATTCTTTGTATGACCTTTTAATATCTGTGCGAAGCACAGGGGCATTTTGCTAGTGTTATATATATATATATATATATATATATATATATAAAGCCGCCTAAATTCTAATTGCCAATTACTTGCCAATTTAAGATTGATTTTGACCATCTTATAATTTTTAACCTCCTGCCAATATCAGCCCTTTCTAACTAATGGCCCATTTAACCCTACTGATTAATGACTAATGGCCCATGTTCGCATAACCCACACTATCTTCTAGATATTTGCTGCACAAGTGTGGCGGTGCTTCTGTAAAGAAACAATGCACCCATTCACAGCATAAAGAAATATAGACGAGGTGGGTTGTATGAGGTTATTTTGAGAACAAGTGTCTTATTTTTTCTTACCGTGTTCTCCAATATGCACCATTAGTCTCGTTATTCTCTTTTATATATAGCCAGCTCCCACTTTGACAAAGGAAAATTCTATGAATACAATAGATGGTACAGGATCAAGTTGTTTTTTTATTTTATCCAGGCTGTTTATTTAGGTTGATTGGATTGTGTAAGTTACCGGAATTCCAAGATTGTAATTAGTTTAGCTAATTAAGTTCGTTTAGAAGCCAAACATGTATGATTAATAATTACGATCGCACGTGCGAAGTTGGGTTGAGATCCGAGCCCGTTTGGATACAATAAGAGTGTGTGTTGTTATTTCCAGAAAGTTTCGAGGTTTTTTTAGCATATTTCCGCTTTTCAAGATTTTGGCACCAACCTTGAACCCAATTCAAGCCAATTGTTCAAATTGATATACCCATTTGAAGTTCTATATATGATCCAGGATTGCATCATTGAAAATATGAAGGAATAGGTGATGATATCGCCATTGCATTAACGCTATTGTCACTATTTTCTATCACAAATCCAGTTGGACCTGAAAATCAGAGATCTTTCTCCACCTATTATTATTTTTGATCGGTAACAAAAACATTCATTAAATAAAGAGATTACAACGAGGAAGGAAGAAAAGAGTATTGTACCCTCGCCCACCAAATACATACAAACGACGCTGCCCAAAACTTACCTCCCAAGGAAAAGACCTCTCGGCCCTACTTAGCTAATGCATCAACCATATAGTTAGTTGATCTAGCGACATAATGAAAGACA
Organism: Camphora micrantha; assembly: GCA_003546025.1. Lineage (NCBI taxonomy): Eukaryota > Viridiplantae > Streptophyta > Magnoliopsida > Laurales > Lauraceae > Camphora > Camphora micrantha. The sequence continues at coordinate 76,098,792 of QPKB01000002.1, forward strand.
ACATTAAAAGAGGTAGATAGAGTCCGGATTTCATTGAATAAGAATTGAAAATTTCAAGGGTATGTTGACCTTTTTAGATGTGCAATGCGCGATTGGAAGAGTCACTTTCCATAATGAGATCACCAGGGATGTTCCTCGAAAAGCACCGAATAGCCTCCAAAATGGCTAACACCTTAGCTTCATTCGAATCGCGAACATCCATGTGACTTGAAAACATAAAAAAAGACGTCACCCTTACTATTATGAACCACACCTCTAATTCCCACTGGCCCCGCCCTCTTGCTGAACCATCAATATCGAACTTAAGCACTCCAAGGGGAGAGAATACCAAAATACAAAATTCTTAGCCTTGATGGGGCCACATCCCATACAAGCCTCCCAATTATAAATAGTATAATTTAAACTGAAATTTTAGAACTCTATTCTAATCAAAGCCCACTTTGATATCCTCATGTTAATTGAAGCAATCAAATTCACTAGGGAGGACGACCCACCTTTAAAAATTCTATCATTAATAAATATTTTAAATAAAATTTTATGATGCTTTCAACTGCCAATATTTTGAGGGTATAGTTGAAAATATTCTAAATTTTTATTTAGAATATTTATTAATGACAGAATTTTCAATGGTGGGTCCTCCTCCCTAGTGGATTTGATTGCTTCAATTAACATGAGGAGATCAAAGTGGGCTTTGATTAGAATAGAGTTCTCCAATTTCAGTTTAAATTATACAATTTATAATTGGGAGGCTTGTATGGGATGTGGCCCCATCAAGGCTAAGAATTCTGTATTTTGGTATTCTCCCCACTTGGAGTGTTTTAAGTTCGATGTTGATGGTTCAACAAGAGGGTTCAGCGAGAGGAATGCCGGTGGGAATTGGAGGTGTTCTTTGTAATAGTAAGGGTGACATCCTTTTTTATGTTTTTCAAGGAACTTTTTATGTTTTCAAGGCACGTGGTTGTTTGCGATTCGAATGAAGCTGAGGTGTTAGCCATTTTGGAGGCTCTTTGGTGACTCTTCCAATGCGATTGTTTGGACATCCAAAAAGAAGGTCGGCATACCCTTGGAAATTTCAATTCCTATTCAATGAAATATATTCTCTACCTACATATTTTAATGTTGTCTTTCATCATGTCGCTAGATCGGTCTTTTCCTTGGGAGGGTATGATCATGTAAGTTTAGGGCGGTGTCTTCTGTATGTGTTTGGTGGGTGAGGGTTCAATACTCTTGTATCTTTTCTTCCTTCCTCATTGTAATCTCTTTATTTAATAAATATTTTTGTTACCGATAAAAAATAATAATAATAAAAGGTGGAGAAAGATCTCTGATTTCCAAGTCCAACTGGATTTGTGATAGAGAATAGTGACAATAGCGTTAATGCAATGGCAATATCGTCACCGATTTTCAATGATGTAATCCTGGATTATATATGGAACTTCAAATGGGTGTATCAATTTAAACGTATTAAAAACAATATATCTTTGATTTTCATGTCTAATCATATTTTTTTTTTTTCTAGAAGTTGGCGTTATCGTAACATTATTTTCGCCTAAAAGAAATTGTACGCCCTTTGCCATTGTTTTTTTGTATTTCTTTACTTAATCATTTAGTCCGAATTTAAATATAATTACTTCATAAAATCTCTTTTTTATATTGTTTTTCTGTATTTCTTTACTTAATCATTTAGTCTGAATTTAAATATAATTACTTTATAAAATCTCTTTTTGAAGGTTACACTAATCCCTCATGGCCAAGCCTGTGGAGCTCAATGGAAAGGTATCTCCCTTTCAATAGAAATGGCCAAAGTTCAATTTCTGTAGCATTGATGGTTAGAAACTTATGTTGGGTTATGTGCATGGGTCTCTGAGTTGTATAGAGCAAAAAATGTTAGAATACAAATCAACTGAACCAAGTAGTTTTGGTCAGATGCGATCTAACATTTAACGTTTTGGTTCAACAAGATGGAACTAGCAAGTTTGGTGCTGAAAACTTCTTGTAACAGACGATATGCCTTGCTAATTTTAAAAACTATGATTGTATTATGTATGCATGACTTAATATTGAAGTGTGTACATTCTATTCATGCACCTTGGGTATAAATTCTTTTCTTATTTCATTTTGTCTGAGTTTCGTTTATAACTCTTTTGTTTTCCTTTTTTTTCCTTGCCTTTCCTTTTCTGCTCCAAATTTTTTTCTGTAAGTAAAAGCTTTTTGTCAGAAAAGGAGAAGAAAAAGCTAAAACAAGCCACTTGTTTGGCTTGCTTTTGATCCCAAACTTGTGATAGCAAAAGTTCAAAGGGAAAGAAGGGAGTAATATTTCAAGGGGAATAACATGGTGTGCAACACACATTTGGAAAGCTTGTTATAGGTGATCTCCAGTTTGGAAACTGGGGCGCCCACATGATTTTTCCAGACGCATCTGAGAATTCAAACTAAGAACTTTTTGTTGAGAGTATTGGCAAGGTGGATTTGTTCACTCAATTGGCCACTACTCAACCACCCATTGCCCTGAAATTGCACCATTTAAACGTCTGATGAATAGCTCCAACCGATGTTGATCAAAATGCCCAATTGGTCCAACTGCTGTGATCAATCAAGCTGGGATTGACTTTGGGTCATGCTATCGTTTTAGGATGATTCAATGTTCCAGATTGATGAGGGGCATGTGTAAGTTGCACAATTGCTGCTGGAATATATGTTGGAAATCTTATGGAAGGGCGGGCTGGGCATGGTAATAAAGCATGGAACTGTGTCAGGGCATGTGGGGCCAACATGGGCAACCTTATGATGAATAACATCTTACACTTTATCCTTCCTTTCTCTTTTCTTTTTTTCTTTTTTTTCTTTTATATAGAAAAACCCCTGATACTTACTAACACAAAACAAAACCAAACAAAACAACAACACTTTCCCAAATTTGATGCTCCTCTGAGCATTGAAACCCTTTGATCAAGAGACTTCATCCAATTTTATTTAATTGATTGAGGCATCTCCCTATCCCTAGATACAGTCCAAGATTGATTCCGTATCCGTTGGAAATGGTCTTTTTTCCGACCAACCATCGATTCCTGGACATATGAGTGATATTAAGGTGCCAACACTAACTAATTATGAATGAGTTGGCACTTGGACAAACATGGGACTCGGTTAGTGCATTTTTTTTGTTTTTTTGTTTTTTACAATGAGTCATTCCTCCTAGGATTTGAATTCCCAATCAGTTAGCCTTGATACCATAATAGGATTCCGTAGCATGTCATTTTTATCAAAATCTAGAGGGGTTAGCGGATGTAGCATCAAATACTTTTCAATAAAACCTACTAGGAGCTGACAAGACATCATTGCTGGTGTGGTGCTAATCATAAATCTATCAAGGTGCTCAATTGTTCGGTATGATCCACTCTCTTGAAGCTGAAACTTAAAGAAATGTAATTAGAAGAGATGATATTCATCTCGAAGGTTTGGATGGTGTCTATGTCCACAATGGAGTTCCCAAAAAGAATTAACGGGGATAGGGACTTAAGTGTGATTGTCTGAGTATGTGCTGGCCTGTGTTGGTGAGCATGTACTACGTTAAAAAAATAAAAAGCAATTTACTTTTACAGTGTGCATTCTGAAACAAAAAAGTTTTACATGAAAAGAGGCCATTTGAGAGGACAGAGTTAAAAGGACTCCTGAAAAGTACCTGGACTGGACAGAACTCATGACTCTCCTCACCTATTCCAAACTGTCTCCACATATCAAAACACCCCTTTCGATAATAGGGGTGCAGACAATGTTTTACAGCCGGGTTTGCTCGGTCGAGTTAAACGAGTTGACTGAGTTTGGTACAAATATAGGACCCCTGTAGAAATCCATATATTAGAGTCATCTAGGATTAGGGTTTTTCCTCTCACAGTCCCTTCTTCGTTTTGCAGCAACCTTGTTCATCTCTATCGACAATGGCCGTCGGGTACCTTCTTCTCTTCTTCTTCTCTTTCTCTAGTCTCTGCTATTGAGATCTCATCGTGTCTTTCAATTTCCACTGCAGGAAGAACAAGAGGATCTCCAAGGGGAAAAAAGGGAGGAAAGAAGAAGGCGTAAGTTTAACAAACCCTAATATTACTACATTCTTTCCCCCCTTATTTGTGATTGAGCTTGTGGTTTTGTTGTCATGGATCTGATTCTGATTTTGATTTTGACTGTATTACTACTAATCTAGGGTCGATCCTTTTTCTAAGAAGGATTGATATGACATCAACGCCCCATCAGTCTTCAATGTCAGAAATGTCGGTAAAACCCTTGTCACTCGGACTCAGGGTACTAAGGTCTGTCTCTAATCTTCCTCTTCATCACAACTGTCTCTTTTTTTCTTTTTTTTCTTTTGAATCCGATTTGTAGTAGATGTGGATCATGAAAGAATCTCATAGCCATTAAAAAATCTCAGCTTTCTAGCACATGTAGATCATGAAAAAGTGACCAACAATGAACTCAAACCAATTGATATTTGTAGTTCTAATGAACTACTTGGAAATCATGTTACCTAATAAGTTCTGGTTCTGGGTGGCACATTCTCAGCGGAACAATATGATATAATGTTGCCAAATAAATTCTCTGCAGAATCTGATATTGGGGCAACTTGTTTTGAGCACAACTTGAAGCTGAAACTTGAAGAAATGTCATTAGAAGGGATGAGATTCATCTCGAGCGATTTGGATGATCTCTATGTGGGCTCCACAATGGAGTTCCAAAAAGGAATTAACGGGAATCGGGGACTAAGTGTGACCGTGTGAGTATGTGCTGGTGTCGATGAGCATGTACTACATTTTAAAAAATAAAAGGCAATTTACTTTTACACAGTGCATTCTGGAACAAAAAAGATTTACACGAAAAGAGGCCATTTTAGAGGACAAAGAAAAAAGGCCTCCTGTAAAGTCGCTGGACTGGATGGAACTCGGTAAATTTTGGGCCGAGATTAGTCTATATAACAGTCCTAGTTTCCCTAACTCAAGACTCTCCTCAACTATTCCAAACTATCTCCACATATCAAAACAGCGTTTTACTTTGTAGTAAAATTTGCACACAGCTTTCTTTTGGTTCTAAAAATACTATTGCTTTGGTCTCACTCCTAATCCAAACTGGGATTTCAAGTTTACAGTATTACTCCAAGCCAATAGGCACCCTAGTGTGATGGTTAACGTCTGATTGACCATTTTTGAAAACATGATCTCCCATATTTGATATTTGGAAATGAAAGTTATTGCAATAAAATAGTCCTCAAAATAAAACACAAGAGGTAATACTATAAACTTGAAAACATCTGTAATGTCTTCCTGTTTTTTGGGATTTTGTATTTATGTCTGTGTGGGGAAGCTGAGGCTTATTTCCTGTCTTTTCTAGGAGTCCAGGGTTTCTCTTTCTCTCTTTTTTCCTTTAAATTTCCTTCTCTGAGAAGCTTGGCCTTTTCAGACTTCTGACATCATCCATCACCTAAATTGTCATTTTCTTCATTTCTCTCTCCCCCTCGCATAAACCTCCACACAAAAATCTTGGTATCATTTGGTACTCTGACTGTGCACAACAGTTACTAAATGCACCCCAATCTGAGCCGTCCAAAATACCATGCCAATGATGATGATTGATGGGTGGTAAGTGGTTACAGCTTTCATCACTGGTTGGGAGATGTAAAACCAACGGCCAGATCAGAGAATTGTCATTTTTGTGTCTTTAACAAACAATTGTCTATTAGTTGGAAAGTAAGTTATCCAATCAATCTGACTTTTGTGGTTCTTCCTAATTTAGGTGGGACCCATGATATGGATGGTTTGGATTGATGTTTCTCATCCCATGTCGACAATGCCACTTATACTTGAGTTGATTTTTGCTCAAAGACTAAGTCTCTCTTACACTGGCTCAAGAAGATGTCTTTGAGCAGGTCCAAACAAATATAATTAACCAGACAAATGCACCAGGTTAATTAAATAAAAGGGAGGGATGATGTTTGACGTCAATGCGAAGATGGTAGAATACAAGACTAATGGTGTGAAACACTGGCCAGCCCAAGTAACAATAGTAGAAAAGCAGATTTGATGGATTAATTATCCGAAAGTAGACTAGGGTTTTCCTTTTATACGCAGACACCCTCTATTTATCCGGGGAGGAGGAGCCCCATCATTTCATATTTCATTCCTTACTCTATCCAATGTCTTCTCCCCCTAGCCACCTTTTCTTTTTCCCTTCCCTTCATTTGGCCTTCTGTCTGGGTTTGGAGGAAACAATGATGCATGCATACGAGTTGGTACCCACTGGCGACCCGCCCCACAACCCGGCTGAGCAAGACATCATCGAGATGGTGCAACCACAACCTCAGCAACAAGTGGAGGAGGCTAAAGCTGAGCAAATAGCCGCCGGGGGTTGTAGTCGCTAAACAGAAACCGCCGAGGGATGTAGCCGTTGAACAGCAACCGCCGGAGGCGGTAGCCGTTCAGCAGGGGGCTGCACTCGTTCTGCAGACCAACGACAACAACAACTAACAGCCAACAGCAACCAACGGCAACAGTAACAACCCCAACCCATCCTCTGGAGGTGCTCCATTCCCATTTCCACCAGTTACCTCAGCATCAGCATCAGCATCAGCATCATTGGCCTTGGTTCCGGTGGCCATATAGTATGGGATAAAAATAGTTTTAAGGAGCTCTAACTGGGATTGTTCCCTTGGCCAGACACATGCTCCGATCATCGGAAGAGCACAATAGACAAAATATAAACCTATCAGTCAGTACAAATATTGTCACTCCAAAAATAAAATAAAATGCATGTAGAACCGTGGTGGGTTCATCATCACCTCTTTCACGTTCTCGCCTTTCACCCTCTTATTGTTATCGGCTGAAAGGCGAGAACGTGAAAGAGGTGATGATGAACCCACCATGGTTCTACATACATTTTATTTTTGGGGTGACAATATTTGTACTGACTAATATGTTTAAGCAATTACTTTACATTGCTATGGAGTTGCGATTTTATATTTTGTTTTTTGTGCCCTTCCGATGATCGGAGCATGTGTCTGGCCAGGGGAACAATCCCAGTTAGAGCTCCTTAAAACTATTTTTATCCCGTATTATATGGCCACCGGAACCTAGGCCAATGATGTTGAGGTAGCTGGGGGATGGGGTGGCTGGTGGAAATGGGAATGGGGCACCTCTAGAGGATGGGTTGGGGCTGTTTGGCGTTTGTTGCTGTTGGCTGTTAGTTGCTGCTGTTGGTCTGCAGAACGAGTGCATTGCTGTTGTTGGTCTGCAGAACGAGTGCAGTCCCCTGCTGAACGGCTACAGCCTCCGGCAGTTGCTGTTCAACGGCCCTCGGCGGTTTTTGTTCAGCGACTACAACCCCCGGCGGTTGCTGTTCCGCGGCTATTTACTCAGCTTTAGCCTCCTCCACCTGTTGCTGAGGTTGTGGTTGCACCATCTCGATGACGTCTTGCTCAGCCGGGTTGTGGGGCGGGTCGCCAGTGGGTACCAACTCGTATGCATCATTGTTTCCTCCAAACCCAGACAGAAGGCCAGATGAAGGGAAGGGGAAAAGAAAAGGTGGCTAGGGGGAGAAAACATTGGACAGAGTAAGGAATGAAATATGAAATGCTGGGGCTCCTCCCCGGATAAATAGAGGGTGTATGCGTATAAAAGGAAAAACCCTAGTCTACTTTTGGATAATTAATCCATCAAATCTGCTTTTCTACTATTGTTACTTAGGCCGGCCGGTGTTTCACACCATTAGTCTTGTATTCCACCATCTTCGCATTGACGTCAAACATCATCCCTCCCTTTTATTTAATTAACCTGGTGCATTTGTCTGGTTAATTATATTTGTTTGGACCTGCTCGAAGACATCTTCTTGAGCCAGTGTAAGAGAGACTTAGTCCTTGAGCAAAAATCAACTCAAGTATAAGTGGCATTGTCGACATGTGATGAGAAACATCAATCCAAACCATCCATATCATGGGTCCCACCTAAATTAGGAAGAACCACAAAAGTTAGATTGATTGGATATCCTACTTTCCAACTAATAGACAATCGTTTGTTAAAGACACACAAATGACAGATGTTGGGTTTGGCTTTTGTGTTACCACTTACCACCCATCAATCATCATCGTCGGCATTTTGGACGGCTCAGATTGGGGTGCACTTGTACGCATATTTAGCTATCAGCAAAAAGTATCGGAAAGTAGACTAGGGTTTTTCCTTTTATACGCAAGACACTTCTATTTATCCGGGGAGGAGGAGCCCATCGTTTCATATTTCATTCCTTGCCCTTTCCCTGTCCTACCCTAAAATATGTCTTCTCTCCATAGCGACCTTTCCCCTTCCCTTCATCTGGCCTTGTGCCTGGGTTTGGAGGAAATGATGGATACCAATTGGTAGCCACTGATCCGCCCCACAACCCGGCTGACCAAGTCATCGAGATGGTGCAGCAACAGGTGGTGCAGGCTGAGGCTGAGCAACCGCTGAGGGATGTAGCGGTTGAACAGCCGCTGATGTATCCCTTGAACACCAACCGCCGGAGGCCATTCAGCAGCTCCAGCAGCCGCTGCTGCAAGCTCCAGCTCCAGCAGCAGCAACTGCAAGCTCCAGCTCCAGCAGCAGCAACTGCAGCTCCAGCACCAGCCAGTGTAAGTGTAAGAGAGACTTACTCCTTGAGCAACCAGCCAACAGCCACCAGCCAACAGCAGCAACAGTAAAAGCCTAGGCTCCCACCCCAGCCTTTGGTTCCCCATTTCCATTCCCTCCATCCACCCCATTTCCCTCATGAGTTCCGGTAGCCATATAATATGGGATGAAAGTAGTTTTAAAGATTTCTGACCGGGATTGTTCCCCCGGCCTGACACATGCCCCCACCAATGTAAAGGCCGTATATAGAAAATACAAAAATGCCACTCTTATGGCAACGTAAGGAAGTTTTTTAAATCTTTCAGTCAATATAAAAATTGTAACCCCGAAAATAAAATGGACGTAAAATCGGGGTGAGTTCCTTATTACCTCTTTTACGTTCTCATCCGAGAACAATAGGAGGGTGGAGGAGCAGGAGCTACAGCAATTGCCACCCCCTCCTCCGCACTCCTATTGTTCTCGGCTGAAAGCCGAGAACGTAAAAGAGGTAATGAGGAACCCACCTCGATTTTACGTACATTTTATTTTCGGGGTTACCATTTTTATTTTGACGGAAAGATTTAGAAAACTTTCTTACGTTGCCATAGGAGTGGCATTTTTGTATTTTCTATATATGGCCTTTCCATTAATGGGGGCATGTGTCTGGCCGGGGTAACAATCCCGGTTAGAGATCTTTAAAACTACTTTCATCCCATATTATATGGCTACCAGAACTCATGAGGGAAATGGGGTGGATGGAGGGAATGGAAATGGGGAACCTGAGGTTGGGGTGGGAGCCTAGGCTGTTACTGTTGCTGCTGTTGGCTAGTTGTTGTTGGCTTGGTTGCTGTTGTGTTAGTTGTTGGTTTTTTTGGATGTTGTATTTCTCTTTTTATGTTTTAAGATTAGTATCCTTGTGAAGGCAGTTTTGAAAAATCTTAGAGATCTGTCTGTGGCCCTTTTTGGAAGTTGTATTTCTCTTGTTATGTTTTAAGATTAGTAGCCTTACAGTTTTGAATGAATGTTTGTATTTTGTTTTTTGAAAATACACAGGGAAGAATGATCTGCCTGTTTGTTATCAGGTCCCCAGCTCTTGTTTGTATTTGTGGCATGAAACACGAAGAACAAATCCTATTTGTGGCGTTTTCCGTTTGCGTTTGTCGCTCCTCCATTACAAGGCACTAACTCATATGGTCCTCTGGAAAGTGCCTTTCTGGATCCCAGTGTAGAATAGGCCAAATTTGATAGTATAAAGTAATATTATTTTCGACGAATTTTGACCTACATAACCCTCCTTTCTAGAGTCAGGACAATCAATTACATGAATAAATTAATAAATGACAGTGGAATTACACAAAGGGAATCATATTCATCAAGTGGAAAATGCCGCACGATGACAATGCATAGCATCTTAACAAGTGATGGGACTTGGAAGGGACCAACAACATGGTTGAACAATATTTGCTCAGAAATAGAAATGGCAATGGATCATTAATCCATTCTTGCTCAGAACATATTAACCCCGTTTTCCAACCTAATATTGTGGTTCCACAGTGCAATTTGAAAAAATCAACTGCAAAAATACAACGACCAAATTTTTTTTACCATTTACATTCTCCATTCATCGTCTTCCATAACAAAGTCATTCAAGGTGGATTACTTTCGATCTAAATTCATCATTTCCGATTGTTGAACGATGGTTTTATAAGGAAGAAATGTGAAGTGACTTTCACCAAAAAAAGGAAGAGAATGTGACGACGGTCATCCATCCACCTGCTGCTAAATATCTATAAGCACCAACTGGGCATTGAAGGAACCGGGCAACCATAGTACCTGAGCAAGTTGGTATTGACATGTAAATAGATAATGGATCTGAAGGAATTTACGGCACTCAGGAAAGGAGGTGTACGTCTGTCATGTTCTAGCAATGGAAACCATTGTCCCAAGTACCAATTACCACGTAATGTCATTCAACCCAGTTGTGATTTGACCGATCAAGCTCAACCACCACATCATAGTGACAACTCCTATCTTTACCATTCTATTCTCCCCCTTTCGTCTGTTACACCCTTTTTATTCTCAGTAACTTCTGTAAGACCAACACTTAGTGGTTGCTCATTTGGTATGAGCTATCTTGGGTCCCAGCTTTCTTGGCTGGAGTATCAATTAAAAAAAATACACAGCTGTAAGACCACAGCCAGCCAGTAAGACCTTTCTCATTTGGAGAAAATATCTTACTACTTTGTGTTATGGCTCGTCTAATGGCCCCAAGCAGTGTGAGTCCATTCGGTTCTAGGCTAGCCAACTTTCCAAGTCAAGTTACATGGTTGACTCGTGGTCATGTCAGCAGTTGGACTCGGATTATTTTGTTGTTGGAGTGATCCAGCGACCAGCATGCGATCTGTAAAGTTGAATAAATTGGCGAACAAGGTATAGACCACTTACATAACACCTATTTTTTTTGGCATACGATTAGTTAAATATCATTAAATTCAGTAGTTGGCATCACGAATGGTCAATTTATTTGCAATGTTAATCACTTGATTGACAACTTTATAATTTAAACGAAAAAAAAAATTATATATATATATATATATAAAGCATAGATGGTTAGCATCTGATGTACAGAATAAGCGTTGGTAGGTATTACTAGATTGTAGGATCCATATGTGCACAAGTAATTATTATGATCATGGAGGTCTTTGGTAACTTATTAGCACTCCTCTTGTTTGCCAAGCTATTTAAGTTTTTTTTTTTTTTTTTAATCCTAGTGTATATAAGAAAACCCCAAAAAATTCCCATTTAAAAAGAAGCGTTTTTGTCCCTCTTAATCTCCCTATTTCAACGAAACAGGACCCAAATGCCTAGATTAAGTACCCAAAATAGGAGAGGAGGTTAATTAGTTATAAGGATGAGATAATGGAGCTTTATGTGAAGTGGGGCCTACTCTTTGGTAATTTATAAAGTTTGCATTGGACCCGCATTTGGTAGGCCATGTACAAAATTGTTTTGTTATGATGATTTATTTTCTATTAAAAATCGTCTTTCTTTTCCTTTGAGGATTTTACGGAAAATTTCTCGGTAGATGGCCGTTGCATAAAAAAGAACAACGTAGTTAGGGCCTTTCAAATGAGGTCCGTCTTCCCATTTTTATTTTTATTTTTTTAATTTTTTGAGGGGAGCGATGCTAGTGTCGCTTGTCACGGCCATCTCCCATGAGCTGCTGCGGTGGCCAGAGCTTAGTCTTCTTTGTCTTTGGAACCCCAGGCAGAAAGACAATAGAGAGAGAATGGCAGGAGCTTTGTCTTCGGGTCGAACTCGAATCATGTTGGGAGTGAACGAATCATCGTCTATGAAAGGATACCCACAGCAAGATGAGGGAGAAGGAAACTGTGGAGATCGATTATGACAAAACCGAGAGAGAGAGAGAGGGAGAGAGAGGTGGTCCCAGATGTGGGTGACCATCATTCTTTTTCTCTAAACAGCAAAATAATGTTTGATACGATTAGGGTGTATCATACTACTACGAAATCAGGAACATTATATCTATCAAATTAGTTGTTTAATACCATAGAAGTTGGTCAAATCCAGATTATATTTTCTCTGTATCAAAACTATCCATTAACTCATATGGAGTATTTCTCCCACTAGCCCACTGCATGTGAGTCCAGCTCCATGGAGCCCATCATTCTCAACAAATGATTGATGCTCACGCTATTTTCAATCTATCATCTAGGCATCGGGCCTAATTTTTACACTGATCCAACCTTCACTTTAGGACAACCTGATGTAACTGATTTTTTTGAATGACCCTTCCTTATCCACAAGGTTATTTTTCCACTCTGCCACTTATGATGGGCATTCTCTCTAAGTATGTCCCACGAGCTGGACTGCACAACAGTATGCAGTCTGCTCTTGCGAGAAATTTTCCCAACTTGCTCCGTAGTTGACAATAATATCAGTTCTCAAAGACAAATCACATGGCATTTAATTTACGGAGATGAAATGCATCTTGATGTAGTTGGCAGTAGCCAACGTGACATTCTCAATCCAAAGACAAACCCGCGCACTCTTGCCCCTTCCAGATGGGCGTTATGCGCCCTAACCACCTGTGCAACAACTCAAGTTCTTTTCTGTGCACCCAAGTTGTCTTGAATCAGTGATCAATGGTCTGGATCAACCAAAATTTCTGCCTCATTCACAGACCCTAGCCTAGACTTCTCATATTTAAAACCTTAATTTATGGGTGCATCGGTCATTTCACTTCATTTTATTTGAAAGAAACTGCGTGAGGCATGCATATATATATATATATATATATATACATCTTTTAATGTTGTCTTTCATCATGTCGCAAGATCGGTCTTTTCCTTGGGAGGGTATCATCATGTATACATCTTTTAATGTTGTCTTTCATCATGTCGCAAGATCGGTCTTTTCCTTGGGAGGGTATGATCATGTAAGTTTTGGGCGGTGTCTTCTGTATGTGTTTGGTGGGTGAGGGTTCAATACTCTTGTACCTTTTCTTCCTTCCTCATTGTAATCTCTTTATTTAATAAATATTTTTGTTACCGATAAAAATAATAATAATAAAAGATGGAGAAAGATCTCTGATTTTCAAGTCCAACTGGATTTGTGATAGAGAATAGTGAAAATAGCGTTAATGCAATGGCAATATCGTCACCTATTCCTTTGTATTTTCAATGATGTAATCTTGGATTATATATGGAACTTCAAATGGGTGTATCAATTTAAACGTATTAAAAACAATATATCTTTGATTTTCATGTCTAATCATATATTTTTTCTTCTAGAAGTTGGCGTTATCGTAACATTATTTTCGTCTAAAAGAAATTGTACGCCCTTTGCCATTGTTTTTTTGTATTTCTTTACTTAATCATTTAGTCCGAATTTAAATATAATTACTTCATAAAATCTCTTTTTTATATTGATTTTCTGTATTTCTTTACTTAATCATTTAGCCTGAATTTAAATATAATTACTTCATAAAATCTCTTTTTTATATTTATAAATCCGTAATGGAAGCTTCTTTTCTTGTACTCTATTTAACATTGTGAAAAGTGGGGAAAAGGAATGATAGAATGGCAGGAACATTCATTCCATCAGCTCAAAAGTGGTGTAATTAATGATATAGAATAACATGAACAGTAACGTAGAGAGTAGATGAAAGCTTCAATCTCGTCTTCTTATGGTCACGTTAAGGAGGCAACTGGTTATCTTATTTTGCTAAACTTATCTGAAAAGGAAACAATCAGTTTAGTACTCAACGTCCGGTGCTTCCAGATTTTGGCACTATGGATGCATTGAATCTTAATTCATAATCAGGACCGCCCATTACTCTCCAGTTTGCTGCAATGCCTGATATTTCATTCTTGCCGATACTAGTTGGATTGTGGACTGATGGTCAAGATGTCCCATGGCTCGTTTCTTTGCATGGAATTGAAAGAAATGTATTATTGTCAAAGTGGCTAAAATTGAAGAAATAAATGTGAAGAATTACAAGTGCTTCCTCTTACCTAGTAAGAGATGTGAGTTCTTACCTACCGTCCTGGGTTCGAACCTGGGAGGCACCTTCCCTCACCCAAGGGCCGTGGTACCTCACCAGAGGGCTTGGGTCCCAGCCCCCTGAGCTGAGGGGTACCAAAAACAAGAGGTGAAGATTTACAAAAGACAATCAAATAATCTCTCTTTTCATGAGAAATGAATGTGCAACATTCACTGTAGTAAATCAATGAAAAGGTCTGGTGCGTACAGAGGATGAGATCAAGTAAGAACTAGAAATTCTCAGACATGATGAGTTCTAGTAAAGATTCAACTTAGCAAGCAGTAATGGTTTTCTGAGGTAAAGTTTGGTCATTCCTTCTAACATAGCAATTAGTATGAAAATTTTAAATTGGTTAGCTTGCTGGGTGGTAGGTGTGAATCCATATAAGTTTGGTCCTTATGCGTGTCTATGATCATATGTATGAGTCCACCATTTGCTGCTAAGGCCTGTTTGTTAACATTGAATATACAGGAATCAAATACATAGGAATTCATGTTAGGTGATAAATGAAGATTCAAGGTGAATATGCAAAAGTGACCATCAAATAAGTGAATGCCCTACATCACCCTAGTAATTTAAATCCTAGGAAAGTCAAGGTCCAATTTACTTTGCTACTTTATATCCTTCACCCCTAATCTCACATCATTCACGCTTCACCTCTTTTATTATCCTTGGGTTGAGCTCAATTGACTATGAATCTTATGTATTCTATTGCAAACATTAGGTCGAGTTGGTATTTGGGTATTTATAGCATGGAAGTCCACTTTGGACACCACTTATGCTCCACAAACCTAAGCCAATGCATCTCTTTTTTTTGATCTCTTGACGATCACTTTTGGGTACATACATGTGGCAGTGTTGGCACACTCTAGCTTTTGTATATGGAGACACCCAGTTTTTGGCATTTCCACGTTTAGAGATTTTCTTGATCAGAGGTAGCGTTTATAAAAAATTTCTTGAGAGGCAACAATTTTTTTAAGCAATATGCGCATATTTATAGTACTAAAGGCCAAATTAGAAAAAGGTAGAAGTGTCCCACTTGACATTACAGGTGTATCCTATATTTATTTGTTTGCCTTTTGAGGAGAACTCCAGGTAAATTTTTATTCATTTATGTAATTATCAGCAAGATGTCCAAATATCATGCACCACCCTGTTTGACCATTAATCACCATTTGATTCAAGCACAAAAATAAGTGCACTCGACAAATCATTTTATTTCAAAGCTTTTAAAATTGAGAGTTAAGATTAACTTGTTAGAGTATATATCCCCACTCCATCCTCAATATTAACATAGTGCAATCTACCTCTGGTTAGATAACCCAATCTCTCATTTTAAAACCTATAAGTTTAATTTCTTAGTGCACTGATTTTGGTAATAGAATCCAACTGTGGATAATGGTTAGATAAGTCTCCGGAAAAAAACACACACACACACACATACACACCAGAGAGGGATAAAGAAAAAGGTAAAATAAAAGTAGGTTAATATGAGATAAACCCATTAACCATAGAAAAAACAAAGGATCAGTTGTTTGAGCTTCGTGTATATGATAATAGACAGAGTAGAAAGAAAGTCATGATTTTAAACATAATTCTTACTATTGTTTAATCCCTTTCTCTGCATCTTTCGGTACCCTCACAGTTATCTTTTCCTTGCATATCTTTCTTTTATTTGCTCTCTTTCTATTGTTCAATCCCACTTCAACTACTGCTCCATCTTACCATTCCATCCACGCTCCACATAGCATGTTCTCTGTGAAGGTGCTCCTTTTTATCTACTCGAATGGATGCTAGACTCCAAACAAACCAATGCACAACGGAAGTAAAGATCAAATAAAAAAGAACTACAAAAAAATCTACTAATCACACATCACAAGAAGGTAGACACAATTTTAACGTGGAAAACCCTATCCAGGGATAAAAACCACATTCAAATAAACCAATCACTATTGAACGGTTACAAGATATACTCACAGCTCGCTTTCCTAGTCAGTACGTCGACTTCAGGACTGTAGTTGTTCTTGCACAACTCCTCACTACTGTTGTGACCATTTGCTGGCTAACCTAGAGTAAAGTTGTCTGAGAAAATAACAAGGTAAATGCCTTATAGACATAACACATGAAGAAGACAATCCATACTATGTTCTAATACTAAATCACCACCGTAATTATTTTTGTTTCATTAGAAAGAGAACACAATGATGCTACTAAAACTTTTTGCAATTGTTGATATATTTTTTTCTATTTCGATAGGCTAGAGTTGGTATTAGGGAGGTGCATTTTCTTCCCTTCAATCCCGTGGACAGGCGGACTGCTCTCACATATAAAGATTCAAATGGCAACTGACATCGTGCTAGCAAAGGTTTCCTTGCGCAGGTTTGTCATCTTTTAACCTTCCTTTGTTCTTCCTATGGGAATCACGGAGATTTTAACGTGGATGAGCAGTATTTCGCTTCTTGTGTTTTGTCTCTTTTATTAGATACTGAATCTTTGCAATTGCAAAGAAGATGTTAGGGAGAAGACTCATGCTGTGGATGACAAATTTGCAAAACATGGGCTTTGATCATTGGCAGTTGCCGGACAAGTTTGTCATCGTGACTCCCAAGCTTTAGTTTTGTTTCTATGTAATAGAACATTCTATTATTTGTTTTGCAGGAAGTTCCTGAGAGGACGAAGGAGAGTGCTGGAGCACCATGGCAATTTGTTGGTTTGTTGCCTCTCTTTGACGATTCCACGCATAATAGTGCAGAAACCATCAGAAGAGCTCTTAACTTGGGCGTGAATGTGAAAATGATTACCGGTAATTTTAATTTCCTATTCTATTTTTGGTAGACCACTTATTTCCATGTTCACAAGCTCTTGTGTTTCTGTAACTTCAGGCAATCAGCTTTCCTTTGCCAAGGAGACAGGCTGAAGGCTCGGAATGGGAACAAACATGAATCGTACAAGTTATTGGCTCAATAACGACGATCGTGCACCTCTTGTTGAAATTCCTTTCATTCACATGATTGAAATGGATGATGGGTTTGCAGTAGTGTTTCCAGGTGTGTGTCTCTAACAACTTGAACCCATGATTTCCTTTGTAGCTTTTGTGATTTGAACTTATGCCCTTTGCTTATAGGACTATTTTTTGTTAAACAGATCAGAAGTATGAAATCGTGAGGCAGTTACAGCAAAGGAAGCACATATGCGGGATGACAGGAGATGGAGTGAACGATGCACCTGCTCTGAAGAATGCTGATGTTGGAATTGCAGTTGCCGGTGCCTCTGATGCTGCTATAAACGCTTCTGATATTATCCTCACAGAACCCGGTCTCAGCGTCATCATCAGTGCTGTTATGACCAACAGAGCCATTTTCCAAAGGATGAAGAACTACACGGTGAGTTCTGAATGATATCCAAGAAATTATTCTTTAGAACACTCCAAACTTTTTTACTAATTATTGGCAACGGCACTCATTTTGGGTCTTCTGACTTGCAGATATATGCAGTCTCCATCACCATCCGTACTATTGTAAGTATAGATGCAGCCTCATCATTTGTTTAGGTTTTTTTTTTTTTTTTAATTCTTACTCGTGTACTCATTGTTCTATTTGATTGTTTTATTGCCAATATCGCGGCTTGGTTTTTTGCTCATTGCTCTCATCTGGAAGTTTGATTTCTCTCCCTTCATGGTTTTGATAACAGCAATTTTGAATGATGGTGAGCTACTACTGATTGGTACAAAAAGTTGATCCTTTCCCATATTCTGGTTTTACAAAATCAACTTACTCTATATGTGATGGAATCGATATAGGAACAATCATGACAATCCCAAGGGATCGAGTTAAACCATCTCCCATGACGGATAACTGGAAGCTGAGAGAAATCTTTGTGACCGCTGTGGTGCTAGGAAGTTATTTAGCCTTGATGACAGTGATCTTCTTCTGGGCTATGATTGATACTGATTTTTTTTCGGTACTAGTATCTATGAATGAATTCATTCTAGTTGATACATCTACAAAGGAAGAATTAAATGTCTTATTTCTTCTGATGCAGGACAAATTTGGGGTTAGATCACTGACGAAAGAACCTTGTGAAATGATGGCTGCCTTGTACCTTCAGGTAAGTATTGTAGGCCAAGCCCTCATTTTCGTCACCCGATCTCGCAGCTGGTCCTGTGCAGAACGTCCAGGGCTCCTCTTAGCCGGCGGCTTTATTGCTGCTCAGCTGGTAAGGCTCCACATAATCCATTTGAATAATTTTATTTCTGTAATGCCCTTGGATTTCTGCATGTTGCTTACACAGGCTGTTGAACCTTTAGTCTTTGCCATCTCTCTCAACAAAATGAGAAATGATCAGGTTTTGTTAAACATCACCATTGTTTGCTGTTGGTGAATCTTGATCAAGATTGGATGTTAGTAGGAAGTTGATTTTGAATCCACTTCCCTCGTTTTAACTTTTAAGAAACACCTCCATCAACAATTGGATCTTTATTTTATAAATGTAATGATCATCCATTATGAGCATAACTTGATCTTGCCTTGCTGCAGTATTAAGAAAACCCTTCCTTATGGAGTGCAGGTTATGAGTTTCAACCTACTATTTAAGGCATCCTTGTATGCCCTATATGTAGTCCGTGGTTCCATTGGGTTGGAAAAGAAAAAAAAATTACTTACTACCTCACCTACTAAAACTTCAATGGTATGTCCATGGAACTTTTGCCTCTTACAGGCATCCACTATGTCCACACAACAGTCATCAAACACTGGAAAGTGGAGCTTCATTGGAATGGATTTGTTTAGTAGGTGCACCCATCACCATCCAATCATGGAGATAAATTGCACTCATTGCAAACTCGGAAACTAACGCACATCATTCCCTTGAAATAATGCATTGGAATAGTAGCACTTTGATTCAGGAGTCCTGTTTTGCCAGGCTGCTACTCTCATAGCCGTATATGCCAACTGGGGTTTCGCCAGGATCAAAGGAGTGGGGTGGGGTTGGGCTGGAGTCATTTGGCTCTACAGTTTGGTGTCCTATCTCCCCCTTGATTTCAAATTTTTTGTTCACGATGCACTAAATGGAAACTCTCCAGATGTTTCAAAAGGAAAGGTATTGAACTATTGATAATTAATTATCACTCACTCTGATGTTCAATCTGTTGGGTCCTTGACATTACTAGCAAGTAGACACTAATTTTTACATTCTGTTCCATTGCATCCTTTCATGCTGTTTTCCATCACATAGACTGCCTTCACTAGCAAGAAGGATTATGGGAGAGAGGACAGAGCAATTCAATGTCCTCCGTGCAAGAGTACATAGCATGGTCTTGAACCCCTAGAAACTACAAACCTCTTCTCAGGCAAGAACAACTACCTGGTGCAAGCAGGCCAAGAGGCCAGTTGAAGTTGTGCAAGGTACGATGTGAAACTATATACTCTAAAGCAATATAAATTTGAAGCCATGCCAAAACCAATTGATTGTGGCTGATTTTCTATCATTTCTTTTCTTGTACCACCGTTTGGTGGTTTCCAGGTTTGATGAGCTGCACACAAGGGAATGTGGAGTCCGTGGTGGAGCCAAGAGGGCTTGACAATTGACATTGTTACCAACTGGCAGCTCTACAACATGATAAAATATAAGAAAGGAAGCCCTTAATGACAGGTTAAGATAGAGCTTGGTAGTAAGGAGAAGAATCAAACAGAATGAGAGAGAAGCTCTTAACCACAAGAACTATTATATCTCATAATTATGTAGTAATTTAAGTTTATATCTAGTAAGAACAAGAGGGGGAGCAATTCTGGATATTTGTTGCCATATGATGGTACGGATATATCTAATTTGATTACTTGTTTTGTGCTGGACTCCTACGATCGTGTGACGTCGTGAGTAGATCCAATCACAGTGAGCATGCCCTATGCTGGGCTGGGGTTGGCCACGGTGTCCACTCACGATCATTGCGGGATAAAGCTAAAGCCTCACGGGATCCAGACTCTCGTGTGACCCCTATGCCTTTTCTTAGCTTTGCAAAATTTATATATGACTAGAAGTGAATAATAAACTTGTGCGAGAGAGAAGGCATTTAAACTTAAAAATGAAGGCTAAAGGTACATAAGTTGGTAACTATTTCTTTTTTCCCCATTGAGTTGATTTAGATGGTTTATAGTTGATTCACATTGTGGGGTTTACAAGTCACCATCTAGACTGTTGTTTGGACACTGAAAAGGTCCCTAAGCATACCTGTCATTTGATCGGCCCTGTAGCAAAGTGCCGAAGAGATTAGGTAGAATACCACAGCCATCCAACTTTATTATTCTTCCCTAATTGTCTAATAGGTGGCAAAAATTGAAGGGCCAAGATTTACATATGAAGGTGAATTCTAAGGTGAATTCTTCTAATTCTCTCTCATCAAACTTTCTATTTAATATCCATTTAGAGTTTTCCAGTATAGTATGAAAATCTCTAACAACTCACTGCTCCTATATCTCTTAATATTTCCTAAAAATTATTACCATAAACATTATTCATATATGTATGGGGCCACCGATCCTATATCTCTTAATATTTTCTAATTTTTTTAACCACAAACATTATTAACATATGTAAGGGGTTTACATGTCCAACCGTCTCATTTGGTTTACAAATAAACATGGTTTAAAATCCTGGTATCTGTTGTGGTATCGGTAGACCTAAAAAACCAATTCGATATCGGTATCGGTTGTGTTCGGTGTTCGTAGTTCGTTGTGGTCTTTGCGGCATCAATAGAATTTTACCCCAAAAAAATTAAAAAAAATATCCAAAAAATCTAGAATAATGTTAAATGCCAGAAAACAATATTTTTTTTTCCATTAATAACAACTATAAAGCAAAATATCGGTCCCCTTAAGTTAGAAAATCTTGTATCGATGTTTAATATTTTACTGTTAAATGTGCCAATTTTTCTACAAGTGTTACAATTTACAAATCCATCAATGTTGCCTTTATATAAATCCAATCCGCACAGAATAATGATCAAAATAAATGAATCCTCGAATATGATCTTCGTAAATTTCCCTTTTATAGAACTTGAGCAATTGTTGAATTGATTATTTTAAATTACTTGATTGTTTTTCTTAATCTTTTACTAGCATGTAAAAAATTAATTTAATAGTAGGCCTAAGTCCTATTGCAGAGAAATTTATAAAAGGCTCATTTAAATATGAGAGACTTAATTTAGTGGTTAGAGTGTTTACACGTGAAATGCAGTAGATAGTTAAAATTAAAAAGAAAAAAGGAAAAACAGAAAGTCCACAAAATGAGGCCCACCAATTGAAAACCTGAACTATTCTAAGCAACTAGTCTCATATGGGTCTCAACCTCATTTCATTCTAATTGGAGATTTACCCATTGTTTGATTGAAATTGAAAATCTGACTAATAAAAAAGTAGGTCAATCTCCGGTTAGAATGAAGTTTATTTGGGACCCAAAGAACTAGTAGGTTTATTGTGGGAAAAAAAAGGAGGGAAAGAAGGAAGAAAAGAGAGGAGAGAAGAAGAGGGAAAGTAAGGGAAAACGAGAAGGACTGAAACAGAACAAGAATAAGATGGGCGGTGGCTGTTGCAGCTGGGTACGGTGCGGGCTGCAAAAGGAGGTGGTGGCGGAGGAGGAGGAGGCGGCGGCAGGTGGTCCAGGTACCGGACCTCCTCCTCCTCTCTTTTTTTCTTATTTTTTTCCCTTCTTTCTGCTTCTTTTGTTCTCGGGGAAGAAAATACTTTTCCCTTCTTTTGTATTATATACTTGCATTTTCAAAAAAAAAAAAAAAAAAGTTCATTTGCCATGTAAGGTAATCAGAGAGGCAGTAATTGGTAAAGGGGACTATTGAACTATAGGGTTACACTATTACTCCGTTAAAATAGATGGATGTTTATTGATAAATCCATCTATTTGTTATTCATACTATACCTACCATGCTCTCTTTACCCTGAAAGTACTGCAAATAAACCTACTGCATTACGCGGGCAGATTGAGTTATTTCAAACTTAATTTCAATGCAAACAACACAAATTACAAACCATGCATACCAAGCTATCCACACGAAAATTATAATCTTTTGTTCAAATTTGTTGCTCTTTTTATGTTAACTTTTGGTTCACATATGTCTTGGCTTGGCTTATAAATTATTTAATTGGCACATCCCTTTCTCGTAGAATTTCGACTCCAGGCTCCAGAAGGTTACACTAATCCCTCCATGGCCAAGCCTGTGGAGTGTGGACTAATTAACATATATGGTACATAGCCAGAGATGATCTCTCAACAACAACTGTTTGCGGCATTTATTGGCCGTCTTGATGGCAGTGCACCTGATCAGGAGGTGATCATGGTGATTCTGGAGTAACTAGAGGGGGAGCTCATGACTTGCAGCAGATGGCTGGTTTGGCCAAATAAGGTTTTTTTTTTTTTCTTCTCATGCTTCTATAGCATTCTTGAGAGCAAGTGAATTCCTGATAATAAAGATGGATGGATTGTGGGGAATTGAGGGGTCCAAGGTGTTTGAGAAGGGATTTGAAGAGGGAAGTAGCTGAAGCTCGAGGTTGTGGCGAATATCGGCTGCTGTTGGTATTTTGCAGGAGCACGCCGTTGGCATTCTCAGACTAGGCCAAGTAGGCGCACTGAAATTGGTTTCGCTTGACGGGCTTGGGCTAGAGGCGGTTCTTGACAAGCAGACCAGTTGTGGTGTCTGTTAAGTCGGACCGTAGTTGGCCAACGTTGCAAGCATCTTGGTGTTTAGATTTTGAAGGCCAGCATTGCGGTTCTTGACAAGCATCTTGTTGGCATTTGTGATGGGGCCGGTTGTGTTTATATGTGGGTGGACCCCACTCACAAAGAGACACCCCTCATAAGGAATCTCATGATGATATAGATAAGAATAGCTTGAGTTTTATCCAACTCTCTATCTTTATCATATCTCCATTTAAATTCAGATTGAGTATGAGATATCAATTCATATAACTTTTAATAATACATCTTCCACTAGGTCAACTATTTTCAATCATCATCTTCTACATCCAGGGTGTCCATCATTGCCCTTGAATCTTGAAGAGTAAATCACATATGACTGATCTCTCGTAGACAGTTACGAATCTCCATAAATAGTGTCTGATTCAAGCTAACGCAGTCCTTATCACGTTTGTAGCAGTCAGCTCATTTAGATCCGTACTTCTGCTGCATTTACAACCTTCATTGGTATCAGAGCAATTATTACCATGCTCACGTGAGAATTGGATTGATAATCAGGTAACCCGAAACCTTGGCCATTATATTAGATTGTGTAAATAAAAAAAAAATTGGATTTTTTTATTATCTAAAATACTGTCTTAAATGATCGTATGGATATTATAAATATATTCCTCAATCTTGTACACTGCCAAGGCTCCGCCCACACTCATAGCCAGATGTTATATTAATCAAAAAGCCTGAACTCGAAGCACCTGTTAACAGGGTCTCACCTGTTAAGTTGTCTCCCAAAATACAATGATAGCAGCATTACAGGTCAGTGGCACATGGCCGAATTTTCTCCCTAAACCACCCAATATTCATCTCTGCCCTCACTACACATGAGAAGTGGAGTGCATTAAAGAGTCCATTCTATTTCATACCGGCTCCTGCAGAAGAAAAAAAATGTGGTAGAGGGTTTTAGATAACAGTAAATGAGTTAGGTAGGCCTGGATTCGTTTTGGCTATAAGTTTGTGGAGTAGGTTTTGGCTATGAGTTGTGGAGTTTGTTGGCTAGGCATGGATTCTGTAGGCATGGGCTTTGTGTTGATGAAACAAATGAGTCCATGAACTGACTCAAAGCCCATTAATATCTAGTTTTAAGACATTTTAAGGTTCAATTTTCTAGACTACTTATGCCTGGACACAGATCCATTTTGGAACCACCTTTTTACATAAAAAAGCATGGGTTTGGATAATTTTAATCAAGCAAGATAAGTTATGGACCAGTAGTTTAAGTCTGAATTGGACTTGTACTAAAGAGCCTATATTTTGGACTGTATTCTAAATTTAGGATCTTTTCCTTTCTTTTTTTTTTTTTTCGGCCAGTATAATGGATTTTTGTTTTATTACTTCACTGGGCCTCCTCGTTATCATCCTATCCAATGCCTGAGAATTTCTTTTGGTCTCTTGAAAGTACCTTACGTGGATCAGATGCTGGCTCAAAGCTTGTGTCATTAAATTGACCCAAAATGGCCATACTTTGGCTGCAATTGCTTGGTACCTTAAAAAAAAAAAGAACACATTCCCCGATTTTAGAGCTTATATAGATCTGCTATGATCTTAAATTTTCTGCTCATGATTTAAAAATATATTTCTTAGTAGTTCAATATTGAATAGTAGACTAAGCCATGTATGAATCATGTTGTATGTTAATGATGGGTTTTTTTATTTTATTTTATTTTATTAATGCATTAGTTGGATCCACATATTTTTTTATTATGGGCCATATTATAGTGTTTATGGGTAGTCACTAGTTTTCCAAGCTTAATAGGATGGAGACCACCAAGTTGAACCAGTTGCGATATTTGATCGAGTCGATTCCAAGAAAAGCCTTGTCCCACTAAAGGGAGACAGTCTATGTTCGAGGAAAGTGGTTTTTAAGCGGGACCATTGTGACCTCACCACTTCCTTGGGGGCTCACTTGATTGATTTGATTTCATAAGACCGAATTGGAGGCTTATGTGCAATCTTCAACCAGCTGAGCATTTCTTTGTGGACCCTAAGATATGCGGGGGATAATAAACCATTTACAACAATTTTCCTTATTAAAAGGATTCACATCATCCAAATATTGTCATTTGTTGTACTCCTTTTTGCGTTTTTATAATTGCATCAAAGTATTAAATTGCTTCATGCTATCAAATCACTCATGTAATTACGATAATTGTTTTTGACTGCCCCGAATTAGCCCTAGTCATGAAGGGTTTTCATTACAATGTCCTAATTCTCGGAATGATTTGACTATAAAAAGGGCAATCGATACGTATGTGTGCGTTGCCAATGTTGTGCATTCATTGATCATCATATTTTTTTTTTCTTATTTCTTTTTCAATAATGGCTTCAAAAAAATATCATTGCTGACCTTAATAAGGGAGATAAGTTAGATGGTAATAACTATGATAAGTGGTACCGGACCATGATTTACTTGTTCAACGACCAAGAGGTCACGTATACCTTGGAATCAATTAAGACCCGACCAGAATTAGGAAATGATGCTGCACCCATGCCTGTATCGAATGATTTTGAGAAATGGGATAAAGATAATCGGACTGCTCGCAACATCATGCTGAGTAGTATGCATTTTGAATTGGTTCTCACTTATGAAACCTATGGTACGGCTAAGGAGATCATGTGGGACGCCTTGAAAGAAGAATATGGTGAAATTACCACCGATAAGACTCGTGTAATGACCAAGGAATTCGATGCGTATAGGATAGCCCTAGGTGTAACAATATTCATCTCTGCCCTCACTACACATGAGGAGTGGAGTGCATTAAAGGGTCCATTCTATTTCATACCGGCTCCTGCAGAAGAAAAAATGTGGTAGAGGGTTTTAGATAACAGTAAATAAGTTAGGTAGGCCTGGATTCATTTTGTGATGGGGCTCACTTGTGTTTACATGTGGGTGGACCCCATTCACAAAGAGACACCCCTCATAAGGAATCTCATGGTGATATGGATAAGAATAGTTTGGGTTTTATTCGACTCTCTATCCTTATCATATCCCCATTCAAATTCAAATTGAGAGAGTTTGATCCAATCTATTATCCTTATCATCTCTCAATTCGAATTTGAATAGAGATTTTATCGCTCATGCCCCAAAGGGCTATATATAGACATGAGAGATATCAATTGGTATAACTTTCAATAATACATCTTCCACTAGATCTACTATTTTCACTCATCATCTTCTACATTTAGGGTGTCCATCCTTATCGGAATTTTGGGTGATTTAGATTTTGATCCATAAGGAGGCTGGTGGATGCTAAAAAGGACATGGGACTATGGGAGTAACAAAGTAACACTTGACTAAAGACATGGGAGTCAAATAATTAAGAAATGGAAAGAGAAAACAAGGGGTTTTCATGTTGGGTTACAAAGGTTTGGTCGATGTCATGAAAGAAGAAAGCAAGATCGATAACAAGGTCAAAATTTAACACTAAAAAAAAAAAAAGCATGGTCGAATTTTGAAATCAATTGAATGAATGTTGGTCTTGAAAGGAATGCCATGCGATTTGAAAGAAGAAGGCTACAAATTTATTACAAAGTTGCTTTGATCATTAATCCAAGACACTGGACCACGGTGTTCAAAGTTAGGAATCACATATACAATAACAACAATTCCATCTCTCTCTTGGTTATACTTCAAATGAGACTGAAAAAAGAAAAAAAAGCCCAAAAACAAGTAATCAATTAAGGAATTTATTTCTTTGGAGTTCATATTTTCAGGTTGCCTCCTGTTTTGTATTTTGGTATAGATTTCAATCTTATCAATATTCTTCTTGGCTTTTGGGCTTAAGTCAGTGAACATGGGATGAGAGTCTGAAAAGACCAAGGCGGACCCATGCATACTTGATGGGGCTTGAGCCCCCACAAATATGGAAAAAGACCCTTTTGAGGTTATATGGGCTGCTTGGATCAATCTCCAAGGAAGAAAGTACTCTCTCTCTCTCAAGATATCCCAAAATTACGCACATGGCGGTCTCTCTCCCTTTTGCGTATCGGTTTTAGACAATAAATAATTTTTAGGTGTTTGTAGAGAGGTGTTTTGGTAGGTACCGAGTCTTCAAAAGTATTTTTTTAAAAATAGTGACCTAAGAAATAATGGATTTCTGCAAATCTACCATCTTCTGAAAATCCTCATGTTCGAAAGGGGTTCTCTTGATTATAAAGATTTTCTTAAAATGGGGGTTTTTCCTAAAAATCTCCATTATTGAAATGGGTTCTCTTAATGGAGTTGGATTTGATTTCAACAACAAAAATTAGACAAATATTCATATTAGAGATGAGGGAGAGAGGTGTATCCAATCAGTCATTATTAATTTTAGCTACTTATGCATGTTATTGATTGTTAACTAACTTTATTTAGTTTTAATATAATATTTGGTTTTTTTTAGTTGTAATTTGTATTGGGGTTTTAGGAAAAAGTTTTAGAATGAGTTTTAGGAAGTAGTTTTGGATTTTATTTGAACAAATAAACGAAATGAAGATCCAGGATGAGAGAACCCATTGTTTTTTTTTTTTTTTTTTGTTCAAAGTCTTTTTTCCAATCTCGTGTTTAAATTGAAACTTTAATTCTATTTTACTCTTTCCTCATGCAAACGAACTGGCCCTTGGGATTACTTTCATATTACAGGAATGGACACAAATACACAATTTACTTGATTGCACATTGCTTTACCCAAGGTCATAATTGATTATGCTATTGTTGCGGCGAACACAAAACGTACATAATTGATTTCGGTAATGTGAAGAATTTTTTTTTATTTGACCATTGTCAGCCCCCCTCAAGTAAAAATCTCGGATCCGCCACTTATTAACTAGAAATCCGTAACATATGAGGACATGACACCTATGGTTTTCCTAATTCTGCTCCTACTTAAATTCTTCTTGGCTTCTAAATAATGAAAGGCCGGTATCAAATTAAAGTGAAGCTGATGTGCTGCAAGAATCAGCAAAACGCCATGCCCTATGATAAAATCATCAAAGTCTGTATAAAATAGCAGAATTCAGATTGGTGCATGTCTTGGGGGTGTTCTGATTTTCCAGTAGGAAATTAAAAAAAGTGGGTTGTGTAAAGAAGGAAGACATTAATGGACCTTGAGAAAACACGGCCACACTCACATGAATGGCCTCTTGTGCCACAGGTCTTGAGATGAGCCACAGGTCTCCAATTTCACTCGGTGAATTCTGAAATAAATCAGCGGATTTGAATGGTTCACTAATTCATACAGTTTTGACATTCCATTGCTGGCTTAATGGCAAGGTATCTCCCACTCAATAAAAACGGCCAAAGTTCAATTTCTGACTGTAGCATTGATGGTTAGGAATTTGTGTTGGGTGTCCGTGATTTTCTACAGAACAATAGCACCACAGGTGCTTGTCATAGATATGTATCGATATCACAAATAGTTAGAATTCTATGGTAATGACTTGACCATGATATATGATTAAAAACCTCAATGAGTATACATTCATCACCTAAAAAATTCAAAAGAAAGGTGTGAAACGATCAATTTAATTTCAAGGACTGTCGATGCAATAACCAGGGAGAAGATAAATTCGATGCTGGTGAAGCAATTGACAAGGTCGAGTGCTCACAAGAGTTCTATGGCCTCACCATTGATCCATAGACAAGATTTCTCAACCATCCCAAGTCGAAGTACTTGCTTTAAATGGAAAATCTAAACCCTCAAAGTCCATTGTCCTCATAGATATGGTGGTAACCAATGCCTCCCACAACAACATGCCATGGTTTTAAATGAAGTATAATTTCGTCATTTTAAGAAGACAAAAATAAATAAATAAATGGGCAAATGTCCTTAACTAAAATTCTTTTGTAAAACTTAGGCCTCTCTCTAATTTGAAATTTTTTGGAACTTATATTCTTTTTTGAAGTAAGAAAGAAACCTAAAATCTTTTTCCAAAGGAAATTTGGATCATCACCTTTCCTATCGTTTCCTCGAATGTATTTCCTACTCGAACTCTACTCTGTCCTTTCTTCTCTCGGTCGGTCTCAAGGCGTACGTTGAAGATCCGAACTCATGCAACAATACATATACTATAAAGAATCCTAATTTGGATGATCACGTTTCCCTTGCTTTCCTTTCATCGAACGCATCATCTCATCTGTCTCTCTCCTACTTGAACTCTACTCCTTTCTTTTCTCTACCTCTCTCATTCTGTTATTTATTTAAGCCCTGCTCTTCCTGTTGGAGAGGTTTTGTTCTGCGTTTCCAAATCTTTGGGTGGTGGAGATGGCAGCTGACAGTGCCCTAAGTGTAGGGCAAATAAAAAATCAATTCTTGTGCAATGTGGTAATTGATCTCACATCCCGTTTAATTCCTCTGCATTTTTCACTCTCTTTCCATTCGATTTGATTGTGTTTCGTTTCATCCGATTTGGGCTTCTTTTTTTTTTTTATTTAATATTATGATTTCTTCTTTCTTTCTTAGTCTAATGGTATTTATTATATCTAATCATTGGGAGTTGCATAGACATCGTGTGTTCATTTGCCGTTTTGTGAGAATTATTCTTCTTCTTTGTTGCTCCTGCCTGTGGTGGGAACTATGATCTTGAATCCAGTTGCACGTGTAGAAGTGAACTTAAAGGATGCATTGTGCTTCTTGATTTCCAATTGTTCCTCTTCGGATAAGTGACGTAACTAAGAATGGAGGCTGTATATGCACCCTCCAATTGCACCAATGGCTCATTATAAAGTGCAGTGTATGCACTTTAGTACTATTTTGGCATTCTACTTATTAGATTTTTCATTTTCAATTATTCTTTCAGTTTTCTTTTTTTGTTTTTTTTTTTCATGCGCCTTTTTCGGAATGGAACACTGGAGTTGATTTGGAACGTTCCACTACCGGACCAAACGGAATGGGGACTGGGATGGAATTGACATTTATGGCAAGATGCTGTTTTTATGAATGTGTTCGTTATTAGGGTCCTAGAACAAAGTCAGAATAAGTAGCCTTAGACTCAATCGATGCAATCATTCATGTGTAGCCACGGCTAAGCATCATTATAAGCTACCTATTGGTGTGCATAAATCACAAGTTCCATGGATATCTGCATTTTTTTGCACTATGTTAGCATTATATGGTGGTGTACGTGAGGATACGTGTTTGGAAAAAAAAGGGGCAACAGGGCCGTAATTCATTTTTGTCATTCTTATTGCCTGTTGTATTTGTAGATGATAATGTTGCATGACATTAGAACTCGAGCCACTCCAGCCATGGTTTCCACGATATCACATACATGTATTTCAAGACAACCTTGTTACATGACGTATGCAACTCTCAAAATATGAATCTGATATATATATATATATATTTTTTTTTTTTTCATTTTCATTCACATGTTTTCTTTCTATATAATATATATCTATTTGATTTTAGGATGCGGTGAAGTTCTGATTTCAACATCGATCAAAATCTTTAAAATTGTCTAGTAACTCATCTTCAAATCTGCTATACTTTTTAAAGATTGTAAAACAAATCATCATTATCATCAAAGCATGGTCTCACCTATATCGGGATCTGCCACATAAATTCTGTTTCACCATTTTACTTTATCCTGAACTAAGATTGCAAAACAAATGTATGACAAATTTTTATTATTACAATATTCCCATTATGTGATAATAAAATCCTATTATTCTTAAATCCAATGGCGGACCCAAGATTTTTGTTTATGTGGGGCTAGACTTTTGCTCGACTTTGTTAACTTTTTTTCACATTAATAATACCAAAAGAGAAAATATATTATAGTCAAATAGATACAAAACGTTTTTCCATGCTCAAATCTCCTGCCCATTTGAAGGGTCTTTTCCACTTCATCTCCTAAATTCAGGTGATCATCAATCCATCATCATTGAAACTTCCTAATTTAACATGTCCTTTAATCCTAGGTGTTTGGATGTCCTTGGACGATAAGTTGGTTGAGCACCCAATTGCCCAATTTGGGTTCCCAAAGGGGTTCTATTTGGATTTAAGGAATTTGGTTGCATGCACTTGCCTTAGCTGTAAAAATAATTCCCTATAGTCGGTCATGGGCTCATGGTAAATAAGGAAAATTGCCACTTAAACGTAACTTAGGTTATCCAAACATATGAATCGTAAGGCCTGATTTATGTATAAATTGAAGACCAAAGTGTGGCCAATGATGATTTGGTCATCTTCGAACTTGTAGATATGCATATGAGGAAGGGGGAGATTGTTTTATTTAAGATTATTTGGTGATATAGAGAGAGACTAACTACGAGAGGACTAACGATGATAAGCTCGATCGGCGTGAAGAAGATCTTGGACTCTTAGTAAAAAGAAGATGTTGAAAGAGAATGTTTGTTCATAGACAAAGAAAGCCTACTTGTGTTTTTTTTTTTTCTTTTTTTAGTAATGCAAATACTTACACACCCACATGCAAACTCACATGAGTCCCTCACCATCAACGCTACAGGTGGGGATTGATCCTCTTTTGTCTAGTTGTTTTGTTGACGTAGTTTGTAGTACCGACTAATTTGGAGCCCTCTTTTGTAATTAGGGAATTTTCAATGTGGCCAACCTAGATGCATGTGATTCGTAAGGAAGGGTGTGCTGTGGAACAGTACTTTAATCATTTGATATTTAATAAGCACAATTTTTTTTAATTCAATTCATTAGTAAACAATATGTTGATCAGTGTCAAGTTTATCTTCAATTCAGAGGAGTTAGTGTGGGTAAGAGGTAGGTCTAGGCCTGGTGGATCTAGGCCTCACTCTATTTTTACAAATATCGATCCAATTTTGAATTTTTCTAAGATCTGAATATAGGTTCCAAACCCGTTTTATTTGGAAACGGGTACTTTGAATACACAGATAATTGGATGCCCATTTGTAACCCTAGTAAGAGGTGTTGGGTTGATCATGGGCAGCCTTCCCCAGTCAGAAAAGAATGGCTTTAGCTTGTTTGGATAAATGAGTTTGCATTGCTTCTCTTCTTATTTTTTGAACTCCCCACTATATTATTAATTTTGGAAAGCCAGCCTCCGTCGTAATTTTATGTTTAAGTCCTCATAGGAACTAATTTTTTATTTTGACATCATTCCAGTCACGGATTTCAATCGAGGTTTTGTTCAAGCAGTTGAACTCTACGGAAGAAGGACTAACATCAGAGGAGGGAGCTAATCGGCTTCAGATCTTTGGACCCAACAAACTAGAGGAGAAAAAGGTTTTTCACCTCCATTCTTACACTTGCATCTTTGATCCTCTTTTGTTATAGCCTCTCACAGTTTCTAATATATATTGGAGATTGCTCCTGTGTGACTATCTCAGACAGAGTGCCAGACAGCCCATGGTGGGCCCCACTTGATCAATCCAAACCTGTGATCCTGTCTTTTCTTCTTATGGCATGGGTCCCATTGGTCTTACATCAATTGGGATGGAATGGACCGTTAGATTAAAAATACCCCAAAATAAGCATTTAATATAGTTACACTTGGGAGCCCTGGATCAAAGGGTTACGATGATGGGATTGACTTAAATTTTCAGATATATGGGCGATTCCCATTAGTATCTATCAATCACCCACCTCGTCATTTACTGTGCAGAAACTATGTATACAACTTATATATTAAGATCTAAATGTTATTACAAATTTTTAACAACCACAGGAGAGCAAGATTCTTAAATTCCTAGGCTTTATGTGGAATCCCCTTTCATGTGTCATGGAATTTGCTGCCATAATAGCTATCGGAATGGACAGAAGTGGGAAAACCCCAGATTGGGAGGTCTTCATGGGAATCGTTGTGTTGTTGGTGATCAACTCCACAATCAGTTTTATTGAAGAAAACAATGCAGGGAGTATGGCAGCAGCTTTGATGGCTGGTTTTTCTCCGAAAACTAAGGTAGGATTTTGAAACTCAGCGATGCCCTTCTCTTTGGCTGTTTGTAGGAATTTGAATTTCAATTATGTCATATCTAGAAAGTCATTATGAATTTAATTTTTTTGTTATGCCTTTCTTAGTTATTATGTTTAAATTAGAAGTCACATACTTTCATATTCTTATGCGTCTAGTATATATCTGTGTGTAGGTTCTCAGAGATGGTAGATGGAGTGAGCAAGAGGCAGCTAACCTCGTTCCCGGGGATATAATAAGTATAAAATCAGGAGATATTGTCCCTGCAGATGCCCGTCTTCTCAATGGGGATCAGTTGATGATGGACCAATCTGCCTTAACTGGAGAAGACTGCCTCGTCAAGAGGTTTCCTGGGCAGGTAGTGTTTTCTGGCTCAACTTGCAAACAGGGCGAGGGTGTGGCTGTTGTCGTTGCTACAGGCGTTCACACCATCTTTGGAAAAGCTGTTAATTTGGTGGATAGCAGCAATCAAGTGGGCCATTTAGAAAAAATTCTCACTACAATCTGTGAATTCTGCATTTGCTGTGTCATGATTGCGATAATCATCGAGATTATTGTCATGTGCGGAATTCAACACCGCAATTACACGGATGGGATCAACAATCTCCTTGTTCTCATGATCGGAGGCATACCAATTGCCATGCCTACAGTTCTATCAGTTACCATGGCCATTGGATCGCACAGGCTTTCTGAGCAGGGTGCAATTACGAAGAGAATGACTGCGATTGAGGAGATAGCTGGAATGGACGTGCTGTGCAGTGATAAAACCGGGACGCTAACACTTAACAAGCCGAGTGTTGATAGAAACCGAATTGAGGTGTTTGCTGAAGGCATGGACAAGGAGCACACGATATTGCTAGCAGCAAGAGCGTCAAAGATTGAAAACCAGGATGCTATTGATACTGCCGTTGTTGGAATGCTTGCAGATCCCATGGAGGTATTCCTTAAATTTCTATTACCTGATTGATTCTTAGATTTAGAGCTAAAAGTTTTATCAATAAAAGCTACAAATAGAAACCTAGAAGACTAGCTTGTTGTGGAGGCTTAATAAGGCCTCATTGGCATTTCAATACCCATAGCAATTTAGCACAAGAATGTCATTCCATAGGACTACATGCCCTGCATTCTCAGGTTTCATTTCACAAAATTTAGGACGGCATACACCATCACCTAGAAGGATTTTGCATGAAATGGCTTGTCTTACCTTTTCTTAGCTGTTGTGACCTTTTTTCCGGCTAACCTAGAATAAAATTGTCTGAGGAAATAACAAGGTAAATGCCCTATGGACATAACACATGAAGAAGGCAAGGCATACTATGTTCTCATACTAAATCACCACCTGAATTATTTTTGTTTCGTTCGAAAGAGAACGCAATGATGATACTAAAACTTTTTGCAATTGTTGATATATTTTTTTCTATTTCACTAGGCTAGAGCTGGTATTAGGGAGGTGCATTTTCTTCCCTTCAATCCCATTGACAGGCGAACTGCTCTCACATACATAGATTCAAATGGCAACTGGCATCGTGCTAGCAAAGGTTCCCTTGTGCAGGTTTGTCACCTTTTAATCTTCCTCTGTTCTTCCTATGGTAATCCCGAAGATTTTCATGTGCATGAGCAGTAGTTCACTTGTTGTGTTTTGTCTCTAAAATTAGATAATGAATCTTTGCAATTGCAAAGAAGATGTTAGGGAGAAGGTTCGTGCTGTGGATGACAAATTTGCAAAACATGGGCTTCGATCATTGGCAGTCGCCAGACAGGTTTGTCCTCATGACTCCCAAACTTTAGTTTTGTGATCTATGTAATAGAATAATCAACGTTTTACCGGTTCTATTATTTGTTTTGCAGGAAGTTCCTGAGAGGACGAAGGAGAGTGCTGGAGCACCATGGCAATTTGTTGGTTTGTTGCCTATCTTTGACTCTCTTAGGCATGATAGTGCAGAAACCATCAGAAGCGCTCTTAACTTGGGTGTGAATGTGAAAATGATTACCGGTAATTTCAATTTCCTATTCTATTTTTGGCAGACCACTTATTTCCAGGTTCACAAGCTCTCGTGTTTCTGTAACTTCAGGCGATCGGCTTTCCATTGCCAAGGAGACAGGCCGAAGGCTCGGAATGGGAACAAACATGTATCGTACAAGTGATTGGCTCAATAACGACGATCGTGA
Organism: Camphora micrantha; assembly: GCA_003546025.1. Classification (NCBI taxonomy): domain Eukaryota; kingdom Viridiplantae; phylum Streptophyta; class Magnoliopsida; order Laurales; family Lauraceae; genus Camphora; species Camphora micrantha. The sequence goes on from QPKB01000002.1 coordinate 76,133,784, forward strand.
ACCTCTTGTTGAAATTCCTTTCATTCACTTGATTGAGAAGGCTGATGGGTTTGCAGTAGCATTTCCAGGTGTGTGCGTCTCTTAACAACTTGAACCCATGGTTTCCATTGTAGCTTTTGTGATTTGAACTTATGCCCTTTGCTTATATGAGACTACTTTTTGTTAAACAGATCAGAAGTATGAAATCGTGAGGCAGTTACAGCAAAGGAAGCACATATGCGGGATGACAGGAGATGGAGTGAACGATGCACCTGCTCTGAAGAAGGCTAATATTGGAATTGCAGTTGCCGGTGCCTCTGATGCTGCTATAAACGCTTCTGATATTATCCTCACAGAACCCGGTCTCAGCGTCATCATCAGTGCTGTTATGACCAGCAGAGCCATTTTCCAAAGGATGAAGAACTACACGGTGAGTTCTAAATGATATCCAAGAAATTATTCTTTAGAACACTCCAGTCTTTTTTACTAATTATTGGCAACGGCACTCATTTTGGGTCTTCTGACTTGCAGATATATGCAGTCTCCATCACCATCCGTACTATTGTTAAGTATAAATGCAGCCTCATCATTTGTTTAGTTTTTTTTTTTTTTTTTAAATATTCTTACTCGTGTACTCATTGTTCTATTTGATTGTTTTATTGCCAATATCGCAGCTTGGTTTTTTGCTCATTGCTCTAATCTGGAAGTTTGACTTCTCTCCCTTCATGGTTTTGATAACAGCAATTTTGAATGATGGTGAGCTACTACTAATTGGTACAAAAAGTTGATCCTTTCCCATGTTCTGCTTTTACAAAATCAACTTACTCTATATGTGATGAAATCGATATAGGAACAATCATGACAGTCCCAAGGGATCGAGTTAAGCCATCTCCCATGCCGGATAACTGGAAGCTGAGAGAAATCTTTGTGACCGCTGTGGTGCTAGGAAGTTATTTAGCCTTGATGACAGTGATCTTCTTCTGGGCTATGATTGATACTGATTTTTTTTCGGTACTATTATCTATGAATGAATTCATTCTAGTTGATACATCTACAAAGGAAGAATTAAATGTCTTATTTCTTCTGATGCAGGACAAATTCGGGGTTAGATCACTGAGGAAAGAACCTTGTGAAATGATGGCTGCCTTGTACCTTCAGGTAAGTATTGTAGGCCAAGCCCTCATTTTCGTCACCCGATCTCGCAGCTGGTCCTGTGCAGAACGTCCAGGGCTCCTCTTAGTCAGCGGCTTTATTGCTGCTCAGCTGGTAAGGCTCCACATAATCCATTTGAATAATTTTGTATCTGTGATGCCCTTGGATTTCTGCATGTTGCTTACACAGGCTGTTGAACCTTTAGTCTTTGCCATCTCTCTCAACAAAATGAGAAATGATCAGGTTTTGGTAGACATCACCATTGTTTGCTGTTGGTGAATCTTGATCAAGATTGGATGTTAGTAGGAAGTTGATTTTGAATCCACTTCCCTCGTTTTAACTTTTAAGAAACACCTCCATCAACAATTGGATCTTTATTTTATAAATGTAATGATCATCCATTATGAGCATAACTTGATCGTGCCTTGCTGCAGTATCAAGAAAACCCTTCCTTATGGAGTGCAGGTTATGAGTTTCAACCTACTATTTAAGGCATCCTCGTATGCCCTATATGTAGTCCATGGTTCCATTGGGTTGGAAAAGAAAGGAACATTACTTACAACCTCACCTACTAAAACTTCAATGGTATGTCCATGGAACTTTTGCCTCTTGCAGGCATCCACTATGTCCACACAACAGTCATCAAACATTGGAAAGTGGAGCTTCATTGGAATGGATTTGTTTAGTAGGTGCGCCCATCACCATCCAATCATGGAGATAAATTGCACTCATTGTAAACTCGGAAACTAACGCACATCATTCCCTTGAAATAATGCATTGGAATAGTCGCACTTTGATTCAGGAGTCCTGTTTTGCCAGGCTGCTACTCTCATAGCCGTATATGCCAACTGGGGTTTCGCCAGGATCAAAGGAGTGGGGTGGGGTTGGGCTGGAGTCATTTGGCTCTACAGTTTGGTGTCCTATCTCCCTCTTGATTTAATCAAATTTTTTGTTCGCGATGCACTAAATGGAAAGGCTCCAGATGTTTCAAAAGAAAAGGTATTGAACTATTGATGATTAATTATCACCCACTCTGATGTTTAATCTGTTGGGTCCTTGACATTACTATCAAATACATACTAATTTTTACGTTCTGTTCCATTGCATCCTTTCTTGCTGTTTTCCATCACATAGACTGGCTTCACTAGCAAGAAGGATTATGGGAGAGAGGAGAGAGCAATTCAATATCCTCTATACAAGGGTACATTGCATGGTCTTGAACCCCTAGAAACTACAAACCTCTTCTCAGGCAAGAACAACTATCTGGTGCAAGCAGAGAGTGCAGAACAGGCCAAGAGGCCAGTTGAAGTTGTGCAAGGTACAATGTGAAACTATATACTCTAAAGCAAAATAAATTCGATGCCATGCCAAAACCAATTGCTTGTGGTTGATTTTCTATTATTTTCTTTTCTTGTACCACCGTTTGGTGGTTTCCAGGTTTCTTGAGCTGCACACAAGGGAATGCGGAGTCCGTGGTGGAGCCAAGAGAGCTTGACAATTGACATTGATACCAACTGGCAGCTCTACAACATGATAAAATATAAAAAAAGGAAGCCCTTAATGACAGGTTAAGATAGAGCTTGGTAGTAAGGGAAGAGCCTGGCTGTGGGCCTTTTTTTGGTTTAGCTCCTGCTTGGTTGCTTTTCTGTTTAGGGGATTGCACCTGTGGGGGAGCTCTTCCTTCTCTCTCTACCATGTACATTCTTTTGGATTATATACTAACATTTCAAAAAAAAAAAGTTCATTTGCCATGTAAGGTAATCAGAGAGGCAGTAATTGGTAAAGGGAACTATTGAAATATAAGGTTACACTATAACTCCTCATGAAAGAGATGGATGTTTATTGGTAAATCCATCTATTTGTTATTCATACTATATACCTACCATGCTCTCTTTGCCCTGAAAGAACTTCAAATAAATCTAGTGCATTACACGGGCAGATTGAGTTATTTCAAGCTTAATTTCAATGTGAACACCACAAATTACAAACCATGCATACCAAGCTATCCACAAGAAAACTATAATCTTTTGTTCAAATTTGTTGCTCTTTTTATGTTAAAGTTTTGGTTCACATATGGCTTGGCTTATAAATTATTTAATTGGCACATCTTTTTCTGATAGAATTTCGACTCCAGGCCATGATCTGGTCCAGAAGGTTAAACTAATCCCTCATGGCCAAGCCTGTGGAGTGTGGACTAATTAAGATATATGGCACATAGCCAGAGATGATCTCAGTATGAATATGATACCTCAACAACAACTGTTTGCGGCATTTATTGGCCGTCTTGATGGCAGTGCTCTTCAGTAAGTGATCATGGCCATTCTGGAGTAACTAGAGGGGAAGCTGATGACTTGCAGCAGATGGCCGGTTTGGCCAAATATGTTATTTTTTCTTCTTCTTCTCATCTTTTTATATAGCTTTCTTTGAGAGCCAAGTGATGGATCGTTGTTGCCTAACTACAGAAGGTGATCATGTTCAGGAAGTCAACCCAGTTCGAATGATGGGAGGTCTGGGTCTATTCTGACAACTTTTGAGCTTGAAATTCAGGCCCAGGTGCACTCATTTATTTATTAACCAAGTGATATCATAACTAGGGAATCTCATTGGCCGCGCTTGGATGTTAAACCTATGCCCATTTAATGTTTGGGCTGGGCTTGGGGTTAAGTGATAAGTAGCCCAAAGCTGGGCCCGGGCCAGTCACTTTTCATTCAGTGATAAAATGTCTAAAGAATTGCTAAATGTCTAAACAAATTATAAAGGCCCGGTTTGGCCCTCCCCATTCACTAAATGGACGGGTTTAAAGTTGGATATGGGCTTGTCTTCCCAAAGTCAGGCCCGGCCTGGATATGCCTCCGCACCGCCCAGTCCATGAAAACCCCTAGATTTATAATACTTTGGTTACCCACAGCTTGGGTGTTTTTGGATATACACCCAAAGGAGGTTTTTAAGATTTGTAAATAAAGCCTATGTTGTCTTAGTATTTAGTAACATATGCCTTATTTTTTTCTATTTTAATACCTTAATGTCCCTAAACTAAGTAGCCTTTCACTGCCATAAGTTTTGAGAGTGGAATGATTCTTTTGCCATTACTTTATCCACATAGGTTTAATTTTAAAAGGTTGAACTTACTAACTCTGCATAAGTCCATTCCTATTAATATAGGAATTGATCATAATGACAATCAATATTTGTACTTATAATTGATGATAATTAATCTAATCCATTCATTGTTACAAAATACATGATTAGGTTTCATGTGCGCACGAGCAAAAAGTTGAGACTTGGGATAAAATAATGATATACTTATTTTTGTTTAATGAATAAAGGGGGAAAATGTCATTTTTATAAGAATTCAGAACAAACCTCACAGTAGCTGCCCATTCCCATTAGGTCTACTGATTTTTTGAGGACATGTAAGGTATTAAAATGAAAGGTAAAGAAGTACTTAATACTTAAATACGCCTCTTTACAAACTTTACAAATTTTTGAGGGTATATATACAAAATACTCTCTCTCTTTTTTCTTTTCTTTCTTTTTTTTTTTTTTTTTTTTTTTAATTCATTTTAACCCGTATAGAGCATATTTAAAGCACATTGTTGAGGATGTTTAGGCCTACAGGTTTGAATATAGACAGGCAGGTCTTGGGCTGACCTCGGCCCCACCTTTTGATAATCGCACAAGACAAGAGAAAATGAAGGATTACGTTCCGACGTTTGTGATTTGTTTATGCTTAATTTTTGTTCTTCGGTGGGAAACTCTAGTTACACACGACAGCGTAACTATTATTACAGTAGAGGGCAATTGATTATTATATTAGAATCTTTTTTGATAGTAAAGATTATTATATTAGATTAGATTCCAAACAGCATCAGCAACAGGAGACATTGTTTCGCTACCCACCCTCGGTTCTACCTAACTGGGGCCTTTGAGCTCTAACTACTCTCTAACAGAGTTAAAAGCTCAGTTGTCGTAAGTTTGAAACTGCACTAACATACTATGGTTACAGGGGAGTTTATTCAGCTTCCCTCTAAGTCTAATGTCCAGTTCAAAGGGTTGAGAACTTCCCAATAGCTAAAAAGACAAAAAAGTGAGTGCCTAAATGGGGCTATGTATGAGATTTAGGACATATTTCTTTAGTGAAATTTCAGCCAGTAATTCACCATATCTAGAAATTCTTGGGCATGACGTGACATGCTGTCTCCAGAAATTTCTGAATTTCATGTTTCTTTACAAGCATTTCTGGATTCCAGCTACAGGTATCATTTAACCTTTGGGAATCCAGGAATTGCACTCCCTTTGCATTTTGGTGAAATTTCTAGATACTCAAGTCCAAATAAGTATCCAAGAATTTTACTATGTCTGAGAATTCAGGAATTCCTAGAATTCTAGCAAAGAAATGGCACTTATGCTTCGAGTAACCCCCTTAGGTATGAGTGAGAGTGCCTTTCATTTAGACGGGGCTCAGTTTCACTGCCCTAGGTACCTAGGTGACTCCTATGAGAGGTAAGAAATTAATTTCATGCGGAAATTACGGATTTGAATTTAAGGACTTGTAATCTAGATTTGGCATATAGTTTGATCCATTGTTTGATAGGCACCTCTTTTATTTGTCATCCTATTCATCTACTATCGTTTCTAAAAATGGCTAATTGAAGCCTATTTATAGCACAGTTAAAACACTACATAGCTATTGCGCTTTCAATTCCATATGACAGAATTCAATAGCTAGGTGGTTGGTGAGACAGGTCTCATTGGTTCCCATTCATTTACCATTTGCCCTTGTTTGGTAAAATGAGTCGAATCGATGATGTGATTGATGGGGCCCACTAGTATTTCATCGTTCAATCTTTCCCCTTTATTTAAGAGATGGAAGATGACCAATTGACCCCCCAAAACCTAAGCTCCACACACAGCTTCTTGTCACTATTTATAAAGGGAAGGGAGTGGGTCATATGACAATACCAATTGCCACTACTACCTCTACACGTTGGGCACGTATAACGACCCACTGACCACTGCCACCACGCTAATGTAGCTATCAAACGAGTGACTATTCATTAAATTGTTCAACATGTAATTGTGACCCTTTTCCGTCCATCTTAAATGGGCATGTCTATCTTCATTTTTAGGATTTCTATTCCTATATTAAATTTGCTATGTGGCCCATATAAACCCCCGTGATAACCCCTTCTGATTTGATCAGCTATGGCGCACTATATCTAATTTTAGGGTTCCTTTTGGAGGATGTAATATGACTACTTGTATCTCTCTCAATATAAAAATGATTGTTATACCAAAAAAAAAAAGTGATTAGTGATAAAGATTAGGTAGCTGAAAGAGAATGGATCGATTATTTTTCCTCAATGGAGGCATGAAAAGCATCGCCTACTCGTCCATGAACAAATGGGGGCAACACAGACTAGTGCAAGTAACTTTTGTTAGGTACTAGAAAGCAAGTTTTTTTAAAAAAAAGGAAATCACACACACACGCACAATTGAGGCAGAGCATTCCCACGATCAAGAGTAGTTAACAATGTTTTTTTTTTTTTACAAAATTAGATAAATTTCTTACCCTGCAGTTTTTTAAATATAATTTTAAAAATATCTTATTCTAAAAATGAATAAAGAAAAACTTATTTGGTCCTTAGAAAAACGAAAGAGAAAGGCTATAAATTTTCTGATTTCTTCTGTCATACTCGAAATTAAAATGAAACACTGCTTGGAATAATGATCAGTGCCTGGGTGTAATCAGTTATTTTAAGAATTTTAATAAGAAATCTTATTTTTAGGATAAAAAAAAAAAGACACCCAAAATCCGAAGAGCCAAAAAACCGAAAATGAAAATCAAAAGGCTCATAATTTTCAAAGAGACATGAAAGCAGAATTGCCTAGAAAACCAAGTTTGTGACATTGCTAGATAACCGCCCCACTCACTCCAATACCTACTTTATTTATATTCCTACTGCAATCATCATGTCCGCCCACGGCGCCCACATGAGAAAACATATCTCCACACCCCTGTGTGTCTTCCACAACAAGAAAGCTCACTCTCCCACATGTGATGCTGCTCTCCTTTATGCGGGCCATCGATTTGACATCATCAATCTACTTTGCCTAAAAATGCTTTTGAACCAACCATACATCACTAATCACTTCCTTTCCTCTTGAATCATAACATCTGATGAGGATGAGAACCAATATGGTGGCTCGGATTCGCTTCTCCTCACTGATTACACAATGGTGGAAACTTGATTCACTCATATAATTTTCTATACTCTTTGTTTTTTTTTGTTTTTTTGGACTGGTGTGCATGTCGCCTGGTCCACGTGTGTGCAATAAATGATGATGTGCCACCTAGCGAAGCATTGACTCTGGACGCATTACGATTGTAATTCAAAGCAGTAATTAAATAAAATATATAGCTGGACATTGCCATCAGATCTGGCAATCTCCCCCACCGACACCGCGGAACCAACCATTAACCAAGTCCCTAGGTACATCAAACCACGATTAGTCCTCTTGCATACCCGTAGCATATGCTTGCATGAGATGATAATTTTTTTAATATATATGACAATTAATATTTGAATTTCAAATGAAATTATAACAAACACACGGCATGAAAATATAAAAAAAAACTATATATATATATATATGATAAGTCTTATCTTCTTTTTTTTTTAATTTTACATCGTCATCAATATCATTAAAGTCTTATTTCAACTATAAAGGATAAACTCAATAAATTCTGATTCTCCATTTCGAAATAATCCGAAATTCAAATGGGTTGCACCTATTAAGACCTATCCATATTTAGGGAATGGATTATTCTAAATTGTTGATTTGGATTATAAACAAAATCACATTGTAAGTTTTTTTTTATTTCCATATGCACACTTCCCCAATATGATTAATGATATGGGTACAAATGTAATTTCAAGGAATGCATTGCACCAGCAACCAAGAGGAAAATTATTTTTTTTAACCATTTTCACTTGCTCTTAGTAATAAGAGAAGAACAAATAGAAATCAAATTAATCAAATACATAATTCAAATATATAATGGTACAATGAAAGAGGAAGCAATAGCATTGCACCAGCAAGCAAGCACCAAGAGAAAAAAATTTTGGTACCATTTTCACTTGCTCTTATTAATACAAGAAGAACAAATAGAAATCAAATCAATCAAATACAGAATTCAAATATATAGTAGAAAACACTTGCAACAGTCAAACACAAAACACCACCACTAATAACATATAAAAAAAATATTCAACAAATAAAAGTGAAGGTAAATATTATATATGCCCTTTTTTGCTCAAATGAAACAAGTAAACGTAACAGGCAGAGACCCAAATCCAGCTATTTCTCCCAATTTACAACCAAACCCTACCACAAACGTAAGAAACGAGTGAACGAGAACAGTAAAAGTAAAATTTTCTAAAAAGAGAGCTCAAACTTACATGTGTCTCTCCGTGTCAGAACTGGAATTTCCAGATCTTGATCCGGAGCTTAACGTGGCAGTTCGGCTCCGAGGAAGAACCCGAATAAGCAGTCACCGTCGAATTCCCCTTTGGAATGTTGGCGTCGATTCCATCGCAGAAAACTCTGATTCCAACCTTGTTTGTCTTCAGAGATCCCAACTTCACCTTCACATTCGTCTCGAGCCGAATCTCGAGAGGCAGCCGATTCTTCTTCTTCAGATCCGATCTGAGCGAGTTCGCGGAATCTGAGTCGAGGACGCGAGGACCGCCTGTGGAGACGACGGTTTTAAGAGTGGTGCTGTTCTTGGTGCCGTGGACGAGAGCAGGGAAAGTTCCGTTGCCGATGTCGACGCCTTGCGAGGAGACGTCAATGGAGATGGGATCGTAGAAGAAGACGAGCTTCTTGTTAGGGTTCCGAGCGGTGACGGAGAGATCGAGGCGAGAGTTGAGGGAGTCGGAGGAGGAGAGGTTGAAAGTGCTGAACTTTAAGGAGGAGACGGAGAAGGAGGGCCGCTGGGGGCGGTAGAGGACCCACACGACGCCGCCGGCGATGGCGGCGAGGAGGATGAGTGCAAGGATGAAGATGGTGAACCAGATGCAGCAGATGCATGTGCGGTGGCAGCAGCTCCTCCGGCGGCGGCTGGGCTTGGGGGTTGGGCGGTAGGGGTGGCGGTTGGGGTTGTAAAGTTGGGATTTTGGGGCCGGGAAGGCGGAGCCGTTGAGGGCTTGGGGTGGAGGATTGAGGCCGGATGGCTTCGCAGCTGGATAAACTCTGTCCGTCATCTTCTCCTCTCTCTCTCAGATATTAGGGTTAGGGTTTTGAGAGAAGAAGACGAAGACAAAGAAGAAGGAGAAGATGAAGATGAACGAGAGAGAGAAGGAAAGTGGGACGCTTTTAAGCCTTAAACTGCAATGTATGAAGTGGAATTACAGAGAGAGAAAGTAAAATTGGAGGTTTTTAAGCCTTAAATTGGAATATATGAAGTGGAATTACAGGGGGAGAAAGTAAAGTGGGAGGGGTTTTAAATGGAATGTGTGGTTGTTTTCTCTCTCTGTGAGCGAGGATCTCTCACCTGCTATATATCCTTTTGTACTTGCTGTTTTCCACAGTTCAGTTTTCCCCATTTTGACTCACATGTGCCTCTTTCACATCGGAATGTAACAACTTGTTGCGTATATACGCAGCTGGTCCCCAATCAGGACCGTTCAAATTTCTTGGATTGCACTCGAAGGTGAGTTCAGATCTGGATAGTTTGAAATAAATGGGCCGTTTATGGTATTGGCTGGAAAGATTGATAGAATTGGCTAATCCAGATTCCAGAGTGGAGAATGCAATTTGGATGGGGTTTCTACATTCAAGAGAAAAACGCGTACAATTAGTGGAAGGCTTGTTATGTATGTGACCTTTTTTTTCTCTGTAAAAATGCTGACGTGCAGAACAATTAATCCTGATCCTCTTGAACGCAGAGGATTGTCTGGCTAAAGTTGTATGAATCAATGAGCGGGGTCCACTGCACTAAATCTGAACCCTTCAAAAGTAATCATCATCTGTTTGCTATTAGAGAAAAAAACATCCAATTTGATGGATAAGGGATTCACTTTTAAATTGAACAGATTTAAAATTGGTTATTTTTTTTTTAAATCATATGGTTTACACTTAATCAATCTGATGAAAAATATTTAAATATTTTAAATTTAAGTTAAAATATCTTGTAAGTTGGCAACACAATGATGCTTTTACTTTTAATGGCTTAGATTACAAGATTAGCACGGTTGAGTAATTTATATTTTATGGAGTTGTACTTGTACGCTGAGAATTATCTGTAGATGCTCTCAGCAAATTTGGATTCTTCAAAACATGATCTTCGCTGCAGTGCCACAAATTTTGGTCACGTTTTACAATCATAATATCACCACTAAATATTAGTTTTCTGAATGAAAACCACAATATTTTAAGGATATGTTTGGTAACGGGTAAGGAATCATAGATTTGATGATTTTTCATTACTACTGGAATAAGGATTTCTCGCTGGGAATTTGTATAGTTGATGATTTCGCATTAATATTAGTGTGTATCGATGCATATAGCTAACAAAAATAGAATTAGGTGTGCAAATCCATTTAAGTGAGGATTTTCAAATCTTATGACGGGTGATTGGATCTGAAAATCATAACCAATGATGATTTCTATTTATTCAAATCCTTAGGAATTTACAATTACAAAACATGGATATACCACAACTTTAGATAAACCAATAATTTTTTACCTAAAGATTTCGTTACCAAACATGCTCTAAAAAGAAATCCCTAGGAAAATCAAAGTATTATTGAGCTAAACATGGTAACAAAATTTAAAAACGTATAAATAAAATCAGTTCTAATTAAAAACTAAATGTTTCATTTCTATAATTTTGCGTGCTTATCTATTCAAGTTAATTTATCTTCTGAGAAGCATCTTAATATCATATCGAGAAAAAGAGAATGGCCTTTTATCTTAGTAGTAAGACAGTCCTCACCCGGATGCACTCATTGGGAGGTTATTTCACTTCACCCGAGATCTACTTTATATTCTATGGGTCCCGACGCTCAGAAAAAAGGTTTAATGGAAACAAGACCTCAAAATTTGAAAATGTTACTATATTTAGACGGAGCGGATAATTTCTTGAGAGGATATTCATATAAACGAGGCTGAATATGCGGACGCGCGGATGGCATGGGTCAGGTCCCCGAGTCCGGTGCGCGTTAGAAGGCATGTTCCCTTGGCTTAAACATAGCATAATCTGATGGTCATGTGGGATAAAGCTAGGCAAACAAGGGACAGTTAGATGGTGATTACTCGAATTCGATCCATCAGGGTGGCCCATCCATTTTTTAAGCAGTTGGATCAATCTCACAATTTCAAATGGGGACGTAGATAACTCAAAAGAAATGGCCGAGTGGTCAGCATTATGATTCATCTTTCTTCTGAATCTTAAGGTCTTAGAACCGACCTTTAGTTTCCCCATAAACTGTAAGTTGAATCTACTGATGCTCTCTCCATAAACTCACAAGAAATTTATCTAATTTCTATCTTGGCCCCAAGAAATTAGTCCAGCACTCTGGACTTGGTCACCCTGAGTCACAGAAAAAAGAGAAGCTGGGATGTACTTTCCACACAAAAGGATTGCTCTGCAATTTTATTGTCTTGGCACTTGGCATTTAAGAAGGTGAATCAGAACCATCCATGCGGGTGAAATGTACGACTAGCCGACAGAGGCAGTTTTTTTTTTTATTCCGGTGCTTTACATGCCATTTTGACCCTTTCTGAGTTTCAGAGTGAAGACAAAGAAAAAGGTTTTGAACCCTGCAGCTTCTGGAAAAAGCTCCGAACGGGGTCCCAATCTCCCTACGTTCCTTTATATCCCGTAGTTGAGATGGACCTAAATTCACAAAATGGGTCAGGGAATTATTTTTATCTGATTTTAGATGCCGCTGGATTGATCTCATGACACATCCAAAAATATGTGATTGATTAGGATCAAATAATGAAGGAAAAACCCATTTATCCAAGGCTTGATTTTCTAAGACCTGTGATCTAGGGATGACAATGGATCAAGTTAACCGCGACCCGTCCAGGGCCGGTTAATTAGTGGTTTTGATGGGTTTAGGAGTGGGTTTAATTTTGTAGATTTGGATTAAAATCGATTTGGTTTTGGCTGCCCTATCATATAAGCTCTCCTCTATATGTATGACCAATTTACATATTTAACAATGAAATTTCATATACAAAACCCGTCTTTTAATATTTAAATTTTCATTTAAAGGAAAACAAGAACAAGATGATTAGTGTTACCCGTAAGAAATCATATACCAATCCAAAACGGACTCCATTTTTATGGAGTAAGTTTGGTATAACATATTCTGACCTTGCCAAAATCCGAATCTTTGACATTTATAATCAATACCAGTCCATCAGCAATTATTATGCCATCTTGGTCTCGCCTGGTTCATTTTGCTACTTAAAAAGACCACTTTAATATATTATTGTTCATTTCATGACTATAGATTGAAAAACTAAATAAGTTGTTATTGGCTTGATTTTCTTTATTTCATTATAGAAGATTGAAAACTTCCTGATAATCGGAGAATTATTTACAAACCCTAAGTCTCCTACAAACAAGTGGAAGCTGTATCTTTATTAGAAGGCTGCGGAATGGTGTGGACTGTGGAAGATCCATATACTCAAGTGACTGGAGACTGTTTATATTCTTGGATGAAGTCAAACTAAAATATTATGGTCCTTTTGGCTTCCTTTCTTCGTAATTATGTTACCATATTGAGTGCTGGTGCTTGTGTCATAGCGTGTGATTTTTACTTAGAATTATTATAAGGCCAATAAGCAATGATAGTCGGTAACACATGACAATCATACATTGAATACCTTGAAACTTCATATTTTATCATATCTTTCATGTGACTGCTTCGGTGAGAGACGACACACCATGATAAGCAACATTAGGTAGAGATGCCATCAGCTGGGAATTGTGCAGGAACCATAATGCATCCCAATCTAACAAGGATGGTGAAATCAAACATCCCATTTTAGATAGGAGACGACATGTTGAGCTCATATGAGTTCACTCAAATCAATTAGTGCTAATCAAACTCTTAAAATGTAATCTACTTTTTACTAGAGGGAATATTCGTACTCTAACTGGGGTCTTTATGTCGAATCTTGTCCATATTTGAATTAGAAAGCCTCCGGATCTGTGCACATGGGTTTAAATTCGGATTCACATTTTGCCTACATCCAATAATAAGTTCTACATACCATCTTCTTTTCATACTGGATAATCAAATACTTATTAAGGATATCCCTGATGTAAAGGTTGTTAAATGTGATTTCAAACATTAGATGAGAAACATTATATGGGCTTCAATGTGAAAGCTTTTAAATTTCCACCCGTAGTCAATCTTAACAAAACTTTGAGGCATTAATAGAGGAAGCGAAAATATTTTTTAACACTTTCCTTTAGGTGAAAACGGCTCCTTACCCAAGTGATAAGGAGTGACGGTTCTAATTTGACTGCCCAAGATTTAAACTCTGTACGCCTCCTTTCCCACTTGTGTAGGCTCCCTTTCCACTTCAATGGCCTATCTTCTCATTTGCGGGGGCTCTAAATCGGGTCCTAGGCCCCCCCTTGGCTAGGTTAAAAAAATAAATAAACATACTTACCTTAAGGTGGACACATGTTGCAGTAAGCCGTTTCTCCTTGGATTCAAATAAGCAATTGGTTGGCTATGATATATACTATATTATATCTCCTCTACTAGCCAATCATACCAAAACTTTGAGATATTAATAGAAGCAAAAGAAACACTTTTCAACAATTACCAAATATTAGTACAACTGAAAACACAAGTTGAAGTATTTGTACTAGAACCTCATGTTAGTTTGGCAAAAATCGGGGCATAATATAGGGTATATTGGTGTTATGTATTGGCATGACCTGGGGTAAGCATGATTTTCGAAATGGGTAAAAGGAATCTAAAAGGGAATCAAGAAAAATAGAAAATACTGCACCCACATGCATAGGCTCGGTGACAGGGACTTGTCACTGCAAAATATTTACATGAAATATTTTAAGTTTGAAAGTGTCCCATCAACTATTTTATTTTCTATGAAATAGATGAATTGGGTCACTCTATCCACTGTTAATTATTATAGATGGCCAATCTTGAAAACATTCTATACATGTTTGTTTGCATTAAAAACGACATATAAATTGAATACATATGGTTGTTATCAATGAAGATTAAAGATGAATTTATAAAAATGAATATCAAATAAATTTTTCTTTTATGCAAATAGAATAAAAAAAGATGTTATTTGATACTTAGTTTTGGAAACTCACCTTTCATCTTTGACTTTTAACCATCTTATGTATTTAATTCCTATCCATTTTAATGCAAATAAATATGGCACGGGCGATTGGCTTGATTGAATCTTGCTTTTCATACTTCAAACACATATTCTTTTTTTTTTTTTTTTGCTGAAACTGAAGCTTTATATTAAGAGAGTATTGAAAACAAAAAACAACCTGAACATACAAGAGATCTTAACCATTGGATCCAAGACATATTTAACATTAAGACAAAAAGAAATATGGGAATCATCATTCGTTTTGTTGCTCCAAAATGTGATGCTCCTAAAGATGTGGCGCATTACTCCCCCTCTACAAATCCTACACATCAAACTCCAGAGAATAAATATACCATATGTGAATTGGTAGGAATATACTGAAAACCATTTCCATTGGTGGCCCCAGCTTGGCAAGACTGTCTGCCACCATGTTAGCAGATCTTTGAATTAGAGTCGCCTTCCACCGAAGCAACTTGGGCAGGGTGATCTGAATTTTCCAAGCTCCATATAATTGCAGACATGTAGGGTTTTTATAGTAATGTACATGTATAAACTTGTCAAACCAAATCAGGTGTATGCTTTAGAGAGACAGTACTTAATCAAACCTACATTTTTGAAAAATTGAAATAAAAGGGAATGCCTAAAAATGCAGGGGCACATCACATGCCAGCTGAGTTCCATCTCAATCCTTTGGCCAGGAGGGTCCTGTTTTCTAGCCTTAACTATGCAGACTAGGTTTTGGATGCCTACCTGTCTTATACCCTTCACTTTCATGGTCTCACCCTGCACATAAACATGATTTTTGACTTCTAAACTCAAAAGAATCTTTAAAATAACTAAATTCATAATCAATGACTTTTGGGTTGTTTTAGATCTGAATAAAACCTTTAGATTAATACATTTGCAGAGAAATGATAAAAATTAAGGCTCCTAACTGATGGAATAAAAAACTGATAAAGAAAGGAGCAAAATCATGTATGCCACAGCCCACAAAGCTTTTGCCTCTTTTGAAGGACATTATAGAAAGTGTTCACTGACTTGTCAATTCCAATCACGTTATGAGCAGTGCATCCTTTCAATGATAAAATGATTACTACATGGATGTGTGTCCCTTTCTTATCAATAATAAAAACTCAAGTCATTTTATTGTATAGGAGCAGTTTGTGGCTAGTTTTTGGGCGTTGGGAGTTGAATAATCTTGCTGGTATATGATGAAAAGATCGATAGAGTCAAACAGCCATGTCTAATCCAAACTGGAGTAGTTAGAGGTGAGTGTCAAATATCAATAGCTTGATCTGAAGAACAAACCCTCTATGCAAGTTCCACTTTTGGGTTTTTCATGTGCTTATTTACATGATTTAATCACCTAAAGACCTTTTTTTTTTAAGATTTATGAGAATTCGTGTTTGGAAATGATTTCAAATACTTCAAAAGTCGTCCTTGGAGTATAGTTCAGTATTTAAAAAGTTGACATTCTAAGAATTTTAAAAGGCTAGATCCATTAGTTTTTAGTATTCTCTTGACAATCAAATGAAGGATTTCAAATGCTCAGAAAGCATATTTAGTAATACTAGCGGTTTGCATTCGGAGGTTGTAGGTTCGAAATTGCACTATCATATTAGAGCTATATGGGATGTTACTTATCCGGCTTCTCTCTAGACACGAAGGGATTAGTCTAGCCGAAAGGGTTGAGAACCTTCCGATAGCAAAAAAAAAAAAAAAGTACTAACGTCAGAAATTTTTAATACGAACTGTTCACGTTAGAAATATCTCCAAATAAACAAACATGCAGTGATTAAAATATTGTCATACCATACGGTGATGTTCAGCATTTCTATATTGGCAAGAGCAATCATAGTCATAGAATATAACTTTAATAGTCCTTTTCAAAGGCAATTATATAATTAGGTCAGTTTTGTAATTTGAATGAAAGAAGTGCCTTTCACATTACCCACCGACACTCATTTAGACATTATAAATGAAAAAAACGAAAGAAGGTTGATGTGTCAATGCAAAAACAAGTCAAGAAAGGCAAGGACTTGGAAGAAGAAGGATCGTGGATCGTTCATTCTCACCATACATTCCTGTCTGCCGTGTTAAGGTCTTCCAAGCAATAGGACCCGGCATTGCATTGGAAAATTTTCATTGTGCTCAAGAATCTGATCACATGGCCAGGGACTAGGGAGTACTGGTTCCTTCACCCTCTCTCACCAATGCTGTCAGATCCTGCCTCCACTTGCCATCTCATGGTGGGGTCCATTCGTGATAAACATCATGGTCTGAGGTTGGATGGATTCCCAAATCCCAATGAGGGTGGGGGTTGATCCAATTTGTTTTTTTTTTTTTCTTTTAAATTAATAAATTCTCAAAATGGTATCTCTCATATGAAATTCAGAAATCTTCAAGGCTAGAGAAGCGTTTGTAAATACCGAAGAAGTTTGGAATTCAAAGAATTCAGAAATAGCTGGAATGCATAATTCTATTAAAGTGATGTAGCCAAGGGACAATCATTCTATCGATATCGTTGTTAGAAATTGCCAACATATTAAATTTTCGCCAAGAGTTTAGGTAAGGAAACACACCCGAGTTCGGCTAATGAATGCGTTGGATGAAGGGAACTATTACACTTATCAAGGAAGTTAATGAATCCAGACTGGACATTTTGACTTTTGGGTCAACAGTTTGGTGATTGACAAGCATATAAATAATGATCAGGATTGATCGTGAGGCCTATCAAATCAGATAGACGGTTGGGAAAGGGTCTCTCACATAATGAATGGATAGGGTCTTCCAGTCTCGATCATTTTTGCCGACATTTTAACGACTCTCACTAATCAACAGAAGATGTGGTCTCCTTATGTTACTTCAAAGTCAAGGGGATGAATTTAAAACTTACATATTGGTATCAGGCCTGGTAACGTGTATTGGTCGCATGGCAAAATTCACATTGATGTTGATTTTCTACCCGAGGTGATTTTGAAAGCCCTAATCCCTAAATCCTAAAGGTACGTACCATAGAAATACCTAAAAATGTTCTACACTACATCGGGGAGGATGCTAGTGAAGCTGATGTTTCAGACTGGAAATGGATTAGACGGGAGCAAAGGAAGACAAATGTAGGGTCATTCAGGGCACGTTTGTTTGAAAGGAAGCCCGTTGACTTTCGCTTTTCATGGATTTTTTTTTTTTTGAAACACTTTTCTGCATATACAAGAAAAATTGCATTTTTTTTTTTGTGGAAAAGCATTCACACCAAACATTAAAAAAGAATTCGTGTGGAAAAAACGTCATGCGTTTTCATGCCTTTTTTTTTAAAAAATTATTTTGTAGAATAGCAATTACACAGTAACACAAATGTGCCAGTGGGCTTGGTCAGCATTGGGCTTCTCTATCAAACCATGTGTCCCCAGACTGTGTAGCTAATAAGCATGGGTGAGGCACCAAGCGTAGGGACTACTTAAATAACCTAATAAGTAATCCAACTCAGGACAGAACCTTAAAGGCCCATTCAAGACTAAAAGGCCCAGTTTCTTGTTGATGCTTTGCACATAGCCATCTTTGTTCTAATCTGTTTACCCAATGGGCCAGAGAATGATCAACCAATAAGCCATCTCTACCTTATCATTTAGCCATTGATTCCCCCCACCATGCCTAATGGCACATCCCCATTGCATCAAGATACTCCATTCTCGATCGATCGGACTACTTAAATCAGATTATTCTGTGCTTTGGTTAAATAAATTTCAGCACTATTGGTTAATTTTATGATACATTAGTCCCTAACACCAATTTAATGAATATGTACACATTCTCTCCAGTGAGTATTCACCATCTTACGCACCAAACTGCATGACAACCTAAAACAACCGTGCATTCCTACAAAAGGTATTGTATTTTTTTCCAATCTGCATTATATGAATGCTAAATGAGTGAAGCTAGATGAGAAAATGGTAGAGTTGTAAATGGGTTCCCGATTCTTCGATTACCCAAAGTTTCCGACTCGTTAAAAACCGGGTCTGGTTCCTTATTTAGGCACCGATAAGTAAATGGGTCCGGATCCACCTTGGTTCGGACCCGTGGACTCGAGACCCGACATATTATCTCAATTTTCGAAAATCTCTCCTAAGAATCATGTTGTTTTAATATCATTCTCCACCAAGACCCGGATCCAGATCCAGACCCGTCCCATATATGGTTTTGATTCCAGAGCCAAGAAACCTTTTCCGAAATGCTTCCGAATCCAAATCCGGTTCCACCTTCCCCTTAACGGTTCCGGTTCTGGGTCCACCATGGACCCGGAACCGGAACCGACCCGCTTTGCAACCCTAGAGAAAGGATAACAGATGGTGGGGTGGTTGAGAGGGCAAATCATTATAGAAGCATGGGGTTTCATCACTCATTCATTTTTGAACTTAAGTTGTGTTTTCGATTGCATGAAAGTAGAAGAATGTGTGGTGGAAGCCGTGGGCTGGTCTGCAGCTGACTGGGGCTTTCAGCTAATCAAAGAAATGATGATAGAAACAATGCCCTTATATTTTGACTTTAGCATGGGTCTGGTTCCCAGAACACACCCACACTAAAATTTGATTTTAGTGAAAATTGAAACAAAAATTCTACACACCCCGGGGTGTGTAGCACGGCTCAAATTGAAAATCTGGTATGGGCCAAAACCTGCTGCGAAATTACAAACTAGCTGTGTTTCAAACGCCCCTGGTATGGCCACTGGCAGGTCCATTTATACTCAACCAAGAGAATGATGTCTGTTCCCTCATGGTCCTGTCTTAATTTGCTTAGGATTGAACAATAAGAATTGGCACATTCCAGACAGAACTATATAAGTTCATTAGGTTGATACATGTCCAGCCCACAGACTTTTTTTTTTTTTTTTGGCATAGACCTGACAAGAGAGGCTATTTAGTTGTGGACACGTTGCTGGTAAATTTTGAAGCTGGGCCAAAGAAGTGGTCGCCAGCTGCCGATCCACTTTAGGCTGGATTTTGACTGGGTTTTTCAGCAAATGGTCTTTTTGGCCGAAATGGGCCATCTCAAAATCTGCCAATGGCCTGATGTAACATCGTTCTATTCTTGCCCAACGTACATAAAGAGGGAAGACTCATGTTTTGCTAAAAATCTTAGGATCATACTTTCATAATTGTAGATTGATCTGGGCCTGGATGCTCAGTCTAACAACTAAATGATCAGCCCCAGTGGAAACCCCCGCAGGCCCTATAAGAGTCAACAGGTAAGATTTCATCTTGATCTGGAAGAGTCGAGCCCGTTTTAAGGCTAATATAGCTTCCGATTCGTTCCAATGGTATGGATTTGGATCCCAATAGAGCTTCTGGATGTAGAAACTGGGCCTGATTTGGATCGTCGAGCTTGCATTCGTTAGATTCAAACAATGCCCATTTAGAAATGTTTTCACCTAATTCAGTAACTTTTTGTAATATTCTATATTGTTATTGTTTTTATAAATTTCGTTTTCTTTAAAATTTGTAAAGATCAGGAGGTTACGGCAACAAGAAATAATTTCCTGATGATGTATGAAAATTGAAGTAGAACTAAGGGTTGAAAATTTTGGGCAAGAAATGAGGGGAGATAGGATGTCAATGGATCTCTATTACCCAATTACCCAAAGGAACCAAACCCAAAAGTTAAATGGACCCTCGCCATGGACACAATCGATGATTGGGCCTAATTCTATTCCAGAGCAAAAAAACCCATGTATTGGAGGGTCTTCCTCTGACCTATCAGTGTGGGAAAAAGGGAGCCATCAGCCATCCCATCTCAAGGGTCTATGAGTGAAAAAGTGGACTGCACAATGAGTGCACACACTTCACTGGATAATTTTCCCTGTAGTAACCTATAAACATATAAAATTTGAAGTGGCTCTAGGTCATTTGGGTCCAGGCTAACCATGGGCCCAGACCGAATGAGCCGTCTAATCACATTTATTAAGTGGCACGACGGCCCCTGAGAGCTGCTTTCTCATTGCGTGGCACCACGTGTGACTGGGCCATGAGAAGGGATGGTACTACATCATATCATATCATATCCAATGGGCTTTGTGGATTCAGCATCACTCATTTGGTTTAGGCCACGTGCACGTGCATCCACAGTTGGTCATCAGGGCCAAACATTCTTTACAAATGGGGCCCACATTTCAATTATGCGATTCTCTTTGGTGGGACCCATCATTGATATAAGTCTTTTCTTTTTTCCTTTGAAAAAAAAACAAAGAAGAAGTCAGTCATCTCTTTTGGGCCCTTTTTGGGACCATTTTTGGGCCCTTTGCATTTGCACGTCCATCATTACTACATAGTGAAGAGGACTACTTTATACTTTTGTTTGATTGGTGAGGATGAAATATGGACCCACAAATAACAAAAGTGTAGATTCTATAGAGAGAAGAGAAGCTATTTAAGTGGTGAAGAGAAAGCAAAGTAGAAGACGACTATAGAGGAAATCGGATTTAAGTTTCTCTTTGCTTGCTATCCCTTTCATTTGAGAAAGACAAATGAAAAGGGGGAGATCAATCTTCTCTAAAGGGTAGATTGCATGTACATTCCAGCTTGATTTGGTACCGTGCCCAATTTTATTCTCGTCAAATCTTTATTCCCTGTTACACTGAATCTTAAAAGAATCGATGGTTTAAAAGACCGATATTGTTTTAAGGCTTTCAAATCAAGGGCTGGAAGGACTTAAGAGAGCCGATTTCTTACATGACTATAATCCGCACATATGGTAGGAATGCATCTAAGTGGGTCCCATGAACTAAATTGTATCTGTATAATATATTATATGCTCGTAGTTGATGTTGAAAGAGCAAGTTGTTTATCCTTCCCTTCGTTTTGGGCTTAAAAGATGCCAAATGTGTCAAAGGGAAGAGATTGCATAGGCACAATGGAAAATGATGCTTGTTTGAGAGTATTAGTCATAGATTGCTCCTTTCATTAGTGAAAGCGGTGAAGATGATCCAAAGTAAATGATAAGAAAACGACTAATAGAGGACATTTTTCTTATTGTCCATCATCAAAGAAAGCCGAAATCCATAAATAGCTATTAAATAATATATTTTTTAATGGAATCTGAATACCCGACTATTACTCTAGTAAGTTAAATACTAGGAAAGTCAGGATCTAATCTACGTTGCATCGTATCTTTACTTACTAAAAAAGTCAGGATCTCATCTACGTTGCCTTATCTCTTTACTAATCCGTTTTTTTGAGCACATTTTACCTTGAATTGGTAAGATCAATTTTATTTTAAAAGAGTACAAATCATTAAGACAACTTGCTTGAAGGAGTTAGCAAACAATTAAGAAATTTTAAAGTGACAGTGACAGTAGTGACAAGTGCAGGAAGGAGATGAATTTTTTGTCTTGAGTGTCAGCTAGTGTTGGCTAATCTGAGTCTTGTGATCCTTTCTTAAAATGCTCACGCCACTTGTGTTGATGTTGAGGTCTTGTAGTGGTTCTAATGATGGATTCAAACACTTAATTAAACGTTTAAACTTACTTGATTCCATGTGACATTGATTCGATGTGACAGGGTTCCTTATCCACTACCTCAGCAAATTGTTCCACTTAGCTCTACTAAGACCACAAATATCTCAACCAAAAAGATTACATTAACAATTGCCAATTGGGTGATCCATAGGTTTGGAAGGATGGGATGAGATGAACTAGAGGGGTAGGAATGGTGCAAACTTGGATACCTTTACCTGAGTACCTGAAAGTTATCAGAATGGGATGTGTAAGCTAGTCTAATAATTAATGCACAGCGGATATAACCGAGACTAAACAAAATAGAACTAGCCAAAACTATCTACCATGCAATCATCAATCACTATTGAACGGTTATAAGACATACTCTTAGCTCCTTTATCATAGTTAGTACCTCAATATAAGGACTATAGTTGTTCTTGCATGACTTTCCTGTCGCGCACTGTTCCTGTGCTTGATCTTCCTTCAATCACCTTGAGAATCAAGATGAACCAATCTTCTATAAAGAAATTGAAGCCTCAAACCTTCTAAAGCAGTCCTTCATAACAATTTATTAATGGCTCTAGAGAACAATTCTCTCTCTTAGACATCTTTTGCTCAGAATAATGAAAGAGGTGGTGTCTTCTTTTGGGTCGAGAGAAACACTCAATTTATTGCCCCAAAAACATGCAAGAGACTTCTAATAATGATTCACTTAAAATAGTAATCAAACCCAAACTCTAACTCAAAGTCCGTCTCAAACTGGGTTGTCCCGTCACCGCTCGCTATAACGAGCTGGATCCTCGCTATAGCGACAATCCGCTCTCGTTTTTTGTTTGACAATGCCCAAATAAAATGGGGCAAAAGGAATCCACTAAAAGATAATGGTCTCAAATATCAGATTTCATCTAATCATAGTATAAGATGAACTCATTCTTTACACATCTAACATTCTTTCAAATGTTCTCTATTTACTCGCGGTAAAATAATTGTGGTCAAAAGAAAGATGATATTTTCAAAACATTAATGCCCCATTGCTTTGTTAGGTAGACATTCAAGTATAGCAGTCCAAATAAAACATATTTAGAGGGGAAATAAAATTTGTGGAGCTAACCCTAATATAATTGGGACAAAGCTTTGATGATGATGATAACGAAGAACTCACACGACTACCTAATACTTCTTATGATAGGCCATGGAAGAACCATTGTTTCAATGGGAAGAAAATGAAACTTTATGATTAGGGATGCTAAGGATAATCTCAAAATGCAAGATGCAATCCTTGGTGAAGAGCAATCCCTCATTGTATAGAGCATGTATAATGTAGGGGTGGGATTTACTCTTAGTAGATTATAGTGCACTGTATGACAAGCAGGGTGATCTCATTGGTGATCGATTACCATTAACAAATGAGACATGATGCAATGATGAATTGTATAGTGTTTTCCTTTTGACAAACCCTGAGGATGTAATAGCTTGACAAAGCATTAGGAGATCACAAAATGAAAGGGGGGGAAAAAGCAAAGCATTGAAAGAAAAGTTGTGGAATGCATTAGTTTTCAGGCTTATTGTTTTGGAAAGCTAAAACTATATTATTTCACTAACAAAAAGAGAAGTTGTGATGATTTTTTTTTGGTAAAAAGAAGTTGTGATGATTGATAACACACAAAGGTAAGCGTTTTAATCACTAAAATAGGAGGGCCTCATCTCAAGTGTTAGGGATGATTTGTTGAATTCGTGAGGCTAATGATGTGATTGACTCTTTAATTAAAGTTGGCTGTCTCTTTCCACTTTTATCATTAGATCTCTCATGTACTTTTCTACGTTAATTTATGGTCAACCAATCATATTTTTGAAAAACAGTTGGTTGATGTGACCATCATTAACGTTTTGCGGTTTTTCCATTGTTATAAGGTTGGAAGGTTTTATCTACATCTAAAACACTCTTAAGTATAAGATGATAAAGACAGTTAAAGCAAAACGGCCATGGATACATATTATGTATTTGACCAACAGGTTAATTAAGTTCACTGAACCCACTGCGCTGAAGGGAACTTAGTTGTATCTTAGTTTGAATGCAACCAAATTTGTTTACAGTGAAGTGAGAGAGGTCAACAAATTAGAATAATATATTATTACGAGAAATGTCTAGTACGTGTGTGTTTCTACTTTTGATGGAAGACCTATTGTGGAATATTTTTTTCCTTTCGATATAAATATGCATGAATATATTTTATGTATTTATAATTAATTATGGTATCTCATCATTTATGTAATTCCTTTTTTTTTTTTTTAAGCCCGAGTAAAGCATGGGCCGTTGTTGCTAATATAATAATATGACAATAATAAATAGTTGAAAAATGGAGAGATGCATTGTAAACATGAGGTTTTTGCTTTTTGGAACCAAGTTTTTTTTTGTTTATATTAGTCTAATAATGGTTGTTGAGACTTGAGAGAGAGAAAAAAAAAAATAAAGGGTAGAGTTCTGCAGCTATAAAAGCACAAAGATGATGATTGTTAGCAAGACTACTGACCAATGTGTGATGGACCCACAGATTTAGTGGTCGTTGTTATGCTATAGGTCCCTATATTATATCCCTCCTCGTGTATTCCAATTTTCAATCATTGGACAATCACGTAAACGAGGTTAGCTAATTAATCCGACGTTGAAGAATGATGAATCTTTGAATTTACATCTTCTTTTGTCCAAAGTAAATTCCCCATCAATGCCCTGTAAAATCTGATTTTCAATCGAAAACGAAGTCAGCAACAGATCATGTGACACGTTGCATGCTGTTGGTACTGTGCTCACCTAACTACCAATGGCCAAATGCAATTGATTGAGGAGAACGTGAGAACTAGAAAATTAATAATAGACTTCTTCTTTTTTTCCTTTTTTACTTTTTTTTCTTTTGTTATTTTATTTAAAAGAGAGATGTAATTATAAATTTCAATTTCTCTCGGAGCGAACAAAACACATTTCTCTCATCCCCGAATGGTCCAGGTTTGGTATGTTATTCTGTATGTTTTGTGCTTCGCTTTGCTATGATCATTATCTTCTTTCACGCAAAAAATTATAACACACATTTTTCTAAAATTGAATAACTATTTTACCTACCCTCTTTTTCTTTTTTTATCTTTTAAGTTTTATTTAAAGTGGAAAGAAATAAAATGAGTATGTATTGTCAATCCTCCACTCGTAGCTCGGTAAGTGAGGCACTTCCCTTCCACAAAGACAAACAAGACTTTGTGGGGGTGCGAGTACTTTCCCTCCATAAAGAGAAAAAATGGTTTTTCCATGCAATCCTCATCTGTCTTTTTTTTCACCTTAATGAGAGAAAAAATGCAATTCCTCATTAAACTGCTTTTTTAAGAAGATGGTTTTCTATTTCATAGGAAAAGTTTTAGAATCGTGCCCAAGGAATGAGATTTTTATAAACTGTCCTTCAAATTTGTGAATCCACTGGTGGAAAGATGAATTGGATGCGTTTCTGAAATTTTGTTGGGTCAGTGAACCAAAGTGCAATGCATGTCTCACTAACTCATTGCGGATCCAGACTTGCCACCAGATGTTACAAAAGCTAAAAAGAAGAATGATTCATGTGACAGTTACTTCCATTCAATATTTGTATAATAACCTGTAACTACCCAATCACATATGCCACAATCATTTATTAGTGAGGCAAGATTTTCCTTTAACTTTTGTTGTAGTACCTGTCATATTACCAATCCGGTGGAAGTTTTTGGCCTATGCACCGAATTTCAAGATGTAGTCACAAACACAATCATCTCCAGGAGCACTCATTTTCACTACTACTTCTGTAAAAATAGAAAAGCATACAAATGACATGATTTTTTTTCTTCCTTATGAGAGGCCCCACTATGGGAAAATAAGCTTGCTCATGTATAAAGA
Source organism: Camphora micrantha (assembly GCA_003546025.1). Lineage (NCBI taxonomy): Eukaryota > Viridiplantae > Streptophyta > Magnoliopsida > Laurales > Lauraceae > Camphora > Camphora micrantha. The sequence goes on from QPKB01000002.1 coordinate 76,159,697, forward strand.
GAAACCTAGGGATCGAACGGTTAAAACGGTTAATATCCTACCAACTAGGCAATCCTTTGTTTTCAAATGAAATGATTTTCTTCTTTTTAGAAAAAGAGCTTTCTTTAGAAGGAACAACTGAAAACCGAAGAAAAACCAATAAAACATCGGAGCATATTCATGAGCTATCACATTATAATCCCTACCAAATGAAATGAGTTTGAAACACGGAAAGGAAGACAAAAGAAGTAAGAGAAGTTGTTGGCAACATGCTGACTCCATGCCAGTCGGCAGCTACTTCTCATCCACCTAACGTCTTAACCCATCGGTGTGCAAAACTAAGGCCAAAACCCTTGATAGAGAGAGGTCAATAACAACATTGTCCTCATTCCAAGAGGGTTCCAGAGGTCATTGATAAAAAAATTTAGTCTATGGTGGGAGCGATAGTTCAAAATCCTCAAATTGACTAATCCCTGACTCAGCCAAGTTGAGTCCAACACAACATTGTCCAGTGGCCAAGGGGTCCATGCAGTAGGTGGAAGATGTCCTGCAACTCCCTGGATGAATATCATATACAGGGCAATGTTATCCTACAAGCTGATTGCATACCTCTCATTTATAGTGCAGCTCATGATGTCTACATCTTTTTTTTTTTTTTTTTTTTTTTGTGGTGGGGGGTACCTCTCATTTATAGTGCAGCTCATGATGTCTACTTAGATGTCTACATGATTTGTGTGTGTGTGTGTGTGTTGGGCGGGGGTACCTCTCATTTATAGTGTAGCCATGATGTCTACTTAGATGTCTACATCATTTTTCTATTTTTTTTTTTTTTTGAGGGGTGAGGTTTAACTACTGAATTTCTTTGAAACTCAATTTACCGTCGATAATCCCAAGGGGTTGGCTGAGTGGTCGAGACCACAGTTCCTCCATCTTCCGGAGTTAGAAGTTCTGATATCGACCACTGGTTCCCCCCTTTTCAAGAATCGAACGTTGAGTTCACTTATGCTACCACTTAGGGGCACAAGGGTTTTACTCGACTTCTCTTTGAATTTGGAGGGAATAGTCTAATTTAAAGAGTTGAGAACCGTTTGTTAACGGAAAAAAAAAATCACCGTCAACAAAAATTATGAGAGTGAAATTGGGACCGGTGTCAGAACATGGGCGAATGATAGTGAAATTAGGGTTGGTGTAAAGTATGAAAGCGCGTACACTGTACACTGATCTAAAGTGAGCCAAGTGGGAGGTGAGCCCCACGGTCTACAGAGCTCGACTATAGACATAGTTGCTCCTAGAACATTTCTCAGGGCAATGATCATGGCAATCAGATGGGTATGATTATGCAATACGAAAAAGTTGCATAGGGCATCTTATCCTAGGTGGTCCCCACCATATCGTTGTAATTGCTGAACATGGGATTCACTTGTACGAAAGAGGCAAAACCCCCAAGTGGACACTGTACAGAGTCTTGATGCATCAATCAGATCCCTCTGAAAATAATAAAAGAGGAACTATTTCACAGTCTGGACAGAATGGGGTCTCCTGTGCATGCACAACACTGCAAGAGTCATGGCCAATCTGAGGCCACAGACAGGGGTTAGAGTAGTCAACTATCAAAACTCAACAAACCAAGGTCCTGTAAATTTGACAGTTAGGACGATCGCTCAACCAACCTAGATTTTGGACTGTGGTCCTTCCACAGAAGGGCCCTCCACCTTAATGACTTGTAGGGATTGAAGTACATGCAACCCACTTGCTGTTGGGAGCGAGGAAGTCTTTGATCAAATCCAATGGATGTTGCTTTGTAAAAGGGAGAAACATTATCTTTTTTTAGTTTTTTTTGGTACCCAGCCAAGGGGGCTGGGAAACATCTACCTTAACAGCCCAATTGTGATGAATTTATGAAGACATTAAATGTGATACCTCGCATCAGAGTGGATCTGACTTTTTTTTTTCTTTTCCTTTTTTTTTTTTTTACTATGACAGAGAGTGTTCCCTCCGGCCTAAAGGAAAGTCGAGTAAATCTCCCGTGCCTCAAAAAAAAAGGGCACTGGTGGACTCAACCTTCAGTTTTTTAAGAGAAGGAAATCAATGATCGATATCAATACATCTAGCTTCGAAAGAAAAAGGAACCGTGGTCTCGACCGCTCGGCTAACTCTTCTTGGACTATTAATCCATGAAGTCCTCTATTATTTGGATGGTCAAGGGTTCTCCCAAGCCTCAGCAACAAATGCCAGAGAGGCTCCCCATTTGCCTGCAAAATGGAAGTACGTTTTATTCCAATTGTCTTCTCCTCATTGTTATAATAGGGCCCCACCTTTCCTGATTTCTCAGCAGTAGAACTTCAATAAACACTGCCCTCATATACTGATACGATTGGATAATGTGTATATAAGCCGCTTTTAGCACTTCTTGATCATCATATACTGTTGGGAGGCAGGCTCTACAAGATACACCGTGCGCATTTAAAGAATGACCACCTGTTGTAGAACCCACCTAAATACATGATAATCAAAAGGAACAAAAGGAATGGAAAGATTAATTTAGAGGTTGATTAAGGTGTGTTGTATGTAAGGTTGATCAAATGATTCGGGCCTTCACCTTTGATTTCAAAGCCTGATCAAAATCTAGTTAATGCATCATGCAAGTTATTTTTCTTCAAGCTACATGGATGGTTCGTCAAATTGAACCCCCACCAAATCACTCGAAGGGTGGGAGGTGGTGTTACGTGGGTAACAAAAGAATTATCAAATTAATGATGATCTACACCTAAATACACTAATGACGGAGGATGTTCTACGAGCAGAAGATTAGTTGTGTCCACCTTTGATCATCAATCCCTTGGATGCTCTTCTTATTTGATGATTCAAATCTAAGACCAATTCTACACTCATTGAACTAATTCGAAATACGGGAAAATCCCATTCAATTCCCGATGGAAACAGAGTTTTGCGAATTATCCCCAGAACTGGAAGATCATTTCGAGATCTTCGAGCATATTCGAGGGTTCAATGTGACTATTGTCACTTCGGCCAACACACAAGATGAGACTTTACCACCATGGAGCGGCTTTTTGCAAAAAGATGAGGGGAATTATCATAACTTGCCATTAGATTTAATCTAAAAAATATCTACGATTAGGACACCATTAAAATTTTAGGCAGCTAATTGAAAGGCAAAGATCCCTCCCTCTCTAGTGATCATTCCATCTTTCCTCTCCATTGATAGATATGTATCTAGATTAATGATGAGAGGATTATGTATTTATACAATATAAAGTAAGATTTTTTAAAAATTAAAAGAATAAAAGGGCAATAAACGATGCTTAAATAATGTCAATATGCTCATAATTGAGTGGTGTTGTATTTTAATATCACACACACTATGAACAATACTTAAAAAAAAGAGGAAACTACAAAAAAAATCCTCATAGGATCCCATAGGATCGACGAGGACCCAATAGCATGTTGAAGACGGGAGGGGTCTTCAAGCTCCTTTTCAGTCTTTTTTTTTTTTAATCATTTTGCGATATGGTCGATATCGACCATTTTGTAGTGTTCAGCAAATAAGACAGTTACATGTTGGAACAAATCTGACTGACAGATTGGTCGATATCGATAATTAGGAAGAAGTAATAATGGTCGATATCGACCATTTTGTCTTGTTCAATGAATAAGACAGTTATAGGTTGGAGAAAATCTAACTGGTCGATATCGACCATTATAGCTAAGCAATAATGGTCGATATCGACCATTAGAGCCAAGAAGGAAAAAAAAAAAAAAAAGCACTCTAGCTCTCCTGCAGCCCAGTGAGAATAACGCAGGTGAGATGTTCGATAAAATGACTGAAAGAATACCAAGAGCAGGAGACAAGAAAGAAGATGGGGAAAAGATAACTCCACTCCCACCATCCAAAATAATATGTTTCGTGATTATCGCCACTCGGGACCACCAATTGGAAGGGCATGGGGGCTTCACAGCACACTCCACTTCCTGTATAACATACAACAAGAGGGGGAAAGAAAGAAAATCCAAATTCTTCTTCTAAAAATTTTGGCACGGAACACTCCACTCCCTGTATGACATACAACAAAAGGGGGCAAGAAAGAAAATCCAAATTCTTCTTCTAAAAAATTTGGCACGGACTTGAATTGAGAAAAAAACCCAACACATTTCTTCAAAACCATACTTTTCTATTAACTGTGAAAGATCTTCATGTTTGAGATTAAAGGGAAGAACCGCATTTCACAAAGTCTAAGGTATTTTGATTTTAAATAAAGGAAAACACAATACCCCACTTTACAAAAACAAAATATATTGTAGGAAAACTCAAAATCCCACTTCACTGAGATTAAGGTTTCTGTTCTGGGAATGAATCTGGTGATTTCAAGAGTCAAGGGAGGTGTGGAAAAATAAGCACTTCCCCTTTTAATGAGAATGATGAGATGTTATTGGAGAGATGGTGTTGTGCTCCATGATTTGGAGGTGGGTTGCTTTCTAGGATGAAAACCTAGGCATGTACCTGCATGGCTCCTGCTTGTTATCAGCATGACCTCGGAGCTATGTCGCCATTATCCAAACCGGTGGTGTCCTCGCAGCGCCCTCACTTTACTCCCCTTCGATAATAACTGGAATAAAAAGACCGTCATTAAAACTACAGAATGGTCGATATCGACCAACCTACAAAAAGGACAAATGACCCCTCCCGCCTTCAACATGCTATTGGGTCCTCATTATTCCTATGAGGTCTTAAGGGATTTTTTTCGTAGTTTTCTTTAAAAAGAAAAAAAGAAGAACTGGATAAAAAAGACCCGTGAGGCCGTGAGTAATAAATTTTAACTCTCGTGTGTGGACAAGGCAACGAATCGAGTTATAATCACAGGTGGGTAAAAAGCAACAGAAATCTTTGAATAATTTTGCTATCACATCTAATGCTTTTATAACCAACAGTGTCTGATTGGATGGCTCGGATTTATGCAACATGCACCTCGTCATCTCCCAAAGTTGGTGAAAACCGACAAGTTCGTATAATGATGCCCATGGTAGTTGGATAATAGGACAGTTATTGAAGTTATTATGCTCTCCCATTATCCCAACAGCCACCCTGAAATCAAACGAACAAGTACAGTGGCCAGCTGATCAACGATCATCCATTTGATTGAAACACCAACTGTACGGTAGAGATGGTCCTATCTGGAAGGATATGAGTATGACTGCCGAAGCATACCTGATGTACGATGGAGAAGCAGCCACGACAGAGGGGTGAGAAAAGAAAGAGAGAGAGAGATGATGATAATGATGCTGATGAAAACGGTTGATCGTAGCGTTTGGGGGCTCGAAAATCTGCAGCCCCCACCACCACACCAATAATTGTCGTTTAAAGGCAGTCAAAAGTAAAAAAGGCAGTGATTGGAAAGGTGGGTGACGCAAGCATTACTTTCAGCAGTTTCCAAGGTGGTGTAAAACAGTGAGACTCAAACAGTAAATAAAATGTAACAAACAAACAGGCTAGTGGTAGTGGTAGTGGCAGTGGCAGTGGCTACTACATGATACATTACAACTAAGCAATTGATTGAGAGGAAAAAGAATACAAGACTACTTTCCCATCCTTTCACTTTCATTGCCTCGAGGCTACACTAAATTAGCAAAACCCCAACTCATAAATACACATGCCAAATGCTGAGGTGGGTCACGTGACCAGGGTGCCTAAGCTTGCACGTGATCCTACGGTCCTTTTGGGTGTTGGTGGGGGGGGTCCTTGGGGTGCAGCTGCAGGCTCTATGAATGGAATATCTGAAAGAAAATGGAGGGAGGATTTCCAAGGAAATTCAAACTCGAAAGATTGTAGAGATGGTTGATAAGCTCAAGGAGAGTGAATTTAGGAACTAGGCTTTGACTTGCATATTTCAATGTTAGTGGATGATTGATGCTTTTTTTTTACTAGGAGATTGATAACTGTATGGGGGACTTTTTTTTTATACTTGTATTGCTGTTCCCAATGATACAAACCCTACAAGATATCAAAAGATCTCGAGCCAACTCTCATGTCTCTAAAATGAAAGGACTTTGATGTTTGTAAACTTAATTTTGAAGAAATTAGCAAGCATACTATTGATTCCTACCCTAAAACAACTAACCATATATGGCATGGCACTGGCTCTTCATCCAGTATTTGGATTGAATCTTGTAGGTAATAGCATTCAAATGGCTTGCGCTCGAGAGTGTGGTTTTGAACTTCAACGTTAAAATCATTTTATATGTATGCTTAAGCTAATCCATGCATAGGGAAAAAAACAAAGAGAGATTTAACAGACTTGGTCAAATCAGATCCAATTTGGAGTGACTAATTTAGCTGTTCACCTTCTGGTTTGATTAATTATAAGAATATTATTCCAAAGAAATCTAATCTTCAAACATCCCTCTTTATAAATTGATACACGTGCAGCTCAAAAAACTGTTACAAATGTCATCTCTCTCCTCAGTCTTTACCTTTATATATATTTTTCCTTCCAGCATTCACATGCTGGACACCACAAGATACTGAATCAAATGGTACGAATCAGTTGATCTATGCAATCTCTTTGGCATACGAAAGGATCCTCCACGTCCATACAAATCCAATGAATAAGCTGTCAAAATCGACAAGCTACGCAACTGATTCGATAATAATTCTCCTTGTCAAGGATGAAAGTGGGGGAAGAGAACAAATTCAAATAGACTTTTGAGAGTACCATCCAGATATTATTCTTGAACATGAAGACTCTCTAGTCTCTACTTTCTACCCTCCACTATTCAATAACAAAAATACCATCCTCGTGGTTCATTAAAAAAGAAAAATGTTTAGACAGCAGTTCACAGCCACTGTCTTGAAGTAACAAAAGCAGCAGTGAGTTGACTCGTATAGAAGCCATTAAAATAATACATTATCCGTGCACGATGCTGCCCCTTCTTGATATCGTCTGTCCCCTTGCAATCAGAGAACGTGGGACGAAATTGTCGACCCTCATTGGACGTTATTAACGTACATGCCACGTTTTGCTACAATACTAACGCATGGTTAACTTCGAAATAGATTGGGGTGGGGTGGGAAATGGTTTGATCATCCACCGTCCGTTCTTACTATTTTCTCTACCATTACATATGAGTGGAAAGAGTAAACTAACCCAATCTATCAACTTTGGGGGTCTACATGGAATCGGGAACCTCTCAATGGATATATATACAGTGACAACTGCACTTGCAAGACTAGCCGTATCATAGAATTTTACCTCACGTGATCCACCTTTTCTACATAAGGTGCTCCTCTTGTAATTCTACCATAAAATCATTTAAATCTGGCAGTCCATCCAAGTACACCTCTAATTATGATGTGCACAAATATGCATGCTGCTTGGGTAGCCCACAAATCCAAGTACATGTTTAGGGGTGGCCATTTCAAATGAAATGTACAAGAAAATAAATGTTATATTTGTAATAATGAGATTTCTTATTGTAGTGGGGTTGTTATATATTGGGATGAATTTCTTACACATGGGTCTCTATAAATATGGCTCTCTTGGTGGGTTAAAAAAAAGCATGAGGTCATCGATCACATTTACAAATACAAGTGAAAGATATGGAGAGAGAGAGAGAGATATCAGCTAGGAGGAGCAAGTGGCAAGGCTAACTGGCTAAGTGGGGAGGGCTATAGTAGTATAGGGAGCAGACTGTAGAGGTGAGGAAAAGGAGAGCCTCGTCTTTATTCGAAATTTGACTGGCTCGTAAGGATCCGACGACCTCTCTACACAATTCCCTCTGTTTTCCTCTGCCCCCCTCTCTCTTCCTCTGTCCCTCTTATAATCCCACACTCTATACAGCTTCCTCTGTCTATCACCAATCCTCTGCTTTCTCTCTTTTGGCTACATAATACAAAACCCATCTCTCTCTCTCTCTCTCTCTCTCTCTCTCCTTCTTTTTGCCTTTAACCCTCTTCTCCTCTTCAACTTACAAAACCCCATCAGTACCAGGTTACTTCTTCTTATTCAACATAAAAAAGCAGTCTTTCTCTCTTGTGAAGCAACAATGGTGGCGAAGAAGGCGAGAGTGGTGATAATAGGAGCAGGAATGGCGGGTCTAACAGCAGCGAACAAGCTCTACACCGAACCGGGCTCCACCGACCTCTTCGACCTCTGCATCGTGGAGGCCGGAGACCGCATTGGCGGTAGAATCCGCACTTCTTCCTTCGGAGGTGACCGCATTGAGCTCGGAGCAACCTACATCCATGGCATTGGCGGCAGCCCCGTCCACAAGATAGCCACAGAGACCGGAGGGCTCCACTCAGACGAGCCCTGGGAGCGAATGGACGGCTTTCCTGAAGACCCCATCACCGTTGCAGAAGGAGGCTTCAAGCTTGACTGCTCCCTCGTCGACCCCATTTCGCTTCTCTATCGCAAACTCATGGATTTCGCCCAAGGAAAGCCCATCGAAGAAGAAGATGAAGAAGAAGAAGAAAGAGAAGATGGGAATTGCAGAATTGCAGCTAGAGCTGTTGCGGTAAGCTGTAAAAATGGCCTCCCAGGACAGAGCATCGGTGATTTCCTCAGAAGAGGCCTTGAAGCTTATTGGGCCTTGAGGGGGGAAGGGAAATTGGTTCCAGATTGTGGAAGTTGGAGCCGAGGTTCGCTGGAAGAAGCAATCTTTGCGCTGCATGAGAATACAGAGAGGACTTACACTTCTGCAAGTGATCTCTCTCTGCTTGATTTCGATGCGGAGAGAGAGTACCGTGGGTTCCCAGGCGAAGAGATCACCATCGCGAAAGGTTACTCTAGCATCATCCAATCTATTGCTTCTGTTCTTCCCTTTGGTGTGATTCAATTGGGGAGAAAAGTGAAGAAGATCGAGTGGCACCCAGATGGATTTCACCCATCAGAAGACAACCCCAGCACGGGACCTGTGAAGCTGCATTTCACTGACGGTTCGACCATGGCTGCGGACCATGTCATCGTTACTGTCTCTCTAGGTGTGCTCAAGGCAGGAACTCGAGATGGGTCTTCTCTATTCAGTCCCCTGCTACCATCTTTCAAGACCGAGGCCATTTCCAGGCTCGGATTTGGCGTTGTTAATAAGCTTTTTCTGCAATTGGAGCGAGAAGATGGGGATTTTAAATCATTCCCTTTCCTGGAAATGGCTTTCCAACAGAACCCATCTGTTACAAAACAGGGGAAGGTCCCATGGTGGATGAGAAGAACTGCTTCTCTATGCCCCATTTATAAGAATTCGAGGGTACTTCTTGGATGGTTTGCTGGTAAAGAGGCGCTTGAGCTCGAATCGCTCAAGGACAGCGAAATTATCAAAGGGGTCTCTTCTACTCTTTCTACTTTTCATATGAATTCAACTCAGAAATCTCACCAAGGCCTCAATTCGCATTGCTGCAATGGAAATGTTAATGGGATGTTTCAAGATCATCGACAACAGCATGCGAAATTCGCAAAGGTGTTGAGGAGTGGATGGGGGACTGACCCTCTGTTCTTGGGTTCTTATAGTTTTGTAGCTGTGGGTTCGAGTGGTGAAGATCTGGATTCCATGTCTGAGCCATTGCCAAAGGGTCCCCCCGATGGCAGCGGCTCGCCGCCGCCGCTGCAACTTCTTTTCGCCGGGGAAGCGACACACAGAACTCACTACTCTACTACTCATGGAGCTTATTTCAGTGGTATTAGAGAAGCAAAAAGGCTTCTTCAACATTACAGATGCGGACTTCCATAGGGTTGAAGCAGAAGAATCTCTCTCTAAACTACTTTTTACTTGTTCCTCCTCATCAATTAGCCACACTCCCCCTCCACTCTCTCTTTACTTTACCCGAGCCTTTTTCTCTCCTGCTTTGAACTTGAGAGAGAGTGATAGACAGAGAGAGATGGGTAAGTTTTGAGATTGTGGTATTGAAAGAAACTTCTTTGTTTCTTGTTTCTTTTTCCCTTTTTCTTTTTAAATTCCTAATGCTTGTTTCTCTGTCTACGTTTTTTTTTTTTTTTTATTGTAATTGTTTTTATCTTTGGATCTTCAAAGCAACTGTTTAAGATTATGCTGCTGATTGTATATTGAAAGGAAAAGAAAAAGGAGAAAGCTTTGGATCTCACTGGTGTTCTCTTCCATTACTCAACCATATCTCACCCTCCCCTTTCGAGTTTGGGAGGCAGAAAAGGGGTAGGTCCTTTTGTTTTCATCAATGGACAGGATCCGATAGATGCGGCTCTTTCCAGCCTGGACTCTCTTCAGTTCTTTTCCAATTATAGTCCAAAAAATCATTCACCAACCATGCTGCTTGATTGCTGTTGGAATGTCACACCATCTCCTTGCTGATACAACTTGGATGGTTGTTTTGATCTGCTCCATGTCCTGTGATTTCCCAAATTTACAGCTCCTCCATTGATGCATGGACTTTCTCCAAGGCTAAAGCGTCTGAATCCAAAGACCCATCTCACTGCCTCATTTAAACATCACTCGGAGCTTGTCCTCTCTCACTGTTTTTATCACATGAGTTGAAGGCGTTTCCCATGGTCCAATCTTCATTTCGTGACTCCATTTCTTGATTTTATAAGTTGTTCAATTGCCCAATCTTCATTATCCAAACACCCACTTCACCAAATCTTTCAGAGTTCAGACATCAGCTAACCGACTCTAAATCGAAACACACATTCCTCTAAATCTTGAAACAAACTCAACTACACTCATGGTACCTATGCTGGGTTGAGTCTCAAATCTAGAAATCTTATTCGCATACAGTTGTATAGTTTTTGTGGCAAGCTTCTCAATCTAACCATCTTCTCTCCAAATACTCCTAAACATGCTCAAATCAGCCGTTACGCTATATGAATCTTGTACCTGCATGAATACTGTCTCATGAATTTAAGGTCCTGTCCAAGATTTTTTAGCCATCATGATCCACTAAATCTTCTCTTTACAGTGACTATAACATATTCTCATGAATGTAGTGTTGTGTGGTATAAATATAAAATCTACTGCCTCCCGCTCCTCTTTTCTTTTTGCTATGAATAGTCAAATCACTAGAGCTGTTCAAGGGGACTGTTCTTGTTATTATGCCAGACCCCAAGACACAGGAATGGCCCATTTTTCCCTCTTTTGCCTGCCAAGAGTTTCAATCACCCTATGATGATTGTGCATATCACAAGCCAATCTGGCACCATGTCCTTTTCTCATGGAGCAATTAATCGAAACAAAGCAACAAAGTAACAAACAAAGGAGAATCTCCATTTCCCACCCACTCATCTTCCCATGAAAGGACTGTATGACCAAAACGCCCCTTTTGTTTCATGTGATGCCCATTACACATCCATTATCAGAGTCTATGTTTGTAATAGTGGTTGTTGCTGTTGTTTACTAAAATTCCCACCTGACGACGCACGAGGGGATTCGAGAAAACGATAGAAATCAATATAAAAACTGGACAACAAAGCAAAAGAAGCAAAAGCAATTGAAGAAAATGTGTAGAGCAGACAGAAGAAAGAAAACATTGTGGTGATCAATCTATTTTACAACCATTGATGGGAAGAAAACAGTATACTTACAGACTAAAATATCTTCTATTTTGTAGACAGACTTGGACACTTGCCTAAATCAGGTGACAGGTCATCTGGGTGTGTCCATCTTGACATGGACAATGAGGTCATCGGGGGAGAGAGAGGGAGTGCAAACGAACAAAGACTGAATGGCCAATGCATCAAGACTAATGTGATATCAATGCATAGCTATGAATGGGATTTTGGCGATTGGGACATATCATATGTCCCCTCCCCTGCTAAAGCAACTAGGGTTGCTACCCCACATGGAAGGGACGCTTTCACCCCATGACCTACACTGAAATCTCACACTGTCACTTGTTGCCAAGGTAACAAACATGCCCACTCCTTTACTGCCATGCAATGTCAGGTGATATTTTGTACTAGCATATGTCTGAGCTGGTTTGGAAACCCCACATTGCAGCTTGGCCGTTTTTACAGTGCTCTTCCTTTTAACAATGTTTTTCAAAGTTGCTTACACTTCAAGTTTGAAATTTTAATTGGAAAAGTCATGAATTCATATCGGATATGATTCAATTGAAGTAGTCAATCTGGAAGCCTGTTGGTGTGCTTCTGAAACTCTAAAAACAGCAGGCACAATTGATGAATTGCCCCCCTAATAGAAGGAGAATCTTAACAACTGAGGAACCACTAATGAGAAGAAACAAATAGTGTATAATGACTAGATAAGAGTGACCATTACAGAGATGACATCTTATAAGCTATCTGCAAGAAAACCCAAAACAGACCAAGACAGGGACACTCGTAATTGCCCACTGCCTATCGAGTTGAAAAAATCAGCACAGGGCAGTGTCATTTCCCTAGTGAGTCTTCGTTTACACCTCAGTGAGCAAATGAACCGTCTCGTTCCATTATATCAAACGGTTGACTACGTAGCCAGAGAATTGATGAGGGTCTGTCACGGCATAAATTTACTGCATAGAATTGTTTTGTAACATAAACCTGCTGGTGAAATACTTCAGTAGCATTTGTATTTTGTATGCGTGAGCTGCTGCCATACATTCAGATGTTGCCTTGACTTTTTTACAGTTTGACATTTTACTTTCTTCTGATCTATGGTTGTGACAGGTATTTTCTGCAAGATAGAAACGGACATGCTTTATTTGAGATTTAGGGATATTTGGTATGTGTTTACTTTGTTAAATCATTGGGGTACCTGTATGTTTGTAGCTTTTGTTTCATTGTAGAACCAATGGGGTTATAAAGAAAAAAAAAAAAAAAAAAGCCTATACTTTATATATGATCCTGAAGTGGCCCTTGATAAGAACAGAACCTCCAGTGAATGGAACACAAATGCATCATGTCGCTAGATTTATTTGAAGGAATCTTGCTGTCTTCATCCACTGTTAATCTTTGGAGCTTCTTTTGCGTCCTAACAAATGATTTATCAATCTCTATGTTTTGTCCCTTTGTACTATCTTACACCTGAGATGACATCCCATACAATCCAGATGACATCCATAATAATCCAAATCGCAATCGATTTAGCTTTATATGTGGACCTTGTATGTATAACATGTCAACAAACTAGCAGCCATTACGAAGATCATGGGCAGATTATAGGCATGATATTCTTTTCTGTTTTTTGGGGGGGTAAAAGACATCATTTTCTTAATGTTTGTAAAAGGTATGCTTTGCAGAGAAGTGGAGTTTTAAGCACTTGATAATACCCTTTCATAGATAGTGGCAGACATGTAAACATGACAATGCATTGATTATATCTTTTGATCTGAGAGAGATACCCATTAACATAAAAGGATTAAGAAAGTTTTAGGTCAGTCATGACTGCATTAGCTGTTTTATTTTTTTATCCAATAACATATTGATTCTCTCTTATCTTCAATGCATCTGTACTTTCCGTCTCTTTTTAGATACGTCTTTCAGTTTAAAAAATGGGGGTTAGTCCGACTAAATCGCATCTTACCCATAATCTAAATTTTCAATTAGAACACAAAGGACTCCCCTACCCCACCTGTGTCAAACCTACTTTCAAGGCGAATTTCACAAAAACTTGACAGTTCAACTTTAAAAAAGGCTAAAGCAGTGCAAATAACTGAAAGTTACACTAACATGTGACATGTATAGTAACACTAGAAAGAAAGGAAATACTTTTCCTATCCATAATCAGTGAATCAACTTACTGAAACTATTTAGAACAGAACATCTAAAAATTTGAAGGAAATTGAGGGTGGAAAGTGCAGCATGCTAAAAGATATTTTTTTTCAGAGATATTTTTTTTCAACTTTCTTTCTTAAAATGTAAGATAATTCAGACTTGCAACCTTGTGTTGCATGATTGGGCACCTTCCAATTGTGATGCAGACTCTTGTCACAATTTTGTAACTCATCAGTCCTTGGGAAAGAACAAAGGAATAAAAGTGAAAAATAACATCCTTGAACAAAGTTTTTAAAATTTATATTTAAACAGAATTTCCTTTAATTTCCAACAAAACAATAAAATCTGAAATAGTAATTTTAAGCAGAGATACATTTTGACAATGATGATGCAAAATAGGAGAGGAAAATCTGTAAGAGTTTTAGTTGGCTAATTCATTAGGTTATGGACAAAATCGGGACTCTTAAAAGTTGTAAATTTTATTCAGAGAAGGACTGCTCAAGATCTCCTGCAAGAAACACAGTCGTTCTGGGAACTAACACAGTTTGCTCGAGCGATGCTCCATCCGCTCGAGCGAACCCCTCACAGAACCTTCGTTACTCGACCCAACATAATCCTCCTCTCGAGCCGTCTCATTTTGCGCTGAACATTTGAAGACAAAGAGCAGTCCGCTCGAGCGAACCTGGAAAAGTTGTATTGCATCCGGAAACTGCTTCCTATTTTCTCTCAAGCAAATTCTCATATCCTAATCCGATTTTAAGACTTGAGACACGAGTGTAGGACTATTTAAAGCTATTCTCTCTCTCTTCCAAAGATACCACTAATCAAGAATACATCCCTGGTGATGATTTTGAGAGATCCACTCCTTCCCTCCAAGGCTTCAAGTTCTGCTGCACTGAAGATCAAGTTTTGAGATTGATTCAATCATGCTTTCTTGAAGGTGGTTTTGCTCAAGCTCGGTGAAGATTAACGATGGATTGTCAGCAGGATTAGAAGCAGTCCTTAGATTGAGTCAACAACTGGGAAATGATTGTAAGTAATCTTGTAATCTTCGTTTTTCATATAGTGCCTGGTTGTCTGTTGGCCTAGAAGGTAAGGTCCGTGGTTTTTTCCCAAGTAGGGTTTTCCACGTAAAAATCGTTTGTCCTTCTCTCTTTGTGGTTTGATTGTTTTTAATTTGAATTAGGTCTAATTATTAGTTTAAACACGTGAGATTGATATTTAATAGAGATTTGGTAATTGGGACCTCTTCCTGTGTCAAGGCCTGGTTTTTCAAAATCGAAAATGTATGTAGCGCTGAGGCAGAAAATCAAAATAATTCTTTGAGATACAATGGAAATAAAAACTGCAAATAGTATTTTACATGTCACATGTGGCAAGCATGTGCAAGATCAGAGCCAACCAGTCATCCCCGCCCACCAAAAAAAAAAAGGAACCTTGCTTAAGGGGAATAATCTATGTCCTTGAGAAAAGAAAAACCAGAAGGAAGGCCATAGTCATTCTCCTTGAATTTTAACAGGTTGATGGGAAGATTTTCCTTGGAATTCTTAGGAATTCAATACGTATCAAATAAAAGGTCCCTGAGTACCACGAACTCATGATTATGATTACATGGTTGTAGATTTGAATGAATAAAGCACTTACCTAGTATTATAAAAGATGAGGAAAAAGTCTTTAATGATGGCATGCAAGAAGTTCAAAATGTAAAAATGACAAGAAGACAGAAGTCTTCATTGTGATAAACCTATTTCTTTATTAAAGTGTAAAAGAAATGTGATGAAAGCATACTACCCACCACCCCTACAAGCATTAAATCGACCATGTACTTGTGTAATGACATTATTATTCCAGCAAAATTTCGGTCCATTTAAGTTGTCAGCTTCGGAAGAACTTTTGAAGTCTTTCGGTTTATTGCCGCCTAGATAAAAGGAGGGTTGTATTAGGTTGATTACTGGCATAAAACTTTTGTCACATCTAAACTTTAAGAAGAACCTTAGCATGGTTGAAGAAATGTTTCAAGCATAATCAGTCAATGAAATTGAGATTTTAGCTAATAAATTTTGATAATTTATGATTTTCCAACACAATTATGCTCTTAGGTAATGATGAAACTGAACTACAACAGCGCCAAAATGTTTGGAAGTCTATGCCAAGTTCCAAACGAAAGACCAAATGTGTGTGTTTGACAAAGTTGCAGTAAGTAGTCAAAATTTTTACATCATTGATGCTGAAAGTCCAGTTTGTTTGGTTTCTACTTTTAACCATTAGAGTAATGTTAAAGATTTCAATATCATCTAAGTTCATTTATTTAGCATGGTACAGGTATTCGATCATGATCCGACAAACTCACCACCTGAATTGACCACCCCATCTGCTTAGATTGTGAGCTGTCTATAAGTTTATTTATAATCATAGATCTGATGGTTAGGAATGTGAAGGTGAACTTTGGTTGGTGGCTGATCTATGACAACTTATTTAAATTCATACAACCAAATGCACAAAAGTGGCAAGCAGTCACTTCAGCATGGCTCAGCCTGAAGGAACACTGCTAAATTGTCAATAATTTTGATATGAATGGCTACCATGATAAACCTTAAATTTTTCAAATGAAGCTCTTGAGAAACTCATGGGGCTCAGTTAAGTTTAGATTTTGATCTGATATTAACATGTTGAACCCCCACCAAGTGGATATTTTAAATAAAGCTTTGATGATGACAACGACGATTATGATGATGACGGTCATTTTGCTTAGGATAAAACTAAAGTGAATGACAATCTCATTTCATCAAATTCATAAAGATAGGCCATCCAACTAAAGACCATAGACAGGCCACAAGGCAAGCAAACATATTGATTGAATAATTCCAATACGGAAGTGTTGTTTTCTACATAAGGGCCCGTCCATATCTTGGTCCCCACCCTGTTCTTGTTTTCGGTCTGACAAACAGAAGGCTGAGGGAACTTCTTGTCATTTATATGGATGTTAAGGTAATGCCTGATATATTTTATTTTTTTTACAATGTGAGTCTTAGACTTTAGCCTTTTGCATTTGAAATAAGGTGAGGTCACATCCCTTTCAAGGGGCCCGGGACCTCACCCAGATTGGTCCAGAGTCACAATCCAATGGCATTGGACTCAGAAAGCCCGACAAGCCCATTCAGACAGACTCGAATCCAGGTTTAGGGTCTCAAGTCTCAACCGCTTATCACCATCGATTCAAACATGATCTCATGATTTCCAGACCTGTTGGACTTTTGAGTATAATCAATCATGACAATATAATAATTACCATGTATATCTACGTGATTTACAGAACTATGACTCGGGTCCAAAATTGATTAGGCCTTTTTTGGACTTCAGTTTTAAGCAAACTTAGGCCTCTACCGACAGATTAAAGCCTATCATTACCTTCATTATCTCGCCCTAAGAGTCCATGTTAAGCTCCAATTGGGTTCGAATCCGACAGGACTTATCGGGCCCGGATCATAGGCCAATATGATCCAGGCCCGTACTGACCATACCATCAATGGAGCTTAAGATCTGTGGCTAAAAACTAACTAGAAATATGTAGGTCTGTCCAGGTTACAGATCATAAAATATGTGCTGACCCTACTTGAGTTATCTATCTGTTAAGAAAATGAAACTCTCGTTCTCTTTTTAGT
This sequence comes from Camphora micrantha, assembly GCA_003546025.1. Taxonomy (NCBI): domain Eukaryota; kingdom Viridiplantae; phylum Streptophyta; class Magnoliopsida; order Laurales; family Lauraceae; genus Camphora; species Camphora micrantha. Next base: position 76,177,023 of record QPKB01000002.1, read on the forward strand.
TTTGTTGGACAAATATCAAATTGGTTCGATGCAGTTCTCTCCTACTAATGACTTCAAAGATGATGCAAAATGAAGCCCTTGGTAAGCTGGTTAGGGACACGTGGACAAATTTGAGTGGTTTTTTTTTTTTTTTTTTTTTTTTAAGTGGTCTCTCCAAAAGAAAATCCTTACGTAGTGTCCCCCCAAAGGCAAATTTTCTGATTCCACCCTTGACACGTGGGTGTGTGTGAGTTTGAGTTTCTGGCAAGGGATTAAAAATGAAGCAAAACAAAGAGGTGAAACGAGTTAATGTGAACTTGCGAACTAAAAATTCGCTAGAAATTAGGATTTTCAGTTATCATCATTTCACCATCATCAGCATCATCCGATTCATCAAAATGACCGCATTCACCCCCCTTTTCTCCTGATGATTGAAAACCCTCTAACGTTGGATTTTTGTTGACCGGCATTTTCAGATTAATGAACCCCACATGGTGTGCCTTCTCCTTTTATTCATCATCTCTAATCAAAATCGGAACCACCAATGCCCTAATCTCTATCAAATAATAATAATAAAAAAAAAGTATGTCCCTAATTGTTGCCCAACTGGTCAGAGATGTGATTATGTGTCTTTGAGTACTTGAGTTTGAGTCCAGTTTGTAAAAAATAAATAAATAAATAATCCAATGTCAAAATGTTGTCCAAGTTAGACCAACAAACTATCATCAAATTCATTCCAAATATAACTTAGAAGTACCTACATTTACCATTCATTGTCCTAGAAGAAAATAGAAAATGAAGAAAAGATGAGTCAAGACTAAGAAGATGAAGATGAAGGTTGTAAATGGATTGGAAGACGTTTAAAAGTTAAAGTTCTAATATTTGATGGAAGCCCACGCACAAAATATGTGAATTGAGAAAGATCATCATGATCATCAAAGCTTTGCCCTTAACTGTTTTGGTGTGTTGGCTATATGAATTTTGTATATGCATTCCTATACATCTTAAGCGAGATACTCAGGTAGGTTGCACTTTTTTTTCAAATCTACCTTTCAACTTCTATCCATGTCCTCTTAAACATACCCCTCCTTCTTCTTCAACATACCACTCCTTGAGACCCTTTTTATAATGTTAGTCCATTGCTTCAGTAATATTTGAAACTTTCTCCTTCAGTAAAATGCCCCTGATAATCCAATCCATGGGGCAAGAAAAGCCGCCCCCCCACACCACAAGACAAGACATTGAAAGAAAGTATATGGACAAGACATGTCAATGTTTCTGAACCACACCCAGATACACTGAGAACCATCTGCTGTTATTGTAATGTTACACTGGGCCAACAGGACAGTTTGGACCCACTTTAGGGTCTGTCTGTAACCCTTATCTAGCTGGATGCAGATTACATATCCAAGGGTCCAAGATTTACCTGGAGGACTTTGGCTTCTCATTGTCCTTGTCACCCAGTCCTGGTCCATGTTTGAGAACCCAGGTTGGACCTATACTGGAACTTGGGCCTCAAGATCTTTATGGGGAACAGAATCAGAACCATGTAGAACAACTTGCCCATTGCAGCCCTACTTATAGTCACAATTGTCCTTTTCCCAAAAGCGGTTGCACCTTTCCCTATTGAATACAAGGGGTGCAACTCCAGATCAGAGCACCTATTTGCCCAGGCCATGCTATAACTGAGTTCCATGTGGATTAACTCAAACCCAAACCTGACTTGACCAGGATGAAACGCAAATTCACCAAGCATTAGCCCGACCCAAATTGTCGATGCCCAACCCGTTCGTAATTCGGGTCGAGCATCCTTCACCGGATTCATGTTCAGGGTCTCCGTAATCTGACAGATCCAGGCATAGGGTCACAAGCCCATTGGACTCTTATTATTCGTATTTGTAGTTTTATATGTATATTTTGCGTATATGCTATGTACAGATCCAGTAAATCTTATATGCATACTTCGTTCTGAAACCCTTTTTCATGGTTTGATTTTGGAGTGTTAAGAGCTTCTTTTTGGGCTATCAAGTATCATCCAATTGGACCCATCCGGGCAAGGCATGATTCTATCCCTAATGTGTTGAGCCCAGGTCCCAAATTTGGACCCTGCAGACATGCAGTCCCTGCCCCTCTTAGCAATGGGCCCATGCCACCTGTCACGAGTAAAAAATATATGCAGTCCCTTTCTCATAAATGGTTTTTTTTTTTTTTTCTCTCTTTTTTTGGAGAACTAAGGGTATCTCCTGCCCAGCTTAGTCCAAAAGCCTTTAGCCCTGAACCCGAGGGACACTCGATTTTTTACTACTAAGAACTAATCTCTAAGGGCACACGCAAACCCTACTTTCCACATGCACCAGATAAAACTATAGGAGGTGGCTAACTATGATAGGTGTCAAACACAAGACCTCTCTATTTCCTTATGCGCAGAGTCATTAGCCAACTAAGCCACCACTCCTTGATTCATAATTGAATATATTTTACTTACGTAAAGCAATGTAAAAGTATAATACTTGTAGTTGTGACACTGTATGTATCTTTTGTAAATTTTTTTCCTTTTCTTTTCTTTTCTTTTTTTTTTTTATATATTATACTTGTAGTACATATTTTCACAAAAAAAAAAAAAAAAAAAAGAAGATATTTTCTGATATAGTCATGAAAAACTCAAAATACAGCTAAAACTTAAAAGTCAATTTGCTGTGATCTTATTACAGTGTCCTTTTTTCTTACAATAAGCCCCATCAACATTATGTTTTCATGATGATTTCCTGATATCAACCCCATAAGACCAAGATTGTGGATTGTGATTTTTGTTAAAATGATAAATACCTTGAGCGACTATAAAATGCCCCTCTTATAAGAGTAATAGGACCCACCTGGATGCTTGCCAATCTGAAAATATTTTCAAGGGAGATGGCAGTTTTGGAAGTGGATTAGGGGCAGCCCCAATTCATTTAAATCAAGTGATCCCAAGTCCCAACCTGTAATTTTTAGGGCCTTAATAATTTTATGCAGATCAGATTTTTTTTTTTTTTTATGATTAAATTCAACAACAGATAATAATTTGATTATGGTCCAACTGAGATCATACATGGTACTGATACACACAGGGGTAGGTGGGTATGAAGACATTGATCGATCCTAGATGGGTCCTCCACAACACCACCACTGAAGCGTGGCTTATTATCAGCAGTCTTCTCAGATGGTAGCCTACACACAGTGCAGTATCTTTACTCCAATGAATTGCAACTTTTAAATTTGAAACCCTGACAAGATCATTTCTCAATTACTTTGGAATGCTTCAACCTTAAACTACATATAAAAGTCTTGTAGTACTATTTAGCTCACTATCCACATCAACACAACTCACATTAGAAGAAGAAAATATCAAAACCATCAACAGATGGTGTGCTGGTAGTTAAGACTGAAACTTCAACCAACCTTCCTTTCAATTTCATGATAATTGCAATTCAAGGAACAAACCTCTTGCAGCTTATCTCTTTTGGGTTTGGAAGTAGGAAAAAACAAGACACAATCTCATCACATCTATTTTAGGGATGAGGTGAGCATCTTCCTTCTTTTACATGTTTATATAAAACATTACAAAAGCGTTATCCACAAAAGTAGCTTTGTATCTGTGGTTCTTGGAACACAAGGAAACAGAGCCACAATTTATCTAGGAGAATCCCATTCTGCCATTTTATTATTCTCAGTGCTCCTGAACCTTTTATACTTTTAAGTATTATTTTGTCCCGGTTTAGTTCTCATGTAGTAGTGACACAGATATTGTTGGGACTTGGGACCACACCCAGGGAACAAAACAAACACTCGAACCACTGTCAAAAGAGGTACTAAAATAATTAAATTTACTGCATAAAAATTGCAATTGAAATTATTTAAGAATTTTAACATTAGTATGTACATATTGTTAGACATGAGTGGTCCTCATGACCACATATGCAATATTGTTGGGACCCACGTTTTGAGCCCACTAATTTAAGTTACTTTCTCCTTTTGATTTTTTGGTTTTACTAAGTTTATCTTGGATTCAATTTTAGTAAGCCCAAATTAAATAAGACTCTTGTTGGCTAATTTGAGAGAATTGAGGAAACTTACTTTTATTAGATTTCTTTGATGATAAGAAATCTCTCTAGGGCTTGTCTATATATATGGTTTTCCGGTCCTCTGCATATCGGAGTGGGTGATAAGGGAAATAGGAGAAAACCCTATCTGAGAAAATAGTTTTGCTCATCAAGATCATGGTGCAAGGTACGCCTTTATTATTTGAGATTTTATATTATTTAATGCATAAATCTAGATCCATATATTTGATTTATATTGTAAACCATATCAGATCTTACATATATATATATATATATATATATCATTTTATGTTTTTAGTCATAAGATTTGTTTTCAACACCATTTTCTCATCTTTTTTTCCTCTTTTTTTTTTTTTTTTTTTTTTTTTTTTTTTTTTTTTTTTTTTTGTCGTTTGTGATATTGTCGATATCGACCATTTTATCGTATTTAGAAAATAAGACAATTACAGGTTAGAGAAAACCTGACTGCCAAATTGGTCAATATTGACCATCAAGGCTAAGTGGTGATGGTTGATATCGGCTATTCTGTCATATTCAGCAAATAAGGCAGTTACAGGTTTGAGAAAATCTGACTAATAAATCGGTTGATATCGACCATCATTGCTAAGTGGTGATGGTCGAGATCAACCCTTCTATCATGTTCAGCAAATAAGAGAACTACGGGTAGAAGGAAATCACCTTTCTTGCCTTGTTGATTCTGTAAATGAGTGCGGTAAAAATCTGGCATAAAATCTAAACATCGATTCTATCTCATCTTTTATGAAAAAAAAAAAAATTGATATCACCCTTTCTTGTTTTTTTTTTTTTTTTTTTCTATAATTGGGTCTTACAAAAACCTTGTCCAACCATTGATTCCATCTCTTGCTATACACATCCACATGCATTTTTGTTTCTTCTTCTTCGTGGGCACTCAATCTGGGTTTCATAGGTGCTGGTGGGCTCTTTTGGTTTGCAGGATTTTGTGCTTTATTAAAGGTGGTTTTCCAAACCCATCATTGTCGTTTTCAACTACTGATTTTTAGGAATCTTTTTGTGAATTCCATTCCCTTGATAAGCTTTATGTTGAAAACTATGGTCGCTGGGCAGAAACGGTGGGCGTTGCAAGAAAGAGGATGTTCGACCAGGCCTGTGCATATCCAAGGCAAGAGAAGAAGACAAGAGGTAGGTCATTCTAGGTCAGGCTGACATTAGACTGTGTGTTATATCTTTTCTCTCTCTCCCTTCTCCCTCAACAAAGAGGAAGAAGATGGCTGTGGGAAAAAAGGCCTTTTGGCCTTTGGTATATACGCATTGATGGTCGATATCAATCATTCCATGAAAAAAAGAAAAAAAAGAGCTCAAGGGGCCCTTTCTGTTTGCACGATTTTAGTGGGTCCCCATTTGTGTAGACCACTTCTGGGGTTTTTCCCGTATATTCCTCTTAATTTTAGCAAGAGTATATATTACTTATATTTTAAGTAATAATATTTTTTTTCAACACCATTTTCGCAATAATATCTCAAAAAGAAATCTTTATGCGTTGCCACTGAACCACCTGCGGATTAGCCATTCTTCACCCTTTTAATAGCCTTGGCTCGCTGCTGACCCGGACTCATAATTTATGCATTTCCCAGGAACATTTGAGTCCCTAACCGAGCTACAGCCCACCAAATGAGTGGGGATAATGCCTTCCCATATCAGCCCCTATGAGTTTTTTCAATTAAAATTAGAAAAACTGTCATACGAAGTGGACTTAGTACTAGGGCTGTCAAAGGATTGAGGTTTCCAACCAAATTACTGGGCCCAGGTGATAATTGAGGATTTGGACTGTCCCAACTAGCTGGACAAAATCCTAAAATCCTAGATTGGACCCATATCAGGACTTCAACGAGCTTGAGCCTTATTAGGACTCGGACTTTGGCTTTATTTGATCAAACATTTCAAACCTTTAACATTAGCGTACATTTGGCCTCATATATTTTCTACTGGGTGGTAGGAATATAGATGGGTACTCGATTCTCTGATTATCAGGAGGTTCCGACCCATTAAAAACCGGGTCTGGGTCCTTATTTAGGCCCCGATAAGTAAATGGGTCCGGGTCCAGTTCTACCTTGGTTTTGACCCGTGGACCCGAGACCTGACATATTACCTCAATTTTCGAAAATCTCTCCTAAAAATCATATTTTTTTAATATCATTATCTATCTAAACCCGGACCTTGATCTAGACCAGTCCCATATATGGTTCTAGTTCCGGTTTCGAGTCCGGATCCGGTTCCACCTTCTCCTTAACGGTTTCGATCCGGGTCCAACATGGACCCCGACCGGAACCAACCCATTTACAACCCTACTGGGTGGCTTGATACCTAGGATCTAGGTCTATATATGTCAGACTTGGATCCAGACTCAGACCGTTCACTCCTAAGTTGACCCAAGCTGGAGCCAATATAGGTCCAATGTAGCCCGTTGACGGCACTGCTGAGTAATAGGCCAATTGGTAGCTCATTACTTTAAATACTCATTTTTTTAATATTCATCTCTGCCTTGAACCACTTTGAAATACAAGCCTTGAAATTCATAATAGGAATTTCACTATATGAAACCACTGAACTTTTGTAGAACCCATTTGATCTTAAATTCCTATGTATTCAATTCCAAGCAACACAATGGTGCCCTTACAAATCCCATATGAAGTTAATTAATGTAACATCATTCTTCAGCGAATTGTCAATTGTATCACTTTCCTCAAAACAAAATGCTTTGACCTTTCAGCAGAGAGCTGGTGCTCAGGCCCAAGAATACGGGCCCACAATGTCCATCTGTCTCCCTCCATTATTTGTTATTTAAAATACATGACACGCATACAACTATCATTTGGGTACCATGTGGCTATCTTCGATGCTTGATCGTGGCAGCATGTGTAAGATGATTGTCTGCATGACATGGGTGCATGCTTTTGTCTATTTCTCTGATGTTTAGAAGCTTCTTGCACTTTATGGATTCTTACAATTTCTCTGTCTTTTTTTTTTATAATTCTCCACTCACTGAATTACAATCATAAGACAACAAGGAAGAAGGGAATAAATCATGTACAGTTTCTTCCATTTGCGAGCTTCCAAGAAAATGAGAATGATAGAAAGGTTTGGTTCATATAACTTGAAATTTAAAAGGAAGTCATTTTCTTAAGGCCACTTCGCCTAATTTGTGTTGAATTTCTAAAAGTTAGTACTAAAACAGATCTAACAGTACAACTGTCGGATCTTACACCCTATTAAACTATCACTTATCATAAAGTTAATTGATGATGGAAAACGGCACAATAATAATTTTATGGTGAGGGTGAGGGTGAGGGTGAGGATGAGAGCGGCGGCTCAACCACAATCATGATCAGGGCGAGGGCGAGGGCGGGGGCTCAACCACAATCATGACCTGTGTAGACGTTGACATCAACAATAAGAAAAATATTGAAGAGTTGAATAAGATAAGATGGAGGTGTAATCAGTCATATTTGGCCAATCCCTTTGGCAGAAATGCATTGCTTAAAGTTCTTGGAAATTTATTTATATAGAATTTTTTTTTCTGTTTTTTCTTGTATATATATATATATATTCCTTGCAAGCCCTTTTCTTCAGTCTTAAAAGAGGGAAATTTAACCTTTTATTTTGGGTGAATATGAATATTTTTAGGCAACCAAAGAAGTGAGCAGCTTGCTAGGATGCATACAACATACAAAAGAAAAGAAAACATGCGCAGCCAAACAAATGGTATCACATAAAAGCCACAAGAGACCCAACAAAAAGGCTGGAAAAAGCACCCAGGCCTCAAACAGGAAGGGAACAGTGACGGTAGAGGCACAAGCACGGAGGTGGTCATGGTCTGGACGTTATTGCATGGGTGCAACTCGGGCAAGTAGGGCTGACTGGTCATGATGGCCTGGTTGAGGCTGCCCAAAGCACAGCTAATTTAGTTCAATATTATGGTCGTCATTGCTAATGACATGGGCATCTTTTTTGCATGGAATATATAGGAATTGAATTTATGGTCAAACGAGGTCAGGTGAAGGATTATTAAATAAGCGAAGAGAGAGGGATATATGGTACTTACGTAGATGCAACCGTCGCTTTCTTGTGATTTGAATTAATAGTATAGTGGTAAGGACCACGGTTCCTCCCTCTTCTTGAGCTAAAGGTCTTAGTATAACCCCTAGTTCTCTCCTCTTTAGAAACAAAAGGTTGAGTCTACTTGCACTACCACTTAGGAGTCACGGGGGCTTTCTCGGCTTCTCTCTGGGTCCGAATGGATTAGTCCAGTACAGAGAGATGAGAACCATTCGTTATATATATATATATGCTCATGTGATAGCATCTCTCACCTTACTATGAAAGATAAATGTGGGGCCCTCACGTTTAAGTTGTTAGCATTGGATATGAATATGAGGGGCCACACATAATAACTCATATAAGGTGAGAGATATGGGTGGGGGCCATCACATTTAAGTTGTTGGCATTGGATATGGATGTGAGGGGCCCCACACAATCTCTCATATAAAATGAGAGATATGGGTGAGGAGCCTCATATTTAAGTTGTTGGTATTGGATATGGATGTGAGGGCCCCACAAAATATCTCATATAAGGTGAGAGATATCTCTCACCTTATATGAGAGATATAGTTGGGGGCTCTCCCATTTAAGTTGTCGGCATTGGATATGGATGTGAGGGCTCCACACAATTTCTCATTTAAGGTGAGAGATATCTCTCATAGGAGCATCTCCCTTATATATATATGAGAAATATTCAAGTGAGAACTATTATATGAGAACTTTTTTGTGGGGCCTAACTAGCAGCCCATTCAAACCTAGCAACCAATAGGGATCCCCCTTATAGTTACTAATCCCAAGGATTGGCACACATCCGAATGGACTAAACCATTGGATCGATAGTTGAATAGTTTTTTTAGTATTGAGCCATTAAACTTATGGGCCATGGATGAAGGGGCTAGGGCATGGATGAAGGGGTCAAACTTGATACTTATAGTGGTCTCATATAGATCTTTCCATCCCCCCAGGTCCCAGCCCCATTGGGTCCCATCCCCAAATGGGGCCCACAATTGGGCCCCACAAAAAAGTTCTCACATAATATGTGAAAACAGTTCCCACCTAAATATTACCCTATATATATTTACTAGGGTAGTGGCTGGGGTATTCATTACTCACCTTGCCCTATTAATTTTCCTTGGATGGGCATTTTTTTAAACTACACATTTGTCTCTTCAAAATTAATCATTTAAAAAAAAAAAAAAAGAGTCTAACTATTCCTATGTATTCAATTACATAACAAAAAATAGGCACAAAATCTTTATCTAAGGCCTTGTTTGGCATCTCTACTTTTTTTCTGACAGACCATCCAAAATTGAGCTATTAAAAAAAGAGCTATAAAAAATAGAGGATAGAACAAAAAAACGTGTTTTAATAATGAACGAGTCTACTTCAAATAGATCGTTTGGTATGCCCTCTATTAACCTCTTTTTAGAGGAGTATCTTTTGTAATTATGTAAAAAAAATGAACTTATGCACATTTTCATCAAAATATACCCTCTACACACATACCATAGCATCATAATTACTGATCATTTGAAAACTACAACCATTTCCATCAAAATATGGCATGTAACTTGTACACAATTTAAAAATTACAACATCAAACACAATTATATATTATCTCCATCATTCCATCATCACACACCATCACTCCATGTTGTATGACATAAGATGAAAAAAAAAAAAAAGAAAAAAGAAGAAGAACCATGATATAAGATGATAAAAATCAAACACGAGAAGAAGCATCTCGCCAAATTGCATCTGCAATTGAATTCCTTTTAACATCCATCTCTATCATATCTGTGATATCAAATGAATAAGCTTTTTCTCCATGTGATTCCTCAACGTCATTGTCACGCTCTACTTGAGCATCATCCTTTGAAAATTGTGAAAATAATTGATCTTCCATATCCTCTTTCCTAATGAAATTATGCATCGCCATTGCAGCAACTACGATGCTCCGTTGTACAGGAAATGGGTAAGGAGCCATCCGCTTGAGGATAGGGAATCGAACTTTCAATACTCCAAAGCTTCGCTCGATCACATTCCTTAAGGATGAATGCAATCTATTAAAATGGTCCTCCCTAGTACGAGGAATGACAATACCTTGAAAATCTGGAAGTCAGTATCGGACATTTCGAAATGGAGACAGAAACTCCCTCATGTTTGTATAACCGGTATCAACCAAGTAGTATGTACCTAAAGACCATTCAAGACAAAATGTTAAAGGGCATGTCAAACAATGTTATAGCAATCATTTGTTGATATTTAAAATACTATACATACTTTCTTGCCAGGCGGGGCATGTGGAAACTTTAGCCTTTCATCAAAAATGATATCCAAGAGAATCCGCTGATCATGAGCTATACATTCCCATCCACATACCACATAGGTAAAGAGCATGTCAAACGAACATACTGCCATAACGTGTTGCATACATTCCCCCTTTCTACCTCTGTAAGGAATTTGTTTCTCTAGTTGGATAATGGCATGCACAAGGGTGTCATCTATAACACCAATATAATCCTATTAAAAAGAAGAAATCAACATTGGTAAAATTTTCAAAAGAATTTAGCTTAAATAAAAAAGAGAGCAATACCTTAAAATATGACATGGATAGATACCAAATGCATGTAATTTATATATGTAACAATGGTCACATAGTTCTGTTGGTTAGACTTTAGAGCATTAAATTTACAAATCAAAGTTCATGTGTTCGGTCATGCCAAGACCACTAATCACTTCATCTACGCTCTATCAAAAGTTAAAAAACCATTCAAAAAAAAAGTATAAAAGAATAAAGAGGCAAACTAGGATTTTCAAATACAAATATGGACACAGATATGCCACATACAAGGAAACAGAATACGACATTGCACTTTATAGAATCTAGAATCTGGATTTCATAATTTATATTAACATTACTATTTCAAAGATTGCATTGATCTTTAGAAGTTTGAATACTTATAAACTAATAAAGTCATTGCTACTTGCATTTCTTTCCAACATTCTTATGTTGAAAAGTAAGAAAAGTAATGGGGCATTATAACATAATGGACTGAGTGCATCAAAATATGTTGAAACGGTGACATACAAGAATTCCAACAGTAACCAATTCAAATTAGTAGTAAAAGACCTGGTAAGATCAGTAATTTTTAGGTAGAGGTAAGTTGAGGAATCAATTTATAGGGGATTTCCATTATCTGTATTGTAGCATATGAAAGTCAAACAGATGGCAGTCCGGAAAGTTAAAGAAATAAATTCTATCTTGGAAAATGAAGTTTCCAAACTGAGTACTAGGGAAGATAGACTAAAAACAGAGCCCCTGAATGACTTGGTGAGTTGAAGACTACTCTATTAATAATTCATCATTATGGGTGCATTTGTATGCAAAATAAAATATCATAGCCATTTTTTTGATCAAATGAGACATTTGGATATACACTAAAATATCACAATCAATGTTAACATTCTGATTTAGTAAATGGTAAATCATCATGATCAACAGTCATTATTAATGGTGATTGAGACAAACATGAACCCAAACCTCCTATATATGTACTGTAAATGATGCTTTAAAAGTACCAGGCATATAATCTACCATCCATCTATCAACTAGTTACTTAGGACCCTAAGATCAAACCTAAAATAATGAAAATGGCATTAGTTAACAGAATACAAAACTAGTAAATAGGAAAGCATATTCATTCACTTTTTAAAAGACAACCAAAATTGGAACCTGTGGGTGCACCAATGGAGCTCTAGTGGATCAAAGGAACTATTTTTTCCAAATGGGAATCTACAGAAATCCACACAAGCATCAAACTATGCTGGAGGAGTTCAACCTAAATGGAACTGTGCGGGACAGAATTAAGAATCTAGCAAAGACAATAACAGGCAAATTTCTAAATGGGGTTTGAGTTTGGGAAAAGCTTTATTAATGGAGTTTGACAAAAGCTTTATTAATGGAGTTGGCTAACCTCTCTCTAAAAAATTACAGAAACTAGAAGTCTCTGTAACATAAAAACAATTCAGATGTTAAAATCCATCCAAACTTTCAAGTGCATTCCCAGACCCCAGTTGTATTTTTTCTATAGGCAACTAATGTCCTCTGTTTGTGGTGGTAAACGTATGAAATGGGCATATGATGATGAAAATCATATCTTCTATAATCAAACTCATCTCCCAAATACCCTCCTCCAAATCAAAATCTCTTCATATTCTATAATCAAACCCATCTCCCAAATACCCTCCTCCAAATGAAAATTTCTCCTAACAACCCCAATATCAGTATGGCTTTCCGAATCCTCATCCTCATCCACGAACACCATTATCTCATAAATCAAAATCATCCTCAAAACCCACCCCTTCATTATTGAAACTCCTCATTTAATACCATCTCAAACGAAAACCCATCTCCAATTCTTTCCAGCCTCATGTAATACCATCCCAAACTACCCATCTCCAACCATTTCCATCATCATTAAAAAAAAAAAAAAAACACATCGATTGAACATAGAGAGAGAAAGATAATAGAAAGCAAATGTTCTAAATAGAGAAATAAACAAGAAGAAACAAAAGAAATAGAAATAACAGTAGACACGCACCTCTTCTCCTGAGTGTTCTCCTTTCCAGCCTTTTTCACGTTGCAGAACGAACGAAAACCCTTGAGGGTTTCGAGTTGCAGAGAGAATGAGAACACAAACAAGCTATTGAAATTTGTATGGTTTCGAGGCCTTATTCAAAGGGACTTTCATTGGAAATAAATTTCCATCAAGGGCATTTTTGTCCTAAAAAATGGATTCCGCCTCTACTTTTTCAAGAGGCACTGCCTCTGATTTTTCTACATGTATATTTTTGGAGTATTTCTTTTTTAGAGGCTTTGCCTCTTTTGCTCTAAAGTGTGCAGAGGTTATAAATCATTGCCAAACACCTCTAAATTTTAAAACCTCCATCCCCTTCGTAGAAATAGATAGTTAGAGGCAAAAAATAGACATGGCTAAAAGGGGATAAATCTCTAGCGGATGGTTTTGTGAACTCAACTTTGTCAGAAGGTCTGTTTCAGGTTGTCTAAACACGTGCGCAAACCAGCAGCGACGTGGTTCCAACCCCAAAACAGTTACTCGTCTGGCCTTTTGTCTGGATACCATCCAGTTACAATTGCCGGTCTGGCAGTCTGGCCCAGAAAATAAGCCCGTGAGCATACATCAGCCCAGGCAGAGCCCGTTTACCTGTTGGCCCAGAAAAAAAAGGCTGACCCTGGGCCACACTTCGTTCTAATGCCCACCAGCTCTGGATGGTTTGAGATTGGGATTTTCAAGATATAGTCAGGAAAATGTTCAAGAAATAATTAATTTTCTAGTAATTTAAAAAAGTAAAAAAATCAAAAAATGTGTAACAGTTTCTTTAAAAAAAAATTTATATTTCTCTTACTTTTCTCATTCTTATAAGGAGTTCCTAGTTCCTAGGGTGCTTTCTTTGTGATTTTTCTCATTTTTGATGATTTTTTTTCAGAATAATCTGTTATTATAAAAATAGTATTTTATAAAAATGGGTAATATTATTATAGTATATTCAAAATATCCAAAAATAAAAAATAAAAAATTATAAGAGTGGCTGAGTGCAGACTATTGGGTGAGGTGAAGCTTTCAGGCCCTAACTCCCTATCACTCTACATGTGCTCTTTTGTCACCAACCCATACAAAAAAACGCACGAGTTAGAGTCCTCTCCAAGTAATGCTGAAATTCCAGCTTTGTTTAATTAAAGTTGACTTCGGTTTTCTAACGTTAGTTAGGCTTCAGTGGCATCATCGTAGTTTCTCACTTGGTAGGCCTCCATTTATTTCACTTCTTGGCGGCAGCCAGCGAAATATGGATGCTCTCACAACAGCCCGACCGATTTGGTGGATGGAAAATTCTATATATACCCGCCCTTTTTGCTGAGTACAGTCCGATCGATTTGGTGGATGGAAAATTTTATATGCACTCATCTTTTTTGCTGAGCACACCCACATTCCTTCTTCATATATATTTTTTCTTCTTCTTAAGGTGGGTGAGCTCAGTAAAAATAGGAGTGTATATAGAATTTTCCTTGTAGATACATGTATTGAAATCCAATAGTGATCTTTTCACTGTATTCATGTGAGCTTTTTTTTTTTTGTTAGGTATATCTTTTGCATAACAAGATATGTGCGAGATATCGTATAATATAACATGTGCATAGCCTTATGATATTGTATGAACAATTATATGGAAATTTGTTCAAGTTTTGAACCATTGATAGGAGAATACCTGGTATTATAGCAGTTGTTCAAATAAAATTCCATCATAAATTATACATCTTGTATAGTATGTGTCAGTGAATGAGTTAAATAATTACCACATAAGAAAAACTAAAGAAAACATGTTTTAAAAGTATGATATAAAATGCTCTTGACTACATAAATAGAAACACGCATCTAACCCCACGTTTAAATTCATATTAACTTCACCATAACAACTCATACCACCTCACGATCTTAGAACCCACCATCGCAGAGCTTATCCGAGCTCATCACGGATGGCACTATCTTTGGAGTTTGAACCCATCCTATCTCACCATCTCATAATCTTTTCCTTTGACGCTTCCCATCAAAATCTCCATACCCTATCTGCTGCACCTTGCATATAGTCTAACTCCATGGGCTCACTTGGTCTCAAATTTGATCAATGGAGGCTCTTTCACACTCTTATCCCCTACAATGGCATTAGTTCCAATATCACTATCTTCAAACCTTTATCCATTATTGAATTGAATATTTTAAAAATCTAGCTATAGTTAAAAAATCACTAAGCATTATCACTATAAAATCAAGGGTTATGATGATCTGACAGGGATATATGCTAACCATTATCTATAACGAGAACTTTTTATGTACTCCACCCCCACTAATTAGTAGACATCTAAGTAGGCCTCACGAGTTGGATTATAAATAATCCATCCCACCATCTCGGAATCATTATCCCATAACCCATCTCAATTTATTTATTTTTTTTGTCATCCCAGCTAGGTCCATCTCTCTTCCCATCTCCACAGTTGAAGATTGGGTAAGGAACAATTTGGTTAAGAAAAAAAAAAAAGAAGGGTCCTTGGAAGAAAATCCAACTGCAGGATAATGATACGGATCGGCAGTTGACAATGAAGTCCCAACGGTCAGCACTTAACGTTGCCACCATTTCTAAGTTTTTAAAGATATGGAAATCAAAGATGGCCCCCTGTCGGCCCAACGATTTTTGGTCTTTTTTAGGAGAGGAATAGATTTGTTGATTACAAGTATTGATGAGCATTTGATTACAAGTAATTAGGACAATGACTCGCACTTACGGATGACCGTCGATTTAATCAGGCCCACCAAGGATGAGGAATCGCAGCTATTAGGTACGATGAAACCCCTTTAATTAGGACAATGCTCGGGTGGGAAATACAGTGATGATTGTACATGGTTGTCTTTAAATCTGATTTTAGTAACCACTTACTTCCCAAATGAGCGGTTGGACAGAGGAAAGTTGGAATTGATTGTATTTTGGCCGTTTATTATAAAGGCTCTTTTAAAAGATGTTATCAGCATCAGATGAACCAAACGTTTATATAGTTACATGGGGCTATAAATAAGGTATGATTTAAGTACACCCTTAAATATGAATATAACTGCAACTATATGAATATAACTGCAACTACATAGGATCTTAAAAACTACATATATTTCAATACACAAATGTAACAATCCAATATTCGGAGAACCGGTGTCCTACCCTACTGATAAGACGTGACAGTTCTCACCAAGATTACAACTTGACATCCTCGCCCCTTGCATGTACAAGTCCCTATCGCATCATATTTGTGAGTTAGTCCTCCTAACATATTTGAATTCCTATTACTTCATATGTTCAAGTTGTCCATCCCACTGCACCCTTGCACGTGTGAGTTCCTATTACTCCACAAAGAGACCCAACCCCTTAGGCGGAATTAAAGAAAAAGAAGAAGAAAGTCTGGCATCCAAGTCCTTGTCTTATATTTTATTTAGTAAAATCTAACGTATCTTTATTTAAGCTTGCAATAAAAATTTAAATAAATTTAATTGATTCCCCCAATTAATCATAGGGAATCGAATTTGAAGTTAATGACAACTACTTTTATGCTTTTATATTGGTGCGGGCTCAAGCTCATTTGTATTCTTTTAAGCAAAGGCTTAGCACATGACTTTATTGCTAGTACATTTATATGTTCGAGCGTGATATCATTGATGTATCCCATAGGAAGGGCCTCAAATTCAAACATTTTCATCCAAAAAAAAAATAAAAAAATGGACAGATGGATTTCAACACCCTTCATCAGATGGCTTGCTGTATTTATCAAAAATGATATCTTATAGATGTTATAACTTTTATCTTTAAGTAAATCAATAATAGTCTCGCACGTCGTAAAAGAATTTAAATGATTTTAGAAGTTTAAAAAAATTTCAATCACATGAAAGTAAATCAACTATTTTAAATGACGTGGCGAATAATCTACCCAAGTACAACAACCGGATTGCCGATCCCGACTCATTCTAGGTGGATTACCAATAAATGCTCAGGAGGCTAGTGGGCACCACCAGACATGAAATGTGTGGCCAGTTCCGGACTCCATTTGGCTGTCGGTCCACTCACATGCCCTCGAGATACGAAAAGCAGAGAGAGAGAGAGAGAGAGAGAGAGAGAGTGAAAAAGAAAAAAAAAATCACAGCAGGGGAGGAATAAAAAGGCCTCTTCTCTCTGCAGCGCCCACAACACAGAAGGCTCTGAGATATCCATCTACACTAGTTCTTCTTCTTCTTCTCCTCTCTCTCCCCAAAAACCAAACCATGCTGGAAGAATCTCTACCGTCCATCTGGGCTTCCATGCACAGCTGGTTGACCCCAACCGTCCTCTTCATCCTCATCAATGTCGTCATCGGCACCATTGCCCTCTCTTCCTCCACCCACAAACAACCAAACGACAAAACGAACAACAAAACCCCCAAGAACCCCCTCCCTCGAACCTCTTCCATCCTCGAACGCATCAGATCCTTCAATCTCCACCGTCAAAACACCCCAGACCTCCCCTCCCTAACCACAACCCTCGATCCCCAACCACAAACCGTCGAAACGATCGGACCCGAAGATCCGACGGCGCCTGAACACGTACCCGATCCCAGACCCGAGGAAGCAGCTGTCGATACTTATTTCCACCGGAGCCGATCCGACACCCATCCGACGGCCGGAGAGCTGCCGGAGAAGCTGGCGCAGAAGATGAAGAAATCGGCGAGTGCGAAATCGGCATTTGGGCATTTCGAGGAGGAGGAGATCGTGGAGGCAGTGCAGCGGCCGGCGACGATGAGGGAGAGGAACGTGGTTGGAGGAGACGAGGAGGTGGACGCGAAGGCGGACGATTTCATAAACAAGTTTAAGCAGCAGTTGAAGCTGCAGCGCTTGGATTCCACCACGAGGTACAAGGAGCTGATCAATCGAGAAAAATGAGATTCTTGGAGGAATTTCGGGGGTAAGTAGTAAGTTTCCATGGAAAGCTTGGGTAGATGTAGATCTGGGTGATCTGCATATATCTCCGGCTTGTTTTAACCACTTTTTTACTTTACTTCTCTGTAGTGGTGTCGCTGTAATTTTACCATATTTATCGGGGTTTTACTGCTATATCTTTACTATACTTCGATGCTAGATTGTTGGATAAAAAGGTTACTGTTTGGGGTTTGGGGTTTGACTGAAAAAAAAAAAAAACAGAAAACTGGGATTCGTGTATGTGCCATCTCTGCCGTTCATTTTGCTACTTTGCTGGATTTATTGCTGGAAATCTGTGTGGCCCACTTTTTTAGTGGACAGATGAAGTGCACATGTTTTTAGATCTGTATCCTTCTGGAGGGAAAGTTGGATGGCGTGAAAATGGCCACGGACCAGTTGTTCCTTATCATTATTATCTGGCCAGCCAGCCAGCCAGCCAGCCTGCTGTTGGTTTTCAGTGGGTTGGGAAGAGCAAAGCGGTTGGTGCAATCTAAACCGTCAATTCTCTCACGTGCCAGATTAGGTCATCGCGGGCATGTAAATGAATGGGCCACCTTTCGACAGCCCACAGATCAGATATGGCAGCTAAAAGGGATATCCAGAATTATTCCTCGAATGCGGGGCCCAGCGAATAGATAACGTTAGGAACAGCCTGAAATGGTGGAAAACAACAGGCTTCGTATTTCGTCCTAAGCAGCTCCTGGTCCTGGTCTGCTCCAAGTAGTCTAGTCTGGGCCTTCTCATTAAGTCATTATTTGGTGGGTGTCACATGCACCGCGTTATTGGTTGAACATTTTAATGTTCATCTGAATTCTGAAGGGAGGGATGCACTGGATAGGTTAGGTTTTGGGGATTTGGTGGGTCAGCTGTGGATGTCGGTAAGAAGGCAAGAATCTGAATCCGAGCCTGCTTGGCTGTTAAAGTTCCAGGATTTTTGTATTGGCTGGCTGATTGGCATTCTGATGATGAATGTCATGTCTTTGTGAGATGTCATGTCTTCAAGTCCAATCATATTCTATATTTTACCATTATTTTTAAAGTCGGACCGGGCCGGGCCGGGCTTGAGCTCTCTATCACTGAAACCAAGACTTGCCCATATATAAGTGGGCCCAAACAAAGAAATTGAGCCCAGCCTGAGTAGTAAGACCTGAGGCCCAAGCCCGAGACAAAGCAGACTGGGCCGTTCTCAGGCTCGGGGCAGGCCGGTCTATGAACACTCTAGCAATTTGAAAAACTAATTAGTGGGATTCATTTCTGCAGAAAATCTTATCTAATCAAAATAAATAGCCTTAAGTCCTGTCGTCAAATTTCACTTCAATAGGAGTTGGCCCACATCTGATTGAATACCATGGAAAAGATAAAGTTTTTGCAATCGAATGGTGGGCCCAGCACCTATTGAAAAGAGAATTGACGAGTACTATAAAAGGAAGATAAGAACTTAATTTTGATTGGCTTAGATTTTTCATAAGTGGACTGATAGAGATGTGCAACTTATTTCCCAAAGAATGAAACTTGGTCCAACAGATTGTCTACGTTGCAACGCTCCTTTTTAAGGGGGCAAATGTCTGATTTATAAGGAGGTAATTTATAGAATTCCTCATCAAATAATACCTCACGGGAAAAGTAAAATTCCGAAGTATAGTCAAAATCCCATCGTGAATTCAGTTAATCGAACATGTTGTAAATAGTAATCTAGATCCTGTATGTATTAGTTAATTTTATTTTTCTAACGATAAAATGTGAAATCCTTATGTGCTGCTCACAACATCCTGTATTTATTACCATTGTCGTTTTGACAGTAAGGGTAGGACAGCTTTCACGAAGATAGGATAATTGAAACATAATATGAAAATTAAAATTTAAAGCGTGTGAGCACCATCGAAATTTACTCAAAATTGAAGGAAAATATATGATTTTGCTGATATTATAAGAAAATATTGATTTTCGTTTTATTAAAATCTTAATTTGCTGAGATTACCGCATAAGTATTTAAAAAGTGGTGGTGCTCATCTTTTAAGAAATTGGGTGCTAAAAATAAATGCCCTCACCATTATTTTTCTCTGATTTTCTCAAATAAAATTATTGTGTTAATAATATTATCCATAATTTGGTTAATCTCACTGTAGGGCTAATTCATGTTAAAGTAAAATTTACGGATATCTCAGAAAAGATGAAAAGTGCTCATTTAAAAGCAGGGTGATCAGGTCTCCAACCTAGACAACACCTCCCCTGCATGTGTGAGCCCCGATTTACTCGCTTGCATGAGTTTGTCCTCGTTACATTGAGAGGTTTTATTATCGAACATGTGTAAGCTGTTCGTCCATCCCATATGTGAGTTTCCATTAGCTTGCATGTGCATGTCTCTCAAGACCGAGGCCTTCGGCCGGAATTATAAAAAAAAAAAAAAAATCTGCTTCAATTGATACTATATATTTCCTTTCCTTCCATTTGCCTCGGATGCTTACTTAGAAGTTTAAGGACTTAAATTGGTACTATTTCCTTTCCTTCTCTTTGCCTCGGATGCGTACTTAAGACTTTTAATGACTTTCCATATCATCCATTAGTAGTGGGATGCTGCTACGTGTCTCGCAGGGAAAAATTGCACTTCTGATCGTTTTGGTGACAAAAGGGACGTAGTAGCTGGAGCGCACTGAGGGGGAAACTGTTTCATGAACATGAGGATGCTTGAAATTGCTTAGGCTTGAAGTATCTATGTCTTCCGTTCTATTACAGTGTTTCTACCCCCAATTTTATGACCTATTCTACGTGAGCAATGCTACAAGACAAGGCACTTTCTATGTTTGGGGTGGGATGGGATGCATGAGATATAATCAAAGGGTGGGGTAAGTGATGCAGATCGACTTTGGTACAGGAGTACACGAAAAATAATTCCAAACAAGTTAATGGATCTCTTGGTTCTAGCTAGAAAAGTTTGAGTTGAGTATAGATCATGACTAATGCCCGGTTATGTGTTGAAGTAAGGTTGGTGTCATTTGAAGAGGGACAAATAAAGGGTGGATGTCAGCATATTGGTTTTTTTTATCAGAGAGAAGCCTCCAAATAATATAAAATACTAACAATATGAAAGACTCACGCTCTCGGAGGATTTTCCTTTTTAGTTGTGAATGTGGTTTCTATGGAAAAAGAACTTGAAATGGGAAATGAATTTTTGCGCTATAGTAAATTCTATGTTTGACTCTTCTATGATTTTGTAGAAAATCGGTTCTTTAAGAGAGGGGGTAAGGTGTTAGGTTTGGTTTTGAGGATTTTCCTTTTTAGTTGTGAATGTGGTTTCTATGGAAAAAGAATTTGAAATGGGAAATGATTTTCCACGCTATAGTAAATTCCATGTTTGACTCTTCTATGATTTTGTAGAAAATCGGTTCTTTAAGAGAGGGGGTAAGGTGTTAGGTTTGGTTTTACGTGAAAAATTGAAAATGTTTCCCCACAAATTCGTGTTTCCACAACTCTACACAAATGTGTTTCTTATAGAGCATTTAATTAGGTATGATTAGTGTCACTCTGTTGTAAAATGAATGACTCATTTAAATAAGATGGTAGTTTAATATTTTACTACTTAGAATAATTTATTTTATATGAAATAAGTCAAATTTGTGTTTTCCCTTCTGGATGCAACGAAACTCAAATATAGTTTTATGAAAATAAAATAATAATAAAAAGACCTCAAATATAAACTTTGTACTTAAAATGGATTTAGCTTGGTTTCAATTCTTATATATTTGATCATGTGGAGTTGAATTAAATGGTTTAAACTACATTAATGAGATTGACAGGCATCCGATGAAGTCTACCAAACCCCTAACAAAAAATAAAAATAAAAAATAAAAAAAAAGAAAAACTTGCCCATTTGGTAGTTTTAGATGTAAAATAAAGTGTAGTAAATCATCAAGTCAAAAGAGAATAAAATATAATGGATTTATGATGATATTTTCTTTTTAGTTGTTTGGTACATGAAATTTTTAGCTTTTAGTATAAAAATGTGGAGTTTTTTTAGTATTTTAGAAGATAAAATATATTATTTTTTGACTTTATTTGAAAATATGAAAGAAATTTTGAATTAAAGTGCTATTGATGTGATCTTTTGTCTAAAAATAAATAAAGACTCTACTTGACTTTTACTAATCTAATAAGATGCCAAGCGGAGTTCAAGTTTAATTTAAGCCTATGGACTACCCTATGAATAACTCATGGTATCTATAACCCTGAGCATTTGCCACCCGTAGTTTTTATGTTAATTAGATCCACCTTTTCTCACTTGTACAAAGGTGGAAGAGCATCCAAGGACAACCCGAGCAGTCATCTAATTGTCGTCGTCGTCATCATCATCAGACTCTTTTAGCTTTATTAAGCCAGTTTTCCAAACAATATATAAGCTCTAAAAATTCTTATATCCACAATGGGGGTCCATTCCTTTCTATGGTGTCCATCAAGCTCTTCAAGAGTGGAGGTATTCTTGGGTGTCACGCTCCTCATACTGTTTAATCATTATTACTGAATTGAAACAAGTTAAAGATGTGATCAGCTCATTTAATTGCTGTTATCCACACTAAATTCAATCAATTGGATCATTTCTCATCTTCTAAGTTTAGCAGAGTTCTTAGCACTTGTGCATCTGCCCTAACTCATACCCTTCTCCTACATTTGAGCAGATTATTATGGGAAAAGCCCATTCTGTTTTCTCCCCTTCATCAAGTGTTTTGAGAAAACATTTATTATTCATATAGAAATCCCATTAATACAATTTTAAACTTGTCATTAAGGGTGGTGTGTGGATGGGACATGGGACACCCAAAATCCGAAACTGATTTTGAACCTGAATGAAGTTTGAAATATATAAACAAGCCAGCCACCATTATAGGAAAATAAAGAACCCCACCTATATCTCATATCACAACCTATATCTGCCACCCTTTATTAAGCTGACCAATAGAAAATCTTAAATATTTTTTACAATGACCCCTCCAATTTAGGAACCCGCACTAAATAAAAATGTATAACTAAAAACAGAGTTTTGAATTCAGGGTGAGTGTGTGTGTTTTGGGTTTAGGCGGAAACGAGAAATTATGCAATATCCTACGATTGTGTGATATCGCACCGTGCATCATCCTATGGATTCTTAGGCTACATTAGGGTTTAAGGGTAATATTACCATTTTTAGAATGTCGTTTTCTAAATACGAATAGGTATGCATGAATTATCTAAACTTGGACCATTTTGAGACATCTGTACGTCACGTATGAGACAACTATACGGTCAATATCTCTTTTAATTTTATACGGGGCGCCCCCAATAACCATGTTGAAAAAGCCCTACATTGGCACTTGGATGTGGACCCCACAAAGAGCTAATTTCCCACTGATACCAAAGATGGATGGATGATGGACCTTGGAAAGGACACATCTAATTGGGCCACAAAGATGGTCACGGGTCACGGGTCACGCTTCGCCCGTTTGAGCGGAACAAAACAATGCAAAAGAGCACAAGGGTAGAATGGGAAATCGAAAAAAGCAGCAGCCAATAAAAACCTAAAATATCCCTTCGTCTCATTCCTCTACATCTTTCAACTCCACGGCTGAGATCCGAGGAGTTGGGAAAAAAAAACCCTAGCTCTCTCTTTGTGCGCTCTCCTCACGAGATCTCTTCAATCAAATCCATCGATCGAAGGTAAAATCTCTATCCATTCTCTTATCGTCTCTTCATTATCGGTAGATCTACTTCTCTGTCCAGATCTTCCTCAGAAAACCCCCGAATCTCTTTATTTGATGGTGTTTTCGTTACGATTTCCATTCTGATGCTGTTTTATTGCATGCTTCATCCGATTTCAGGAAAGATTCTCTTTTTTTCATAAATCGTGATCGTTGTTTGATTTTTTATATGTTGATGTTTGGTTTTCTGTTCGATCTGGATGATCCGAGTAAGGTCTATTGTTTAGTTTAGAGAATCTGTAAGGCTCGTTATGGTCTTTTCGTTATGCAGATTACTACTGGAATTGGGGCTGATGAGATGTGTTTGTTTGATTTGGATGAATGTTGACCTGTTAGATTCGTAGCGTCTCTGCTCATGATGCATGAATCAGGAGTGTGATTCTATTAGAATATGGTTATTATATACTGATACAGAAGAATATAATCAAACGCTTGTTTTGTTTTATTCTCCTTTTGTTGTAAGTTGGAAAGGACTAGATCTGGGGGTGGATTCTCTGCCATGAGTTTTTGTTGGTTGATTTGAAATAATCAAATAGTTTATGCTGATTGGATACCCTATCAATAAATTTTTTTTCTCTGTTCGTTTAGTCGTTGCGGATATTTATTTTACTCTAGATAGATGGGATGCTTTGATGATGATGAGTCGCTAATACTTATTTTCAGAATATTGTGGTAATTGTTCTTTAAGCATGGGATAATTTATCAGTGGAAAAAAAGTTATTTTTATGGACATCTTTGGGTCATGCATTATTTTTGAGCGTTTTCTTGAGCCTCACTGTGAATGAGCAAGTGAGAATAGGAGTGAGTGAGAGTGAGTGGTAGTAGGGTTTCAGTATGACTTGGCAGCAGCAGCTCTTCTAAAAATTCCTCAAGAGTCAAATATGCTGCAGGCAGTTGTCTAAATTGGTTGGACATGGAGAAGCTTTGGAGCCACTGCCCGCAACCCTTCCGTGATTAGGGTTTCAATGATCTGGGTTTCTCGGCCGCAATCTCTTAAACTATTCGGCCTAATAATTTAGATGGAGATTAAGCCAAGGGGCAGAGAAGTTAGGTCTCAGCACAACCTATTTGTTAAATATTAGGCCTGCCCACATTGTGATAAGGTGACAAAGGTTATCTTGTCAGGCTTTTTGGATGTATAGATCATGTGTTAACCCCTTTCAACTATCGAGTCATCCATTGAGCCCATGCTCAACCATGTGTCTAAAAAAGTAAAACTGCACTTATCCAGTCCCTGGACTCTTTGCAACTCTTAACTGTCATCCATCAAAGATGGATCAAGCTAGATTGGCAGTCTTTACGTAGTGACCAGGCTAGAAAAACTCGCATTTCCCATGTAGGTTATATTGTGAAATGAGCAACAGGCTAGTGTGTAACAGAGATTCTCTGTGAATTCTTTTTTGTACAAATATCGATGTTGGTTTTGAATTGGTAAATTGTAATTTTACTTTTTCTTTCTGTTAAATTTAAGTTGCTTAATTGCTTATTACTTGATTGCTAAGAGTAATAATAGCATATTTATATCATTTAACATAAGCTACACTTCAGATCACTTTTTACATGTAAAATATGTCAATGCCATCCATTTTAAGAAGGAAAAATGGTTAGCGTCATGTATTTAAGTTACTAGTTTGATAAAAATAGGTCAGTTGACAACAATGAATTAAGCACATACATGAATGATTTGATCACATTTGTTCAAATCCCTTACGTTTGACAGGGAGGAATAATGGACTCTTTTGCCTCGTAGTTCTGTCTTAAAAGGAGGGTTAAAATGTGAAAATTAAAAGAACTACAAAATTCTGCTATTTGGGCAAAACAGGTTGGTGCTGGACAAAATAGGTTCTGTTGTGGGCCTTGTGGCCGGAGCAGTCCAGAGCACCTTGCAATGACTGGGACAGGCCAGAACAGAATGGTGTTCTACAGTTGGATATATATTCCACTCTGCACTCCAAAACTGAACATTCTGGCTGAAATTGAATGAAATTGACAACTACAGTGATAATCTTTTGCAAGGGTATGGATGTTTATGACATTATTTCTAGGTTCTCTCCACTTTTGGGTACGGGTTACATCAACATTTTGTTTTCTCTTGTAACCAGTGATACAATAACACAGTTAATACGAATATTTGTCTATTCTGGATGTGTTGTTTCAATAATGAATCTAAAGCTACTATGTTACTTAAATAGTTAAATACATTAGTTCGCTGGTCTTGCTCAAGATAGATCATAATGGAAAAACAGAATTTGTGTAGCCGACCCTAACATAGTTGGGACAAGGCTTTGATGATGATGTTTAGTTCGCTAGTCGCTAGTATACTTAAGTTAGCATGACCTTGTATCTGCTTTTGAGATTAGCTCTATTTCTATCGTTTGCAGCCATGGCGGGATTAGCACCAGAAGGATCACAGTTCGATGCTCGTCAATATGATGCCAAAATGACTGAATTGTAAGTCTTTTGGTCATTGTTGTATTAGTACTGTCTTATATTGGTTTAGTGGTTATTTAGGTAGAGATTGCAAGTGATGTACCACAATCGCAGTGGTTCTAAATATGATGCTCATGTCTGGCTTCGATGTTTGTGTTTGTGTAGGCTTACAACAGATGGCCAAGATTTTTTCACATCCTATGATGAAGTTTATGAGAGTTTCGACTCTATGGGTCTGCAGGAGAACCTTCTTAGGGGCATTTATGCTTATGGTAAATGCATACCTGTGTTTTCTGCTCCCATCCATGTTGTAAGAATAGATGCTGAATCCTTGTTCTGAATGTTCTTTGTAGGTTTTGAGAAGCCATCTGCAATCCAACAAAGGGGTATTGTGCCCTTCTGCAAGGGACTTGATGTCATTCAGCAGGCACAATCTGGGACTGGCAAGACAGCAACTTTCTGCTCTGGAATTCTGCAGCAGCTAGATTATTCCCTAGTTGAATGTCAGGCCTTGGTTCTAGCTCCAACTCGAGAGCTTGCACAACAAATTGAAAAGGTTATGAGGGCACTTGGTGATTATCTTGGTGTGAAGGTTCATGCTTGTGTAGGTGGCACTAGTGTCCGTGAAGATCAACGCATTCTTTCCAGTGGTGTTCATGTTGTTGTTGGCACTCCTGGTCGTGTTTTTGACATGCTGCGAAGACAGTCCCTGCGTCCTGACTACATTAAGATGTTTGTACTGGATGAGGCTGACGAAATGCTTTCTCGAGGATTTAAGGATCAGGTTTTTCCTTTAACTGAAACTCTATTTATCTCACAATGCTGAGTTTTTTTTTTACCTAACCGCATTGTATCACCTTGAGTAATCATATTTCTTGTTAGCACATTATTTTTATGTAGATGTGAACTCGTTGAAGTAGAAGTATAATTGGCTTTCTTTTAAATGTTAAAATCTACTAGCACCAACATAACAGTAAGTGCTACATCACTGCCTCTGATAAATTTGTCATGAGTGATGTCAAACATGAGCATCTAAAAAATATGTTTAGTAGAAAAAAAAGGAAAAAAGAAATTATAGTTCTACTAATCTAGAAGCTCAAGATTTGTTGGGTTCGTTTGTTGATAATAAATTTAAGTTATAGATAGATTCATTTATATTTCATTCTGTTGGATAAATAGTACTACCTATCTTCAAATGCTTTAATCTTTAAGAAAGTGGTTTTAGTTTGATAGAATTAGTTGATGATGTGATGCAGCCAAGCCATGATCGGTGACAAATCAAAACCTTTGACGTTGTGATTGAGCCCTCAGACTCAAAACCCTAAGGCCTCTAAGATGGGAATACTTAAGAACAGTTCACGAGAATACTTTGGGTTTTTATTATCAAATAGCATGTCTTATAATCAAAAGTTCCTATCTATATATAATTTTTATTATCAAATAGCATGCCTTATAATCAAAAGTTCCTATCTATATATAATAGAGGAATGACCTAATAAGGAAAACACAATTTATACGGAATTGCTAAAATCCCTCCACATGATTGCTAAAATATCTCTAATTGAATCAAATCAAATATTTTCTAACTCTATCAAATCAACGAAATCCCCCGCTCTTTGAGGATGTCCTCATCATCGAGTAACATGTACCAGGATGTCCTCAGCGTCGTGGAACATTTTCTAGGGTGTATGCGTGACTCATTCAGATCCTGAGCTTGAACAAATGAGACGATTTTTACAGTAAGAATGACTCATACCAATGAATAGAATGGAAGAACTCCATTCGAAAAATAAAGATCTCTCGTATAACTCTATTTGTATGGAATTTATTGTTTCCATTGGTGCAAACCATAACCATTGGAATTTATGATCTCTTGTATACCTTTATTTGTATGAGTCATTGATACCGGCTGATGATCGGAACGAGTGGCACATACACCCTAGTACATGTTCCTTGACTCCGAGGACAT
The DNA here is from genome assembly GCA_003546025.1 of Camphora micrantha. Classification (NCBI taxonomy): domain Eukaryota; kingdom Viridiplantae; phylum Streptophyta; class Magnoliopsida; order Laurales; family Lauraceae; genus Camphora; species Camphora micrantha. The sequence goes on from QPKB01000002.1 coordinate 76,204,873, forward strand.
CCTCAAAGAGCGGAGATTTCATTGATTTAGAAAATAATTGATCTAATTCAGTTAAATATATTTTAGCAATTATGTGGAGTGATTTTAGCAATCCCTTAGAGATTGTGTTTTACTTATTAGGCCATTCCTCTATTATTTATAGAGAGGAACTTTTGATTGTAAGGCATGCTATTTGATAGTGAAAATCTAAAGCATTCTCGTGAACTCTATCATGGCCAAGCTGCATCATGATGTCCATAAGATCCTCCTGCAACTTTTTCCAATAGAAAAGTAGGAAATAAGTGTGTTTAGGGCCCATTAACCATAGGACTCTGCCAAGTAGGTGACTTGGAAACCTGCTGAGTCGACTTGGACTTGCTGATTTTCAAAACCATTGAAATCACTGCATTTGTAGCCCAAAGAGTAGCAAGGTTCATAGCAGGTTGAACTTGGGTCGGTTTAGATTGCCTGAGGTGTCAACCTGAGCCAAACCTGAACTAAATTTGGGGTTGTAGTTGTCGGTCAAGACTCAAGAGACTGAGCTAAACCCAAAATGTCCAACTTAACCCAGGGAAAAAAATTTGATGGATCAGGTAGGTTCAGGTTGGTCCTGATCCAAGTTGAACCCCTAGGAGAAGGGATCACAGCGTTGAATGAATAATGGTTGCTTCTTCATTTAGTATAACATGGGAAGACAGAATCACAGAGTGGTATTTGAAGTGATATTTAATTACACTTTGGATAAAGTTCTTCATTTCCCGCAGTTAATTCCAGTGCTTAGGTGGCTAGTTTGCAGCAGGAGGGGCTACTTCTTATCAGTTCATTTCCAAACAACCAATGTGCTTGCTTTTGTGCCTGCACTTTTGATACCCTGAGTTTATCTTTTTGTTGTTTTGCTCGAGGGACCTAAACTTAGAAAGTGCTAGATGAACCTCGACCACCAAAAAATGTTGTACCACGTAGAGCTCTTTTAGTGCAGGGATTTACGTATTATGTGATCATTATGCAAACCATTTTAGCTTGACTACTATTTATGGACTTTAGCATGGTCTTACCAAATTTTAAGGATTTTTATATTGGTTATCATTCTTTCCATCATTCATCAACTTAAATGCTGGGAATTATGCACTTGACTCCAGCCATTTTACCTTTTCTTTCAGCTTTTTGCCCCCAAAAGTTAGATCAATGTTACTAATTTGCATTGAGCCAAATGCTCTATCTATGTCCAGCTGTCCAAATCTAATTGTATTTGTGGCATAGTTGTGGCTTTGTCCCTACTCCCTATGCTTACATACTGTTGACTTGGCTGAGAAGTTGCACTATCGCCAACGCAGTAGACATCATTATAGCGCATATCTTTCTGCACACTTGCTTTTGGCGGGAGCCTCACTCTTGCTGCGAGATTTCATCTCTGGATGCATTCTCTTTGTTCTTTCCATAAGTTATGAAAAAAAGGCACTAGCTTTTTAAATCACCTTGTGCCACCTTGTAGACAAGTTTGAGATGGCTAGCCTATTTATCGCTATGGTGACTATTTTTACTTCTTGTGTACAATAAAATCTTGAGAAATTTACCAGAAAAAACACTTTAGATGGACAGTAGACCAAAAGGTCACTTTAGGAGACCTCATACCAAACTGGCCTTCCCACGTTTGTGTTGTGGTTTCTGTTGCCTGCATTGTGCTTAATATAGCTTGAACATCGGTGGGGTTTCGGTAAAGTTTATTATGTTTTATTGAATGTTTGTGAGATGCCTGTTTCAAAGGGTATTTCGTCTTTCTTAATTTTTTATTCATGTTTGTATGATATGCCCGCTCTCTCATAGACATACCTACACGCGTTCAATTGTTTGATATTAATTTTGGACACAGCTTTTTAACAGAACTCTTTAAAGCCCACCACAGATTGATGGGGTGAGGCTCCAACAACCATGGTGATGATGATGTTTGGCCCTTTCTGAAGCTGTTTTGTTGAACATGACAGATTTTCTCAATGGCCTAATTGAGATGTATTGACATGGTATGTTTCTAAGTAATGCTTTGTGTGCCAGATATATGATATCTTCCAGCTTCTCCCGTCAAAAGTTCAGGTTGGTGTCTTCTCTGCTACGATGCCGCCCGAGGCGCTTGAAATCACTCGCAAGTTCATGAACAAGCCTGTGAGGATTCTGGTGAAGAGAGATGAGCTCACCCTAGAGGGTATCAAGCAGTTTTATGTGAATGTTGAAAAGGAAGAATGGAAGTTGGAGACCCTATGTGACCTCTACGAGACATTGGCCATTACACAGAGTGTAATATTTGTGAACACTCGACGGAAGGTTGACTGGCTGACTGATAAGATGCGCAGCCGAGACCACACGGTCTCTGCCACCCACGGGGATATGGATCAAAATAATAGGGACATAATTATGCGTGAGTTCCGATCTGGATCCTCACGTGTACTCATCACAACTGATCTGTTGGCCCGTGGCATTGATGTCCAGCAGGTATCACTTGTCATAAATTATGATCTGCCAACTCAGCCGGAAAACTATCTCCATCGTATTGGACGTAGTGGTCGTTTTGGAAGGAAGGGTGTTGCAATCAACTTTGTTACTCGTGATGATGAAAGGATGCTGTTTGATATCCAGAAATTCTACAATGTGGTGATAGAGGAGCTGCCATCAAATGTTGCTGACCTCCTCTGATAAAGTTCTCTTTATATAAGGTAAGCTTCTGTTTTATTAAGTGATGTTATATTATTATTATGCCTTTTTATTTTTATTTTTTTAGGCTTTTAGTATCTTATTATGGTGTCGGCAAACTTTATTGAACTGTTTGGTGATTTTGATCTAGCATTTGCAGTGTCAAGTTCCATCAGTGGTGCCCATTCCATGTAGTGGGCATTTGCAGGAATGGATTCATTGCAAATTTTGTAGTAGAGCTAGGGTTTTGTATCTTAGATATTTTTTCCTTACCTAAAAGGAGGAAGTTTGGATTCTGTTTATGTTTATTTTGCTTTATCTCGTGGCAAGAGTCCTGTGGATTGATTGAAAAACATTAGTTAATTTTTGTTTTTGTTTTTAAGTACAGACTCCTTCTATCGATAGGTAACAACAGGTTCTGATAAAAGCTGTGCATGTGTGTGTGTTTCCCCACTTTCTTTTGATTATCTAAGATGCACATGTGTCATGCATGGTTTCGGTGCACATCTTTCCCATGAGCTGCACTATTTGGGTTGCCACATGCTTCAGCGGAAGTCCCATTTATCAGGGACGGGTCCCACGCCGAGCTTTATATGGGAATCGTTTGATTAAATGTTGTTGGGGCTATAGCCGCAGGGCTGATTGTGTGAGGGATGATCTTAATATTTTGAGTGTCTCATGGGTGTGTGAAAAATTCTTTTTGTGAGGTGCGAAAAACTGTTGCATGTTATCTAGCTTTCTGAGCATATAAAATGCTGGTGGGTCTAGCATGCGTGGTGTTCAGAGGCCATCTCATTTGCGATGGTCATGCACCCTTGCTACAATAGACTCATTTACTGGACGTATGTTATTGTGCATGTGGCATGGTTATTAATTTCATTTCGTTTTTGGCCACTCCAACCAAAGAGAAACATTGCCCATAACCTTTTGTTTTAAATTTTGGGCCATTTCAGTCTAAAAACTTATGGTTGATATTAATTAATCTTACTGTTTTTATGTTTTAACCCCTGCTTAAAAAAAAAAAAAAAAACGAACAAAGAAAAAGAAAAAGAAAATCCTGCCTCCGAAACTCACGAACCTTTGAATTTGCACCCCGAACTGGTTTGATGATCAATTATTTGGTATATACTGTTGAAGAGGTTAGGGTCATGGATTGACTTTCAAATTTGATATTTGGGTTGGTCCTACTATTGATCTTTTTTAATGCCCTCGTATCAACTGCTGGTATGTACTGTGAGTAATAATTAGATTAGAATGTTTTTTGACCAAAAACTAATGGGTGGGGACTTAGGATGAGAGCGGGGTAGTTCTTTATCGTCATTGTAATAATCTCTAGTGCTTAGAGAAGAAAAGCGAAAAACTGAGCTCACTTTTATTTTTGTGCTTGATTTGGGCGACTCATTATGTGCTATTTCATATTTGTCTCGTGCCTGTTGGTGCTGGTCAGTTCCGATGGGATCCGACTGGGTCATTGTCTCAGTGAAGTCAGGGCGGCTTTATTAGATGCAGTCCCTAACTCAAAATCGTGTTCTGGAATGAAATGGTAAGCTAATCCTTAGAATCCACTGTGGGTATGTTTGTGGGCCCCACTTGGGTGCTATCAATGGGAGAAGACCAGATGGAGTGTTCACCCATTATTTAACAGCCTATAAGGAGAAGTTCAATGGCATCTAACTAGGGCTGTCAAAGGAAAGGGCAGGGCCTGGCCTGGCCTAGGGTTGTCCTAGCCCCACCTTCAATATCTGCAGTGCCGGACTTGAGTTGGTCAAAGCCCTTGGAGGGCTTTCACTATCTAGGCCTTTACCCTATCTTCAAGGGTCAAAGCCAAGGCAAACAAGATTTTTTTTTTTTGACATTATTACCAACATCTGGGTGTAATCGAGCGTTATGAGTGTGATTGAGTGTTATTTTGTCCAACCTCAATTGCAAAGAAATCATTAAGAAAACATCTGTTATCTTGTTTAATCTTAATTGCAAACGAACCATTAAGAAAACATTGGGAGAATATAAGTCATTTGTAAAAAGTTTTTTTTATTTTTTTTTATAGGATAAAGTCATACGTGCTTTGGTGACTTGGGTTGGCTTTTAGACATATGATTTTATTTGTATTGACAAAAGAAGGAAAATGGTTAAAGAGTATGATCTATTTCACACCTTTAATATGACTTTTATATGAATTCTATATATGAAATCATTCCAACAATGTCTTAAGTTTTAAATTATTTACACTCACATACCTTTTATCAATTGACATTTTTTTTATTAACACTGATTTAAGTATCACGCATTCTTGGATTTCAGTCACAAAAATAAATATATTTATAAAATACTATTAGTTTAAACTTTTAAGAAATGAGAGTTATAATTATAAAGGATGTTTGGATTACCTCATATCCTTAAAGTTTCATGCACATTCAAATTAACTTTATGAATGGGTTGATATCCTAAGCAACTCTATAGAGTGAAAAGTGTATCATTATTAATAGAAATGAGTACACCCCCTTTTGTACTAATAATGTTTTAAAAAAATAATATAAAATACTTAAATAAGAAATAATACAACTAAAAGAAAGTGATAAGAAGCAACTGTGCAACACTTATTGATTATATATTAAGTACAATACATAACTTAAATAATTAAATATAGATGAAATGAATGAAGTATGTATGTATGTATTTTTAGGACATTTTTTAATGGGTAAGTGGGTATGAAATTGCCTTCATATCCCCCATATTATTGCAAAGTGACTATGATAAGGGCATTTTAATATATATTTACATATATGTATATATTATATATAAAATAAATAAAAATGAGAGGGCCAGGGCCAGGGCCAGGGCCAGGGCCAGGGCCACTATTGTCCAAGCCTGGCTCTCAAATCTCGAGGCCTGCAAAAAATTGTCTAAGCCCGACCCTATGGATTTTATTTAAAAACAAAAGCCTTCATTTTAAGGGTGTTTTGAGGGTTGGGCCCTTTTTCTCAGGGCCAAATTGATAGGTCTAATTTTAATTGCAGATTTTTTGAAAAAACCCAATACAATGGGCTCTTGATAAACAATCATTGCATTTCAACGTCATCAAAAGGGCTGGATTGATCAAAGGTGGGGCTCTATAGAGCTGGACTAGCTATTCGTGTTTGTGGATCAAGGTAAAGGATGAAATTAAAACAACATGCTAAGAGATATGAGTCCTGCCCTTAGGAGATAGTCGAAATTTTGCATGTTAAGGGGGAGGATGGATTTACATTGGACAATGCTCGATGATGATAGCTGAAATTCTGGACCTAATTGGATAGTGTAAATGGGAAAATTTCAAACAAGTTTTTAAGTTTTTGCCTTATTTCAAAAAAAAAAAAAAAAAAAAAAAAGGACACAAGTTTTAAAACTTTTCAAATTAGTTCTTAAGTTTTTCATGAAGTTTTCAATTAAGGACATTCATCCATTTAAAGCTAATTTTGGGCAACTTTTTTTTTTTTTTTTCAATTTTTTTAAACTATTCAAATTATCCTTGAATGAAATAAAACCTCCATTCACTTCCTCTATATTTTTTCTTAATTTTTTTTTCCAAATGTATTGTTTGTTGGAACAATGTCATGGTTTTAAATGAAGGTACTCCGGTTATTTTTAAAAAATTGGGAGAAAATGTCATAAAAATTATTTTTAAATGACCAGATGGCCTTAATTGAAGTTTTATGGAAAAACTTAGGGACTAATTTGAAAAGTTTTGAAACTTGTGTCATTTTTGGAATAAGGTAAAAACCTAAGGCATTATTTAAAAATTTCCCTAGGTAAATCTTCTACGTGCTTGATGAAGTTAATGACAAACACAACCGAAATGTAGTTAGCTTGTGACAAGTCTGAACTACTTTCCCTTTTTACGAGCCAAGGTTGTTGGATCCTTTTGAGATTGAACCTTGGGCAATTGGGTGAGAATAAGATTGTCTCAGTCACTTTTATTCGAAAAATATTCTCGTTCACTATAAATATGAAGTGCAGCATATGGGGGCCATTTGGATGCATTTCTATCATTGTTGGTAGGATGTACGGAAAAAGGGTTCTTTTAAGGATAAAAATCATGCAAAAAAATAAAAAAATAAAAAAAATAAAAAATCAGCTCCTTTACATTAACCAATTTCTTGATTTAACAACATTAAAATTTGATTTGATGGCCTATTAATCACAGATCTATTCTTTTATTCAACCGAATGATAAGCAAAGGATCATTGAGCATACGAATGGCGTTGATAGATCTTGGGGGATAAAAATGTGGAAGGGGCTACACTAATCACCCAAGTGAGTCCTACCCCTGAAAGGCGATTTTATTAAAAGAAAAAGTATATTACACATGAGTAGTGCTACTTGGACAAACTTTTTGGTCAGAATTTTGGACAAACCCTATGGTATACCTTGAATATCCCCTATGATATTCAAGGCATACCATAGGGTTTGTCTAAAATTCTGGCTAAAAAGTTTGTCCAAGTAGACTTTTTGATTACACATTGCATAAATGAAGGGAGACAAAACAGATGGCATAAATGGCATAGTCCCTCCTCCGCTAATATCAATTATTAGGAGCACTGAGATGCAAAATTTTTGCCAATTGTGCGGTCACAAAAGGACTACTCCATTTGAGGTAAGGGCGCACATGGGCGGTTCGGATCGATTTAGAGGGAAAACCGTCAATTAAACCGAACCCATCGATTTCCTATTTTTTCAAACCGAACCGAACCGGCCATATCTCAAACCGAACCGAAAGGAATCGGTTCGGTTCGGTTATGGATTTTTTTTAAATTTTTTTTAATTTAATTTTTCACAAAAAATGGCAGTTCAATTAGTGAGAGAAATCATCAAAATACATGCAAATAGTAGTAGCACAAGTACTCACTAGCATAACCCCATAAGCCATAACACTTCAAATGGACTTCATGTGAGTTCTAAGAAGGCAGAACTGATAACTCTAAAAGTAAAATCGCAGTATTGAGTTCATGTGAGTTGTTGAATGAAAGTATGAAACTATGAAAGTACGAAACCCCTAAAACAGTCGAAACTCAAACATACGGTATGTTCGGTCTAGGCGGTTAACTATGGGTTCAAACCGATAACCGACCGATATAAGGCGGTTTTTATGATTTTCAAACCGTTGATCGAACCGATCCGAACCGTTTGGTTCGGTCGGTTTGGTTCGGTTTTATGGTGATACCCGATTTTTTGTGCAGCCCTAATTTGAGGGAAGCCCAAATTGATGTTCCAAAAACTGTGACATCCAAAGTAATTAAATATGCAGAGGCTTAGCCGCTTAGGTGACCTTCATGGGTTGTGAACCTTTGTCAAATGGGTTTTCCTTTGGGGGGTAATGGACATAACCAATTGTTATGTCAAACCTGGCTCCGCCCACTGAACCAAGTCATTTGCCTTTAACGTTGAATATATCCAATGGTCATAATGTGTCAAATCCAACTTTGCTAAACCCATACACCATGTCAATTTAGTCGGCTGCAATCATAAGATTAAGGTTGCAAGTTACATCCAAGTCATAAACATCTCAGTTTCATCAAAATATTAACATCTCATTTCTTATGCAGTAAGAAAGTTATAGTATGAGGCTAAATTACCCCTCAACTCTACATTTAGATCTTCGCTTACTTAGATCAACCAATTCAATTAACCCAAAATACGAGACATAACACAATACACTGCACTCTCTTAGGGCCTGTTTCTTTATCATAATTCTAGTAGTTTAAGGTTCATATCATGTCCCCTTGGCATTTTAAAATCCCTTATTTTTTGACAATAATTTATGAATTACAACACATGATAAGTCCTAATTGGCCTTTAGGAATTTAGGAATTCCCCAGATAAGAATTCCTGGAATTCTAGTAAATGAATAAGCCCATAGAGAGATTCACGAACAACCTTAGTAACATAGACCTCGCAAGTTTTAACTTTCTTTTCTAAGAGTGTGAAGGGCAATGGGTTGCAAAATTGATAAGCTGCCTTGCCCCTGACACTAGTCTTCGGAGTCAACTAGATTGTTCGACTCCGACAATAATTTAGGTTTGTATCATTTCAATTACCCCAATTTGCCGGGCATGCGAGAAGGAAGGCCATTTGGGTCACTGGATTGATCATGCATTATGAATCACTAGATTATTAGTAGGCCTTTTTTTGCTTAAACTAACCATACGTGCCAATTGCAAGTGAGAATATTGCCTCCTGGTCGAATGGAAAGATTAGAAGAGCAAGGGAATCAACTCAATTAAACAATGCCGGTTTTATAGGCTCATGGCTTGGTTTTTTAAGATACTAGTTAGATAAGAAAGGTCCAAAAATTTTGTCACTAATGACAAGTGTAAACCGTACAAGGAAAGCTTCAGTAAAAAGCTTGGAACATATAGACCTACTAGTAACTGCTCTAGCTACAAACTTTACTAAGAGAAAGGAAACCTACTCAAGTTTTGCCATATACTCTACTAGTACATGTTTGGCCTTTTTAAATTTGTTTTACCTGAAGACCTAGGGGTCGAGATCTCTTATCTCTGAGTATGTGTGTGTGATATAGTGGTGTCAATATCATTCAATTATGAGTGTGTTGTTCGATTTTTTCAATGAAATCTTCTTTCTTAGGGGAAAAAAAAACAAAAAAGAGGAGAACTATTGAGGGGGAGAAACAGTGCTACTATCATAGAAAGCTTCAAAGAGAACTTTCAGAGCTACTATTGGAACTTTCAGACAAATACAATAAAAGCTTCAAAGAGAACTTTCAGAGCTATCATTGGATGAAAAAGTCTAAATGGCCTGAACATTGGGACCAGTCTGTGGACCGATCCCAATGTTCAAATCCAAATATTGGATTTGAACATTGGGATCGATTCACAGATCAGTCCCAGATGTTCAGTCCATTTAGCATATCTTCTATTGGCTAGTCGTTGATGATCGAAGAGCGATTCTGTTAGATCAAAATAAAAGGCACTAGCTCCAGAGTGAGGATTATGGAATGACAAGTGTAAATTGTTCAAGGAAGGCTCCACTAAAACTTTTGCAATAATTTGCAGAGCAGACATTAAAAATTCTCCTTAGTTGCTAGAAAGGACAACAATAAATTATATAATAAGAAAAGAGAATTCTTTCATTGAAGATGCCTTCTTGCCATCAGCTTTTAAGATAAAATAATGAAAGTCATAGAAGGGAAAGTTATATTCTATATTCATTGTCTTTTTTACTTTATTATCTAGTTCATGTAGCATTGAAAGCTACTTTATATAATCTAATTTCTGAAATTTGTCATATTCTACTCCTCATCTATCAAATTTAAGGACAAATTTGTTTGCATGAATTGAATACCTTGGAATTAATGGTGAGATGAGCTTTAATAAACGATTGTTAAAGAGGTGATGAGTTAAAGATGCAACGTGGTGATGAAGATGGGAATTTAAATTTTTTAGGATTTGATTACAGGAGTGAGCTCCAATAGATGTCTTGCTCATTTTAAATTTAGGTTTCCGGATGCAAGATAGTTTTCTTGTTTGTCTTTTTAGAAAAAAGAAGTAAAGAAAAAATCATCATACTCGTTGTATGTCTTGTTAGAAAAAGAAGCGAATATATATATATATATATATATATCAATCATACTCAACTCCAAATTTATAGAAGACGAAAGAAGCATGATGAGCCGATGAAGCTTTCTTGTTTAGCTTTTTAGCAAAAGAAGTGAGGAAATATACCATAATAAATCTCACGTTTGTAAAAGATGATAGATCCAAGATGAGGTAGTTGGATTTGAGGAAATGGGAAAATGGGTTGCTCTCTTTAGAGATATAAAAAATTGGAGCCCATGATGATGTGGCATTATTGAAGAACTATTTTGTGATAGATGGAGTCTCATGAAAGGGCATAAATAAATAAATATATATATATATAGAGGCCAGCTCTCTTAAGCTAAAGCTTAGCTTATCCTAAGCTGAAACAGTGCCGGTCCCACAAATCTAAGTCTACTATTATTGTTTTTTGTATGATGATATTCTCCAAAATCAAAATAAATCCAATCAAAATTGGATTTTTCAGTTCCATCATGCAAAAAATAAATATAATCAACATTGATTTGCTATTTCAGCTTATGGTAAGTAAAGCTTTAGCTTACGAGAGCTCTCTATATATATATATATATATATATATATAGGGAGATGCTCTTGTGAGAGTATCTCTCACACTACTGTAAGAGTAAGTGATGAGGGCCCTCATATTGAGTCTGTTGGCATTGGATATGGATGTGAAGGCCCCCACCCTTAGTCTTACAGTAGTGTGAGAGCATCTCCCATATATATATATATAGATAATGCTCTCTTAAGCTCAAGCTTAGAATAAGGTAAGCTCAAGTATGTGGTGGGCCCCCCCTGAAGACCCACATGGGAATGGAGATGAGGGGGGATTTCAAGGACTCCTTGTGACCCTCCTCTCTGTAAAAAATCAGCCTCAATCATGAATTCTATCACCTTCATCTAAGCCCTAAAAGTTTAATGGTCAACGGTTCATTCATATCGGTTTACAATCGATCCAACGGTCTAATAAATTTGGATCTGACCGAAAGTTGGTGGACATGTGCACTTCAGGGGGGTTGTGTGTTTGGTCCATTTGGATGGACCAAGGGTGTGCGCTATAAGTGTGAGCTTACAGAATTTTATCATAAGCTTGAGTTTATGAGAACTAATATATATATATCTATATAGGGAGATGCTCTTATGAGAGATATCTCTCACCTTAAATGAGAGCTTAGGTGGGGGCCCTCACATTTAAGTTGTTGGCTTGGATATTGATGTCAGGGCCCTCACCATCTCTCTCATAGTAAGGTGTATATATGTATGTGGGGCCCACCTTTAGTCCATCAAAATGGACCAAATACATGACCCCCCTAAATTGCACATGTCCACCAACTTTCGGTCAAATCCAAATTTACGGGACTGTCAGATCGACTATGTATTGATGCGAATAGACTATTGACCATTGAACTTTTGGGCACATACGAAGATGATAGAAATCACGGTTGGCGCTGATTTTTTACAGAGATGAGGATCCTGATGAGTCCTTGAAATCCTCCCCCCCCCCCCCCCCCCCCCCCCATTCCCATCCCCATGTGGGTCCCCAGGTGGGCCCCACCACGCACTTGAGTTAGGAGAGATGACCCCTATATATATATATATATATAGTCAAAAGTTTGTTAAGACCTTACTTTAAAAATGCCCCCCTTTTTACCCTTTTTTTTTTTTTTTATGGTGTGGGCCTCATCTTGAATCAATCTAGTCTTTTTACAACCCCCTCCATATAGTCAGAAGTCAATTTTTGACACTCATCCAATTTTTCCTTGCCATTAGACTAAAATCATAAGAAAATAATTCCTGTAAAACCATTAAATTATAGGGTCGTGAATCAAAATGTTATGATGATCCTATGTAGTCCATGCTTCATACATAGGTAGATCTCATATGGATTTTCCCATCCAACAGGCTTTTATGATTTTCATGTATCCCAATGTGTCATACAAAGAAGAGCATTTTTCGGGGTTGGCGATGGTTAGTTTTGAAAATCTGGCTTTGTTCCTTTATTTTTAATAGCTTCTAAAAATGCAAGTCATGTAAAAAAAACTAGCTAGAAAATTAATCCTTTAGAAGTTGTTAGAGAGAGAGAGAGATTGATGCTTCCCCTTCCTTGTATATAAAAAAAAAAACAACTTTTATAAAGGAAATGATACAGTATGAGTTTTATAAAAGAGTATTTGTATGAATAAAAGAAAACGATGGATGGATACAAACATGCAAACCAAAGAAACATGTATATTAAGGGCGCTATAGCTAATCTATCACAATCACTACTTGCTGCTATAAACTAGAAACTCTTCAAGTCATTTTAAAATTCATTCCTACAAAACTGTTGTTATGATAAGATTGTTTATGATTCCAACCACTTTTTTTTTTTTTTATTTGCGAATGTATCGGACCCTAAGGGGGTTGCAAAATCTTCTTTTTTTTTCTTCTTCTTCACCCTTTATTCATGCTAAATTTAGTAATTTTTAATGGGACTCATAGGTTTGACTAGTGGTGGTTCTGAAAGATCTAATTAAGTTTGTTAAGACCTAAATCAAGTTTCATGCTAAAACCGTAGACTCATTCCCATGTTATATTTAGTTTTTCCTCCTCTTCTTCTTCTTCTTCTTTGTCGTCTGTTTTTTTTTTCCCCCCCGCGCAACGATATGCTTGTGGATGGTGGGGTTTTTACCGTTACAGTACTTTGCACATGCAAGTATATGGGCTTGTTGCAATATCTTATGGCCCAACATCAATAGACACGTATCTAAAGTCAATTGTCTCTTTTTTATTCTTTCTTCGGTAGCCCATAAAAAAATATTTAAAAAGAGGACCGCTTCCATATGTAAGATTGTCGACCCATGAATCAAACAACTAACGTTGGCTAGGACGGGACGCCCAACCATTGGGCCCCCCTTTCACAAAACAACATAAAACAACAGGACATATACATCCAAATTTAGGGTCATTCCTTCTGGACTAAGTAAAAAGTCATCCATTGGGCATCCTCATGACAAGCCTTTGGTGACGCCTGGGGGCTTTCATATGGACGATGTTGGTGCCATCTTTGCATGATGCATAAGTCTATCGGTCCCGAACCCGGGACAGGTTTTTGGACAAACAGCCCCTAGGGGGCTGTTTGTCCAAAAATCGGCCCGGGTTCGGGACAGGTAGCAGGGCTCTTGCATGATTGGGAGGGAAAGGCACAGAAACTTAAATCGATCAATTGGGTCCAAATTTGGGCTCAATCAATAAATCCAAACTGACGTGTGCAATCCTACACAAAACAGACCTTGTACGGAGCTCACAGTTTCTACACACATGATCTCTCGAGTGGATACGGAAACTCTATTGTAGAGCCCACCAATTGATAATTCAAACGATCAAATGAATACCACCACTGCTTATTCTCATATCTTATTTTAAATCATTAATTATTTTTTTACGATGAGATCAACTCCTATTTAAATAAAACCTTGTACGAAATTGACCAGTTTCTACCGACATTATCTCTCGAGTGGATACGAAAACTCTATTGTAGAGCCCACCAATTGATAATTCAGACCGGTAAAATAAATACCACCGCTATTTATCCTCTAATCTTATTTTAAAGCATCAATCGTTTTTTTATGATGAGATCAAGTCCTATTTAAATAAAAGAATGGGCTCCATCTAAAGTTTCACGCGCCCGGCTCAGACGAAGCGTGTGGGAAACCCACAGGGCTTCCTCGATGTGACGTCGTTGACGACGTGGCTTAGTCAGGTAGAAGTAACGACCCAGGAAAAGACGTGGGACCCACATATCATACCGAAACGCCTCGGGTCGAGAAGTATAAGTACCTATTCCCGTGATGAGTGTCCAAAGCCATCCTTTTTTTTAACTTTCTATATAAACAATACCACGAAGAACCGAAAGTACGACCGCTACATCAAATATCAATATCGGTGTGCTGATTCCAGATTCATATCCTCCTGAAACGAAAAAGATCGGATTCTCTCTGTCTCTCTCTCGCTTCTGCAGATGGCGATCTCGACTCCGGAAGAAACCCTAACCCTAACGCAGGACAGCGTTCCAGTCTCAGATCTGCGGCGCCGGCCGCCTCCCGCTACCGCCATCTCCGCCGTGCTCGACTCCTCCTCCAAGACATGCGGTAGCTCCAGAGACGACTCCGGCGACAATTCCAGCGTCGGAAACACCTTCGACGGAGAACAGAGGAATCCGTCGGTCGACGGCGGATACGGGACGGATAAAGTCGACGGCGATGATCGGACGGATAAGGTTAAACGAGATGAGGCAAGAATCGGGAACGGCGAAGATCGTGGTAAGAAGGTCGACTTCAGGTTGCCATATGGGCCGTCAGTTCCCGCTCATCGGAGGGTGATAGAGAGTCCTCTGAGTTCGGATTTGATCTTCAAACAGGTTACTGCCTTCTTTTTTCTTTTTGATGATGCGCTGCTTATTTCTCTGTATTCAATTCCATGTAAGATTTGGATTTGGCTTTATGTTACATGTTGTAATTCACGCGGCATTAGAGATCGTGATTAGTTTTAGTTAAATTTTACGATGGAAAACTTCATCCAAGCCTTCAGATTCTTTCGATTTGTAAAAACAAAGCATTGATAGCCCTAATCCGGATCATCAGAGGCCGAGAATTGGTGAAATTTAATATCTTGGTCTAGAATCCGTTTGCCATAATGTGCAAGATCCAATCCGTTTAAAGTAATAGTTTCTCTGGGAAGTCGTTCTGAGCCGTTGACTGCTGTAGAAGTTGGGACGAGCTTCGGACTATGTATCATGCATAAGACATTTGAAAAGATTACACAAAATGAACGGAGGGAAGCAATCTTAATGTGGTTACAGCTTCTATTGGAGAGAAATTTGGCCCTGAGCCAATACACTTTCGAGATCTTATAAGTAGGCCCCACTGATGTAATTATGATAGGTCACTCCAGGCATGAGAGGATCCAGATTCCTTCACTAGATGCATTTGCATTTCCTGCATTATTGTTTAATTTAGAGTTCTCTGCTTGTTGCAGTGGCCAATTACAGGTAAGTATTGATTAGAGGGAAACTGTCCTCCATGGATCCAAAGAGGGCCCAACAGAATTGAAAGCTTATTATTTTTTTTATTGTCACTGACAGAATGCAATCCAAACAGGTCACTTTCATTTTGGTTGAGAATTAATGTCATAACTTTTACTTGACCCATCAATGGATCCATTTGAATCCTTTGAACTTGGTTGCCTTGCACTCAGGTTACGTGTATGTGGGTACGTCGTGGAACAATGCACTTGTGGCCTGGGTAAGTCAGGTAATCCAAACATGTGAATTGTTGATTTACGCATAAAGCAAAGTTGCCTGAACTTGATTTAAGATCCAAATGGGTGTAATACTGCTTGAGTTGTGCATAAATCAGGAATTCAAGCATTTGGATGCCCTTATGCATTACTGAGTTATTGCCCAACTTGATGCAGTGAAAAACTTGTAAATGAATCCTCTCAAAAGCGAACTTATATGAGCAATAGTGAGGCAATCATATTCACATGGGATCTAAATGGCAACACTTTGCTAACGTGTACTGAATTCAAATAATCAGATGGGAACTCTATCCTATAATCCCACTTTGTACCATAATTATTTTGCAGTGCACACGTTAGAATAAACTATTAGTTAACCCTTAGAATTTGAAAATCCAATAGGTTTTGACCTATTTGGTCAAAATCAGCTTATCATAGAAAGACCAGATTACCCTGCTCCCTATTGTTTGGATAAGCTGATTTCCCTTGAGTCTTCTAACCAACCATTAGGCTCTGATAACAGTTGCAGAGGTGAGTTTATTAGGGTTTGATCCCTGAATGTACCATTTCACAGAACAATTTCAGGGCATCGCCTACAAGCCCATTTCAGAGGAAACAAGGTGTCATCACTCTCCATTTAACTACATTTCTAGCCTCTAATTTATAAAAACTAAACTTCACTTTTTCAATGGAATTGCTTATCAGGGGAACTCCATTGGAGCACTTCCAGAGTAGATCCTTTAATGTGGTAAGGTTTTGTTGAGGTCAGCATGGATGTGGTCACTAAGAAAACACTCACTTGCAACCAAAACATCATTAATTGTTTGCTCATTTGTATATAATCCCAACCAATGCTTCCAATTAAAAAGTTTAATTGCCAATATAGATAAGTTCTTATGAGATGCTACAATCATGAAAGTGAACAAAATCGCATTCAGTTGAAAACATCATAGACCTCATAATAAAACAAAAAAAATCAAGTAATTACCGATCTGCATTCACCCTAGTTCGACTCACATAACAACGAAAGTGCCATTTAGCAATACGATACTTCTTTTTCTGTATAATGTAATAAGTTATTATAAAATGATACGTAGGGTTATAGTACTGTGGGCATATAGTGGCTGATTTTGCTTAGCACTTTATGCAGAGTCATGCAGGCCTATTCAATCTCTGTATTGTTGTGCTTATTGCGGTGAATAGCAGGCTTATCATTGAGAATTTGATGAAGGTTTCTTTGCTCCCTTTTTTTGTTATCTCTTTTACCAACTTAATCTTCATTTTTTAAAAGGAAATTTACCTCACCCATTGCAAGTTCTGATGACCTGTTCCTTCTTTTCTGTTTATAGTATGGCCTATTGATTGGATCTGGATTTTGGTTTAGCTCAAGGTCATTGAAAGATTGGCCACTCTTTATGTGTTGGTAATGGTTTCTGTTCGTGGTTATTTTATTTTATTTATATGTATTTTTTGGTTTTAAAACTTCTATTAATCAGTCAATCTTCCATACTTACATTTCTTTGACCTGATCTGTTACATTATTTTTTGCCCCAAATACAGCCTCTCTCTATCGATTTTCCCTCTTTGTGCCTTTATGGTTGAGAAATTTGCACAACAGAAGTTAATCTCTGAACTGGTAAGAAGTAGGTTACTACTGTTCCTTGTTCTATACTGAGTTGTTGTTTCGTGTTTCTTTTAACTAAGGTGCTGTTTGCAAAGTCTAAATTTTGGGTCAATTTGACTTAGAACTGATTCAAATAGATGTTTGAGTGCTTTAAACTGGCTGGGAAAGTTTATGTGAATTTCTAATTGAATCATCTTTAAGACCTTTTGCCTCCTTTTCAAGAAGTTACTAAAAGATATCTTTTCAATTATTGTTTTTTTTTTTTTGTTTTTTTTCCATATGACATTTACTATATGACTACTTACCCTTCATGGGAAATTCCCTTCATATTTTTAATTTCCTCATAAATGGGGTAACATTTGGATGATGGTATTGTTCTCCTGAATCGATTCGATGGTACCAAATCATGGATTATGATTTATAAATAGTTTGTTATTGTGGATGCAGGTTGTTGTTTCTCTTCACGTAACAATTACAATGGCTGAAATCATATATCCAGTTTTTGTGATTCTTAGGTCAGTGTTGTTTTCCATTTTCTTTCTTGGTTTCCTGTCAAAAGTTCAATTTTTTAGTTTGTAAAATGTCCGCTTACTTATTCTCATGCACATGTACTCTCCATGTGTGTTGAACTGCATAGATATCTGGAGGAATTGCCAATGTGAAAGATGTCAAATATGTCTCTTAAAATAACGAGATACAAGATATTGTTGATTTAGTTATATATGGCATGAGCAAATTAAAAAATGTAAAATTTTTCTACATTAGATTGATAGCATTTTCCCTCTTGTACTGATCACAAAAAAGTATTTTCCCTCGAAGAACAGTGCAATTTACTGTATTTTGAATTTATATGACGACAAGAGCATCATCACTGTTGATTACTCAAAAGGCATTGAATATATCAGGATTGGCTGGGCTAATCTTCGGTTAGCCCTGTTCGATTAGCCTCAATCAGGGTGCCTCAGTTATCTTTTTTTTTTTTTTTCTCTTCAGCCTTTTGTTCAATTAAATGCATTAGAAAGAAAGACTTTTGGAATTTATCATTTCTTACTCTCTATCATTATTGGTTTAACTTCAACAGGTCTGATTCTGCTGTGCTATCCGGCATCACACTAATGATCTTGACTTGCATTGTTTGGTTGAAGCTGGTATCCTATGCCCACACAAACTATGACATAAGGGCTTCATGTAAGTCAGCTGATAAGGTAAAAAGATTTCTTTTCTTTTTCTTATACTCAAGGTTTTAGATAACAATGTGGCATTGGAGTGATTACTTCTGTTCTTGTG
Organism: Camphora micrantha; assembly: GCA_003546025.1. Lineage (NCBI taxonomy): Eukaryota > Viridiplantae > Streptophyta > Magnoliopsida > Laurales > Lauraceae > Camphora > Camphora micrantha. The sequence continues at coordinate 76,223,317 of QPKB01000002.1, forward strand.
GCCTAATGCCTATTTTGAGTACTTGCACAACTTTCTTCTTTAATCACATAAAATATTCAAAGTAAATTACAGAACTCACTATAGTTTATAGTGAAGAATGTAAATGATGCAGGACAGACCCATGGTCCCCCATGGGTCAACCCGCCAATGGGCCCAGCCTATCTGCCTTGACCAATCCTTTGAGCCCGATCCATTTATTTTATGTTACTTTCAATTATTTAGAGCTTTATTTGTGTTTTAAGTTATTTTAGTAGGATGTTTTAATCTTGACCATCAATGTGTTTGGATGGTCCAGATTAGTCTTGGGGTTATTTCTTTTCCTATATAATGAATGATGTAAAGCTTCTTTGGTTGATTAGAATATTTAATGATGAATGAAATTGAGTTTCTTCGAGTTCTCCTTGAGATCTCTAATGCCTCCTGGTGTGGAGTTTTTGGTGAGAGCCCAATTTTGTAAAGCCTCCGGTTCGGAGTTTGGTGAGAGCCCAATCTTCCCCTATCTCTTCATCTTTTATCCTTACCCTCCCCGCATCTCCTCCGCTTTCCGCATTAGTAAAGCTATGTTGCATATGCTCTTTTGATAATTGAGTAGTATTTGAGTGAAAATTAAAAAAAAAGAAAGAAAAAGATCATAGAGTAGCAAACTGGCAGTGTTTTACTGCCTTTTTTCTCTACCAAGTAGGATGGGCGCATTTAAAACTAGGAGAACTAATATTTTTCCACCTATTCTTTGCAGCCAAATATAGTGATCACAGCTTGTAATTTTCCTTGTATTAAAATAATTCTGTCGTGCCAGGGTGACGTGCCTTTCAATTATGTGAGTGCAGATGGTACTCACAACATCAGCTTCCAGAATTTGGCATACTTCATGGCGGCTCCCACATTATGTTACCAGGTATTTCTAGTAGTTTCTTGATTTGCAATAAATTGAACAAACTATTTTCTTCCAGGATGAGCACTGGGAAATTCACCTTGACAAACTATTTTCGTCCCGGATGAGAACTAATTTTTTTGCCGGTTTCATTACTGTGTTAGTTTTTTTATGCATGATTTTTTTTTTCTTTTTTGAGTGGTAACATTACTTGAACCAAACCTCATGATTTTTTAGTGAGCACTTTCCACTGTGCCATGGGCTTGTCTAAAGCATGTATATTTCTGTGTTAGAAATTAATACCTCGGCATCTCAATTGTTGTGTCTTCAATTTCATATTGCTCTATCGTTGTATGTAGCCAAGCTATCCTCGTACTACATGCATTCGGAAGAATTGGGTGCTTCGTCAATTTGTTAAATTGGTGATATTTACAGGAGTTATGGGCTTTATCATTGAACAAGTAAGTTGTATTTTTATATGTTAAATTTGCACTTTCGAATTTTGAATACCTATAACCTCTGAAGATTCGGATATCCAATATCTTTAATAATGTTGGCGGAAGAATTTTGCAGTACATTAACCCAATTGTGACAAACTCTCAACATCCCCTGAAAGGAAACTTCTTATATGCTGTGGAGAGGGTCTTGAAGCTTTCAGTTCCTACTTTGTATGTGTGGCTTTGCATGTTCTACTGCTTTTTCCATCTATGGTACGCCCGAATCTCTCGGCCTAATTTGTTGTTTTTTGAGATACTGACAAGTTACTGTTTTCCATCATTGTTTGGCTACTACATGGAGGTTTTAGTGGGCGTACTTGCATTTATTTATTTGATTTTTTGTGTGAATTATGGATTTAATGTTTTAAAGGGCTGCTGCTGCTGTGACTGTAACTACTAGGAGACAAGGACGGTGTCCAGCATCTCAAGGCAGGGTGGGGTGGGGAATGAAGAATGATAAGACCCAAATGCTCGCGAATTACCCGCCCAATATAGTTTTTCAGAGCTGACCCAAATGCTTGTTAATTCACCCTCACCGTCCAATTTAGATTTTCAGACCAAGCAAGAAGAATCTTGTGGAACCCTGCACTTGTCAAATTTTGATTTTATATACTTTTGTGTCCACAACACCCTTAGGCCCCATGATTTCTGGCTGACAGTATGGTTCCTAGATCAATTGCAAAATAAAGATGCCTGTAATCAATACTTGTTTCTTGTTTCGTCTCACAAAGACACAAACTGCTTCATCTCTTGCTTCCCATTTGCTGTCTTGGTATTCATGATTTCAGTTATTAGTCAAGCTTGGATGTATTATTCATTATCAATTGATTATCTTCATCTTATTTAGATATCCATAATGAATATTCATTCATGGTTAGTTTTGAAATTAATAATTATTAGTCTTCATGCTAAAACATTATCCTTCATGAGAAATATAGCCCTTAGCATGCAGATAAAAAGACATTATACTTCACTTTTCAAACTGTTCAATCTGCATGATGTTTTAATATAGCATTTCCATACAAGGACTGTTCCTCTATAATATTGATATATTTTTAATTTACCTATTTATTCCTTTTGTTTTATGCTTTGAATTACTCTAATGCTAAGAGATATGGTTATCACAGGTTGAATATACTTGCCGAGCTCCTTTGTTTTGGTGATCGCGAATTCTACAAGGACTGGTGGAATGCCACAACAGTTGACGAGGTGAGTTTTAAAATATTAATACCTGCTTACGCTGAAAGTGGTTCCAGAACAAGTGAAATAACATATAATTTGAAAAATATGAAAATAGTACAAAAAAGTGAAATAACATCTATACTCTGTTTAATTCATTTTACCAAATCTGTAATACATGTTATTTCTGCATGTGAAAGAAATAATTTGTAAGCCATGTTTTTGTGTGACAATGTGAAATTATGATATCCATGGACAAGTGCCTGTAGCATATTTGGAACTTGGAAGGTGCTCATGGTTGCAATCATGAGGTTGTGGAATCTAGTCATTTATAGAAACTATGACATCCATTCTCAGTTATGTTCTCCAATTATCAGTGTCGTAATTGAAAGTTAAAACACATTCACATAATCACTACACTGTAGTAAGGCACATATGTACCTAAATAAAAATGAAGTGACCTTTTTGTTCAAAAAAATTGGAAAAAAAAATTGCACTATTATTATTTGTTTGTCTAAAATCTGGGTATTTCAAAATTTTGACTGAAACAGCGGAATTGGTCCAAATTCTGGACCAAAGGTTTATATAGGGTTGTTGGACTGAACTGAACCTAGATTGACTACTATGCTCTCTCTGAGATGTTTACCGGTAGATTGAGCCAGTAAAGTTGTATTCATCATTTCATTTTCTCTGATTCAATCAAATGATGGTTACTATAATTGGTCCTGCGTCCTATCACCAGGGGAGATGTACTTGGTCCGAAGTTGGTTCCATAGTACAGAATCTGCTCAATGCTACCACAGTTGCCCTGTTGGCACCATACAAACATAACAGGGAGAGAGGTACCCTGGTCGGATATGGGCCCTATAGTGCAGAGTTTACTGAACATTGCCACTGTTGTAGTGGTGGCGCTATGCATGCTTATAAAGCCTGATTTTCTGAAGTTGCTTCTTTTTGTTGCATGTTTTTATGTGGTTCTCATCAGTACTGGAGAAAGTGGAATATGGTAAGTCCTTTTACTTCAATTTTTATATGAATTGCTGTTTTATGTACTATTTCAAATAATTCCATTTCAAAAAATGTAGGTATATATATTTCAGATCATTAAATGAGGCTCCCACTGTTCTCTCAAGTTCTGCATCTCTTAGATGATGGTTACAAGAGTTTTCTTTCATCTTTTGTGATTTTATTTTGGTTTCATTGCTTATTCAATATTTTGTTATATCTATACAGAAACCTAAACCATAGTTTAAATTAGGTCATCATGTGCTTTAAGAGGATGATGCATGCCTAGCCTGCAGACTTATCTAAAGGTTCAAGCACCAGCTTGTTTCATACAACTTGGTTAGGCCCACTATTAATTCCTAGAAGAGCCTGATTATAGTCCAAACAAAAGTTAGCCTTTTCTTTTGCTAACATTATTTTGGATCCTCAACCTATGTGAAGATGTTACAATGATTTCAAATAGAAACAAAAACACTCAATGGATTGTAACTGGTTGGGCCAAGTTGTTCCTTTTAGCCCTACAAAGTTAACAGTCTTGACCTTGAGCTGGACATTAAAATTTCAGGGCCTAGCTCAAGAACTAAACAAAGTAGGCTTGAACTTCACCAACGACAGGCTCAGTCTCACCCAGCCTTTGTACAACCCTAATATGATGCCTCATTTCTACATGTCAAGGATACGATTGTGGAATATGGATGTCAGATCCCACTGATGTACAAGGGCCATGAATGGATAGACAGGAATGGAGAAACATAATTCATGTAGCTGGCTCCAATATAAACAAAGCTTTGATGATGATCTTAGTATATCTTAGCTTAGTAAGTAGTATCTATATTTTTTATTGCCCAATATTTTAGTTTTGAACTTTTTCTTAGTATGTGTTCTTATCCTTTCATCGAAGACTTCTTTTCTCAGTCTATATATATGCTTATGAATGTGTACAGACCCATGGCCCACCATAGCTATTGTGACAGAGTGTTGTCTACCGTAGACCATAAAACAGGTTGATTCCCAAAAGAAGAAAAAGAAAGAAATAAGAAAAAGTAAAAGAAGGGTAGCCTGGTCTGCGCACACATCCAAACCAAACAAAAAACAGGAAAAAAAAAAAAAAAAAAACATGGTTTATTGGTCCATCATGGTAAATTCTTGCCTGGTTGTGGGTTATTGGCCCCTCATATGCACGCCTTTAGTTTGCGTTGATAAAATTAGTCTCTATTATTGATTAAAAACTTATGACCTCGATTGGCATGTGGCTGTGATTGTGCTGCAGCTTCCACAAATCTTTGATGCTGTTCTGTATTTCCTTAAACATGATACTCTTATTACATCAATAAGTTATGTGACTGCAATAGCAATGGAGTCTGCAACTAATGGAATTGTTAATGATTACAGCCTGTTCATAAATGGATGGCTCGACATGTGTATTTTCCATGTTTGCGGAATGGGATACCAAAGGTAATTGAACTCTTATATTCTTAACTTTAACCAAGAATTATTTATCGTGAAACATTTTTATGTGTATTCACTTGTCAAGCAATGTTTCACATAAATTCTCAAATTTTCTTATATTTTCTACTTTTATGTTATTCCATTTTTAGAGATGTACCTTCTTTTCTGGTTAGTAATGGGTGAAGCATGTTATGTTATCTCCACAAGAAAAGCACCCTACACTGTCTAGTTTATTAAATAGCGGAACAGGATCCTTTCTAGAATCCAGATTTATTTAACAGGATGTGTGGCAGGTTTATGGGTCCATTTGCTGGATATAGATAGGTTTGTACATTTCTTCTAAAATGCACTTTTTTCTTCTTTTCACATTTTTTTGGATATATGTACATCTAATGGCTTGGCCTTTGTTACGCTATATGTCACCACTTTGGAGTGTCTTTTAATAATGTCACTTTACCCGTGTTATTAAACCTGGTTACAGTTATTGGTTTTTTGGGTGTTCATTTGTTTCGCTTCATTTGTAGGGAGTTTCTTTTGTGATCGCATTCTTCATATCTGCTGTATTTCATGAGGTATGTTGCCCTTAATTTCTCTTTCTTGTTCATTAATTAACTCATATGTTTTTTTAACTTGATGGATATTGTTTTACTGTATAGATATGCTATATTTTGAGGTTTTGCTTCCTGATCAACTGTTAAAACCTTTAACACGGTTCTATATTTGTTTCAAGTTCGTTGTCTATCATAGTGCGTAAAACCTTTTTTTCTGTATTATAGTGCACAGATACAGATCCTTTTCTTTTGTGAAGATTCATTTTGAGTTGCTATGTTTTTCCTCTTGATGCTATTATTGTGACAATAACGAAGTAATGCTAAGCTAGAACTTTGGTGAAAAGGTTTTTGCTTCTTTTTTTGAAAGGGTAACAGTAATTAATAAATAATGAAAGAGATCACAAAAACAGTGATCATAACCAAGAAAAAAAATTGGGTGCCTGCATAAGAGATTTCTACCAAGCAGCTCAAATCCAAAACAGAAACTGCATTATCATTGCATTCAAATCACTAGATCAATCTACCCTCTGTTTGGCCAAGGAATCCCCCATCCCATTAGCAGAGCTGACATGCTGAAAAGATACACAACATCGTGAAGTAAGCACCTTAATCTCATTAAAGTAAAATTGCATCTTACCGGGCAACTTTGGTGAAAAGTTTTGGAGACCATATCTCAAAATTTGACGGAACAAAGAATACATGAAGTGCAAGTGTAATGATATTGAGAGCAGGGAGGATGTTATGATAAAAGTAAAGAACTACTAAATACTACAGTGTGATTGATTCCGGTATCTAGGATTAATTATAGAACAAAACTGAGTGCTTAAAGATGGCATCAAAAGCTGGACTAGTGTGGACAAGCCAGTGTTTGTGATTGTTGAATGCCACCACTTATATTGAAGGGGCATCAAGATGTCAAGATGGAGATCTTGAAAAAGGATTTTGCAAACAAGAAAAGTGCTAGGTGGGCAAGTATAAGCAAGCTAGTGTGCAATGTCAAGTTCCACTTATTGGACTAATGGGACATTATTACAAGACAACGATTAAGTCAAGGTGGATTTTTTCATGAAGAAATAACAAGAATACAAAATACATGTGGCTGATATTTGTATGTTATGGTGTATATGTGGATTGACAGGAAAGGACAGAAATTTGGCTTAGGAATACGTTTATAAGATGAAATCTACAAGCGTCCCCAATGGGAGAGAAAACCTGACATGTCATTTAAGATGGTTTTGGGATGATGGATAACTTGAAACAGCCCCTTATTTTTTGAAGTGTTACAATGAACAAGAGTAGAAGGAACCAATGAAAAATTTGAATGTTCTAGAATTCAGAAGCCAACTTAAGATAAATGGGATAAGGCTTTGATGATGATCTTCTATGTTGGGAATACTATGACTTTATTTCATTTGATTATACGCTTGTATTAAGATTTTATTTTAGTTTCACTTTGTGTCCTCAAAATGTTTGAAAACAGTTTTAGTGCATTATATTCAATAATTATGCTTACATCTGTTTTTGTATCCATCCTTTTCATTTGTTTCTATTGAGTTTTGTTGCTTTGTTGGTTAAGGACCTGTGCATTGTGTGTGGATGTGTGAGTTGACTCTTTAGCATGTTTGCCATCTGTATGGGTAGTGTCCCTGTGGACATCAGTTCTTGTATCCATCCTTTTTTTTTTTCTGCTTAACTCATATCCTTCTTTTACATGTTTTTCTTCTGTGTGGGTATTCTGTCCCTGCAGTTTTACTTGGGTGTAATTTTATTATATAGTGATATCTCTCCTTTCTGTCTTGAATAATGTTGTTATTAGCTCATAGATGTAGATTGGTTTGGAAAAAAATGGAGGACTCACAAGTAAAGGCAACTTTGGTAATGGTGAAAAACAAAAGTGCATGAGACCAAATCATACACCAGTGGAGTATGGGTCAGTGCAGGGTGACAATACTGTTTAACAAGATTTGGGGTGCAAGAAAAATGTGTGACGAATAGAGAGCCAGCCCCATCAAGTTCCTATGTTCCCTTTCTATAAGAAACACACAATGGGTCCTCTGGGCAGAACTCTTTTATGCATCAAGTCAACTAAATGCAATTGACTCTTGCTGTTACTAACTTATTGGTACCAACAACTTGTCTCTCTTTGCTTCTTACAAATGACCTGTATTTTACTTTTCCCATGTTGTACTAGCCTAGTTGTTGAAAGAAACAATGTGAATAATTAATCAAAGGTTGAATTTGTTGCTTACTATTAGTCATTTGTACCTACTGATTATATCTTTGGAAACCTGGATTCTTGCCTAAGATAACACAGTCAGAGGGTTCACTTCAATCACAATAAATAATTGTGTTTAGGAGTGTGGAGATTTGTTAAAGTGGATTTCATTAAAAAGAGACCAAATCTGTCCAATTGGGAGGATACAAGGGTATAAAAGCATTATACAAACAATTGTCATTTGTCACAAAAAAACAAAAAGAAAAGAAAAAGAAATAAAGATGCTACATAGTGAAAGCAACAAAAGGAGAAGATATGTCCACCCCTTGCTTGGCCAAGGAATCTGCCAAACCGTTTTTCATCCTTTGGATGTACTGGAATTTCACAGTAATCGAAGACAATAGAACTTGGAATATCAATTTCTCCTCTTAATCCATCTCAAAATTAGTTATTTCAGAAATTTCATCCTAGGAGGATTCCCAAAGTGTAAGCAACCCTCGCACTCGAAAAGTCCTAGCAGAATTTCAGGGAAAAGAAAAAAGAAAAAAAACCCCGTTGAGATGATTTTTTTTTTTTGTTTTCTGGAGTGGTAAGATTACTTAAGAATTGAGGAATCTTTGAACCCTAACTTTCCAGGAATTCCACTAGCTAGCTATATTTTGCTTCCTATAGGTTCCTTATTCTCTCTCCTTTTGTTTCCTACCATCAGATTATGTGTATTTTTCAACTATGTTTTTTTATTTCTTCATCTGCAGCTATGTATTGGTGTTCCCTGCCACATTTTCACGTTTTGGGCTTTTATGGGAATAATGCTTCAGGTAAGTGTATGTTAAGGAGTTGATATATTTTTCCTTACTAATAGCAGTGCAGAGAAGTATATGTTCTTTTTCTTAATTTTTCGTAATGCTCTAGCATTGTCGCATCTTCTATATTGGAAAAAGTAAAATAAAGAACACCTTTTGCTTTGTGAAATTTCCTTACAAATCTGAATCTGGATACCTTGCCCTCATCTTTTGGGAATGTTCATCTTTACATTTATGTGGATTCATTGCCTTGACGTAGACCATCAAATTTTCCCACTTATATGTGAATTCATTTTATTATAAGAAAGGACGGGGATCCATTTTAGTGTGAAGATTTTACCTCCCGAAAAGATTCTTGCGGGCCCCCCTCCTACCACTTCGTTTGATCCCAGTAGGGGATGAGGGGTTGGAGATTTGGTGTCCCCAACCGAGTACATTGATTCGATCCAATCTGACCAGTTGTCTATTGGTTTTTCTGCACAAGCCGAGTCCCCCTTCCCACCACTTCGTTCAATCCCGTAGGGGGTGAGGGGTTGGAGATTTGGTGTCCCTAACCAGCTGAGCTACAGCCTGGGACTACCATCCACTGTCTTTTCACATGACATGATATTGTGTTGAGAGACAAGGGTTTATTTTCAAATATGGGTTATTGTGTCTATTTATTATTATAATAATAGATTTGTATGAGATTAAAATTACGAGTGTGTTATTAGAGCTTCAACATATAAACCATCAGTATGTTTATTTGAAACTTATAAACATATAAATACTTAAAGATTGGTTCTGAGTATTTAGGTTGAAACTCAAACCGTATTTGAAACTCTCCAATAAAAAGAATGTTTCCAATGTTTTATTTTTGGCCCTTTTGTTTGCACGGAATTAAATTGTTGGCAAGTCATGGTCAAATGGGTTCCAAGTTCCTACAAAGGGTTATTAAAGAAGTGAGAAGTGAAAGATAATAGGTAAAAATATAGATGGGACCCTGGCCCTTCTAGAATTTGATTTACTTGGGTGATGGTTGGGTATTTATTTTCCATCTCCCCTTAACTCATTTTTTATTGAAGGGGAGATTATTTTATGGTCATTTATGGATCGTTGCCTTTGTTTCTTCACCTTTAGCCACTTTTACAAATGCGTTTCTTATAATATTTAGAACTCAATTCCATGCAAACTAACATGCCCTTTATGATTTTATCTTAGATTTCTCTCTCTCTCTCTCTCTATATATATATATATATATATGTGTGTGTGTGTGTGTGTGTGTGTGTGTTTGCGCGCCCGCGCGCGCATGGCAACCCATATACTGCTGCAGCATATTGATATATCTGCAGATACTTAAAATGTTTCTGCTTTCATGGTGTCTTAAATTGTGTTTAAGAATGCTTCATACTGTTGGTTGTTATTTTGTGACAGGTTCCCTTGGTCATCATTACAAATTACCTGCAAAATAAATTCAGAAATACAATGGTATGTTTTTATTTCCAACAAGTTGCCCCTCGTCTTCCCTTTTTTTTTTTTTTTTTGTCCTCTCTCTATCCCAATTTTAACATCATGAATAATTCTGCAAATGACAGTATAAAATTTTGTTGGGCATCTCCAATTTTGCTTTGCCGTACTTCACTAGGTGATTTGAGGCACCTAACGATCATTTGAACTGTGGATGTTTTTTCAGGTGGGGAATATGATCTTCTGGTTCTTTTTCTGCATATATGGACAACCCATGTGTGTCCTCCTTTATTACCATGATGTGATGAACCGGAGAGTGAGAACAGAGTAACTCGAACTTAAATTCAACGTGTGCATCTTTCCATTACAGCGTCAAGAGAGCTGAGCAATTCAAGTAAGTTTCAGTCTACCCCTGTTGTTGCACAGTAGCATTTAGTGACTCACTCACATCATGCTTACCATTGACCATAATTGGTTCCATAGTTCCATAGAAATCATGGAATGCACTGTAAATATTTGATTGGGAGGAATTTTGTAACAAGATGCATGGAAGATTGTTGTTGAATGGCATGGGTAATTTTGGGGGTAATTTTGAATGAGCGGTGCTAGATCGTTCCTCAAGTATCTGACCATCAGATCACTTTATGCAGGCAAATGTATTTGTATATGAATTGATGTACCGGTACGAGTGTCTTATAATAAATTAACTTGGGGTCATGTATGGATCTCACCCGAAAAATGAGCAAATTAGTACTTGTGCCACGACCTAAAGGAACCCAACATCACAAGATAAATCTATCCCATGAAAGTGCTGGCCAGCTGTAGCTTTTCTCAGTTGTAATTTTAAGCTGTTCATTTCTGTTAATTTATGCTTAACATGCATTTTAAGCATGTCTTCCACATTCTTTATGCATCAGGAAATGAAGTAACCTGTTGTCGTCCTTGCATTGATTCAAGTATTTGTATTGATTAGGAACTGTGTCCGTTTTGCCCTACGTGCACATTTGGCCATGCTGTGATTTTCGTGAAGGGTCAAAAGTACATGAAGAATTTAGGAGAATAGAAAATCCTAGAACAATAGCTTTTTAGAGTTACCTACCCCATTTTGCTGTGTATGGTTCTTGCATTTCTATGCGAAAAGGTATGTGAGTGTTAGAAAATCCTAGAATATAATCTTTTCAGAATTATCCACCCCATTTTGTGCGTAGGGTCCTTGTATTAGTATGAGAAAAAGATTGTGCACGCTGTACGGTCATTTCAATATAGTCGTTTTAATCTGTTTTTTAACCGTGTCATGCTTAGGTTCATCTCTTTGTTATCTATATATCTAAGGGAATGTAGTCTCCCTTACATAAAGACAGTTGTATGATCTGTTCTCTCTCCTCTATATAGCTTCTTTAGAAAAAAAGATCCCACTACATAACTGAAAATACACATAACATTGATACTGGAAATACAGATAACATTGGAAAAAAAAAAAGAAGAGACTGTTGAAGAAGAAGAGAAAAAGAAATAGAGGAGCAACAGAAAGGAAGGAGAAGAGGGCGATGACTCTAATTTTTGACAATACAAAATGACGACGAAAAGCACTCCAGCAGCACCGTCACTCTTAGTGGTCAGCCGTCAGCCTGCAACTCCATCTTCGTTGTAGCAACAATGCCTCCATCTTCGTTGTAGCAACAACGCCTCTACCATCCATTTTTTTCTTAGAGCAAGTAAGAGATAAACCATTCCTCGTCCATCTTCAAACAATCATTCCCAAAGGCTTGATTTTCTTGTATTGAAACTGGGACCCCAGGTGGGTCACCCAATGACCCATCTGATCTATGGATCCGAAGGAAGACTCATGGGCGACCCAATAGGTGGTGAACCTGTGCGAGGTGGGCCCTGATTGCCCACCATCCAGCGTCTGATCAAAGAGAGGGAGATGACGTGTTTTAGTTCCAAAGGTTTAATTTTCTTGCGTTGATACCTAGACCCGAGTGGGCCATCTGATGACCCATCTGATCCGTGGATCCGAAGGAGGACCCACGGGCGACCCAATAGGTGGTGGACCCATATGAGGTGGGTCCTATTTGGCCCACCATCCAACGTCTGATCATAGAGAGGGAGATGACGTGTTTTAGATGTCTTAAAAATCCAAAGGATTGAATATTTTCGTTAAAACAGTCATTCTCAAAGGTTTGATTTTCTTTGCGTTGATACCGGGACCCAGGTGGACCACCCGATAACCCATTTGATCCATGGATCCGAAGGAGGACCCACGGGAGACCCATTAGGTGGTGGACCCGTGCGAGGTGGGCCCTATTTAGCCCACCATCCAGCGTCTGATCAGAGAGAGGGAGATGACGTGTTTTAGTCCCAAAGGCTTGATTTTCTTGCATTGATACCGAGACCCAGGTGGGCCATCCGATGACCCATTTAATCCATGGATCTGAAGGAGGACCCACATGCAACCTAATAAGTGGTGGACCCGTGCGAGGTGGGCCCTGTTTGGCCCATCATCTAGCGTCTGATCAGAGATATGGAGAGGAGGTGTTTTAGATGTCTTAGAAATCCAAAGGATTGGATATTTTTGTTAAAAGTCATTCCCAAAGGCTTATTTCTTGCATTGATACTAAGACCCATGTGGGCCACCCGATGACCCATCTAATTCGTGGATCCGAAAGGAGGACCCACGGGCGACCCATTAGGTGGTGGACCCGTACAAGGTGGGCCAAACATCAGCGTCTGATCAGAGAGAGGGAGATGACGTGTTTTAGTCCCAAAGGCTTGATTTTCTTGCATTGATATCGGGACCCGAGTGGGCCACCCAATACCCATCTGATGCGTGGATCTGAAGGAAGACCTACGGGTGACCCAGCAAGAGGTGGACCCATGCAAGGTATATTCATTTTTGGGTCCGGGCTTAGTACGGGCGTTTGTTGCTAGTTTGAATGTTATTAGAATGATGTATTGCTATTTTAGTTTTGAGAATATAAATTAGACTATTACAATTCTTGCATAACCATATATTTTTTTTAGATCGATCGATCTTGTCATTCATAATCTTTGAATGTCGTGGATCAATGGAGATGGGTAGGTTAGTAATGGGTTAGGTGTGTCTTCAGCATCAATTAAAATTAATCATTCAATAATAATAATAATAAAAAAAGTAAAATAATAAATCATCAGTTGGACCAAATGATCCTAGGCCTTAATTTTAACTTGTAAAAGTTCAATGGATGAGTTTCCAAGAAGAATTCAACCATTAGGCTAGGCTAAGAAACTCACATGGGAGTTGGTGGGGTGGCATAAGGCGTGGGTTTGCTCCCCATGCCTTATATTCGAAATGGTCCCAAAATTGCCCAATGTGTTTGTATGGATTTAGTGGGTGCTACATGAGAGATTAGTCATATTGGGTCAAAAAACTCGGAACACCCATGTCATTAAAAAAAAAAAAAGAACAAACAAACAAATCAAGCCTGGTAAAAAACTGGCAAATGAACCATCATGTGAAAATTGCAACTTTAGTACAGATGTATAACTTTTGTGAAAATTGAAGTTTAAGAGATGCTAAGGAGTCCTTTTTATACATTGCCTTTATAATTAATAAGGATGTGGAGATTGAGAAAGATGTTGAAATATAGGTGTTTGTGCACGAGATGGATTGATAAACATGTACTGTATAAATTGGCTGTGTGGGTGCTTGTTTTCTACAAAATGCGGCGTTCTCTAGTTTTTATGTAAGTATTTCTTAAAAAAAAAAAAAAAAAAAATTACTGTTATGTACCTATTGGTAACGTTGCACGGATACTTTGTATTGCTGTTTATTTCTGAAACCATGTTGGCTTGCCCATGCCTCTCATTAAAGATACTGTATGATTATTTTGGCTCTAAAGCAAATTCCTTGTAAACCGTGTCATTAGCAGTTTTAGTGCGTTCAGAAATTGATATGAAACTCCTCCCTTTCAGGTTTTCGTCTTCATCAATTTGGGCGCTTTTTTCTATTTTATATATATATATATATATATATATATATATCTTTAAAAATTTTAGAACCAATTTAGACTTAGGTTCAGTTAGTTAATCGGGGAATTGAAAATTTAACATTGGAAATATGCCGTCACAAAGGACTTTATTATTTCTTTTCCGGTGAATGAGTTTTATTATTGACAATGAGGATAAAAGAGTATTACATCCTAAAATTCATGTTGCGCGCACACTCTAAAGTCTAAGGGTATGTTTGTTTGCATGAGAATATATAGAAATTGAATACATAGATTTCATACAATGAGTGGTTAAAAGTGAAGATCAAAGGTAAACTTCCAACTATGAGCATCAAATAACATTTCCTTTCACGCAAATAGAATAAAAAAAAGATGAGAAATGAATAACCATTATCCAGCCACCACCCTGGTAATTCAATACATAGGAAAGTGAAAGTCAAATCTACATTTCCACGTTACACCCTTCACCCCACATCTCGGCTTTCAGCCTTATTGTTCATTTCACCTTGAATTTCCATGTATTCAATTCCTATATATCTTAATACAATCAAACGCCTTTGAGGCCTCACTAGCACGAGACGGTATGCCAAGCGACTGATCTGTAAGTCCATTGGCGTGGAACCAATCTCAAATACATCAAAGTGACATTTTTAAGGTTTACAAAAAAGAAAAAAAAAAAAAAAGAAAAGAAAAAATAAAGCCCGTTTCCCTGGATGAAGGGATAGGCTTGGGCTATAGTCCGATCTCTTGCATAAGATCCTCATCACCTCACTTGAATATTTACCATTTGGGATGTCTCAGTCTCTACTGCACTATTGATAGCCAAAATTCATTTTTCTTTGGGGCATGTTTGGTAAACAAGGAGGAATCCTCTATTGAGAGATTTCCCTCGTTCTCTTGGATCCAACATATTCTTGAGAGCTCTAGGTTTGGTAAACAAGAGGACCCTAGATGTGTGATCCAACGGTTATTTTTTTTTTTTTTCTCACTTTTCTCAAAATCCATGAAAAATCAAGGGCTGAGATCTCAACCAATAGCTGTCCTTGGCTCTCTAGAGAACTTCGGATCTTGCATGTCAGGCCCACTGGAATAAAAAAAATTAATATTTTAAATTCTGAACTTATTTGCAAATATCTCGACATTCATGATGGATCAACGGCTGATATTTGACATATTAGCCGTTTTGGACCTTATAATCATGATTAATGGTTCTGATATTGATTGTGGGACGCATACGGTAGGTTTCCAAAGCCAAAAAGATAAGCTATAAGTTAACAATTTTGTACCAACGATTTATGTTGCAGTGTCTTCTTCCTCTGCTCAGTTGAAAGTATCTTCAACGGATGAAATTCTTGTTTCCAATTTTTACATTATCTATGATGAATCATGCAGTGGAATTTGACCTCATAGCCGTTTTAGGCCTAATGAAGGGACTGAACGGTTCTGATTTCGCAAATGAGCCTCATAGAAGTCCAAAATCATAATCCAACGATTTAGACTTTTTTACAAATATATTAAAACATATGAAGAATCAACGGCTGATACTTGACTTTTCAGCCATTTTGGACCTTTTAAAGATGAGATGGTTTGGATCGTGGTTGTGGGACCCATAAGGTAGGTTTCCAATAAAAACAAGGAAAACCTCTTTGTTACCCTCAAAACCACTGTAGCTCTGCTTTCTTTGCGTCTGTGGATTTCCGGAATCGGACGACGGAGGTCGGACATTGGAAAAAATTAAAAAAATGTAGCTGTAGGGATTCTGAGCGCCAGCTTTCCTCTCCTTTCCAAACATGGATTTTCCATGGAATCAAGGAAAATCGAGACGATTCTGCTGCGTAGAGGTTTGCCAAATGTGCCCTAAAGTTCAGTAAAATTAGAGAAGGAAAAGAGAAAAATGCCACAGTTAGAAAGCTGTGTGCCAGTTTCATCATTGTGCAAATGTTGTTGCAGTGATGTATTCATATCTCACATCCACAACACTAAGAGCCCATTTGCTTGAATGGAATTGAATACCTAGGAATTCATTGTGAGATGGGCTCCAAGGAAAGATAATTAAAGATGTGGAGGCTATAAGGTGGAAATCACATTTTGTTAAGAAAAAGCGTCCCTCTTAACAAAGCTGTGACAAAATGTACCTACTATGTCAAATGTTCTCTTGAGAATAATAAAGCAGAAGGATCCAAAAGTCCAATACTTCTAAGAACTGTTTCGGACTTAGGATACGTCCCTACGTAGCAAATGAGATTTTTCTATTAAGAGTTTGAGACAATTTATGGAAATAGTATCCATATGATCAACCAACCTACTGCTCAACTGATATACACCTTTCATCTTCTCCTGTATATTCTTTCTACGTTGGTTGTGAGTGAGTTGCATAACTGTTGGAGATGCATTGTTTGATACATTTTTATTGAGGCTTGACAACTGAATCAAGTTATTATTCAGAGTTAGACTAGATCTAATGCTGGGATTGGCATCACTACCGAAAATTCTCCTATTTCTGCTATGGTCCTTACGCATATCAATCCCATGACTGGTAGTAACTGCACTCCGAGCCAATTCACATACTGCATTAGCAATCACATAGTGGAAGAAACAATGTGATGGTCCAGCTCAACAATGGTCAAAATTCCACGGCATGTGGATCATTCCATTCTGTGAAGATTTACATGAAGTAGTCAGGCTAATCATAATCATAATGCTAATAATATATACAACTACAAACTTAGAGCTGCATAAGCAAACAAAGTTCCAACTTAAGATAGCTCCAGTGCATTAACTTCGATTATGACGGTGGAGCAGCATCCTTCAATTTTTATGGATTGCTAAAGATTAATTTTGTTAAAGTGAAAATCCAAATACAAAACCAAATTCCAACAAAGAAAAGGAACAAAAGGAAAAAAAGCATTATACTCCACACCATACGACCGCAATCACGTAATCCAAGTGGTGCAATCCATTACTCCTCATGCCTCTCTTGATTATCATGAATCCAAGAGGCCACAGCAGGTTTGTACTTTCGGGTTGTGTTACATCTATAACAACAAAACATTTAAGCTGCTTGCAATATAGGTTAGATTCGAAATTGGCAGTAAAACTAGAAGATTGAATATTAGAAGATACCTCTCCGAGGCGGCAAAAGCCAACCTAACCCATTTAAGGAAACATTACGTGAGGGGATTGAAACTCTATTTAATTATAAGAGTCTTTTGTTACCAAGACTCGACGCCCTTTACTTTTACTTAAGCCCCTTGTTCTCTTTTATTGTCGCACGACATCAGCCTTCCTTTCCTCCATCCATTTCTCTCCTCGCCCAGCAGAGGAACTCCCTAGTTGATATTGTATCAGCCCCCATCAAGGTACCCCCTCTAGTGGTCCAACCCCAACTGTAGTTTCTATCATCTCCATTTGGACACCAAAAATTTTAATGGTCAACAGTCCATTCGGATTCGGACAATTTGTAGCTACTAACTGTCAAAACGTTGAGGGGTTTTACTTGAGCGAGAGGCCCGGCCCACACACGCGAGGGCACCTCCTATTTAAACCCCCTCTTTTGCTATTCTCGTCGCAGAATATCAGCCCCTTCTCTCACCGTCTCTCGTCCTTTAGCAGAGCAGAGGAGCATCATGGTAAGCCTCTTTCTCTGTCTACATAGATAATGAAAAGGATACTAGTTTTTTTCTTCTTTTGTAATCTTTTGAGACGGAGAATAATTAATAGAAACTCTCTCTAGGTGGTAGTTAAATTATTGTAATACATATGGAAGACCCAGATCTGCTTCTACGATTACACACCTGAAGACAGCTCCTTACACGTACGTATTTAGTGAGCACATCCTTTGAATTTTTTTTCTTCTTTCCTAATATTTGATCAGAACTGTTGATTTTTTTTTCTTCTTTCCTAATATTTGATCAGAACTGTTTTTTTTACAGTCCCGTACCTTTCAGAAGGAAACAGCACATTCTTAAAATCACCCACAAAGTTAAGAACGTTATGGGGACAGAGACAACTCTCACCAACGTTTGTGGCGCTCTATTGAAGGAGATTACTACAATAGTCGACAAAACATTCCCTTCTCCTCATCTGGCTGGAATCTTTTCCGGACTTATAATCCGCAAATTTGATGCCAATAGCCTCTGTTCTCCCATTAAAAGACATGCATTTATCCATATGATCTTCTTCTACATGAACTTATCATCACTCGATGATGATGAGTTGGCCAAGTTGGAGACTCACTTTTCTCTTTTCCTACTCAACGCCATGTCAAATTCAAACAAAGAAGGGTACAAATGCTTCTGTGGAGTTAGAGTTTGCGATGGTTGATACTTACGATGATGAGGAGGAGGTAGCTTGGGCCTTCGGGCTTCCTGTACCCGCATCAAGAGCTTCTATCGCCACTCTGCCGTCGCAAGTATTTAATGACGAGGATTTCTCTAACAAGTGTTCCATCTGTTTGGATGAGTATTCTAGCAGATGACAGTGACACAACTGCCTTGCTTGCATGATTTTCACAGAGAATGCATTGAAAGATGGTTGAATATGAGCAACTCATGCCCGACCTGCCACTTGCCTATGTAATTTTCGTTTTTCTTTTGTATTGACTTTTTTTAAATATTTTTCCGCTGAAATGTTTGGAGTTAATATAAGGACAACTAGTGTTTAGTTTGATAGCGTTAATTGAAAGTTCATTCTTACAATCATATGAATGCATTCATTCATTTTTAACTTGGTTTTGGGTTTAACTCTTTGATCTATCTTCCTTCAAGAGAAGAAAGTAGTGGCTCCATTGTGGCCAGCTTCAATGACGAGCAATTACTTGTTTTCATTGTGGTCAGCTTTAATAATGAATCTAACTGTCTGGACGGATATTGCAGCATTTGTTTGGACGGATATTACTGTGGAGTAACAGTGACCCAGCTGCCCCGTTCGCATGATTTTCATGGAGGATGCATTGAGATGTGATTGATTTTTGGCTTTTGATGGAGTTAATAAGGACAGCTAGTGTTTAAAGTTTTGATGGCTTTTTTTTTTTGGCTTTTGATGGAGTTAAAAAGGACAGCTAGTGTTTAAAATTTTGATAGCGTTTATTTGTTTAAAGTTCATTCATATAATCGTATAAATGTACCCCTTCATACTCAACTTTGTTTTGGGACAACCAAGGACATATCGCGGATGTTCGCATTAACACCAACAAAGATGGCATCATTCAAGGGCACTTTATCTTTCTCGTTGGATCTTTCTTCCTTCAATTCTATACATCTATTCAAATTTTTGAAGTTAAATGGGCCTTTATGGAAAGAAAATGGGATGAATTCTAGTGACGTGCAAAGCTCAAAATAGGTAGCTTGAGAACTTTCAAAAACTGTGCTAGGACTGGGATTTCAAAAGTTTCATCTTACCCCCACCAAAAGTTTCCCTGTTTTTTTTTATTTTTAGGATTTGATATTGAAGAGGGTTCATTACGAAGGGCTATTGAAGAGGTGAAAAGTGAATCAAGGATATATAAGGTCGAGACTACGTGGGGCCCTCACTTTCCTAGGATTTGATTTAAGGCTAGATAATGATTTCCTACCAAAGGAGGAGAGTATGTGCCTATGTATAGATCTTCCACCTTCTTCAATTTTAGCCCCTTCCATATTTGGAATTATATACCGAGCAAATAATTGAGCTTCTATGTGTAATTAGTGGGACTCTACGGACTATGGTGTGGCATTCACACAACCTATTTGTTTAACATTGTAATTGATTACACTAATGTTTACATTCCATATTTAATATTATTAACAAGGGAAGCAATGAAGGATATGAGGTGAGAAGTAAAGAATCTAATGCAACGATGTAGATGGAACCTTGACTTTCGATTTAAATTTAAATTACTGGGGTGATGGTTTGGTATTCATTTCCATCTTTCCTTGTGATGCAGTTTGGACCACCAGGCCCAAGAAGACCACTAGGCCAACCCATTGACCATAGGTAAACCCAGTCCATTGGGATCAGCTAATAGGACTAATTGTGACAGAGAGCTACTGTGGGAAACTAAATTTATCCATATTTCTATTTTTATTCAATTAGAGATTATTTCTTATTTTCATTCATTGTTTGAATAGGGTTAACTAGTTTCTTATTTTATTTAGAAAGTCTTGTTTGCTAAGAAACAATCCTGCTCCTCTATTATAGTTGAGTCCTTATTGTAGTTTCTTATGGTATTGTCATTAATCAAAGATTATCTGAGCTTTATTCAATTATGGTGTGTTTTATGGTCTTGAGTGTGACCTAGTGATGGAATCCATCTTTGGATTTGATCAATCCCTTGAAAGATTGATCTATTTTCTCGATCAAAGATCTAGAGCTCCAACAAATTGATATCAGAGCCGAAGAGTGATCGCCAAAAATACATCATTTCTCCCCATCTAAGGAGCTTCCAAGGCCCCAAAAGGAATTAAATTTTTATCCTTGCATCAAAGTCATTATGAGAATTTTTGGGCATTCAATTGAAATTCAAAGAATTTTGCATCAGCTTGAATATAAAGATTGGTATTTTGAGATTTTTTTACTAAAGAGTATATTATTTAATGGTCATTTTTAAATATTCATCTTTGTTTCTTCAATTTCCACCACTTTTTGCAATACCAGTCTTAGAATCTTAGAATTCCTAAGGAGTACATGACACAAACAGGCCCTAATTATGTTCTTGCTGCAGCTCTAAGAATTCCACATGACTAATGCAAGTTGAGTTCAGATGGCACAACCACCGATAAGAAGTAGAAGAAGATGAAGGAAAAACAAAAAAAGTGAACAGCCTCAAAAAAACCACACTTTGTCTACCTCTTAACAAAGCTGTGATCACTCTTGAGAAGGCAATTTTAGTTGAAATCTTTAGCTGCCTTCAAATAAGAAGTAAAGTGAGAACTAGATGACAAGTCCCACCAATTACCCATATATATATATATATATATATAAGCATGCCAGTTGATGGACTTGTAGTGTGTGAGGAGTTATATAAGCATGCCAGTTGATGGACTTGTAGTGTGTGAGGAGTCAGCCTACCACAGTGGTAACAGTGTAGGTTTGTTAAGACAGTTAAAAAAAAAAATGTCAACACAAAAGTTACTCCACATGTTTGTCTTGCTTAGATTCCCCTCTACCTTGAATTACCAAGACAATCAAACAACCAAAAACAGAAGATAAAAAGAAAATGCAGATTTAACTATTTGTAATTGAGCTTTCATATGAAGTAAAGCCTCATGCACTCAAAACTCAGTAACCTATCTCACCTTACTTAGCCTATGTTGAGAATTTTTAACTTCAGTGAACCAATCAATCAGATGCAGGCTTAAACCATATTTCCGGCAGGAATGAAACACAAGAAGTTTTCAACTGTTTTAAAACCTATCATATTCTATTCCTAAAAGGGAACTGAACAGAGCAGATTCAATATACTAATAAAACGATTGATGTGTTGGCATAGTTTTCAATTTATAGTGCACAAGCAATTATTGAAGCATATCTCCAAAAAAAAAAAACAGAGTTTGTTATTGAGATTCTCATGCTCTACAGAAAATATGAACTGTAACTACACACTGCATAGTAGTAAATGTATTGTTTTGATGGCAAAGAACGTGCTTATTTGCTTAATCACATAATAAAGAATGCAAAGGGAACTGGGGTCTCTTATATACAAATAAAGGAGTTCTATATAATCATTCAGTTTATTGTGTCAAATGTTCGAATAATAGATAAATTTCTGTTGAGAGTAATAGGGCAACATGAAACAAAAAAAAAAAAAAAAAAAAAAAAATAATAATAATAATAAATAAAAATAAAAAAATCTAATACTTCTAAGAAGGATTTAGGACTTAGGCTACATACCTTTGTAGCAAATGAGATTTTTCTATAGACAATTTATGGAAATAGTATTTGGTCGGTGCCTAATACCTCCCATAAGTATATGATCAAGCCACTGCTCAACTGATTTACACCTTTCATCTTCTCCTGTTAATCTTTCTATGTTGGCTGTGAGCTAGTTGTATAGCTAGATATTGAAGATAGATTGTTTGATCCATTGTATTGAGGACCAATGCAATACAATCACATAGTGGAAAATGTAAGAAACCATCTACCAATCCAAAAACTTAATCCGGTAAGTGGAAGCCCCGTACAGGTATATTAAGACATGACAAAACTACTACTTGGGCAATGTGGACTTCCCAACAGAAGAAACAATGCGATGGTCCGGCTCAACAATGGACAACATTCCACGGCATGTGGATCGTTCCATTCGGTAAAGATTTACATGAATTAATTGTGCATCATGCGGTGGTTATCACAAAACACAACCCATGTCAGAGAAATTCTACATTCTAAATTCACTGAAATAATTTCTTTAGGGGATTGCATTTAGATGGAACACAAAACCCATATCAGAGAAAAACTGCATTTCAATGGGAAATACCAAAAAGAAAAAAAAAAAGAAAAGAAAAAACATATCAAGAAACTCAAAACATACAAAAATAAACTCACAAACAGAAAGGTCTTCAAAATCCAACAAAATTATCACATCTCTTCATGAAGCAAGGATTTGTGATTTGGAACTCTTTTTAGATCTGAAAGATGGAAAGACACAGGAGATCACAAAACCAAAGCATAGAATGAGAAAGAATCCTCAGATACAGAGGAAGAGAAAGAGAGATCCATGGTTCTAAACATCCCTTGATTAAATTTTACAGCGCATAAAAAAAAAAAAAAAGTTCTACTGAGCAAAGACCCAGAAATCAAGGACATCAATTGAGATCACCAGTCTTCATGGAACCCAAACACACACAGATACAAACATACCCATGATCCAAAACAGACAAAAACAAGAGAATCAGCAGGGCATAGAAGGAAGAGATGCTAAACCATCACCACCATCCATAGACCATCTGGGTGTATTTATCCTTGAACCATCTGAAGCTCTTCCTCAAGGACCCCTTCATCCTCCCCTCCACACCATACACCTTGTAGCTTGCAACCCTCTTCTTCCTCTGCAGCTCTGGGTCACTAAAACACCATTTGGAAGAAGAGGAGGAGGATGATCCTCTCCCCTTTTTGAGTTTCATCTCTTTGGGCATCTGGGTCTGTTGGGTGGAAACATAAGAAGTACTGTATGATCTCAGATCATGCATGCCAGAGGCAGGAGGCATGGTTCCATATCCCTCCATCTGCATCCTCCCATCCCCACATGATTTAGATCTCCAGTCTTCCATTGGAAAGAGTATGCTCTTGGGTTTCCAGAATCAGCTCAAAAGAGAGGGTGAAGGTAGGGAATTTTCTATCATGTCTCTGAAATGGGTTTTACTTTTTATGTGCAGTTGCTGAAAGATGCCGACTGACTGAAACAATACGTTATTGCGTTGTTGAGTCATGGCCTCATTTGTGTGGACTAGTGTGACTGTGAGAGAGAGGAAACACGGAAACATGTACTATGGAATGCCGTATTGCCATTACTGCCCACAATGGTGTGGCCCACTCTCATTCTGATTGTCATGGTTTGCAGCTGTGTGAGTGAAGTGAATATGGACCGTTTATTTGCAAGGCAACACATCAGATCTGATGGTTGCAATTGTCTGGTGGAATTGGAATTGGAAACACAAGGAATAGATTCTTTCCAGCCGATCCAACATGGGATGTTTTCCTTAATTAATCATTTTGAAATTGACCGGGTCAACCACGTCGTTACAAGTACGTTCTGGTTGTGTCAACTGCGTCTTGACCGGCTAAGAAGTGGTTTTGTGTTGGCCCATAGCCCAATAGATAGCTTTCGGTGTCGGCCTATGCCATGTACGAACCATGTTTTAAAAGCATAATTGCTATCAATATTAAAAGTTGGCAGAGTGGTTAGGATCACGTTTCTTTTCTTTTTCAAAATTAGAAGTCTTGATATTGATCTCGGGTCTTCCTGTCTTCAGGAACCGAAGGTTGAATTCACTTGTGCTACCACTTAGGGGCCACAGTGAGTTTTATCCGATTTCTCTCTTGGCCGACTGGAGATAATAGTCCAGCCAAAAGGATTAAGACCCTCCGTTAGGGAAAAAAAAAAAAAAAGGAAAACAAGAAGCATAATTACTATTACACTCTCAAAAAGTGCGAATGTTACCCTTTCTTTTTTCTTTCTTTTAAGTAACTAACATTTTCACCTAAACACTGTAGTGGGTATATAGTCCATCTTGTGGGTCCGACTTGGATGCATTTATATTATTGTAATCGAATGGATAAAAAGAACTTTTTATGGATAAAGGTCATTCAAAATATCAGCTCCATCATATTATTCTATACATAATTGTAGATCACGGAGATACAGTATGAAAGTAGTTGTATTGATCGACGGCCAGCCCAAGCTGGAGAACATTCTATTTGTGGGATTTTGTTGATTTTAAGAGTGGAGTTGGCTGACAGACTGGACTGGTGGTGGATGATGTGTTTTAGTCGAAACTAGAACGTAGTGGAAAAGCCAGCATCACTTTCCTATGTAATTTTGTTTATTTATTATCGTTGCTTCCACTAGTCAATGAATGGATTCTATTTCTATTACTTATTCCCATTGATGTTTAATGGCATGATTTACTTTATGTCTTGTTCAACAGGAATGACTGAGAGAGAGCGGCTACTCAGTCAGACTAATAGAAATTATGAGGACTGCTTTGTAGAACTTGGCTTAATCTATGCTGGGGCTAATGGTGGAGAGGAAAAAGATTGATCCATGGATGAGTTTATAACTAGAGTGCCAACACCTTTCAACCATGAGAGTGTTGCTTGTCTAAGGGCCTGTTTATTCCGAAAAGAAATTTGGTAAAAGTTTTGACTGTATTCTCATCAGAAGTTCTTTTGTTCAATTATTAGAACTTCTAGGATTCAAAGATTTCAAATTTTTAAAAGCTGAAAACCAGGCATTCTCCTATCTTCGTATCAATATTATATTTTCAAATGCTACCCGTTTTGTGAGATGATAGTATTCTGAAATAGGGTAGAAAATTATTTTGATTTTCCATACACATTACTATTCCATTTGTGCTGCACATTTTTCTTGTGAAAAAGAGAGAATTTTTTTTTTCTCTTTATAACACAGGGTTCCAGCCCTTTGGGCGAAAATAATCCATATGGGCCCAAGAAAGAAAGCTGTGTAAAATCCACCTGTAGCCTAGTGTGGTAGATTTTTCATGAGAAAAAGAATTTATTATATTCCTCTCGGTGCACAAACAACTCCTAAAACTTGGGACTTCACATATTGTGGAAAAAAAAAAAAAAAAAAAACCCTTCACTTTTATCCGAACAGATGTCACTTACATAAAGGTGTAGTGTCAGATGTCATTCAGAAGTTTCATCATATTCATGATCAAGATTATAAAAATTGGATTTGGGCGACTTGACCAAGTTGGACTGAGTGGCACCTTAGAGCTCAAAACCCTTCATAAATATTGAGAAACCCCAATTCATAGTATAGTTATCCCGAGTGGCCAAGTCACTTCTTCCTATTTAACTATCCGACCTGTACGGCCCACTTCTGATCAATCCCAAATCACTTCAATCTGTCACTCATCCGACATATCTAACAGTTGGATTGATCATGAGAAAAGCACACATGCACTTCATCTAAAGCTGAGAACTGTAAGTAAATTTAAGACAGGCAGGCAAGGGGTAAGATGATCAGATGGATGATAACCAAATTGTCCATTTATCTTGCACACCATTAGTCCCAACCAACACATTTACTATGCTACGGATTAAAACTCCTGATTCACATATGATACAATGCACGAATACAGAGGCCGTCCGCAAGCATATGGACAAGTTCGCAGAATGACATTCTTGGCTTCACATAGGTGAGTTCTATTTACTGATAATTACTGAATGTAAGTATGACAAACTGATAGTTGGGTTGGTATACTTTGGTGGATCAGCACATAATCCAAAACAGTGGTCTCCACAGATGTGGCGGTCACAACCCCAAATCATAGCTCAAGCCATGGTTAAAATTACGCCTCTCGCACCTGTAAAAGGAGGAAGAAACGATTTTAAGGGAAGAAAGGAGAAAAAATGAGGAAAACAAAAACAAGATGAACATGAGGAGTGGGTTATCTTTACATTGTTCAGATATCTCTTTAGCTAGTTGTAACATCGAATCCGTCTCCTCAGCAAGTCTAGAGATTCTCTCAAACTCCTTAATTGCTTCAGATGCTAAAAACGACTTGGCCTCTACATCTGCAATCTTGTAAGCAGCAGCCATTGATGCTTCCCCAATTGTCTCAGCAGGGGCCTCAGATTTTGTCGGTGGAAGCTTTGAGCGGTGGACGGGTGGATCCTTTTGTTTTGGAGTAGGTGTTTTTGTTGCAAATGTAGGATCTTTTAGCTTGTAGAGATTTTGGACCTGTAGATCATGCATATTAGTACAACAATAAGACAAGAACAAACTGCAAAAAGAAATGAAAAGGTCAATCTACACAACTGGAAAACAAGTACCACATGAGAAGATCGACTTGAATAACTCACAAGAATTATATGCTCCCTACCATTTCTCACAATAATAAAGTACTACTACTGAATTCAAATGGTTTTAAGTATTAAGAGACTGAGAATATCCAATCACCTTTTCAATTTTATCTTGCGCAACAAGCCTTCTCAACTTTGAACTTAGAAATCTTCTAAAATTCAGCGGAACTTGATGCCTTTGCTGTATAAAACATTAAAATTTGAAAAAAAAAAAAAAAGAAAAAAAAAGAAAGGGGGAAAACTATTATTCTCTCAGATCCAGACAGATATAGAGCATGATTAGTGGGGTTAGTCAGCATAAAGGCAAAACTGAAGCTTTGCTTTTCTTTGCTCCTTTTTTTCTTATATCTCAGGGTATCCCCACCTTTGGCAGGACCCCACACAGACAAGGGACGATTAACACCCGGGGGAATCAATGCCAGGATCTCTGGGAAGCCAACCCAGTGTCCTAACCACCGAGCCAACACCCGGTTGGGCTTCTTTGCTCTTTAAGATCAATGCAGTGATTCAGAAAATTGCTATGCTATATGACTAAGCTAACATAAAAAAGTAGCTTTAGAAAGAGTGTTCCATGATTGCATGATAAATATAAATTATCGTTATGGAAGAAAAGTAGCAAAGCTAAGCTCAGATTCCTCTAGCTCAGGCTCAGTTAGTACCCAATTAGTCAAGCTCAGCAACTTAATGATCTATAGTGCTTGAGCACTAAAGCTCCAAGTTCAGCTTAGAAGCATCTGTTCAAAACTCCAGCTGGATCAGCTTGGCCCAGAAGCATTTGATCAAGCATGAGCTCAGCTCAAGCACAACTTGAATAATAAAAAGGCGAGCGAGCCATAGCGAGCTTAGTCTAGGGTCATTCAGAAATTAAATGCCCTATCAGGAGCTAGTCTCAGGCTCAAACTAAGGCCAGGATCAAACATTGATCTTCCTCTCTGTTGGTTCCATTTTAAGAGAGGAATCCAAGTTTTCAATGAAGAGAAGTGGATAACTGCATTAATCTAAGACCACCAAAATACAAACTTGCAACCCTTAAAACTTAGTAATATTTAAATTTAAGACTATATGTAGTTGGTATTGCATGATCGCGATGGTGATGACAATGATGATAACAAAATATGAAGTAAAAAAGAAGTGAATTCATGCACCATTATAAATAAATAAAGAGGGGAATTTATGCAGTTACACATATTTTCAGAACTGATCACCCAAGCAACGGTCACATGGGTGTAACTTGAGGGACAGTGATCAGGTGATCATATACTCAAGGGGATGGACAGGGAGGTATGTCAAGCAGATTTGAAAGGCTCAAAATCAACTGACACTAGTATTGGAGAAAGTTTAAAAAAAAAAAAAAAAGTTGTCTCAGACCATGGTGAATATTTTGGTAAGATTAGTGCCAAGTTGGGGCTGGAGGGCTCTGACGAGCCTCACGAGTGTCACCTGCTTTTGTTCTCATGGCAACATTGCCCATGGCATGGAAACAATTTTTTTATACATACATGCAGAAATGACTATCTCGAGAACTCCATGGGCCCCTGAAGGCAGTGATTTTACAGGAAATATAGATGAATGATTGAATAAGATGACAGATAAAATTTCAACCCCATCCAATCACAAAAAGGTGAAAGTAGGCGATATTTATTTATATCATTGTAAAGATGAATGGATGAGATGGAGGAGCTATGGTGATTAGATAGGGGGTGAAACTTCATCCACCCCCTTCATATCTGCAGACCACTACCCCATTATATAGTACATATCCAACCGGCCTGTAGCCTTCTTTGACGATGGTTTGATGCACCGTAACACGGTTGAAGATGCCTCACTATGGATAAGTGTTGGGTGAAAAATTAGCCCCATCAGACATTCCTATCCCTTGATTTAATGGCCTCAATTTTTTGAGATTCAATACAACAGTGTGTAGGTAAGATGAGTGCCATTCAAATTGGATCCGGTGTATATAGTGTGGTTTCTTCCGTTAGCCGGGGCACACTCCTGTGCACCCTGCCGTGGGGCTCATATTGGATGCATCCAAACCATAGAAGGTAGAATGTGTGACAATACTCTGCTGTTGGTAATTCTAATACTTGATTTTAAAGCCTCAAATTTATGGTTTTCTAAGTCCAATATTTTTTTTGATTAATCCAACAGTGGTTTATCGTTATCTTAGCGTCAAATTGGTGCCGGTACCAATTCACAGGAGTAGAGAACGTGAATGGCTTAAATTTTACAAAAGGTGAGCCCAGTATAGAATATAAAGGGGGTAGAAAGAGGGCCTAAACCAAATTGTTGAACTGAGGGAAAACACACACATATAATTATATGTATTCATATATATACATAGTTAGATAAGCATACATATTATTGATCTCCTTGAGTGACGGTGTGTGACACTGCATGACTTGCCAGGAAGATCATTCATGAGAAAGGATAGTGAGATGGACTATCTATGCATGATAAGAGGTCACCAAAAATCATCTTGATTAAATTTAAAGGCTTCAAAAATCAAGGAGAGAAAAGTGATGAAAAATTTTCAACATAAATTCCAACAACGGATTCAATCTGGATAAGTGTCAAATTGAGTCATGTGCCCAGTTATCATGCAATACATAGACTTGCCCAGTTACAACCCAAATGCCATCTTCAACACACACGCCCCTTCTTTCCCCAATGATGATGACGACGACGACGATGATGACAATGATGATGAAATGTTGAAAAGTGTTGTGTAAAAATCATCATTGTGATCGTGGCCTAGGGTAGCCTTTGCAAGCGGTCCTATGTGTAAAATAACCAATAAATATGACAGATTTCCCACTAACCTCAATAAATTTACAAATAGCACTGATTTCTAATCCATTCGGATCTTGCACTTCAGAAAGGGCTTGAATAATCATCATGTTGTACCTGGTAGAGATAAAAAAAAAACATTATTTATTAACAAAAACAAGATGGAACATAAATTGCAATCACTAAAAAAGTCAATGCGGAGAACATGCTTAATTGGAGCAACAATGTACACGATTGGGGAAAGGGGCTTCAAGAATCATCGACTCATGGAGCATGAAGAACACCAGAGAGGAAAGTACTATGTTAATAGATTGGGCAGAGGTGGACTAAAGAACATGAGACCACGCATTATGTATGAATGTATGACATCAATAGTTTAGAATGACCTAAAAATGAATAGATATTAAAATATATGCATCTTATAATGGAAATCATATAAGTCACACATTCTCCCCTCGAATTGGAATGTAGAGTAAATATCATGCCAAATTTCAACTAGTAATGTGTCTCAAGGCTTTGAAAGGGCCTGCATGAAAATGACAACGGAAAAAATAAATAATATGGCACTTCAGTCACACTCCATATTAGCAGGCATATGCTTCCTTGTGACCCATGATGCCCAGATGTGGATACAGGCATGGAGACAAATATCGAGATTGGGGATAAGACTCCTCACTTTTGAAAATCAAGGACATGGATAAAGGTAGTTATCATTACTGTTTATGTTCCTTTCTAACATTTTTTTTATGTTGCAAAGTAAGAAAAAGAACTAAATGAAATAGTGGACTTGAAAAGTAGTATATATTAAACTTGTTCTCTATAAGGATTGGTACAGTATCGGTCCAACATGGATATGCCAAACAGGTACAAGTATCTGGGTATGATAGCCTATCAAATCTTGTGTTCAAGAGGGTCCTTTGTAATTTAAGAAATTAAAATGTTTTCATTCTTCTTTTAAACTTAAGACTAGAGTAATAGTAACCTAAATCAACCCTAGTTAACTAATTAAAAGTCTTGAACAGTCAAACTAGGACTATTTTATGTTTCTATTGAAATAGTTTACATTTCATGTAGTTATTTATTTAGTACAAAAGGCATAATCCTGAGGATTACTTTTATTTTTATTTTTTATAACCATTTGTAAGACATTGATAGAAGTTAGGATCATCAAGCAGCCTGGGAATTTAATAATTGCTTCATTACTCCCAATAAGTCTACAAATGTTCATTGTCTAGGTCAACAAGCAAGCATTGTCTCACAAACACATCCTTGCCTCAAAAACAACTCTTCTTTGCTGTGAATTATGTTTCTTCCCTCATGAGAAAGATGTTACACACCTCTTCAAGAAATTAAGCTAGGACTGCAATGCAAGTACGGTACTTAAGAAGGGAGACATTTGGATAGGTCATACATATGAATTTCTTAAATGGAGTCTGTGGGGAGGTATGATTTATGAAAGACTCTGAAAAGCATTGTAGGGGATAAATCTGGGTCCTTATGACTTCAATTCTCATTCATAAAAGCATAATGAGAATTTCTGTAAGAAAGATTCCATGGAAGTGCTAAGTGAATTTTATGAGAGGTAAGTTCAGAACTTCATAAATAATACCACTTTTATCTCCTTGATTCCTAAAGGGCATGACTCGGCAGACTTTAAGAATATTGACCTATTAGTCTCGTAGGTTTCTTCCAAAAATTACTCCAGAAAATCTTGGCGAACCAGATGAGATAAAAGCACTCATAGGCCATCTCAAGGAGCTTTTATCAAAAATAGATAAGTACTGGATGGGATAGAAAAACATAGTAGGGATGGGCAAAGAGATATGAGTCATGTGAGAGCTTCAATTCTCACAGGGTTTTGTAAATTAGACAAAAGACCAAAATATCTTAAAATCAATTTGGTTTCATGCCAGGTAAGTAAACTATGGAAACTATCTTCTCACTTTGATAATTAATGAAAAAATATCTAGAGAACAAGAAAAATCTTCATGTGGTTTTCATCGATCTAGAGAAAGCCTCTGACAACAATGAAGCTAAGAAATGAAAGAGAAGATTCTTTAAGCTCTTTTTTGAGCTCGCAGGTTGAAGGGAATAGATGAAACAAAAGTGACGGTGGCTAGAGAGTAGAGAGGCATTGATAGTTTTTGAAGGAAACTTCACAAGATGGTTGATTATAGAAAGCAATTAAAAAATGCTATCAAGTGGTCATCTAGCAAATGAAAGGTCCAAAGGAGGCTGTTCATTGTGAGAGAGATATGGGCTTTAAGATAATAAATTGGCTGTCATTTTCAGCATGTCAGTGAGGAAGACAATGTGAGAATGGATAGTTTGGCTAAAACGGGTATAAATAGACCTAATTTGTTTTTGTGTTTTTTCTAAATGAGTCAAGGTTGTAAGGGGATCATTGTTTTTGTCTGGGAAAGGATGTAAGTAAGGGGATCGTTGTTTTTGTCTGAGAACGGAATTAGCTCAAACAGTATGTCACCCTTCTACTATCATGGTTTATTTTGTTTCTCTTTTGTGTAAAGTCTTATTTTTAACGAAAAAAAAAAATCCATTACCAATAAAAAAAAATTCTTTGATTGGTGGTAGTTAGCATATAATTTACAACATACAAGTTATTTTTCATTCAAAATTACCATGATCTAACAACCATCATGATGGATTTTTTTTTCTTTATTTCTTTTATAACATAGTAGGAGTGTATCCCCTAATGTTATAAAGAGGCTTAACAAATACTTCGTTATTTGTTTCTTCCACCAGTTAAAGCTCACTTCTTTTCACAGATGATTTCTTAGAAGATTTCACTGAAAAATATCTGGATGAAGCAGAATCATATAAAAAAAAAAGACCAACAAGTGATCAAAACTGGGAATGGTATGCCAGACCGAGGAGCCGCCTTCCCATCTTGTGATTTCTTTGAAGGATCAGTGACTGTAGCTGGCTTTGCATCTTTTGTAAGTGAGGCAGGGGTAGCAGATTTCGGAGAACCAGTTAACTGAGCGGCAGGAGCGGTGGCCTTTGACTGAGTGGCATGAGCAGTGGCCTTTGTTTTTTGTCCTCCTCTGGCTCTTTCCCTGGAGCCTTGGCCTCCTCCACTGACACTCATGTTCCTCCATTTGTCCTAATAAAGTAAGAAACTACAATGAGAGATATGTGATGGCAATACCAATTTCTACTGGGAACTCAAAAAAATTTATAGCAAGATGGTGAACAAGTTATTTCATGTATGATGGAAATGGAACCAACGACGATGAGAGACATTCGATCGAAACACCACTTTCTGTTGGGAACTCATTAAAAAATAAAATGATAACAACATGGGAAAGAAGTTATTTCATGTTTGATGGAACAATATTCCTCTGCCATGATCCATGATGGTAACTGTATTTTATATAAATGTCCAAACCAAACTCTCATTGTATCACGTATGGACCAGCACTACAAATTTTCAAATTGTGCTAACAGCCCACAAAAGCAAAAGAAACAAAATTTGCAGGATTTGATAAATAAAGAAATAAAGAAATCTAAATAAAGAAATCCACCAATCAGATTGCAGCCCAGAATTGAACTTTACATGCCAAAACTGGCAGGACTAACCTTAGGGGATCAATCCATCACAGAACTAAACACCAATTCCATTGACAGAAAATCAACTGAATTAAAGAAGAATTAGAATTATGGGGCATTTTTTCTTCATGGGTTTTTTCTGACCCTCAAACCTGAATGGTTAGAAACTTAAGATCCTCGAGTTTTGGAGATTGGATTGAAGTGAAGGAGATGGAAAAAAATAAAAAATAATCAAGAGAGATACCTTCAAATCAATGTTGGAACGAGCGGAGAGGCAGTGACCGAATTCTGGGTCTTTTTGGATGGTTCTCCACTTGCCAGCGCCGTGCTTGTCCACTCCTGCTCGAAGAGCTTCTTCTTCCTCCGATGTCCATTTCTGCTTTGGAGCACCCATAATCTCTCTCTGCTATTTTCGAATTACACAGACACTGAGCGGTGAATTTTCCCCTTTTATGAGTTTGGGAATGCCATTGATGACTTCGATTTTAGGCTTGTGTTCGACACTTAGAACCCCAAGAATCAAGATCGATACAAACTAGGGTTTTGGTTTACAAGCTAGGGTTTTGTTTTCAACAAACAAAATCGAACCTATTCCTTCGGCTAGGCAGCTGTTGCCAAATCACGATATGAAAGGCACGTGATCACCATATATATACTTACCTATACAACCCTATGGGCCTTATATTTCTAGTGCCATTTATTCGATATGGTCCGTCCAATTTATGTTTGTTTGGGTCCGACAAGAATAGTAATCAGCTAAAAAGGTCTTTAATGAGATTTTTCATGTTCAATATATAAACAACACAATCGGATCTAATGATGTAATCGTAATGAGACTTTGAGGCAAAAAAAGTCTAGTGTTCCACCCGTTATTTGCGGGATGATAGTATAGTCATAGATCCAATCAGATGGGCCCTACTTTTAAAATGATGTAATAAAGTTAAACTTACTCGTCGATGCGGCCAACCCACCAAAATAATGGAGGGCCATGAAGAATGCATTTCATCTAGATGGGAAGCACTATCAGCATTATTTATTATTGTGTTTGATGTACATTATTAATATGCCATTGATTTTTGCATAGTTCGATAGAGATATGTGTAGCGAAAAAATAATTTCATTAAGGTCGTGTTTGTGCAAATCTGTTTTTAACCTTCCATATAAATGTAGCCCTATTTTAACTTTTGGCTGAATATCTCTATTTAGTGTAACACAAGTTCGGCTT
Source organism: Camphora micrantha (assembly GCA_003546025.1). Taxonomy (NCBI): domain Eukaryota; kingdom Viridiplantae; phylum Streptophyta; class Magnoliopsida; order Laurales; family Lauraceae; genus Camphora; species Camphora micrantha. Next base: position 76,257,432 of record QPKB01000002.1, read on the forward strand.
GATGAAGTCAATAAAAAAAAAAAAAAAAAGTCATTATATCCTCTTTGCCGCCAAAACCAAAGTCCAACCTATGTAGAAAAGGCATTTCTACAACGACTTTCTTCTTTTTGCATACATACACAAAATATGCCCTAAATGTGTGAAGGTCACTTGGATTGCATGACATTGGCCGGTGGGGTCCACTCATAGTTACATGATGAGTTTTTTGTATGTATTCCATAGGTTTCTAAGATTTGTAAATAGGCCTATGTGGTTTAGTATTTATAAATGAATTCCATTTTTTTATTTTAATACCTTCCATGTCCCCTAAAATCAGTATTTCTAATGAGAATGAGCACCTACCCACCGTAAGTTTTGTGTTGAATTTTTATAAAAATGACAACTTTGCCCTTACATCAATTAAACAAAAATTAGTAAGTTATCATTTACAACAAATATCATAATTTTATTCTAAGTTTCAACAGTCTCTTTCACAGTAAAATCTCGCATGCACATATGATGTCCAATCATGTATTTTGAAATTTTCATCAATCCAAAAGCGGATTGTGTATGGATTGGATAAATTATAATCAATTATAAGTACAACCGCTAATTATCATTATGATTGATTTTGATTTAATAAAATTGAACCTGTAATGATAAACATGGATTCACGGAGAGTTATTCTTACCCACTAAATGTAATTGTTAGTATTACAAGGTTTAGAAGAAAATAAGTCCAAGCCTTCGAAATTATCCATATACGGGTAAAAGACATGGACAAAAGTGTCATCTCACTCTAAAACTTATTATGGTTGGAAGGCTATTGATTGTGAGAACATGAAAGGTATTAAAATGAAAAAGAAGGGGATTATTTATAAATACTAAAATCATGGGAGTTTGTATACAAGTCCTATAAATCTTAAGGGGGTATATACAAAAAAATTCTTACATCATTTGATGAAAGAGCAAAGCCCATGGATTTCATAAATGTTTTTATGCAGCCTTGAGTTGTCATTGTTTCATGGATTTCGCGCGATGCGGCTCACCATAAGACAAATGGAACTTCATCATACGTGTCGTTTGTGGTCCGCATGGTGTATTTGAATTTTCACCTGAGAGTCTGCAACACCCATTGTCCACAAAACCAGACCTTTTTAAAATGAAGGGCAAGTACTCAAAATCAAATAAGATAATTGAGATCCAATAAGTAGATATTTTGAGTGATATCAAGAAGAGAATTAGAATTGAATCTTGAGATGTTAAATATTTCGAATGTTTATGAGGTCTTTTTGCTTGAATTCTCTAAATTAACTAATTGATATATATATATATATGATGAAGTCTTAGTTACAATAATTATTCAAAACAACAAACGATTTTATCGGAGTCTATTTATTTGCATAAATTATTGACATTGAATACATAGTTGTCAAATGAGCTCCTCTAAAAGATTATTTTAGGATGAGAGGGGTGAGCGATATAAGGTGAAGATGTAGGTGGCACTGAACTTTATTGTTGGATGATGATTAAGTATTTATTTCTAGTATTCCCTCCACTTAGTTTCCGTTAAAAGGGAGGTCATTTAATGTTCATCTTTGAATAGCCGTTGTACATAAAAATTGAACACGTAGAAAGATCATTAAAAAGGCAAGGGGTGAAAGATAAGAGGTTAGGAGTAAAAAATATTATGCAAAGGCCCATCTTCCCTTTATTCAATTTCTATTAGGTCGGATTTTCTCAATAAATTCCTAGGGGGTTCCTCATTGATTTTTTAGAGTCATGGAAAAATTATATTTGACTACCTTAATTTTCAAAGATCTTGGTTAGTGAAAATCCTCAATTTAAGGATTTTTAGGTTCATTTCTCTCTTATGAGATTTGAAAATCCTTATTTTTGCATATTTAAGCATTGATACAATATTTTTTATCTAATACGTATTGATACATAGTAATATCAATGTGAAATTCCCAATTATACAATTTAGTGTGAACTCCCTATTCAAATGGCAATGAAGAATTCTCGAATTTAAAATTCCTCATGGACTCCTCACTAGCGGCCATACTTCCCTTAAAACTAGGGTATTATGGTAAATTTTTTAATGAATACCTTTGATTCTTTATTTTTAATAACTTATAAGAATAAAACCGCAGTAGTTCAATTACATGAAAAGGCCAGTAAGTTTTTTGAAGCTTTCAAACACAATTGAAAATTCTCAGTAAGTTTTTTGAAGGGAGTTTGGTGATCCCAGTCACCTGCCTCATTGAACCTGTCGCTATCATAAGAGGTTCCATCTCTCTTAAAAACATCTTTTTCAATTTTTTGCGTTTCGATGCCCTTTTCAATATATGAGAATTTGATCGCTGTTGGGTTCATTTCAAATACTTCGATTTGATCCGGGTTTCGTTGGCTTCATTAGATGATTCGATTTGGATAACCAAAAGTTTTGCATCTACAAGGAATATAATGTATGATATAAGATTTGGCATCGATGGCATAGTTTTGATTTGAAAGGTTGATGTTGTAGTAGAAGGTCGATCGGTCTCCATGGCTGTGGTGTTGTTTATGAAAATCTCGCTCCTCTGTGTTATTGTTGTTGGTGTGGTGGTGTTTGTTGTTGTGTCTCCCTTAAAGAAATCTGAGATTTGATTAACTGTGCAAATCTCTTGACAACTTTTCATTAGAGATTTTAATGTATATATAGAAGTCTGTACAATGTGGTTGTTACAGGAAGCTGGAATCTCTTGCCATTTGTATCTGAAAAAGTCTTCTGTGTTATGTTACTCCCCCTCAAACTTGACGTGGGGTTCACCCAGAGTCCCAAGTTTGATTTGAATTGCATGAAAAACTGCCCGGCTAAGAGACTTGGTGAAGATATCAGCGAGCTGCCGAGATGAAGGAACAAATCTTGTGATAAGGGTGCCAAGAGCAACTTTCTCACGTACCAAGTGATAATCAATGGCAATGTGTTTTATCCGTGCATGGAACACTGGGTTTACGATCATGTGAAGTGCTGAGAGATTGTCACAAAAGAGCACCTGAGGCTTGGCTTGATAAATACCAATGTCAAAAAGAAGGATAAGTGAAAGCCATGTTAGTTCAGCTGCCGTGTGTGCCATAGCCCTACTTCGGCACTTGATTTAGCGCTCCAAGAGATGCAATTAGAGCCTAAGAGCCAGATCTTGGTTATTGACATCATAAATCTCACCTTCAGGTGGTGGTGTGTGTCCTGTAATGAAACTGAGTAGATTTTAACTTTCAATCAAAGATAGTGCATTAGTACTTGTTTTTCCCACGAGATAGTTGGAAGATGTGAGTTTCAGAGATACGAAATTGGCTACGTTGTGGTTAGCAGGATATGGGTATTTTGGACGAGATGCTGCAGCCATTTGATGGAGATGGTCCAAGATCTCAGTAGATGGGACTTACAAGCTCTGATAATAAAGACCGAGGGCTATTAAGTGTTTGTCCATGCTCCTCATGCTGGTTAAGTGAAACTAAAATGCAACACAAAACTATTAAATAGTAAAGACCGAGGGCTATTAGCAATCAAAACCACATGTGGAGCCTATGGTTCTACTACACTAAATGTTTGTACTACCCTCTTTATGTTTGCAATTGGTGAGTTGATTCATAGACATCTGGCTACTTCGATCGACCTTGCTTTACACTCTTTAAGTCAGATACTACTATGTTAAATGCAGCACATGGTTGAATCAGATGTCATCACTGACTACTCTCCATTAGTACCTGATTTGTGCCAGAGTTTATATAAAACATATTGGAATATGCATAAATGTTAGTATTGGGAGTTTTCTGGGAGAGGTCCAGCTTGGGTCTGGTTGATTTGCGTTGTTTAGGGCTTGTTCAAAAGGCTTTAAGATCCTTTCTAATTTGCAACCCTATCATAACTACCTCTATAAGGAACTCAGTCTTGCGTATGAAGTTCTGTTAATTATTATTAAAGCTTTGCCCCAACTCCCAATAATATTGGGGTCGGCTACATGAATTTTTTTTTTCTCTTCAATCTATGTTGAACCAAATCCTCCAATAGGCTGTACTTCTTCGGATTTATTCTTACTTCATACTTTCATTTGTTTTCTATTTTGCCTACCCCTTGGTTGGCCATCAACATACAAATAAATTTTTTTTTTCCTTAAACAACGTCATTGTTGGCCTGCGCTTTGGAGATGTCCAAACTATCTAAAATAAGTCTCTTTTAATTTATCACCTATTTATGCTTACCCCCTAAATGCTGCTGAGAGCGTTTATTTCTTGTGCTAAAAAGCCTTGTTAATCATGTGCCAATGATCTAAATTGTAGCACATTAGTTTTGCTTTTAAAATCTCAATCAAGTAACATTAAAGATCTCCTTCTGATTGCTTGCTCTAAGGTTAACTAAAAACTCAGGTTCCTGAGAAAAGATCAATTATCTCAGCGAAGATGGCCAACGTTACAAAAAGCAGGCGACTTCAAACTGAAAAAAGATGACAAGGGTTTTTATGCTGTGCATGCCACAAGATGTTCTTGATAACGTAAACTTTGACATTGATTGAAATGCCCACAGGGAGAGTGCATCTCTGATGCATTTAAAGGCTGTTATGTTTGTTTAGGCTATGTTTAGCACAAAAAATTCTGGGAATCCTTTTGGGATATGGATTTTGTTGTCAATAGCCGGGTCGTTCTCTTTATGATGGTTGCTTCTTGAGGATTGACGTTTAAAATCCTGCAGTTGGAGGTCTCATAAGGGTACGAGTTAATATGTGTCAAGTTTAAGAGTAAAGTTCTTTTAGGCAACCCCAATTTGATGGGATAGGGTTCAAATGATGAGGATAATGAACCTATCAGATATCCAAACAATTTCTATGATGGAAAGGATCTTGTCTACTGTTACCAGAGCTTTGACTTCTTATAAAATGGGATGCTTGCCTCTTATGATCCTAGTGTTCTTGCTAAGGCACCATCTTCATGTCATGAACTTCCTTCATGTTGCAGTGACTAAAACTGCCTCTACAAGTTTAGCTTCATTTTATCACGTCTTAATTCGCACAATGTCACTTCATTTCATATTCGTCAAAATTGTGTTTCACATGGGACTAGGATGCAGCTCCAATGGGTGAGGTTGGTATTGATTCAAGCTAAGATCATACTTAACTTATATGTAGCTGAACCCGAATGAAACCCAACCCAAATTGCAAATTCCCTACCCGAGTGCAATTCGGGTTGAGGTGGTTTGATTTGGTTGGGTACTTTTTTTTAATTTTTTAAGTAAATAACTATGCACACACTGTCACCTGTCAATCTCTGCTTCCAAATGCCATTTTCTTTCTGAGTCTTATGTCATACATGTGGTGTTTATGGGGTCTCTACCATGTTCAGGGCATTTCTAAGCCTTGACTGAATATATAAATCTATCAGGTACAATCATATTCCTCTATGGAATGTACATGATAATCATTTAAAATCATATAATAAACATGGGGTTTGCTAAGATCAGACATGAATTTTAATGGAAGCCATCCATCTTTGCCCACGAATGTCTGCATGTATCACGGTTCAGATTCAAACTGAGCAGAAGGCAGATGCCATGCCACCATTTTAGACTACCTGCTCCAGTGTGTGCAGTCTGCAGGCTACTGTCCAAATTGGCTACCAGGAACCACCTGATTTTAGGGTCAGGTCAGCCAGACAGTGGGGTCTGCCTGACACACAGCTTGAATGCGGTACATGTGTGCCATTCTGGTACCTGTTGCCACTACCTTGCATGTATGAGATTAATGCAAAAAATAAGATGTATGATAAATGGTCATAAAATGCATAATAAGAAGTTATATTTAGTGTGTGACCCTTTGTTTTTTCATTCTTGTAATTGCATCTTTATAGTGGTTAATTACTTTACTTTAGTGATTTGAATGTTACAATAGATAGTGGTCATTGTAGTGGTCATTTAGAGCATTTTATAAATATGAAAGTTACATATAGGTAAATGGGCATTTACAATGTTTACTATAATGGTGTAGTGGACATTTACATAATATGTGGAGTTAAGAAGAATCTTGTAATGCATTTTGATGTAGTGATAATAAGATTTTACATTTATCAAACTATTTTTGAGTTGTGTGGTTGTGATTAGTTTTGAGAAATACTTTTCTCAAACTAACCATTGAGGAAAGAAGGAGAACACCCTCTAGCATTGTGTTCATCTTATCAGCATGGTCATAGCAAATCTTTATAGGTACACATGTGTGACTAAGATGTATTATTGTCATGGAATATGAGGCACATCCACCTAACCGTGATCGACTGACCTGACAAACAGGATTAAGCTAGATACATGCGCATGATGAAGATATAGGATTAATACAGGGCACCCCCACTAGCCCTACCTGACCTGATCTGACAAACTAATGGCATCGACCTGGTTCTGCTTAATTGTTCTCTAGATTGGACTCCAAGACTCAACCCAGCTACACCGAGTCCAGAACTTTTGAGGCCCAAGTTGACAAGTGCTGATTTTGTGTACGCTGATTGTGATTTTGCAGATGTCATGGACACTCGCCAAATCCAGAAACTTGACACAGGTGGATTTCTATATTTTCTGCCTGTACCAGTGGCTTATCACTTCTCTTGTTGGTGCTTATTATCATTTGATCACTGCAGTTTTCCAGAGTATACCGAAAAAAAAGGTCATTTGATGTGGGGGTTTGTCTAATGCTGTCATGTAAATTCATTTTGTACCATTGCTTTATTATTGATGGTTGGAATTGCAATGTAGTAGTAGGCATATGATGCGATTAGACTTCTCATTTGTAATTTCTTTCATTGTCCAAAGTTGTCCGAAAAATTTGAGCTGTTTTCCAACTTTTAATACAATTTTAATAAACAGAAACACCAAAAGTTTCAACTGTTAGTGAACGACGGAACAATATATATGAGAGGGTTCGTTAGGGTCCTAATGGGTTATATATGTTAAATGTATCGGTGGGGCTCATGGCTTGGTTATCCAGACAATTGCACTGATAGGCCCCATTTTGGATTGTCCATCAATTGAAATTCCCATCTAATTGATCCTATTGCTTGAACTTCTTTTTTTTTTCTTTATCAAGGAAATGCAGAAAGCTCTTTTAACAGGCTATTTCAAGCCTCTGGTCAAATGTTGAGGGCCGCCCCATTTGTGGAATCTTCAGACAATGGTGGTCCACAATGAAACCTATCGTATCAATTGTCGCGTCAATCAGCAATAGACCATAAAATTATCCATCCTAACAATGAGTGTATTTTGTTTTTCTACTCTTTCCATCTTTGCAGAGGAATATGGGATCCTCTGTCCCAGGTGATGTATATCTTCGGGTCTTGACACTCTAATCTGTATGAGATGACCTGTTTTTGATGATCCAGAGAATCTTTGGGTGTTTACACTATAATCTTTATCAGTGGGACCTGTTTTTGATGATTCAGACCATCTTTGGGTCTTTACACTTTTATCTGCATCAGTGGGACCTGTTTTTAATGATTCAGTCTGTTTGCCTGATAGGGCTCACTGCATATGGACCCTGCCCAAATACCTCCCTTACTGAAAGATCTGGTCATCTAACTCTTGTTTAACATGCTGACTTTTGTGATCTGCAGATGACCCATTATAATATATTAAATCCAAAGGTTTTGGATTCATTATTGAGCCGCTATGGTAAAAAAATCTAAAAATGTATATAGAGTAGGAGATTTGATCTCATGACCACGACCTCTTGACTTGTTAAAAGTAGCTAAATGGAGCGGCAGCATGGGTCATGCCCGTATGTGTTTAGCACGGATTATCGTGCTAGTCTTTGTTATTATGGTCATCATTTTTTAATGGTGTGAACGTAGTCAGCTGCCTCGTTGCAGCCTATTTTAAATTTAGTTGGTGATGATCATCCTTACAGCATTCATAGAATTACAGATTGTACCAAATGTTTGGAGTAATCAGACTATTTACATAAGCTCATTTTTAAGCTCCTTATTAGTCCCATATGTGAATTGGAATTGGACATTATCACTTCTTGCAAAAACACAAGGTCATTGTTTTGGCTCTATCAAATAGCTGGCATAATGCATACTAGAATATTTTAGTATTTTTATTCTTCACAGTTCAGAAGTCAAAGTTGTGAAATTTTGATTGATGTTGGTGACCTACTTCTATTCATTGTGGAATGGTAGTTTGTTTATGCAGGTGGAATGACCATGTCATGCACCTGCAACTTGGGAATTGCTGCTTTTAAAGTGTAACTGTTTTGGCACTATCCAACAGCTGGCATGACATATACTAGAATATTGTAGGATTTCACTCTTTACAGTTGAGAAGTAGTGAAATTCTCAAAATGCTGATAAAGGGCTTTGGCTCTAGTGCAATAATTTTGACAAGCATTCTGCGCAATCTATCTACATGTAAGCTTAATTTATCCAACTGCTCGAGATTCACGTTTGGTGTGTGGATTACAGAATTCTAGGACTATCTCTAGAATTCCCAAAGAAAGTGATGGTTGGTGGATAAGGAGGACATGGGGTTCTTGATGTGACAAAGTCATCCAAATATGCATGAATGGAACCTCCAGACTGAATTCATTGCGTTGACAGAAACAAGTTGGCGAAAGCAATGTTGCCCTCGTCGGTTGCTCCTAGTAATTGGGGTGAGAATCCAAGAAGCTTCTCAAATGGGAAATGCTAAAATCTCTCGATATGATAGCATTCAGATTGAAAGAGGAGGAAATCTAACCAAATTTGCTCATGTCCATTTTCATTGAAAAATATATCAGGTTTCATTCATTAGTATTGCAGCAGGCACACTTTCTTGCATTTGATAGTAGCCAAATTTGTTGAATCTGGAGTGTAAAAAGAAGAAAAGGAAAATGTTTCCTCTAAAGGAAATGCATTTTTGGAGCCTTGTGGTTTGTTTAAATTGGGATGCACCACAGACATGGGATGTTTTGAGAAGCTTGAACAAAATGCCTACTTCATCTTATTGTTTCTACTACTGATGTTATCCATTAATATTAATCACAGTTCCTTACATCATGTTAACAAAAAGAATCAAGATACAATCTGTCAATTTCCATTGTAGATGCTTAACTGATTGTCCATTTGGTGGGCACCTGTCAGTGTGGTTTTGCATGCTATTAAGCAAACTGCATGAAGAACATCAAGTTTGGCTTCCATGGCCTCTCCAACATGGAAGTATAGTGGGGTGCCATGAACAACTACCTGGAAGTATAGGAGTTTTGGGAAGGTAAATTCTCCAAATAACCCATTTTTCATATTGGGATTTCTCCCTCAATCAATTCAATCCCTTCACACAAACTAATATCTCTTGCATTGGTATAGATCCTAATTTTACACTATTGGCACAAATACAGTCCATCAAACTATGAAGACTTAAAATAACAGTTAGGATTACCGTTGGAAAAAAAAAAAAAAAAAAGGCAGTTAGAATTGTTAGATTGGCTTGATTCTTATATTCTCCAGTTGTGCGTCATTTTATTTTATTTTATCATTGTGCTTTGCATGTTTTTCAATTTATAGGCCAATGACACTTATAAAGGGGGTAAACGAAAAAGGAGATGGATGAAAGTAAGAGGGATAGATCTAATCATTTCCAACCTACATGGGGCTTTGGAAATGATGGATTAAAATGATGAAACAAAATCTATTTAGCTGACCCAATATATTTTGGGAAATGCTTTGATGAAGAGCAATTTTTTGTAGTATTTGTGGAAAAATGGTTCCACATATTTTTCCACTTACATGAAAAAAGAAAAAAAAAAAAAAAAAAACGTATCCCCCAACAAAATAATGTTTTAATTTTCAGAAATGTAAACTTTTGCTCATTTTTAACCTTCCATCCAAACATGTAATATTTTTACTGTGAAAAATTGGATAACTACTATCACCTTTTATGCAAAAACATGACTACACTGTATAAAATTAACTTCTTTATAATCGATGGTTAATAATGAAATTGACTGAACACATAAAAAGCTTTGGCCAAGCAAGGGGTTCGGGGGATATTAGGATTTTGACCTTGGAGGCTTCTCTTATATAGTTGTTTCTTATGTTTGGGTATATGTCTCTTATATCTAAGCTTGATTTTTCCTTTTCTTTCTTTTTTTTGTGTAATTTTCATTTTTTCTTAATATATTTTTGCGTTACTTAAAAAAAAAAAAAAAAAAGGCTGAGGCTGGCTTCTAGTTTACTCGCAGTCACTAGCAAATTTTTGAGATATATATCACTAAGATGATGATGATCGATATCAACATGCCCTTGGAAGAGAAAACAAACATCAAATTGTGATGGTCTGTCCTTGGACTTGATACTTAATTAGTTCTTTTAATCAAAATTCTCAATTTATCTCAAAAATAAAATAAAATAAAATAAAGGAAGGAGAAGAGAAGAAAAGAAATGACAGAGCAGATAAATTGAATAGAGGAAGTCAGCGGGACAAGGTATGGTATGGCCCCGCACTCCTGCTTCGAGCTCGACACTTCCAAAGACCCACGTGGGAGGATGCGATCCGTTAAGTCGGCAGCCAATATAAGCATGCCATGTGTCGATTTCTGCCACGGTCACGTGCGCCTCCCGTGCGGGCCACAATAATGGGGAAGGAGCCTGGCCCACTACTACTGTACTTGTATGGACCACAAAACCATACACTAACCCAGTGTTCGGTAAGGGAGGAGGAGAGAAGAGGAAAAATTTTATTTTGTACGGGGATTTATTTGTAGAGTTGAGTAGAGTAAATGTAATTTTGAAGAAATAATAAAATATAAGCGAGTTATAATGATATTTTATTTTTAGTTGTTTGTGAATGAATCTTTTTAACTTTTTTATTGGAAAGTGTAGATTTTTTGTCTTTTAGTAGAGAAATGTGATTACTTTTTTACTTTCTTAAAAAAAATTATGGTGGAAAATTTGAATTAAAATGTTTTGGTGGAAATTTTTTTATAGAAATTAGAGCTTTACCTTACTTCACTTTACTAGCAAAGCCCCCATACTAGGGGAAGGAAAATGAAGGGGGAGGAGAGGGGAGGGATACTTAATTTTCTGTCATCTTGTTTGTTTAGTTTGAGGGAGAGGAAAAATCCCCTTTTTGCCTCCATCCTTTCCCCTCTTTCCTCATTTTTAAAGGGAAAATTTGGGGGTAAAATTTTCAAAAATTTACTTCCAAATTTCCCTCCCTCAATTTCTCTCCCCCTTTTTCAAACATCATCTATTTTAACTTTTCCTCCATTTTTGCCTCCCCATTTTCCTTCCCCTGTAAGACGGAGCCGGAGCCGGGGCTCGATTTCAGCGCAGCGAAGCCGACGGACGGCTTTACACCTGGGGTGACGCGGGAACAACGGAGAAAGTGACGCTGCATGTCTCTTTCCCTCATTTATTATGATGCGATGAGGTTCCCGCGTAAGAAAATCTACAGACCAAGGAGGACCGTTGATCTTATTTATAACCGTTGGAGCCATTGAAAAACAGACAAAATATATAGGACAAGGCAAACAGCAGTTAAACAGGTTCATCTAGTGGGCCCCACTTGTGGTCCGGAAAGTTGATGGGTGAATGATCACTGCCATCATTTTTTATCATCATCAAGAGGCTTATCCCAACAACTATGCATGCATATTTAAATACTAACGGTTAGAATTAGGGTTCAGCCATGTGAATTCAAATTGTTCAAATGCTAATTCTCAATTTGGACTTTCATGGAGATAAGTAAGAATTTGATGATCATAGGGTGATCAGGATATAATAACCCTTTCAAACTTGAGTTTACAGTTAGAGTTGAATTCATTACAATTACAATTGCAATTACATTACATCTATGGAGTATTGCTTCTGATACTTTTTCAGAGGAGCATTATCAGTTTCCATGCATAGATGGGTGCACATGCTCATCAATTCAATCTAAGTTGTCTACAGTGGCGGCTCCAAGAATTCGAATAAGTGGGATCAACAAAAGACTTATCTTTCACAAATCGAATAATTTTTTTTCCCCTTTATCAACATTTGTCATCTACTTTCGATAATGTTAAGGTTTTCTCCTTCTAATAAGAGGATAATACCGTATTTAGATGTTAAGTTAAGACAAATGAAGAGTTACCGATAGAATGTAAAAAAAATGATTTTTTTTTTAAATAAAAATTGAGCCCATCAATTTTTTTTTATTTTTGTAGACAGATGGCCAATCAACTTAGGCATTGAGTGGGGTCAAAAGCTTCCCATAAACTTAATTCATTTCAAAAAAAATTTCAGATCTCAGTCGAGTCAATTGACCCCACTGAGATCCATGTAGCGCTGCCCGCCCATGATTGTCTAGATGTTAACCGAGGCATGGGTCTTCTCTTAGATAAGCTATTATTTAACTCTTTAAATGGTCTTAACGAAAATGATGGTTTCCAAGAACATTATGTGACCTGTTGGCTAGGGTTCCATGCAGATGTGACCTATTAAGTGGATGGTGGAAATGGGTTCTTTGTATTTGAAGGTGCCATTTGATTTGGGGCAAACAAGAGGAAGAAGTGTACACGCAATACGCCTTATAGATTAATAATAATAATAATACCTTACTAGCTAGTTTTCTTCTCATAAATCTCACCAACCTATTCTTGCTATATTTCTTTAATCACAACCTATTATTGTCTATTTCTTTAATCTGACTCTTGCTAATGTTTTCTAAAATTGAAAAGCCTAAGTTCCATGTTCAAAGTTAAAACCCATGACGAAAGATCACTCCTTATAGTTGACATGCAAATCTCCTACAGGTTTCAGATAGACTACTTGTTATAACAAAATTCCAACATCAAATAAAGCACATATGTTCATATTAATGTATAAATACAATTACAACTGCCTTTGTCTTTTGTTTTTTGGGACACTCTCTCTCTCTCTCTCTCCCTAGGTGGGTCGGTGGGTGCGCCTGATGTAGTAAAATATGCTTACATGGAATGTATGTAGACATAGTTCATCATAGTTCTGGAAGAACCTGTAAGGGACCCATTGATAGCTGTCCTAAAAACTCTAGCTCTGTGCGGGTTTTAGCTCCTACCTGAGTTGCTTTCCAACACCAGAAGTCTGTGGGATCAATCTCGGCTTAACCAACTCCGCGTACTGTGCATATTTATTGTTTTATGTCGACATGCATAAGTTCATGTGTGAATGCATGTATTCGAAAGTGAGTGAAGCCCATACCCTTCTTATGACCATGACTTTAAGACTAGAGAAAACACCATCTTATGAGTAATGACCATGACTTTTAAGAGTTGAGAAAACACACACACACTCTCTCTCTCTCTCTCTCTCTCTCTCTCGGTAAAAAAGAAAAAAAAAGAAAAGAAAAACTTATTCTTTTGCATGTCTTTTAATGCATATATGTTCATCTTTATGCTGATACATGTATGTTGAAGTTCTCCTCCTGTGTGGGCCACCTGGGACACATTAAAATCACGAGGTTTACAAAATGGTATGTGCAAGGGGCCGGCATTGAGAACAGAGAGTGCCCATATTGGATAATTTTAACCTTCATAAAGCCTTAAAATTCAATGGTTTTTAGGTACATTTCTTTTTGTGGTCGAATCCAATGGTACTTAACAGTTAAATCACTGTCAAATTAGAGGGAGTTGCAAATCCTTATACTGGTTTTGTGAAATGAGACATTCGAGTGGACTATACAAACACCCCCTATGGGTTACATGCCCCTTATTTGGCTCTGGGTTTGCACCCATGCAAATGAACTAAACTATTTGATCGATTATGCACCCATGCGAATGAATTGAACTTGTTGTGGATGATAGGTTTGAGTCCAGACAATATATGTATCATATTGTCTCATATATCATATATCAAAATTGATTCTATGTAAGATGATGTGAGATGGCACTTGATGCCCAATATAGGTGAATAAGATGTGGAGGGGGCCATATAAATAGGCGGAGTGATGAGATTCACTTAATTTTAAGACTTTTAGCCTTGTTTTCTTGGTTTAACTGATTTTATCCATTGCAATTGGTTTGGGGTTGCATCACAACCCTAGGGTGATGAAGGATGGGATGCAACTTCAACCACCCCTGCCCATCACTCATCCTAGTGGGTCATGATACCATTGGGGTCTGGGGAATCAAACAGTTGCAATGCAACACTTCCCCACATGATGTATGTGGGCGCGCTTTATTATATTAAACTGAGAAGACATGCATCTCTGCTAGCAGGACTCTAATAAGAATAGGATAGGCTACTGTAAAAATACCAACATCACTATAGCATGAAAAGCCGGGATAGTTATGATTATAACTATGATTAATGCTACTTTATATGAGCAAGGGAAGTGCTCAATGTTCCCTTCCACCCTAGTCTACTGAAAGTTGGCAGAGCGCATGGAATAACAGAAGCAACCAAAAGAGCTGCAGGCCTTTTCTTGCTCATTATTCAAATGCTTCTCAGAAATCTCATGCTCCCCATCTGCAAAAACCCTCCTCTCCCCATCAATCTGCCCAAATGCCTTATCTTTTTAAGACCCAGCACTCTCTCTTTCAGAATATTATGATTATTATTATTAATATTAATATTGTTTTGTTATTAAATAATTTTTAGTTGGCCTTCGTTTGTTTTCTACTCTTCTGCAAGTAGTACTAGTAAGGACCATCAGTCTATCCTCTTTATAAGCAGATCTTTCCTTAAAAACAGTTCACAGAATCAAGCAATTACCTCTTCAAAGACACCCAAGTTGAGAAACAGCTTCTTTCTCTAGTCTCTATACTCTTCTAATCAGTACCAGTTGAAAAATATTCATTTGCCAGAATGGTACCAGCAGCATCAATGTCTCTCCCGATTGCAGTAACCTTGAAATGGCTACCTGTCTGCAGCTAGTGTATTCTGAGGACTTTGTACCAAATGCAATCAAGCTGTCATCCGGTGGGTTTGGTTTCTCTTAAATGAGTTCAAACTACTCATCTTGATTGAATTCAAATCGAAGTTTCTTGTATGGCTACCGCTGTTTAATTGGATTCTTCTAAACCTGTTGGATAGTTGGAGTCAGGGAAAGGTATGCCTCATGAATTCTTTCAGTCTTCAAAATTCTTTCATGTTTAGCAGATTACTTTTTTCTTTCTGATGCACTTCTCTTTTCATGATTGTTGAGTTGCTATAAAGTTAATGTAAATAGGTGTTAGGTGATAGATCTACTAAGCTCGTGCTTCTTTTGTCTGATACTTACATTCTCCAATTGGGTTTTGCAGAGCTTTTCAATCAGAAAGCTAAAAACAACAATCTTTAGAAGATGAATGGTTTAGGTAGGGAGACCCAACAAACCCTTGGAAGCGCAATGGCTGCAACGTCATGTATATGGAGCAATCAGCAACATGAAATCAGTGAAAATTCGATTGAATCTTCTGCAGACCAATGCGTTATTGGTAGCAACATAGATCTTGCTCATGAATTTTTCCACCCATATCCAGAGATTCAAGGAATTAACATGTGCAATACGAGTTCAAGTCCTGAAATAGGAACGCAAATGGTTGAGCAGATAGCTCCAGCTTTCGATTCTTTGAGTGGTGCCCTGAACTTGAATCTGTTGCATTGCAATGATGCCATAAGGTCAGTGGCGAATGCAGCGCTTGTTAAACCAGGAGCAGGAACCTCATGGGGAGAAGCTCAAACTGATGAATTATGTTGTTCTCCTCTAATCAACGCGCCCTGCGGTATGAGCTCATTAGGTGGCCTGGCAACAAATTTTGGGTCATCATTGAAATCGCAAATCGCTGCTGATAATGAGGATGAAAAGATCCTGTTTCCCATTACTGACTCAATTGAATCCCTTGATTGCTTGCTCTCAGCGAGAGCCAGCACCACAGAGATGTCAGCCGAGGAAGATGGCATTTCAGCAATTTTTCCCAATTGTAGAAGTTTATGGAGCTTGAGTTGCAGTGGGGCCATTTCATCAGGTGAGTCTGAGAACAATGGCTCCAATGAGAGCAACAAAGATGTACATCTGCTGCCAAGTGAGACAGATGAAGCGATGTCACATGGTTCTTCTAACCTAAGCTCCAGTCCTCTTGGTCCTACTGTCACTGTGCCTAGTTCTAAGAGAAGCAAGGAACAACATCAACAAGAAGAATCAAATTCAAAAGCGAGCTGCCCTTACTTGGATCTTCTACCATCAGATGCTTCAACTGCTGGTGGGTGTTTTCAGCTCATCCCTGAGAATCTGGACAAGTCCAAGAAACCCAGATTAGAGAAGCATCATGGGCCCTTCAACATCGACTTTGCGCAGCCAAATTCTACAGGTTCTTCCAGCGGTCAGCCTGATGCCGAGGCAGTCACGCACATGAAGGAGATGATTTACAGGGCTGCAGCCTTCAGGCCGGTGAATTTTGGGATGGAAGTGGCGGAGAAGCCCAAGAGGAAGAATGTGAGAATATCAAGTGATCCGCAAACTGTGGCAGCAAGGCAAAGGAGGGAGAGAGTAAGTGATAGGATCAGGACCTTGCAAAGGCTGGTCCCTGGTGGGACCAGGATGGACACTGCTTCAATGCTAGATGAGGCTGCAAACTATCTCAAGTTCCTCAGGTCACAAGTGGATGCGTTGCAAACTCTAGGCCACAAGCTTGATTCTATAAACTACACCCCTTCCACATTCCTCTATTCTCCAAGCCCCAACCACCCATTTCCTATCCAACAAAACTTCTATCCATACCCAAAACCCTAATCCTGTAAAAGTGAGATATAAATTCTATAAACCATGTCATCTTCTTCATGAGTGATGGTTTTAGGGTTCCCCCATTTTTGTTATTATGAACTTTATTCGCTTAAAGACGTGTTTCCTTTCATGTAAACCTTCTATTATATCCAAAACTCTAAGAAGAAACCATTGTAATTGAGGTTATATGTTAAAGTGTCTATTTCTCCATTCAAGAACCCCCTTGTCATCCCCTTCATCATTACTTCCTATGGTGAATTAGGCAAAAAGCCTACAAAATTATGGAAGCTTGGCTACATCTATTAATCATCATGACATGATGAAAGCACCCACCCCCAATGTCCATGCAGTAAAGGTTCTAACAATAATTACATCTATGATTAAGATCAATAAAGTAAGTGCTTTACACTTTCTCTTGTATTTCCTTTTTGTTCTTTTTTTTTTTTTTTTTTAATTTCACCTTGGATTATGGACTCACGTCCAGGCAAAGCATGCTAGGTAACCAATGCAAGAGACATTCCCTTGGGGGCATGTGAGCCACTGTCAGATGGTTTTGCCTCGTTGATTCAACCCAAGCGTGCTCTTGGAAATCCTCTATTCCCTTCACTGCAGTAGTGGTTTGCACGTGGGAGGAATTAGGGAAATGGTGTTGGTCTACTCACCTTTTCCTCACCCTTTTAATCTTCTTTGGGCATGCACTATTGTAATAACATATCTCATGCTTCTTAGAAAGTATAAAAAAGGAAGTCCATGATGATGATGTGGTTGTATATGAATTTGATAATTATTATTTCTTTCTGTTCATTTTTTGTATCAATTTATTCATTGTACCAGGAAAAGGGGAGTTGGGTTGAATCAAGGTGGTCTTTGTGGTTAGGATCATTTGCTAAATTTAGACCTTCTGTTTTGGAATAGACCCAGATTTGTCGCTTGGATTTATCAATACATTTCAACTCTCTCTCTCTCTCTCTCTCTCTCTCTCTCTCTCTCTCTCTCTCTCTCTCTCTCTCTCTCTCTCTCTCTCTCTCTCTCTCTCTCTCTCTCTCTCTCTCTCTCTCTCTCTCTCTCTCTCTCTCTCTCTCTCTCTCTCTCCCCCCTTAACAGCATTCTAGGATGTCTAACAAAAAAGAAGGGTAAATGAGAGAATCCTCTGTGGACAGGTGTGATGTGGGGGTGGTGCTTGATTTTGTAGCATTCATGAACAAGTAAAGGTTGTCATTTTGGGTTGGAGGGCTTTTCTATCTTCTACATTATAGATGCAGTAGTGGGGTGGGGCTTGAATTATTGGATAAACAGTAGGTGAAGTGGGCAACATGCATGCATTTGGATAGAATTCTTATTCATAGAATGGAGTGGCATGATGGAGGGTCACTTCTCTTTTTGGTCCTGTTCTTTTCAATGGTCTTTATTCCTTTCCCATTTTCAGTGACTATTCCTGTGAAGGGTACGTAAAATTCTATTCAACTGAATAACTTGCACAGCAAAAGTCTTGCTACCCCAGTAATAATGGGACCCACAGCTACATGGGCTGATGGCTTGATGAACAAAATCATCCATCTGGTGTGCCCCATTCACAACATTGATGACCCAGAGGCCAGAAGCAAGAGATAACTCTGGTCAGAAAGGAACTCTATAGAGGGAGAGAAGGCCAATAGGAACCATCTCACCCTTTGACTTGGATCTAATGGGACCTGACAACATCTATTCAACTTGAAATTTTCTTTTTACATGATTGGATTCCAGACCCACCTACTTCTGATAAGGTGAGCTGACCCCACTAACTGTCATTTATCCTGTATTTCTTCTCTTTGACCACCAGACGAATGTCTAAATCCGAGTTTGCAAGACATCGATCATTGGTGCCAATGCCAATGAGTAATTCTGGCAAATGCCATTAAAATGAAATATCACACGACTGTTTAATAGAAAAATATACCTGTTAATTAGTCCAAACTGGCCAGATCTTGGTCCTTGTTGATCAGATGGTCGTCACCGTCCCAATGTTAGCCATCTGGAGGATGGTAGAAAAGACTACTGCTGTTTGCCGTTCCTAGCAGCCTCACACTTAAATTATACAATTTGCAAGCCCACTCTGTGTTAGATCTAAGTGGGTTACAGTATAAGGTCATATTAAAGAAAATGAGAAAAAAAAAAAAAACATGAAAAAATCAACCTCAATGGACTGCTAGCTCTCCTATCTAAGGCTTTGAAATTTACAGTAAGCAGATCACTAAATCCGTAAGCTTAGATGGCCAGTAGCCTATAAACTTGGCCACATGTCCTATTTAATGAGATAAAGAATCCACAATAGAGGATTCAAGTGCCGAGAAGGCCCATCCTTGAATTCACCATTTAAAAAAAAAAAAGGGGGCCGGGACCCATTATAAACTCCATCCCAGGTTATAACACACGCATCCCCATGGCAAGAAACTCCATCTCCGGATGGGGGTAGCTAGGGTTCGAACCCTAGGTAAGGTAGGAAGTGGGGGTTTCCCAACTAACTGGGCAACTCCTTGGTCACCAATGTTAAAAACAGGCTAAATGAAGGAGTTTCTCTTATATTGCTTTCCTTAGAAAAAAATGCTACTCAGAGACTACCAAGGGGATGGATAGTCAAGACGCACGGATCACCCTACTCTACTACTCAGTTTTATAGGTTAGATTATGGCTGGGACTAAGTGCCCCATAGTCCACTCGGTTTATCACCATCATCCGTCCAGTGATTTGAGTTCTTTGATTCCCTTTTCTCCTAGTGATTACATTTTCAATCTTTCCTCTCTAAGGAGAGAAAATCAAACATGGAAAAGGGAATCACATGTTTTGGAATATACATGGGAGAGAGAGAGAGAGAGAACATGGTCTGATCAGGGTGATAGAATAGTTACGTTGGGAGGCATACATCACTATTATAGGCTGCTGATCATTATTAAAACAATGTTCCTGATGCAACCCCATCCAGCTCAAATTATGCCAGTGACTGACGACACTCTCATTAGTGTGCAGTTCCTTTTCTTTTTGCATTAGTATCAGCTCCAGGAGCTCAGCAATTGGGAGCTGACTGATGGCCCAATACAAATAGGCTTGGGTCAGTTCCTATAAGCTTAGAAGCCAGCCCAGCATAATTTAGGCATCTACAGATGAATTTGGGCTCAACAACTCTTCAGTTGGACTGAATGAGCTTTGGCAGCCGATCCAGCCCATTCCCATCCTAGGCAAACAGTACAAGGAAAAAGTATTGCCTCGTAGGTGGCGTGTTGAAGGGCCCTCCGGCCCCACAATCGGAAGAGGGAGTCGTAGATTAGCGTTAACGGTGGTCAGGCCAGCATAGTTCATACTTCATAGAGTAAAAACTAGGGGTTCTGATGGGCCGGGCACGATTCAGGCGCAGCTCACTTTGAGCCGGGATTGGCTATATAATTTGGACCCTTTTTAATAATTGGTCCAGGTTTGGATTAAGTGGTAGAAAGCCCAATGCCTGGCCATGCCCGGATTAATGATAGTTTGTCTAAACAATTAATAGAAAGCTCATACAATTCATAAAAAGCCCACTTTGGCCCGGGCCTGATTGTACTGCCCGTGTCAGGCTTATAAGCCAAATACGGTCCAGTGTTTCAAGTTGCACAGGCCCTGGATATGCCTCTGCCCGGCCCGGCCCGGTCATTATACCCCGAGTAAAAGTTTCAAACATTAAAAAATGAATGGACTATTTTGGTGAAGACACTGTAAGTAACTTAATCAAGGAAAATGATGGAAAAAATAGTATTGCTAAAATCACGCAACAAATGCCTGCTTAAATTGTAATCCGCAAATCACAATGAGGCATTACCAAAGTTTGGAAAGAAACTTCTTCAATAAGAGATTCAATTATTACAAAACAAAAAGGTTAGCTCATCAAAAGCTCATTGCCAGCAGCAGGGGCTCGCTGGCCTCAACATTTCAAAACCGCAAAATATTCGCAACATATTTCTAAAGAAAAAGGTTTTCCACTCTAATTGGCATGTTTATGATTCATGCCGATATAAATAGTACTCAGAAAGGTAAAAACAAAAAGGAAAAGAAGAAGAATCAGATTTCATCGAGCCCCTTTATTCAGAAAAAATGCTGAAGAAAGAAAAAGAGGAACAAATACACCTTCACTGCTTTAGATCAGCATGGACTGCGGATTCTCGATGTAGCCTTTAAAGGCTTTCAAATACTCAGCACCAATCGCACCTACTCACAATAATATACCATAAAACAATGTGTCAAATCTTCCAAAACAAAACAAAACTAGTAGTATTCTAGCTATATACTCAGCAAGTGGTACCATACCATCAATTACTCTATGATCACAGCTTAATGTGACTGGCATGAATGATCTAAACTCAAATTGATTGGGACCGTCACCAGGTATCACCCTCTTTTCAGCTGCTCCAAGAATAATTACATAACGGCAAATTAGGAAATTAACAGATTTGTGTGTGTTCGTGCATGCATGAGAGAGAGAGAGAGAGAGAGAGAGAGAGAGAGAGAGAGAGAGAGATCACAAATTCATTCAGTCAACTCTTACTTGGATAGGTCAAGTCAGCCAAATTTGATCCAAGCACTTCCCAAACTAGCTTTTACTGGCTTGACCAGGGTAGGGGCACTTTTGTGTTTATAGGATTTTGTAATGCACAACTGAACTATGATACCTTTTCATCTTTGCTGTATTTATAATGTTGAATTGTTGGTTTTTAAATAAATATACCATTTCAGAATATTATTTATCTAAATTTATCTAGTTGACAGAACCAACAATCCAACCATGTTCGACATGAACTTCAAGTTTAGTTTCAAATTTGGGGTTTTTTTAAATATGATCTTACCGGACCCAACAGCCAAGATGGCAGCTTGGGGAGGATTGACGATGGCACAAAACTGCTTGATTCCGAAAGGACCTCCCAAATTCGACACTGTAAATGTTCCTCCCTGTAGCACCAACTCATTTTATCAATACTTCACACCAAAAAAAAAAAAAAAAAACACTCAGTTTATCAATGATATTGCATCTGCGTCTGCTATTGAGAGTGAGAGCCATAGAGCATAGAACCTACCTCATAATCTTCAGGTTTCAAGCTGTTATCTTTAGCTTTTTGAGCCAAATGCTTGACTTCCTCGGCAATTTTTGATAGTCCCTTCTTGTCTGCATCCTGCAGATTAATAGGATAATTGGATTTCACACATTGTACTAATGCACAGAAGTACCAAGTCTTATAACTTAATTGTTGTTATTACCCTGATGACAGGCACAAATAGTCCATTATCCGTTTGAACAGCAACATTGATATTCACATTGTGGTATCTGCATTAAGACAACAAATATTAGATAACTTCAGTAATTGTTTATCAAAACGTATTCCTCAAACACTGGCTGTGCAATCGTGGATCCACAATTCACAGGGTGTATCGTCGCTGCAGGTAGAATCCCATCACTTTCCAACAAAAATAAATAAAAATCCATGGAATATCAAACTATTAAGTCATGATGGAAAATGATACTCACTGTCGGATGTAGTCTTTCATCCAAGAACTGTTACACTGAGGCACTTTGAGAAGAGCCAAAGCAGCAGCCTGTGATATAGTTCCATTAAATTAACCAATACCGAAAACTCTTGGAAAATTTTACTTTTGACACAAAAAATCAAGCATTAATATAAATGCATCCAGACATTTTAGTTCAATGTGAAGGCCTGATTTGTCACCTAATTAAAATTTTCATGTAACAAAGGATCTCCTGAAATAATAATTATATGACAACCCAAGGATATGCACGGTATTCTTAGGCTTTAAGATTACACATGTAAGGCCCATGGTTTAGTGATCCAGAGTGTGATTTCATGTCCAGATGAAAATTAGTCCATACCCCACAAACAAGGTACACATGAAACATTCTGGAAAGTCTTCTACATAAAAAGAAACCAAGGAAATCAAGTAAAAAAAGAGAGTAAAAATTCACACTGTAAAATTGGTCGAATCAGTCCATAGAGGTCTGTATTTGCAATACCTACTGATATGAGCATTAGTACCATTTTGGCATAGTGGCCTATATGGTTCACAGCGGCTGAGATGTAGCATATCATCCAATATTTTGAACCATGTTTAACATGAAATTGGGAGCTGCAACATTTACTTCTAAGGTTGTGGATGCTACCTATTAGTGAGGTTTCTAATTTCTATGGTTAATCCATGGCAGGGCATATAATAACAACCGTCCACAGCATCAGACTGTAGGGCCTGTCTGCACATATTTGAAGCTTGAGGATATCCTTGGGTTGAAGATCATACAAAAAGTCATGCTGAAATAAATTCACACATTTAGCAGCATTGTACAGAAATCTTCTTTTTTTCTTTTTTCTACAGTTCATGTCAATTGTATCTGCAAAGAGGATAAGCCTCTGATGATACCAAGATAATGCACACAATCACACACCGAATTGTACAAGAGATCAAGGCTTCATACCTTAATTACAAGGTCATTGACAGATATACGTTTACCACCAGAGGCTTCTTGTAGGGTATTTAGCTGGCTCCGCAAACTGTAACAAACAGGAAAAGCATTGAGTGTTGATGAGATATCAACAAAAATAAGAGAACTAAATCATTCATTCACTGGGGGATCCAAGCAAAAGAATTTTGTGGTCTTTCCTTTATAGATTTCAAAATGGATAGTTGACTACCACGAAGGTCCAAGGAATTTGGCAAAATCCATTGACATCACTCCTCTACCATCGAGAAGGATGTTAGAGATAATGAATGATGGAAGTTTGCTTGGTAATACGGTGCTTGGAATGGGCTAACAATAAAAGATGAAAACGAAAATTTTCTATTAGCCTTTTCGACCGTAGCTGGTTCTAGTGATTCATGGAAAATCCTGTCATTAGGGTCTAAACTAAACACTATGAAGTTTCATTTACTGGGCGAAGTTGTCATGTTGGGTGGCTCAAAGAATGCAATTCAGGAATCTTCATCTTCTTTTTTTTATAATGGTAATTTTCATTACTTCAAAAAAGAGAAACAAAAAACAAAGGCAAAACAGCTTTACAAACACGGAAAAAAAAAAAAGAGCAACACCTACTAAAATACAAAAGAATTAAACATCAAAAATTAAAAGAGGATCGAATAAGTCCCTCCTTCGCTAGATCATCCACCACTATATTTGCTTCCCTTCAAACATGACGAAAGGGAACTCTGCATGTGCATTGGGGGAGGAGATCTTGAGTCCTTATCTCCCTCTCTACAACTCCTCAAGGGCTTGGATTGACTGAATTCATCTCTACAGTTTTCTCTTGACTGCAATAGGTGAGAGTCCCCAAACCCATTTCAGATCATATGCAAGTCATCTTGGCATCATCGCTTGTATCTCGATGAGCACACCATCTTTCATATTGAACACTACTCCATTTGACCACACATTGAGCAGGTGGGCCACCATTTGACTCAAAATGAAATAATGAGATAGAGCTTGGGTTTTCTGATAAAATTATGGAACTACTCACTTTAAACAGCCTTCTTCCCATTCCAACTGATCCCTTCATTCCTCTGAAGGAGACCTCCCATTGCTTTCACTCTCCTTCCATTAAATTTACTCTCCTTCACTTCAACTCTTCAAAAGGGAACTCTGCATGTGCATTGGGGGAGGAGATCTTGAGTCCTTATCTCCCTCTCTACAACTCCTCAAGCTTGGATTGACTTAATTCATCTCTACAGTTTTCTCTTGACTGCAATAGGTGAGAGTCCCCAAACCCATTTCAGATTTGGAAGTAACTGAGTCAAGAGACTCTTTTTCTAACACATGCATACATTCTCATGGACCTTTTCTTTTGAACAATTTTAGGGCTGGAAATTGGGGGTTTTCTGTTACATTTCAACCAAGTTAGTGGAAGTGGGTTGTAAAGTTTTATTCCAAGGCAAGTATAAGCTATAACTAAGAATGCATGTTGTTTTTCTTCTTTGATTTCATTATACAAGTTAATTTCCTGAATTATAAGCCTCTTGCATATGTATTACTTGTGAAATTGGTAATGGGTGTATGAACTTTGAATGGAATTAGAAGCCAAGTAGTAAATCGGTGAATGGATGATGAAATAGATGTTGGGGAGCATGTAGTCTCTATTTGATTGCAGGTATGGGGTTTGGGAAGGTTCAGAAAGGTGACTAACAAAGGAAAAGAGCAACAGAAACTCAGACCAGAATTTTATAGAATTTCTGGGTAAATTCGGCCAGCTGAAGGCTTGTTCAGCTAGCTTCGGCCACTTGTTCCATAGGCCTAAATTTTCACAGGTCGTGTTCGGCTAGCCGAATGCTGACCGAATTCGAGCAGTAAATTATGGAAAAATTGCGGTTGATCGAATATTGAGGTTGGTTGACCATATTAGACTAATTATTGATAGAAACCTTAAAATTAATAGAAATTAAGTTCGTGAAGACTTTGTAGGGCTTTTTATTTGCACCTTTACCCTAACCTGACTACTGGAAATCACCTTGACACGGAAGACCTTTGGAGGTGAGGACCTTCACATGTGTTATTCATTCTTTCATTGCTACACCAAGATTATTAAGATTATGGTAATTCAATGTACATTTAATATACAATGTGGCACCAAATGGAGAATAGTGGTACACTGAACGCTATAATTTTATAATGTATTGGACAGTGATGAGAGGCGAATGTTAGATTAGTTTGGCTAGTAAAAGTCCTTGACTCCTCAAATTTCAATGCATGTACATCTTCTTTTAATATATTCATGACTTCATACACTAAATTAGTATTCATCTGCATAAACTCTATTCCTTCTATACTATTAATTTAACTGTCATTTCATTGTTAATATACTTCAATTGTATTTTAAATTGAGAAGTCTTGATTAGATTAGTGAAAGGAAATGAATGACTGAATCGTATTGAATGAATGAATAGTGGAGTCTACTCAAGTATAGATTGTTGATTAATTCGAATAAGTCGGTACTACTTAGCTTCAACCGGACGACACCCGACAGGGTTGACTCTTGGTTTAGTATTGTTAAAGTCGCTGCGCAGTAGACAGTCTGGAGCACCGGAACTCTAGAACCGGGTAGCCATATGAACCTTTGGCCGGATCACTAGTGATATCCCAAGTGATTCCCTCTCTATCCGAGAGGAAGGATTAGCTTATGTGGTTACCAGCTAGTTGTATAGTTCATTTATTATTGATTCATAAAGCATGATTTATTTCGACTACACAACTGCCTAGTTCACTTTTATATGCTCTCTTTCAACTGCTTGTCACTAATTCTAAATTGATACAATATGCATAGATTGATTATTGTTTATACTTGTTGAATCGTCGTATTCATCATTTATTCTTGGTGTTACAG
Organism: Camphora micrantha; assembly: GCA_003546025.1. Lineage (NCBI taxonomy): Eukaryota > Viridiplantae > Streptophyta > Magnoliopsida > Laurales > Lauraceae > Camphora > Camphora micrantha. The sequence continues at coordinate 76,283,498 of QPKB01000002.1, forward strand.
ACGCAGATCCAGCCCCCTGTCTTGTGGAGACCACGGAGGGAGAGGAGGAGGCCAATAAGGTACCGGCAGGCCTAGAAGAATGGACAGCTGAGGGTGCTGTCTAGCTACGGTTTCAAAGAGCGTTATGTGTAGTCTTTTGTGGGCAATTCAAGAAAAATCTTTCCTTGTATTTTGGAGTTGTTTTATGTGAACTTTATAGTGTTTGACGATACTTTTGGAAATATTATATAGATATATTTTGTAATAGTGAGGTAGAGTAAGTTTTATGATCTCTACTTCTTAATAGTAATGAAATCATCTTTTGTATATAAACTTGAATGTTTGGGATAGCTCATGATATGATACCAATTAATATTTTGTTTTAGATGCTTCCGCTTTGAAATGTGCAAGAACAGGTGTCAATGAGCAGGTCTCACAAGCAAGGATGAAAATAGCGAGTAGCGGCAGGCGTAGCGGCCCGCAACCAAAACGCTACGTAGAGGGCGCTATGTAGCGGCATAGCGGTGCAATTTGAAAAAATCGTCAAAAAAATATGAAAAAAATGTAGAAAATATAGAATATTGAAAAATGAGAGAATGATTTTTTTATTTTTTTTTGCAAAAGTAACTAAGATATGGAGGCGTAGCGGTCCCCTCATTGTATGAGGTCCTGTATCGCTGTATAAATAGAAAATAATAATAATGATCATTTTTTTCACATATGTTCGTGTTGCTTAGTTATGCTATTACTTGGAAACTAATGAAAGGCTCATAAAAGAAAAAAATTATGTCATGAAGTCAAGACTTAAGACTTAAGAGTACCTAAAGAAAAAAAATACATCTACCAAAGGGGGTGTCTAATAGGATGTACTTAGAGAAGAATCCTTGAGAAGAATTCTCTATATCGACTGTAATTCGGCGAGATCATATACTTTTTGGTGCTCTTTTAAACATAAAAGGGTAGAAGAGTTATGTAGAAATGTTATTTTGAGAGAAGAAGAAAAGAAATAAGTTTTATTATGTATTTTTAAAAAACTTTTGGAAAGTAGGAATTTTTCTCACCCCGTAGCGGTCGTAGCGGCCGCTACAGGTGCGACGGCCGATATATCGGCCACTACAATATTTTCATCCATGCTCCCAAGCAAAAAGTGGAATTTTATCCTTCGTGACTCGCACTTGACCAAAGACAAGTGCGAAGCTCACGGGAGTACGCGTGTTACACCTCAGGGATTACCCCTTGGTCAGGGAATCTCGAGACTGGGATGTGACAAATATCTTAAACCTCCTTCCCCAATCTGCCAATCTCCAAAGATAAAGAATCTTCCCAAAGCCCCATTGAATAGCTGAAAAAGAATCACCTTTAGTAATTGCTTTACATCCTCCCATACTTAGTAACTCATGACATCCTACTAGAAGAGCATAAACCTTTGCTTCATTAGCATCTAAACAATACACAGGCCCTAAAAAACGCCTCAACGCATTACCACTACAATCCCTTATAACACCTCCAATACCTCCTTGATTTGGCTGGACAAAACTTCCATCAAAATTAAGCTTAAGGAGCCCCACAAAAGGAGACAACCAAGTAGCTTAGCGCTTATTTTTAGCATGTCGAGCCCCTTTAACAACTACTGCCCAAGATCTATTAAGATCTTCTAGAGGGACCCGATCAAATTCCTTTCTCCTACTCACCCATTCTGAAACAGACCAAACAATAGACTCTACCACTTCCTCCACAGATTTACTTCTATTTCTGAAGAGTTTGTTATTCATCTCCATCCACGGTTTCCAAAGAGCTGCATATAAAACAGATTTCAATAGAATTTTCCACACACATAAACTTGCAACCCAAACGCCATTGACAAAAGAGATCATCAACAAATTGTGGCAGGACCCATTGCACCTCATTGCAATTCAGGAATCATTAGGAGGCAGAAAGGGTATTCCTTTAAGATTCTGTCATGTCATTTTTATTCTATTAAATGGAAACATAACTTTATTTCCCCAGCACCACAAAAGCTTAGCAGGAAAGCCCCCACAGATGGGAAGGAAAAAAAAAAAACCAATCCACCACAAACATGATACTCATCCCTCGAGGCGAACCCTAAACACTAACCTAGTATGGGAGAGAACAAAATAAAAGATCACATTAAACACCATCAAAGCTCCTTTCAGTTTAACCTCTTTGACAATCATAATTAATCAAACTACCGAGATTACATTAGTCACTAATGAAACCAAATCACTAGTTTTGGGGATTGGATCCTCACCTTGACAGATTCCTAGAAAGAATTAAATGTAAAAGCAAATCACCTAGAAAAATTTATGGAACCAAGATAGTCTATATTTATTAAGAGCTCAAATTTCAAAATACGAATCACCTATTAAAATAATATAGTTTCATCCGATTTTATCTAACCAGAGTCATGCTGGCAAAAGCCTATATAACTTAGCTTTTAACTGTACATTTGTCCCTTTCCTTTATCAATAAAGTTTAGTTACTTCTTAAAAGAAGTCATATTAGAATGTTAAGAACAAACTGACAGTTTACCATCTATATAGAAGGGCAAAAGATTTAATACTCACTCCATAAGTTTGTTAACACAGGCGTCTACTGTCAAATAATAATGAGGAATGGATTGTTTCGAAAGCAGCAGGCGTGAAGCAGTGACCTGTCAGATGTTGAACAGAAATTACAGCTTTATAAAAAAGCAACTGGTGCTAGCCAATATGTTAAATATTTAGATATATTTCAGTTACAATTACTTTTCTTATTTGAGAAAGTGGAAGTTCTGAGTACTCTAATGTATGAGTGGAGGTCTCCTTTGCTGACTTAGGAACGCCCTTTAAGCTAGAAGCTGCATTAATTGGAAAGAACACAAAGCAACAAAAATTAATTTCAGCTAATATGTGGTTACAATGAATAGACTAAATAAACACAAACATCAAGAGCTTTTAAATTGGATGGATTAGATTCATAGTTTGAAAATTCAGCCAGTCTCAGCCTACAGTTGATAGTGACTGGCCACAAAGCCAAGTACTTGGTTACAGATTCACTGCCTGTGAGTTCTGGCATGAATCAGCATGAGCCAGTATACACTCAGTTATTCCACACTCTCCATTTGCTGGCATACATGTGCAAGCACACATGTTACACCCTGACCCGAACTAATCGTAATTAAGGCTAATTAATTGAGATTAATGCTAATTAAGCATGGATAATTGGATTAACCAAGGTTAATGACCAAAGAGGGGCAAATCAGTCTCAATTAATATATTAAGCGTAATGAAATGAAATTGAATTGATTAAGATGGGTTTAGACTCAAACAAGATAAACTAAGGGCTTTTTCGTAAATACGGGTTTTCACGTATTTCGTCAAATACGGAAATTCTTGATACCAACGTGTGTATCTCGAAGAGTACGTCAACTTTCATAATAGACACAATTTCATTTGACCTCAAATGGACCTAATGAGGAGTCATTTGACTCTAAATGTAAATAGAATAAATAAGTGGGGGTTTTAGTGTAAAGAGCCCTATATTAGAATCAAATGGAGGAAATGAGTTCATTTCTCATCTCCATCCCAAGAGAAAACCCTAGGCTCTCCCTTTTTCTTCTTTCACTTCCATTTCTTTTCATCAAGAGTGAGAGTTAGGAGTGATTGGAGTGGATTTTGGAGTGAAGGGCTTTCATCTTCATCTTTTTCCTCAAGTGTTTCCACCATTGTTGAAGTGTGAAGCTTGAGAGAGATTGCAAGAGCCCATTTCCTTTGAGCTACAAGTAAGTAATGGATCTCCCTTGTGATTTCCAAGTTCTATTGATAGTCTTGTAGGGATTTTTAGCACCAATGACTCATGGGAGTTCATTTGGGTGTTTTTGTGAAATAGGGTTTGAAAAGGGATTATTGTGTCCAAGCCCAAGCTAAGTAAAAGAGGGTTTTTGGCTAATAGCTTCAAGAGAGGCAAGTGTAAACTTTCCTTGTAATTGTGCTAATCATTATAGAAGTGTATGGTATTTTCATGGATTGTATATGCACTTTACATTGATTTTGGATTCCTTATGAATGATTAATGAAGTGATTAAGGGATGATTAGAAGTGTGATTACGAATGAATGTGAATGGATGATATATGAGGGGGGAACAGGAGGTTCCCATTTGCCTTGCAGATTGTAGAAATGTGATTAAAAAAGCAGAGGTGAAGAAGAAAGAACTGAACAGAATTCGGGTTGAAATTCTGGACAGTTCGCTCAAGCGAACTGGGGGTTCGCTCGAGCGACCTAGGTTCTGTCTGAACGAAATGAAGTTCTGAAGAGTTCGCTCGAGCGAACATTTAGTCCACTCGAGCGAACATTGTTTTGTGTGGGTCTGTTCGAGCGAACAGTGGGTCCGCTCGAGCGAACGACGTTCTGTGTGGGTCCGCTCGAGCGAACAGTAATCCGCTCGAGCGAACCTGATACTGGCCCAGTGATATTAGTTAGTGAAAATTTAGAGTATGACTCGTAAGCATAAACGCTTCCCCAATTAGTTTTTAAAACTAATCATGGGTTAAACTGAATTATTGAGAATTAATGGTGTTTTAAGAAGGTTCCTTGAGCGAACCATAATTGATTATGGCCTAAGCTCTATGGGTGATAATTACGGGGACTAGAAATGCACATATTAAATGTATAAATGTGATGTCCATCAAGAATAACACGTGCATTTGGAAACCAACGGTTACACCCGAATGGTTGTTTAGGATTGAAATAGAATTGAGTAAAACCATATGTGGTTAATAATACTCTCATTGTGTCATTGTAATTCAATCTAATGAGATTGACATTATTGTTATTCATTTCCTTGTCATGAAAGGAATCATTGAGTAGAATTGGATCCATAAATAGATTTCTTACTGAATGTTATTGATCATTGAGTCTGGCACTACCTAGCGATTGTATTAGAACTCTAAATGAGTTCAATGAATAATGAATGATTAATCCTGCTGCAGCAGATGGATATTGGGGTGTTCCGGAGCTCCGTGGTGATGCTAGTTGTCCCTGGCCCTGACACTAGTAAGTCCCACCAAATTCCGATCGTATCTTCGAATATTGATTGATACCTTCCATTGGAAGATGAATCCTTCCTTTGAGGGGAGATGGTAAGTGAAAATAATCCCTCCTTTGAGGGAAGATGGTAATGAAATGAAAAGTAATGCAATGAAATGCTATGGTAGTCGCCTTTCGTACATGTATATTGACTGTTATTGTCTCTTAATTGCTATTGTAGAATTGTCAAGATTTCTCTAGCATTGAAACTGTTATTAATGCAATATGAATGTGTTAATACATTATTGCAAGAATGATTTATACATTGTTGAACCGTCGTGTTCATTAGTGTTATTGATGGCATTATAGGCCCGATTGCCCCTGCCGGTGTTGCAGCGCCCCCGGCGCCAGCAGAGGAGACCGCTCCGGTTCCTCCAGGAGGTTTGATTGAGTGGAACCGGCGGGATACCATTTAACTTGGTATCCGAGTGCGACTGGAACTTTTGATAAACATTTTGAGAAAGGTTTTGAGGATTGTTTATAAATTCATTTTGGGAATGTAGTTAACATTTTGGAAATGTAATTAATGGTTGTCTGCATAGTATTTTTAAATATGCAGCGTTTGACAAAGGTATATTGAAAACAATACATGTATAAGAACTTTCTTTTGTATACATGTAATTGATAAGTTGTTTTTGTCAAATATATATTGTTTCCGCAAAAGTTTTGTATTTGACAGGTACTTTGAGTATGATATCCCTTGTGGATCTCGTTTTAACTTCGGTTAATTCGGGGTTTACGGGAGTAAGTATGCTTTTCACGGCTCGGGTTTGCCGGGTCTCGGGCCCGGGTCGTAACAACACATGCAGACATATGCACATGTACGCACACCGGCTTTTGGCTTCTCAGTCAAGACAACACCGATTTTCCAAGTGAGGCAAATGCTGAGTCAACTCGACCCCACATCGTTTTGGACAAGGTGAGTTTCGAGTTTTTAAACACTGCCTAACTAAGAGTTTGTCATGAGATGTGATAATTTCAATAAAAGAAACCTGATTCAAATAGATAAATTCGGTTAGCTTATTCTCCAAATCATTGGATGCTTAAACCCTTAACATCTTTGCACTTAGTTAATCATTTTTGAAGGAGGAAAAAAAAAAAAAAAAAAGAACTTACATGTACAAAGAAGCATCAAAATCACGTGACATTTTAAAATCAAAACATCTGTCAGTTAAGCATTGGTGGAATCATATACCTAAGTAATCTTCAATATCAGCCTTGACAATGCGCCCTTCTGGACCAGTACCATTGACGCTTGAAAGAGGCACCTATATTTACATAAGAAGATAAAATGATATTAGATAGTATGTATAAGACATTGTAAATGGGCGAATGGATAATTAAAAGAAAATTCCAGATATCATTGCACAGAGAATCATGAATGCACATTCTCTAGAATTTAAAATTTTGCAATAATTTTTCTTTCTTTTCTTTTTTTGGAAGTACATTGTGATCTTGTGCCAACTTCCTTGCAAGAGGGCTCATGAAAATGCGATCGTCTTCTTCAGCCTGAGGAGCTTCATCAGCCTTAGAAATTTTAGGCCCAGGAGAACTTACAGGCTCTGACACTTCTTTTGTGGATGGGGTAGGATCAGGTGACCCTTTAACTTCATCAGCAGTAGTTGATGCTGGAGCTTTGTAATCCTTAAATTTCTCAATAGCATCTTCTTCTTCCACAGTTATAGCAATCACCTAATTGCATGAAACACATACCGATTTTCAGAAAACACCATAAATCTTAGTGATAACTTTTTTCCTCAATTACCAAATTGCAAGAGGCCAATTTCTGTTTAAGCAAATTTTGGCAAGGATCAAACTTTTTATTGCTTTGTCACCATAAATGGTTCTCAGAAAAAACCATAGAAGGTGAAAAGGGCAGATGCTTTTGTGCATATGCATACACGTATACCATAAACTTATTTCTTAATATAAACAGTAAATCAATAACAAATAGACAACTCCTAAAAACACCCAGAGTACTTTGTTTCCCCTTAAATCAATGATTCCTGAGGCACATTTAATGGCACAAAACGACTCCAATTTGTGAGCAGCAAGAGTAGCTTAAAATCACTGGTTCTAAAAACCTTGTAACTGCATCCCATCTTGATTATAAACAACCACATAAGGAGTAGGACCATGGGAGCCAAGCATTGAACTACTACCGTCATGGTAGTTGACATTGATATAAGCTCTGACCACAAGGGAGGAAAAGGTCAAAATGAGTGACCACACCCTATGGAGAGCCAAAACTAAAAAAGGGATAATTTGTTTGACTGTAGAAGTCAAGGATGTCCTGGAACTCGAAGACGAGAATCACATGATTAAAGATTATCTGTGCTGTAATAAATTTGAAGCTTCTAATAAACGCTAACATGATTTACATGAAGAGAGGTGCAGATGATATCATAGGAAGTTGTCCAATATGCCCAATAAGTGCATCTGCTATATTCATCTGAACAGCCACCAGAGAAACACCTATGACAGAAAAACTTAATACTATAATATTACCCTTAAGAAACTACTTATGGGTTCCTCATATGCCCTTCTGTCAACAAATCCTTGGACTCCAACATACAGCGATGAAGCCCTTTTATTTTCAAACAGTATAGCAATGAAGTGTAAACGGACTTTTAGATCATTAAATGCAACGATCTAAGAGTTAGCCAGCATGGCCAGCACTTTTGAGAGACTCGTGTCATTCTCAACTTGATAGAGATGAGAGTGCCCCAAAGGCAGGAAACAGTTTAAATGTTCCACAGGATTGCTTTAATATAATGCAAAATAGTTTTGAGATGGACCTTCCCCAACAGGACATTTAAGCTACATAAAAGATAGCCAAAGAGTGGAATGCCTCTAAGGACATCTGACATGAATACCGATAGAAGGAAGACAAACTCTAATACAAGCTAAATGCATATTAAAATAGAATAATGTGACCATTTTTTTTAATATATTTAATGAATTAGCATCTAACCAGAAACAGAAAAGAATATTTGATTCAGTAACTTGAACACTGTCGCAAGACAAGTATATGATTCAGTTCAAAATTTGGTCTTTTCTGACAACACTTAAAAAGACTCTCAAGGTAAGAGAAGAGAGTACTAAATTATATAAACAGCAGTTATAAAAAAGAAAATTATGATTATAGGCAGATTTATTTTCCATTAACAGATAAAGTAAATACCTCACCAACTTTTATATCTTTTGCGCCATCCCCATGTATTATCTTAACTAAATAGCCTTCTTCCATACATTCCATCTCCACTGTTGCTTTATCCTAACAAATAAATAAACTTTGATTTCAATAATAAATTAAGTGCATAAACAACAGAATATGATTAAAAAGGTTGCAATGTGGATCCTACAGTTTCAACTTCACATAGTACTTCGCCAGGGGAAATTTTGTCCCCTTCTTTCTTCAACCAACGTGCAATGTTACCCTGTACATAAGTCAATCAGAAGTTTTAAAAAGAAATCAAACTTTAGTGGATGCTACCAGAATTCCTGTTTATGGCAAAGTCACAACTCACATACCTCTGTCATTGTAGGAGACAGGGATGGCATTCCAATTTCTTGGTGCGAAGGTAGACCTGAACAAAACATTGCACACAGTTTTCAATAACCTTTCTTTTTTAAGATGAGATAGATCATAATTTGGAAGCATCAACTCAAAATCATTATTAAAGAGAAGAAATATTGGGCTGTTTAACAAAAAAAAAAAGATATTCTGATCTAAAAATAAATTAGTGCAATAGATTCCTCAGGCAAAGACCATATTCCTTTGTTTTACAAATGAACTTCTTTCCGTTTTGAGAAGGATACAATTGAAAAGATCCAGGGCAAGGGAAATCAAAAAAGAAAACAACGGATATGCTTACTAAGTCATCACTGGTGATTAACAGTTAATATCATTTCTCAAAAGAGAATGTGTATGATTACTCCTTGATCACTCCGCTCTAGTTTAAGGAGTTTTTAGTTGTACATAATCAAAATTGCAGTCTTCATGTAACTTTTTAAACTTTTTGTTTATTAATTTCCTTAAAATAACTCTAGTCATTGATCAATGCTGTTTGTGAATAAACAAACTAGGCCTAGAAATAAATAGCATAATGAATACAATTTGCAAGCTGCATTAAGTTTACAACTCCATTATGGCTCTATGCACATACACATTTGATACAGTCATAGATTCATAGTACACAATAACTGACCAAAGTAACTTTTAGTATATCAAATAATGCTACGTACGCAAAAAAAAGGTGAAACAGGGAAAAGAAAAACCTTGTATTATTAGTGTAAAAATTAAACTAATGAGAAGTAACAGCCCAATAATAGAGTTACAAAGAATGTCTAAAAACAAATGAAAAACCAGTCAGAACCATTAACATAGTTGTCAATTCCGTTCCATTCCGGACGGAATTGGCCGGAACGTTTCGAAATTAGCCTTCGGTGGAACGGAATGGCCCCCTAAAAGTTTCCGGTCCCGATTCCGGTCCATTCCGGTCCCACTGCCGGCTCCAATTCCGGGCCAATTCCGCCCCATTCCAGCCAAGGTTTCATACCTCCATTCACATGTAGCGAAAACTAGAAAATGGTCAATTGTAGAGTGTAGTTTAATTTAAGTAATGTAAGTATGCATTTTTAGTATTATTAGCATTCAACTATTTTTTCAATTTTAGGTATTCTTTTATATTTGTTTTTTCAATTTTCAATAGCGTCTTTTATGGAATGGAATACTGGAATGCCGAAACGTTCCACTAAAGGGTAAAACCGGAACGGCAACCGGAACGGAATTGAAAACTATGCCATGAACAAATGGCAGTTTTGTCTAAAAACACATCTAACCATGAAGCATCAAAATAGAAAACAGCACAAGATTTCTTTTCTCCATCCAATTTTATGGGTATAGATGAATACATTTCAAGATTCTATTATGCCAAATCAAACCATGGTGGAAACAATCAACTGATAAGTATTGATCTTTGAATTACTACACTCTAAACAAGGTATGAATGTGTATCCGATACATATCATTTTTCAAACCAGCTGACATGTTCTTCAAAATTCAAAATAAACAGAATGTACCTGAATCAGTTGAGAAACCTCTTCTTGCGGACCTCTGGCAACTGATAAATGAAACAATAATCAATTATTTGCTAACGACCATTGACAAATACTTCAGAAAAAGGCATATATTATGTGGTGAGCTGACAACAAACCATGGAGAGGCCTTGTTGAAGCCCAAGAAAGCTGTTGAAATATCCATTTTGGTTGCTGTACTTAAAAAGTAACCCTTGAACTCTTTGGAGGAAGGCATCTGGAAAAAAATGAAGTCCATATGAGATTATTACCTTTTAACAATGAGCAAATATTACAATTGACAAAGAAGCAATTGGAAATGAAAGTCAATCAAATAGGGATGCGGATAAAACAGGCAAGAATACTATCAACTTGAAGATGTCAAGATGTATTACCCTATGACCATGGTTAAAACCATTAGCTTTGTTTGGAATGCCTTCAACAGAAAACCTGAATGAGCCATCTCCCTTTCTAGGCACAAAACTGTGTTGGCAAGGTCTTAAAAGATCTGGAAGACACAGAAAATTAGTTAATAAACTAAACTGAACACAAAAATTCAGAACACCCAGTTGGAGAGAGAATTTGAAAAGTTGACATGAACATTAGACTGATGGCTTCATATTATTTATGTTAAAATCATTATCATTTATGGTTTACTACCGTTGAAAAGAAAAGGAAGAACTACAAAACAAAAGAAAAATAGGGAAAAGAAGCATCTCTAGAGTCTAGAGTAAGAACAAGAAACCAGTTGATCTAAACATAAAGCATTCCAAGTTCTGTCCAGATAGAAGCAAGCCTCCATGGTTTTGCATTAGATAAGGAGGCCAATTGATTATATTGCTAGAACCAACCTCCACAACGATAGGCATAATTCACAACCCCTACTTTAAGAGCTCAGGCTTTAGCCTCCATTCCAACAATTAGTCTATTATAGGCCTTTTTTTTTTTTTTTTTTTTTTTTTTTTTTCATTTGTAAGCTTCAGCTATCTTTCAAGATTTATAAATAGAAAAGACCCTTTGGTTCAGCCTCCAATAAGGAGGAAGCCCAATTTGTCATATTCCTAGAATAGACCTCACTGAATAGATGCCCCAATGAGGAGTCCAAAAGCATAGACTTCATTATTAAAAGAAAAAGTTCACAAACACAAAAGTAAACATCAAGACATCCAACAAAGTTAAGTCTTTCTTACCAGTAGAAGGGCCACCATTTTTGGAAAAGCAACGAACCAAAATAGCAGGCTCATGCCCTAGAATGTTCCAAGCATTGTATAACTGGAAAGAAAAAAACCAAAAGCAATGAAATTACAAAATGGAATATGAAACTGAATCATTTCCAAAGCATCATGTGAAGATCAATAAACTAATAGCAATGTATGCACATAGTGCCAGCACAATTAAATAGCAAGATTGGAGAATATGGGATACAAACATGAATAGTTTCATAGCACATACCTTTTTGGAGGACTTAATCATATGAGAAGCATACGTCATGATCTAATTTGCTTCAGTGTGCCTGATAATTGTAGCTCCTATTCCACCTCAGGATTTGCGCAGCCAAAGCTGTCCATGGGAAAAAGGAAAGAAAAAAAATGATAATAACACAAATTTAGTGAAAGGAAGGTTGAGTGTTTCCATAATGATCTCTATAGTATTTTCTTGATTTCTTTGAAATACTTCATTCTTAAAGTACCTGTTCATAATCATACGTATAATTGTAATGTGAACGATATTATTCACACAAATAGAGAAAGAACCATCTATGAATGTGAAATAACTAGTTGCAACATTGTCTTTTCTTTTGAGTAGCAATGTAAGTATTACTCAAAGAAAATCCCAAAAAATAGTAAGATCAGCTTGATAAAAAAAGTTAACAGAGATCTGCAAGTAGCGTCTTTCTCACAAAAACAACATGTGTGGGAGAACCGGCCAATTCTACCAGTCTCATATTCTCATACTTTCCAGGATCTTATACAAATAATCAAGATTGCAAGTTAGATATGACTCAACATCATCATCATTTGGTGCGTGGGTGGGTGTGTGCGTCTAAAGTTGGGTCAATTCACCAAACAGTCTAGACATTCTGAGAGGGGGTCACACATCAAGATATAAAGTCAGAGAAAGATCTTTAACTTGCCACGGATGAGAAAAACAACTAGATTGTATAAGGTCAGAAGGGAAAAAGAAACTAGAAACTCAAATTTAGAGAGAATTTTAAAATTGGTATCTTCTTTAAAGTTGTCCACAATGTTCTAAAATGTTCTGGGGTTAGGAGAGGCATTCCAATTGCCGAAAGAGTGGGACATGTGCATCTGTGAAGCACAAGAATCATGACTATGCTTTTTAATCAATAAATAACTACACTTAAAAAAATATATGATAAAAAAAAATCATCATCATCAAAAAGCTTTGTCCCAACCATGTTCGGGTCGGCTATATGAATTCTTTTTTTCCATTCCGATCTGTCATGAGAAAATTAGTAGCAATTGACCGATTTGAAGCCTTGCAAGTTCTAATGAGTTAACAATAGTTTAGATACACGGGTTTTATATGTTGAGGTTGGCTACATGAATTCTTTTTCTCCATTCACAGTAGCAATTGAACGATTTAAAGCCTTGTAAGTTCTAGTGGGTTAACAATAGTTGAATTAATTCCAACCTAGATACAAAGGTCTTAATTTTTTTATTTAATTTTTTTAAATTAAGATTTTTAAGCTCGTAAAATTACAAACTGCCCATGCTTCCTTCTTAAAAACAAGATGCTGAATGGATCATATACTGCTCGAATAGGAATGTGTACGAAGCAAGCACTTCCACTGCGTATAGCCCTCAAATATGCCTCATACGGTGAGATGTATGCCCTAAATGCAAGCCACACCTCAGACTTGAGATGTGGGGCACTTTGAGAAGCTTTGTGCTAATGAAAGAAAGCCTCAAGGCATAAGCCCACAATGCTTCTAAAAACATTGGCCATCTATATCTGTATAAACCCTGTTTGGACGCCCATGCGACTGCCAACAACATCGAAACATCGGCTATTTTGCAAAACGCATATGAAATGATCAAATGAGAGGTAAATAAAACACCCCCACAGCTGCAAATTGCAGATGGGATGATCTACAGATTTCCCACTCTTCAGATCGGTAGACGTCCAAACCCACAGCTTCAACAACTCCTAATTTACCAGTAAACCAATCGCGATTAACCCACCAAAAGTCTCTATGATGCTAGGAATTAACATAAGATCAGTTAAAACAAAAAAAGTTGCAATCTTTATCATTGAGATTGATAGAAAATGGAGAAGAGGAAAAAACAAAAGCCCTAGTTCCTCTCAAATCTGAAAGACAAAAAGCAAATGGAGAAGAGAAATTCATATGCTTGAATATACAGAGATTGGATTCTTACAGCAGAAACAAGGGGAAAAAAGCAAGTAGAAAAGGTTCAGACTTTGGACTGAGATTAAAAACGAAGAAGAAGAAGAAGAAGAAGCAGAAGAAGAAAGAAAGAAGAATGGAATTCATACATACATGATGATGAAGATGATGTATTCCGCTTTCGTTTCTGCGAGGCAAATGAGGAAGGTAGTAGTAGCAGCGTTAAAGCGTCTACACTCTTTCCCTCGTGGGGTTGGTCCGTGGTCGCGGCTGGTTATGGTTTCGGGTAATCGGGTTCTAATTCATTTACAAACTTTCTACCCTTGGGACATTTGGGACCTTTTTTTTTTTTATATGGTACACGCGTTATCATTTTTTTTTTTTTTTTTTTTTTTGTTTTGCATGTAATCAATCACATGGCTTTATGGGTACATTTGTGTTCGTATTTTAAATTAATAAAAAATTAATTTAAAAAAAAAATACAGCAAGCGAAATACTATTCGATGCTAGACAATATAATTCATGTTTGTTGCATCCGGTTTTTTTATTTTTTTTTTTTTTAAGTAGAAACCCAACAACTATTAAGTGTTCCGTGATTCATCGAATCTAATGGAGGTTTGGAATTGGTTTTATGTAGAACATAGACAAGGTTCTCTGCGAGTCAGAACTTATATAGTGCTATACAAAAGTACATCTTTTTTTTTATTTAATTGCACAGTGAAAGCAACTATCTCTTGTGTTTTCTAATTCTGACAATTTCTCTTTCAATAATCGATATAATATTTTTTACAAATTCAAATAATTACATTAGTTGACTTTGTTTTTATAATAAGAAGATTGTGCTCTTCACAGGAGATAAGAATTCTATATTTATCTTCGTTCTATGAAGTCAAAATTCTCGCAAGAAAATCAAGTCTCTCAAGAAAATGTATTACAAGTCATTAGTAAATAACATAAAAATTCTAAATGTTTTCCCCTTTGGCGGGGAGATCATTCATCCCACACACACTTTGAGAAATAGGAGTCCATGCTCCCACTCATTAATTATGGGCCTAAGAACCAAATCCAATTGATTCGGTATAGACTTGAGATTCACAACACTAATAACAATGTACATGGTTAAATTAAATTATTCCTAAGAGGTGCCCTTAAAAAACGAGTGTGATAGAAAGCAAAAACAAAATTTGCTTTCTAATCTACTGTTTGGTGTAATTATTCAAAAGTCTCTATATGATGCTAAGAGTTATTTTGTAGTCACTATCTTTTTTTATAATTTTTTAAACTATGATATATCATTTTAGATTCTACCTAACAAAATGATCATTTCCTAAATTAAAACCATTAGACCTAAAGTGGGTTCACTCTCTCATCCACAATATTATTATGAAATAATACAAATAATTACATAATTTACAATATCACCCTAGTAATAATTTAAGATATTCCCAAACAGGCCTTCCAATACCATCCCTTGTGTGATTTCTACGTTGGTGGGCGGGCACATTGCCGTCGTTTGGTCTTGAAACGTGTTCATCTACGAAGCCGTTGACCTGGCCAGTGAGAAATGCATCATCCATCATATTCATGCACGTGATGTAAGAAAAGTAGAGGAAAGAAAGGCTGCAGCTTTGCCAATACACCTACTGGCTTAGTTACTGGTGACAACCTACCTAAGTTAGCCTAGGATTATGGTTAACAACCGAAGATTGTAGTTGGAAACTACATAACCACATTAAAGGCATTGAAAAATTTTACTCAACTTCCTCTCCTGTGCTCGTAGAAATTATTCTATTTCAAAGAACTAAGAACCCTACGTTAAAAAAAAATAAAAATTGTCAATACACCTACTAGCTTACTCGTGCCAATCGCTAATTTAATTTCGAGGGTAGCTCAGTTGGCTTAGGATTATGGTTTGTACTCGGAGAGTTTAAAACTGCACTATCGCATTAGAACCACAAAAAAATTTTATTCAGATTTCTCTCCTGGACCCATAGGGATTATTTAGGCCCAAAGAACTAAGGAACCTATCAAACAAAAAGAGAAAAAAAAAAATGCCTACCTCATTTAAGCCACTGATCAACAGTGGCCCATGTCATATCTATGCAGATTGGAAATTTAGAGGGGCTTATGAAAAAAAGAAACAGACGGTTGTCAAAGTCTCAACACCTGTTCAGATTCGTTCAATGCCATGATCATGTGACATGCTCGATTGTGAGAATACATCATATATCAATATAAGACCCCACATAATGAGCGGTTAAGAACTCTTATACGTATGCCTTCATCACACATGTGCTAAGTGTATAGAGATTGGAGTAGGTCTGTCTAGAAATTCTTTAGGGCCCATTTGACACTTTACTAGATTAATAAAAGTCAAATTAAAACCTTTATTTTTTGTGCAAGGGGTCACATTAATAGGACTTTAATTCAAAATTTCCTCCATTTATCTTAAAAAAAAAGGTAAAAAAGCAACCTCCTTACACAAATAAAAGACAAAAATAATTCATTTTTTACTATACAAAAAGTCTAAAAAATTCCATACTAAACAACTAAAAATAAAATACCATCATATTACCGTTATGTTTTATTCTCTCTTAATTTGATACTTTATTACACTTTATTTTACATGTAAAATTACCAAATGAGCCTAGACAGACCTTTTTCTTTGAGCAAATCATTGGTTTGGTGGAGATCCATCGTCAGTAGATATTAAGAACATTTTCCCATCAAAAAGTTTCAACCATACATTTTGATTATATAATACTAAATAAAGGCATTTGATACTAAATCATTGGTTTTGATCATATTTATTATCCTTCTAACTTTCCTTTGTTTTGATGTGATAGTAAATTAAATTCTCTTCATTAGCTCACTCTTCCATTTTGAAAAAAAACTGGACCCGTGACCTACTCTTTTTTTCCCTATTAAATTGATTGTCCTTTTACTTTTTTTTATATCTTCTCACGCGAGTAAAAGACAAAAGGGTCATTTGAAAACTCTAGTCTAATTAAAAATCCTAATTAGATTAAGATCGAAAAGAATATCTATTTTTTAGGTTTGAATTTACAATTAGTCTATTTGGTAAAATAATAAAAAAAGATCTCCCATTTCATAAGGTAATTGGAGCCCAACTTTTAAATATTACAATGTTAAATGATTATATATATATTAAAGTATTTGGTAAACCTCGAACTATATTTTTTATTTTTAAAAATTATTTATAAATTAGAGTTTTTACCTCTGAAAAAGAAAAGGCTAAGGGGATATCCCTTTTTTTAGAGCTTTTTAGCTTAAATGAATGGAGATGGAGAATGCAAATTTTACAAGTGTCTTGGATTAAAGTGACCTTATATAATTTTTTAAAATGATGTAAGTGGTGGGTTATACAAAACTGTACCAACTATCGTGGAATTAAACTTATGAGTCATACTATGAAATTGTGGAAGAGAATAATGGAGCAAAGACTTAGACAGAAGAGCAATATATCTGAAAATCAATTTGGTTTTATGCCAGGGAGATCAACAATGGAAGCTATTTTCTTACTTCGGCAATTAATAAAAATATATTGAGCAAAGATGAAAAATCTGCATTTAGTCTTCATCGATCTAAAAAAAAGCCTATGACAGGGTACCTAGATATTTAATTTAGTGGATTTTAAATAAAAGGAATGTTTTAAGATATTATATTAAAATTATTAAAGACATGTACGAAGGAGCAACTTGTGGAGAGACATGTGAGTTTTTAATGGCTATAGGTTTGTATCAAGGGTCAGCCCTAAGCCTTTATCTCTTTACACTAATTATAGATGAGGTAACCGCTCATATACAAGAAGAGGTACCTTGGTGCATGTCATTTGCAGATGATATTATGTTGGTAGACGAATCAAGAGATGTGTGAATGCAAAACTCGAGAGATGGAAAGAGGCTTATCTTTAGAGTTTCCAAACACCCTCCAAGTGACAGATAATCACACACAAGAGAACGGCCCACTTGGGTACATGGGCAGGTTAAATTGTCGCATGAGTATTCTACCACTCACCCAGAATGGGCAAAAGGCAAAATAAATAAGAGCCTTTTGTATATACCCCTAAGATTTGTAGGATTTGTAAATAAACCCTATAAAGTTTTAATATTTATAAATATGACCCCTACTCTTTTCTTTTTTTTAATAGCTTTCATGTCCTCTAAATGAAGCATCGTGCTTGAAGAGGAAAACCCCACGCCCAACACAAAGTTCAAACTTTGGATAAAGCCCAAGCCAAAGATGTAATTTTGATATGGGTATACAAATATAAAATCTATAAAAAAAAAAAAAAAAAATCCTTGGTTGGGCCCATCTCTCAATGATTGAGATCACTGGTCTTACGAGACCAACAATTAAGCACGGAACAGAAAATCAGATCGCTCTATGGTTACACTGCTGAATGTCCATGTTCAGTGAGAAGGTTATATCCCCACCCTTTTTTCAAAGCAAGATGATTATACCTTATTGATCATGGACTGCACTACATGCTCAGGAACAAGGCCCCATTTTCTGGGTCCAAATCGATATTTTGATCACATACTGTGGAATTTTTTTCATGTGGTACTTCATCGATTCATGAATTTGGAATTTGTTTGTTCATTAATGGATTGTGATCTAGGAGGGCATATAAACCTCACTTTTGGAGAAAAATTGCAAAAGTTCTTTGTCAACCAAGCTTCTCCTCAGTTGAACATTGAGGTGTGGGACAAAGATTACTTCACCCATTATGATTTCATTGTCGGGGAAGATAATTCAAACACCATCTTGTCTTTGTTCATACAAATCAAGTGAATATGAAAAGCAAGTAGTGTAAGCATTCCATGGATTACATCCCATCGCATTTCAACTGATCATTCATCATCATCTGTATCACCTGTAGGCCTTTTGTGTCGTGGAAGTTTTGATGGGAGATGATTCGGCCGCAACAAACACAAAGATGAACCTTGTATCAGATAAGATCAATCAACTGTTGTAGCGGCCAAATCATCTTCAATTAAAGCTTCCCCAATGCAGAAGGCTAACATCATTATCATCATTTAAACTTCTCTGTGGAGTCCACCTCATGGTTTCTACATTTCCACCCATTCCCATGTTTAGATTCATTTCAACCACACGCATCACACGCATGTCCTAGCAACCCAACCCCTTTTTTTAGGTAATGAAGACTGATCCACCTTAAACAACAATAGTTCGTTTTTGTCTACTGATTTTCATGCTGCTCATTTATAGCATCCAACTTAGTGACGACATCTTGTCCAAGTGTCCCCGCGAGATCAAATGCCCTCTGCTGTATAATAACAGGCACATACCATAAATAAACATAACATCTACAACAACAATTTTTTGTTTTCATTTCTACCATGTGCTTCAAAAACAGCGGTGCTGGAGAAGTGGTTACTCTGTTTGGAATCGGTATGTTCTGTTTTTAACTCCTCGGCATCATATGGACCGTGCTACTTTGATACAAGCATAGTATGCTCATCTGATAATTGTTGTGGAATTGCAGATTCCACTGGACAAATCGTGCACTGCCCAGAAAACATGTCATTGATGATCCTATGCTCTACTGCAGTAATAAAATTTACCCTTCTGCGGGTCTGCAATGTCGATGAGATCATACGCCAACTTGTTCATCTTCGCCATCACATGGATTGTAACCACTCTATTATGATGAGATTGGAGACACCTTTTGTAGTTGTAGCATGAGCAACAGCTGGCTGTGGTTTGGATCCATACTGTTTACCTACTAAAAGAATGCGTTAGGTTAACTGTGAGTGAATGTTCTATATGGTGCACTTACATCATAGCTATTCACAAACAGGCATACATGTCAGAATTTTTTTTCCAAATTTTAGATGTATAACAGCAAAACGTGAGAGCAATGATTCTTCAGACACCGGTATGTGAAAATATCACACAGCAACGACAGATTTAAACACTGGGAACACCAAGTGAAATTTTAAGGTACCCACATCATTGACCGTAGGACTGGGGGCCTGTTAAGCCCAGTCCAGACAACAAAACCCATCACAGTCCAAAAGGCCATCAGGCTCAGACAGGATAAGCCCAAACCTGCCAGGCCCACCAAAGCTCCAGCATCCCACCAGGTCCAGAAGACCTCATGTCAGATCCAACCAGGCCCGTAGGCCTCACAACAGGCCCACCATGCCCAGAATTGCACTACAATGCCTGTGGGTGAGAGTGGTGTAGAGATTGTGGATTAAGTGGGGTCCACAATCCCATTAGATAGGAATTTTAGCATGTCCCAGATGTTTCCAGCTATGATGCATGGATACTTCAAAGTGGGCAACATGTCGCGTCTGATACTTCACTTTTTTATGTGTAAAATCTGTGTCCCGACCGTATCCATAGCGTGTCCCTACCATATCCTTCCCATATCTGGGCATCATAGGTTTCCAGATCACTTCTTTATTTCATTTTAGCAATTGAGTGTAACTAGAATATTATTCTGCTAAGAGTTGTTGACTGTAGAATAGGGTCAAGTTGAGGTGATCAGGGAAAGGATACGGGTCTTTCTTATAAAGAAGGGCCAGCATGCCGGTCGAAAATGGTAATTCCATTCTTCTTATCTTCTCATGTAGATCTGATAAATCGCTGGTTGGTTGAAGGTTTCGATCAAGATTAATGCAGTTTGCTTCCATATCTTCTTATTTCTTCTTAGCATATGCTTATATCTTGCACAAGTTTGAGGAATTTTACTAGGAACTCAGTGCTTTCTTTCTATAATTCTTTAGAGGCCTCCTCTTCCCTGTTTTTCTTCAGGCCTCTTATCCTCCTTCCTCATGTCTGTTAACACTTTTTTCTTCAATTTGACATGATCTCCGTACTTGTATGTCCTCTTTAGAGGTTAAGGACAGAGGTTTCAGAGAAGAAAAAATTGGGGTGTGTGTGGGTTGGGTGTTGTAGAGTGGGGTTGGTGGGGAGGTGTATAGAGGAGGTACGAAAACATTCCAAGCAGCCTATCCTATGGGGCCCACCTGGGGCTATGTGAATCATGGGGAAGGTAGGAAATGAAAAGATCTGAACAAAACCTATGGGTGTGCAAAATACAATCACATTGGAACATCCTAACCCCCCGATATGTGCCCTCAAGTTAAATGGTTTAACAAGGAAAGGGGTTGAGTGTGTTGTGGATACTTGATCATAGATCATGGTCCAAAAAATAGGGCAGATCACATTAAATTGTACAGGCGGTTCTCACCTGAATATTTCTGTGTGCACGTATGGAGAATTTTCTACCAAAAGGTACCTCTCGCATCCATGAGAGGCGAGCGTGCGTGTTCGTCAGTGAAAGAGTACAGATAAGTCATGCAAATACCATGAAATGAGATCTTCATAGAATGTGTCAAAATGGCATACATGAAAGATAGAGCCCACTCCACCATTAGTGCAGGGGGGCATCATGAACATTGCTTGCACACACAAACGAAAAAAAAGAATAAATAATAATAAAATAACTAAATAAATAACAAAAAGATGAAAACAAAAGTCCATATTTACTGTACACAGGGTCCATGGGATAAATGGACCGACCTGATGGATAAGTTGACCAACATGAATCCAGTGCCAGGCCACAATCACAGTGTCTTCCACATGATGAAGGGATCAGATCACATGTTCCATGTCACCACACGTGCTGCAAAGATACCTTTCAGATCATCTTATGAATAAAAATGCTTAGCAGGGTTCTCAGTAAAAGAAGTTTCCAAACCTCAAGAAAGCAGAGGAAATTAACATGGATGGTCAACAAAGCTCCAGCAAGCAAACACATTCAATATGGGGAGTATGTGGAAACATGTCTACGGGCTGCAGGCTCTTTAGCTTGTAACACCCTTCTAAGTTTTGTTCAACCTGCAGAAGAATCTTATCAGGCTAGCGTCACTACTATCAAAAAAATTTAGACTGGTTCGCAGGGTCTATAATAATGAAAAAGAAGCAGTTCATGATCGCCAATACATACCACGCCATGACAGAGATAATCAAGGTCACGAGCACAGGTGGCAGGATTACAGGAAACATAAATCATACGGGGGGCACGCAGTTTAAGTAGGAACTTAATCAACTTCATATGCATGCCTGGACGATTAGGATCTGCAGATAGTGCACAAGCACATGAGAAGAGAATTCCGTAGGCATTACTAATTTATGATTATTCCGAAAAAAAAGCTCCAAATCTCTGCTAAAAAGGTAGCTCGGGGGGTTGAAGAGCTCAGCAGATACAGCTGAAGAGATTATAGATATATCTAGACACCAGCTTCCTTTATTCATATTAAGCATGGTGCTAACTTTGTGAGAGATCAATTAGTAAAGGCAGTCATCAGGAGACAGTTTGGATATTCTTATTATAATTCTCAATGTGTGTTTGTTCTGCTTTCTCTAGAACCCTTGTGTTGTCTTTGTTGGGGCATTGGTTTTGTGCCCTTGTAGCTATTTAGTATATTTCTCCTCTACTCTTCAGCCTTTTTCATTAATTAAACTACCGTTCAAAAAAAAAAAAAGGCCTAAAGGTCCAAGAAATTCATGAGACATAAAATTCATAATAGTCACTCCAAATCCTTGTCTTCTCTCAAACTCCAACCAGACCCCCCAACCCCAACCCAAAATCCTTCAATTTCACTCCAATCAAGCTGATATTCACCATTAGATTGAAGTGTGTTTCAATTAAATGGGGTGTTTCAGTACAACAAGAGTGATATTTGAAGCAGCATACAATCAAGGGGGTTTTGATAGAGAAGCTGAGAGGAAAGAATTTATATGATTTCAGAAAAGAAATCTGCTTGAGCTCTCAAATTAAACACGCTGAGAGGAAAGGAACGCAGAGAAGCTGATGGTAGATATCAGGAGTTTAAGCTAGTTATTTGACGAAAGTCACTGCCACTAGAAAATGACCTGAAATGACAATGTCAGGCCGAGAGAACTCCTTCCCAAAATTGTCACCGACTTTATTAAGATCCCCTTGGATAAATGTAGCATTATGGATACCATTCTGTTCGGCATTTCGACGAGCGTCCGAAATTGCTTGAGCAACTACTTCATAGCCATAAACATGTTTGGCCCTGATAGTTGAAAACAAAGGAGGACTGAGTCACAATAGTAAACTATTAAACTTAACAAACACTAGAAGAATGGCATAAATGGATTTAAACGTTACAATTAAAGAAAGATGATTACCCTCTGGCAAGTGTCAGGCCAATGGTGCCAGTTCCACAAAATAGATCGAGAATAATTTCAGAGCCATCTCCTCTAAGACCAGCACAATCTTCAATAAGCTTATAGAGAACCTCTGCCTGAATAAAATGGTCACATTTTAATAATGTGAATGGAAAATCATTAAAAAAGGAAAAATTCTAACACTACTAAAATAACCCACATGCTTCTCTGCAGAAGTAAAACCATGGTTACATAAAAGATAAACATAATGGCTCTAAGGATCTATTGAAACAAGTGTAGCCATGGACTGAATTTTTCCTTTCAAGCTGCATACCTGGGAAGTATTTGTCTGGAAGAAAGAGTTCGCCGAAATTTGAAATGTGAGACCTCTCAAGATCTCTGTAATGGACGACTTCCCATATAAAGTGTACTCTTCTTCCCCAACAGAAGTGTTGCCAACGGAAGTATTCACATTGTTCATAATACTTACCTAATGGTCATCATATAAAGATTTAACCTCAATCAGTGAAGTGAACAGATTTAATAGAAAAAAATCTTCAATGGCAATTTTGTCTTTTTTTAAATGGTTACTGATTTAAGCAGAAAAGAATAAAAGAACCACAAAAGGCAGAAAAGGTAGAAAGCAATGGTTACTGAAAAGAAAAATAAAAAATAAAAAAGATGGACGAAAAGTAGACATTAGACAAGACAGAAGTTCAACAGCATTTTTTACTTTTGTTAACAAATTAAAATTTAAGTACCCATTAAGCACAGAAATGTGTAGAACTCCTTATTTGGAGTCCACTACAAAAGGCGAAAAGGTAGAGTTGCAGCTGAGCTGGCAAATGAAACAATCATAATCAGCCCGCTTTGAACTGGAACTGGACTAAGACAACAAGCCTGTGGTATGCAGCCAGGCTTGAGTTATCAAGCTTGATACTGATTGGGTCAAACTCAGGCTTAAAGGCCAGGCTCGACTTATTTGAAACATTAACGGACCTAGTATTTTGCCGGTGCAGGACATGTAGGCTGGGATGCAAAGCTAATGCAGATCTCATAACCTCACTTCAGGGGCTCACCAGGATAAGTCTTACCCAGTTGGAACCCTATAATG
This sequence comes from Camphora micrantha, assembly GCA_003546025.1. Taxonomy (NCBI): domain Eukaryota; kingdom Viridiplantae; phylum Streptophyta; class Magnoliopsida; order Laurales; family Lauraceae; genus Camphora; species Camphora micrantha. The sequence goes on from QPKB01000002.1 coordinate 76,307,320, forward strand.
TATGTGGTCTCATTGGGAAAAACTTGGAGGGGTGGTAAATAGAGGCAAACAAATACAAATTATACATTACCAATCTATGAGAAGTTAAATGAAAATAAAGGACTCTCAACACAAACCACTTCAGGAATATCTGAAATCTTCTCCACAAGTGGCTTCAGTAGCTCTGGCTGGTAGGATGAAGTCACAAAATTAACCATCAGTTCTTGCTGGCCATTTTTGACATCTCTGAAACAGAAAAAAATATCTATACATAAATAATTGAGATTTTTAAAACTTATCAAGACGGACAAATGATCTGCTGGAAACCATTACACTCTTGTGCAATAATGTGAAGACCATGCTGAAGTGGGAAAGGTAGCATGTTGGTCCATTGGTCCCACTTCGAAAGTAAAGATTTAAGTCCAGTTTTTACAATTTGCAGAGACAAAACAGAGAAATGATTAATGTATTATCATCTTTCCCCTCATAAAATTGCCTTCGCCTATTCTCCCTCTTCTCATATAGTTTCTTTTCATTCTTCCCCATCCAGTTTGCCACACCCATCGACATTGGGTTTCAATAGCACCAATTTGGGCTAGTTTATTACTTGTGCAAGAAGAATGAGGGCAAATGAAGGTGCATATGCATCCACGTGTCTACAAACATGACCATGACCATGCGTTTGGATATGTTACATACAAGGGTGGCAAAAACTAATCCAAACTTTTGACCTGCTAACCTTAACCAGCAATATACACAAGTTGATCACGGATGAGAAAAAAAATAACCTCCATTTAAATGGGTCGTGTTAGGGTTAACCCGCATAACCCGTCTGACCTGCATTTGCTCAAAACGCCTCCTATATAAATTTCTTCCCCTCCATATCATCCAAACCACCAAAATCAGTTCTGAAATCCCCAAAGCAAAAGTGCATAAAAAATTAATAACCAAGTAAACCCACATAATTTTTCAAAATTCTATGATATTCTTGTGTTTTGTTCTAGGGCTTTCTTTCGTTTCATAATATTTTTTTTAAAACACTCATGATATTATTTTTCATTCTCGGAAAAGAAGAAAAAAAAAAAAAAAAAACACACAATGGCATCAAAACCCCAAACACAACCGAAGCTGAAAACCCTCTCCCTCAAGGGTGAAATCACCCCATTTGTCGAGTCAACCCCGCCATGTACTCTTCATCGCTTTCCATCTCACTCAAAGCAAACCTTCAACTTCAGCGGAGAGCTTGGGACCAAGCCATATGCATTGAGCTCATATCAAAAATCAGTGAAAAGCAGGTCCGGCACTTGTTTCATAACCCTCTTCCTTCCCTATTCCCCTTCTTTTCTTCATGCAGTTGTCTCATGACTGCCAAGAATTCAGAAGGCAGTCCAGACACCCTGTAGTTTGCCATCTCCCTAACACCCTAAAAGAAATAAAAAGGTAGAGAGAGAGAGAGAGGTTGCTAACTGCAGAAGGGATACCGGTGGAAGAAAGAGGACCAGACTAAAGAAATAAGAGTGGAAAGAAAGGGACGGAGAAGGAGAGGCTTGAATGGCTCTAATCTTAGAAAGCATTGCTAGGGTATGAAAGGAGATGGGATGCATGCTATGCAGGTCGGGTCAGATTGACCCACATTGGGTGCAGGTTGGCAGGTTGAAGTTGTCTAACCCATTTTTAAAACAGGTTGGATATGGGCTGAGCTTCAACCATAAACACCCTGGTCAACCCAACCCTGGCCAACCATAAACCATTTACATGGTTTTACAAACTTGGCCAAACTGATTTGTATAGCTCAGGTTGCACATGAGTAACCAATTATCTGAGTAACTGAAGTCACCGGTTCCAAATTAAGCAAGGAAAAAAAAAAATTGGATCTGGGAGAAATTAGAAATCCGGATCCATTCATATAGGATCCGAAACATTTGGATCAGGATCCAGATCCCTAACTGCTCTGACATGAGGATCTCGATCCAGGGCGATTACATCCACATAATAAAAATTATATATGGGTTTTAAGGGCCTAAATAGATTACTCAAATAAATATTTCATACTCTACTTAGCTTTAATAATATACCATTTAATAGCCCCACTTGTATATTTAATTTTTTTATTATTATTTTGAAGCCCTTTCTATCCAATATTTGGATATTAATGCAGTCCACATCTTATTTCAAATCCAGATCCAGAATCGAATCCGTTGTTTCCAGTTGATGCCAGACCAGATACTACACATGGGTCCATGTTGGATATGGATCTAATTTATAGAGATGGATCCAGACCCGGATCCACCACGGTTCTACCATCCCTACATATGGCCCAATTGGAAAAGGTTTTGGCCATGACCAATCCCTGCTTCTGTTGGGTTTAGTCCAAAACCTAAAATGTATAGATGAAGTGCCCAATACTGTGTTTTAAATCCATGGCCGTGCATTTGACAAGGACTCTGATCAACAGTGCAAGTAAAGCCTCTAAATGAGCATCATTAGGAGCTAACAGCAGGAAAGCAGTTAGTATACCTTCCACTTCTTAGCATTAGATGTTTAAGGAATCCGGCATGACTGTGAACATCATATGGAGAAAGGCCTAATTGTGGATCTCTCCAGCAATCTTGAATAACTTTTAGAACCTACAAATTATAAATACAATGCTATCGATATATTAGAAGTAAAAAAAGGAAAGAAACAATGGTTTGGCAGGAAAAACTGGTGAATCATATATCATTGAAAAAAAGAAGTCATAAATCATACATCAGGTTAACAAAAGCAACACAGAATCCTATACAGCATCCAAATAACAAAATAAGGAGATCACAAGCAAGCATTATATTGCAGAAATATCAATTCTCAACCAAAGAAATAGATCACACAAACCTAATTGGTTTGAAGACATATTGGCATGCTTAGAAAGGCGTACTACTATCTGCAACCAAACAAATAGGATATATTTCTTCTTGTTTTCTCACAGCAAATTACTTCTCATGTTATGGATTAAATTATGGGAAGTATGTAGACATCAGTTGTCAACAATATAGCAAGAATCATCTAAAACATAAAGAACAATATAACTGCACTAAATTAAACAATATAATGGACCCATTCATTCAGTGGTCCAATATTGTGAGTTGGAGAGAACTAAATTATAATGATATGCTTATAACCCAACGTAACCATTTAATTTTACATGCGGTGCCCATCCTTTTGAGATCCAAACTACACATGACACATGACGAAATATATAGGTGCAAGCCCAAATAATGTCACTTCAATCAGAGTAATTTACACCATTGGACGTATAGGAGTTTGGAATTTGGATGCCCTATGGCCACAAGTGGGACGGTGTGCTATACAAGCAGGGTGTATCAAGTATGTGGACCCCACATAAATTAAATCAAAAGGAGAGTATGTTTTGGGTATTTACTTAAGACCATGGTACCCATTGTTGATTGGCTTGAAACAATATAATCTAGGTTCCCAGTTATCATATCCCTTCATATTTAATAATTTCAAGTCTTAGAATCTCGAAGAAGAAAAAGAACCCCTAATGAGAGAGTGGCAATGCATTATACCTAATTGAAGAAAAAGTAGAGTGTAAAACATGATAATAGAAGATGATCGGAGTGCCACCTCGATTGGAGCTCTTGTGAATGAGCTTGAAGTCTTGAAAGTGAGTGGATTCAGTCTTCCATGTCTTTTTTTATCCCATTTCCACATGACATGAAACATAACAGAAAATTTCCAAAGAAATGAACTATGTTTGTACCTTTTGCAGGCTAGAGTGAATGTTAGGACAAAGTATTGTTTGATTACAGTGAACCCATTCATATAAGACTCAGTGACACATGAACTAGAGCGAATTGAACGGCGAAATTATACAACTTATATAAACAGATTGGCTCTTTACACTAATTAACTCTGACTAGACCTGTACAGTCATATGGAGCCAAATACTAGGCGATGAAGGAACGAGATGAAGTACATGTGGCTCTATGCTAAATGGATGTGCAGAGTGACAAGAAAGTACAAACTGGGATTTATGTACAAAGATGAAGGAATAACGTTTGAGATGGTTTGAGCATATAATAAAAAATCAGAAACAAATCTATTTTGACTGTATAGATGCAAGCAACTAGAAAAGGAGATCAATAAAAACTTGGAATGAAGCAAATGAGTGACATGTAAGAGTGTGGAGTGACAACTAACAATCCAACATAGCTGTAAATTTGGATGATTGGAAACGTAGCATTCATAATCCAACCCTAAATAGATGAATTAAGGATTTGTTGACGATGATGATGAGTTTGATCAATTGTCGCCAGTGATTCATTACTTGTATCCTTTGTAAACATTTCATTACAATAGGTTGGTTGGATTATTAAATAAAGAAAGAACATCAAGAGAGGGTTTATCTTCTCACAAAGGTGTAAAACAAGCCGGGCAACAAACAAGGTTGTCCCCATGCCCTTGACAACCTACATGACTTTCATAGTGGCTCTATTTGACATTTTTTTAAGATGTAATAGTTACACTTAATAGAAATGAAGGATGCCATATTAACTATTCTAATATTAGGAATTGTACCTAGTGCCCCCAAGATTTCGGGTCTTCCCCAAAATAAACAGGATTTTTTACTTGAACTTTCGCTTAGTGTCTCAAATGCTGACACAAATCCTAATCTTGTTGTCATGATGAGAGATCAATGCCTACATTCATTCTTCTATTGATTTCTTAATAAGGATTTTTTTAGTAAACAATTGACTTTATGAAGGAATAATCCTTTTGCATCAATCTACAGATTGACACAAAATCACCAATGTTAAAAGTCTTACCCCACTGTTTATTGCATGTGGTTGATGTTCAACAGACTACCAATGAACAGTTAACATTTTTGTGTCTTAAACTCCGCAATTCTAAATTCACAGCTCATGTCCATATCCTTTAGCTTACTTTCTTAATTTTTAAGCCACCTTGAAAAAATAAGGACAAGAGTTTGAATTTTGAAACCATCTTTAAAAAAATTGAAAACATATAGAAGACACACATGCCCAGGTATCGATCCCTGGCTTCTCAATTTAAAATGTATCACTCCTGACCAGTAGTCCAACATAGCAAAAAACAAAAGAGCTTATCAAAATGTCTCAATTTGTAGAAGTGGAAGTAGCATAGCTGAACAACCGCATACCGTATTAGCAGCCTCACTTTGCAGTAAGCACTTCTCAATATGAAGGACCTTGTCAAAAAAACCTGGAGCATGCAGCCCCAATGAATGACCATTTGCATATTGATCTTGTTCCTGTAGTCTATCTCTAGGTAGCCATTTTTGGGTACCAAATGAAAACTCCATCTGTAAAACCAGGAAACTAGCTGTTCAATTACATAATAAAAACTGGTAAGGAACTTTAACTACCATTTGTGAAAAAAAAAAAAAATGGTCTCAAATCCCAACAAGTGCACTGGAAAAACCTGGACAAGACAAGCATTGTGGCCTTGAGGGTGATTGCATGATTTTCATACAAAAACATGAGTGTTCAACCCCCCATATCTTTACTTCTACATGCAGCATTGATTTTCACAGGAACTACATGTCACCTCAGTTTGGAGAAGTGCACACTTCTGTGAGAAGCAATACACTCGCAAGTTACCTCTGCTTTTGTGAATTTTATCTGTAGGTCCTGTGTAGTTTGTACACTGTACACACTACAGTCATGCCGTTGGGACCACACAGCTACTTGTGCCATTACATTTCATTAAGTATAAATACATCTTCTAAGTCGATGTTCGAAACAAAGGACTAATCCTCATCGTCATCAAAGCCTCATCCAATCTAAAACATGGCACTAATTCATGTAAGACTTAACAGCTTGTATCGGAAGAGGTTGAACATTTAGGTAACACTTTCAAGTTTTAGTGTAAAGGCAGAAAAAGACATAGAAATTTTTGAGAGTTGGTGAATAATAAATAAATAAATAAATTGGAGAAAGGTGAAAATGGGATCCCATGTCCTACTCTAAGGTGAAAATGGGATGGATCTAAGTGATCCCATGTCCTACTCTTGATAGTCTGAACTCTGAAGTCTAGCCAATAAATGATACTCCTATGTCTCGGTGAGTTGGTGGTCCAAGGCTGTAATTATTATACATACCTGCTCTCTTTTTTCTTCTCCCTCAAGCTGAGGTAAGCATCAGTAGCTCGGCAAGCGTATGAGAAAATCTCATCTAAGCATGACTCTTGTTGAAAAAATTAGCAATCTGATTCACAAAGGCCGGAGGGAACAAAGGAGAGTTGAATTTTTTGCCAATGCGAACGTGATGTCATACAAAATGATAGTTAATTTCAAAATGCTCATCATTGTGTGCAATTTGGATGGCACGCTTGTTATCACAATAGAGGGGTGTAGGCGAAGATATGTGCACTCCTATATCACCAAGTAGCTACTGGAGCCACACTATCTAGGAGGTGGTGTATGCCTTGGCACAATATTCAACCTTGGCAGAATGGGAAACAATATAATATTGCTTACTCTTCCTGGTGGAATTCCCAATTGCTCATCCAATCAAGTGGGAATGACAGAACTTCCTGGGGATGGACTATGGAGGACCGCTGGTAACATACAAAATAGAGGAAGGCAGAAATATTGATTTCTTCATTCAAGTACTTATTCCTACCTAGAGAGAATGACAGAGAGATGACTGAATTAGTTCTTTTTCCTTTTTCTTTTTTCATTTTTCTCAATTGGATAGAAAATAAAATAGATAGTCATATCAGCTTACATTCTCCTCTTGAAGTAGGTTTTTTTTTTTTTTTAACAAGAAACCCATGCCTCAATAGGGTAAAGATTCAAAACGTTCAATGGGATTTTAATGTGGATGACAGAATGAGTTTTGTCCCTCAGGGAGAATAATTGAAGATATATCAAAGGCTTAGTATTTGTGATAAGTCCTGATGTCAATTTTTCTTTTTTCCATACAAGTGACTACTAGTTTTTTTTTCTTTTTCTTGGTGTGTACTAACATGATTCAAAGCTGCAAACTTGTTGTTGCAACACTGAGCACTTTCTAGCTGTGCTATGGGCACTTGTCATTGCTAGCCAGTGCATAGAGTCATCAATTCAAATATGCGCTAAAAGAAGCATGAAAAATTAAACATTGAGCACGGATATGCAATAAACTGAGAATGCAATTATGTAAATGTATAAGGTAACGTTTAGACCAATGCCTACAATAGCATTACTCTTCCATTTTGATTTGAGGTTTATTGATTCAATCAATCAAGATTCAAGACACTAAATGAAACATATAAATATTCAAAATGTTTAGATCCAATTTAATCCAAATATAACAGCATAGCAAGACCAAAGAATAAAAAAGCACTCACCTTATTCCGATAATGGAACTGAATATCACATGGAACAATGGGCTTCATAACAGTGGCAAATTCTGGGTCCTTCAAAGAAAATCTGCCCACATGAGTTATCAACTCGTGTACTTGTTGTTCCTTAGCTCTGACTTGAGCCTCATATGACAAATTTTGTGTTTTACAGCCTCCACAATCAAAGGCATGTTCGCATGGGGGAGTAACAGAATCCCAATGAGGAGAGAGTGTCTTCAGCTTCTGCACCTGTAAATTTATTCAGAAAAAAAACTAACATAGAAATGAATTTGAACCCAAAAAATGGAAAACTAATTTTTTTTCCCAGAGGTAACTGGTAAAATCTATTAACAGATAAATGTGAGAATACACAATGAACAAAAGCAGAGAGAGACCCTACATTTCATATAATTGAATTCCTAGGTATTCTAAAAGACTCTACATTTCTACAAGTGGTTAAAAATGAAGAATCAAAAGATGATTAATGAAAAAATGACCTTCAGATAACCTCCCCTTCAATTGGAAAATGAATCAAGGGGAAGATGAGAAATGAATACCCAGCCATCATCATAGTAATTGAAATCCCAGGAAAGTCAAGGTCCCATCAACATCACCACCTCATTTCCTTCACTCCTCATCTCTGTAATAATCCTTCAGTGGAACTCATTTAAGCATGAATTCCAGTGTATCCAATGCTAACAAACCGGCCCTAATCCATTCTAGATACTCAACTGGGAATGTCAATCCAAATGTATGATATGATATGAATGATAATGAAGAAGAAAAAACAAAATGGTGCTCCGGGTACATACCTGGGCGTAGTTTCCTTTGGTGCGGGTGACGCGGCCGAGAAAGCGCTCGCCAGGGAGGGCTCGGTCGCACATGACAACGAATCCGGTGTCGGCGACCTTGCAGAGTCCCTTGCCTTTGAAGGCTAGGGTTTCGCAGACCAGCTCTAGTGTTTGCCCTTTCTTCGGGTAGAAAGAACGAGATGCAGGAGGCCGGGGGTCGATGCTTTCAACAACAACTTCAGATGGAGATGGAGATGGAGATGGAGATGGAGATGGAGACGATGATGATGAAGAAGAACAACGAATGCTTCTTTGAACCCATGGACGGGCGCTAAGGCGCCGAAACCCACAGCTAGGAACGGTTGCTGCCATGCGCTCTCTCTCTCTCTCTCTTCTATCTCCTCTCTCCCGCGCGCTCGCTGTTTTCTGTATCTCTCTTTCACTCTTCTTCCTTACTCTACAGGGTGATTCTATTGGCACCCACATGTATTGCTGTACACACCCACATTTTAATTTTTTTTTTATTACCAAAATGCCCCCATGTGAAATGACGAAACAACCCTTCTCCATCATCCTCTGCTTCCTTTGGCTGTTTAGCATCGTCTCGTTGCCCTGCCCTTGGTTCTACTCATCTCCTCCTCCTCTTCTTCTTCTTCTTATCCTTCATTATCACATTTATCCACTGTTTCGAAACTATTCATCTGCACTCATCTTCATTGAATTTCTTCTCCTTCCTCATCATCTTTCTCCAACTATTAAAAAGTTTATTCAAGTCTCCTCCATTTGTTCAAAGATATTAGAGGTACTCATCTCCCTACACCACATTTTCGATTTGAAGTAGGCATTTTTCAATATGGACAAGCAACTGACGATCCATGAAGAGGAGGTATACATCTTGACTTCCTTTCCAACGTTTAATTTAAAATTCGCGCGTCGTGCTCGGTAATCCAGAGCCATGCAAATGCATACTGCACGGCCAAAAAGTGTCAAACATCTTGCATTTGCACGGCAACTCTTTTCCGTGCAAATATATTTTGCACGGCACATTTCTGCTGTGCAAAATTAGATTGCACGGCAAACTTCTACCGTGCAAAATAAGTCTGCCGTGCAAACTAGTTTTGCACAGCAGAAGTCTGCCGTGCAGAATAATTTTGCACAGCAGAAGTAAACCGAGCACATTTCACAAGGATGGCATATAGTTTTGTGCATTAATGTACTAAGATTTATCATTCATATTTTCAGGAGATTCAATCAACGGTACCAGTGAGTGCTCTTTGGATTTTACTAATGCTTTCACCACTGACACAATATTCAGAAGCCGAGAGGACCTAATCCAATGGACAAGGGAAGTTGGAAAGAAACATGGCTTGGTAATTGTAATCAAAACTTCAGATGCTGGTGGAGATGGTAGGAAGCCGATAATAGTTTTATCTTGTGAGAGAAGCGGAAGTTATAAGCGTCCTTCGAATGTCTGCCACAAGAAAAATCCTAATAAGGTAACGGGAACGAAGAAATGTAGTTGCCCTTTTGCTTTGAAGGGCCGGAAGTTGGCAAATGACGATGATTGGATGTTAACAGTGGTTTGTGGAGTGCATAATCATCCAAATGCACAACATCTCGAGGGGCACTCGTTCGCCGGGAGTCTTTCTGGAGACGAAATCAATGTTTTGATTGATATGCCGAAGAGTATGGTGAAGCCGAGGAACATCCTTCGAACATTACAGGAAAGGGACGTACACAACACCACTACGATGAAGAGTATCTACAATGCTCGTCAGAAGTGGAGGGTGACTGAATTGGCCGGTCGATCACAGATGCAGCAACTCATGATGCATTTGGATCAGAACAACTACATTGAGTATCACACTAGCAAAGACGCTACAGATGCTATGATGGACCTATTCTGGGCACATCCATCATCTATTCAGTTGTTACGTGCGTTTCCAGAAGTTTTGATAATGGATTCTATATACAAGACTAATAGATATCGACTTCCCTTGCTTGAGATTGTTGGTGTCACATCTACTCAATTGACTTTCTCCGTTGCTTTTGTGTACCTTCAATCAGAGAGGGAGGCCAATTACAGATGGGCTTTGGAGAGGCTGAAAGAATTAATGGATGGATGCATTATGCCCCGTGTGATTGTCACCGACAGAGAGTTAGCTCTGATTAATGCAATTAACATTGTTTTTCCGAATGCAGCAAACTTATTATGCAGGTGGCATATTTCAAGGAACATCTTGGCAAATTGTAAGAAGTATTTTGAGACCAACGACAGATGGGATGCGTTTATAACTTGTTGGAACATGTTGGTAGTCTCTCCCACGGAAAATGACTACAGTCAACTTCTAAGCTCATTGGAAAGGAATTTTTGTGGGTATCCACATGCTGTTGATTATGTGAAGAACTCGTGGTTGAATAACCACAAGGAACATTTTGTGGCTGCTTGGACGGATCGGCATATGCACTTTGGAAACGTAACTACGAACAGGGCTGAGAGCGCACATGCAAAATTGAAGAGACACCTTGGCACATCGAACTGTAGCTTTGATGCGTCCTGGAAGGTAATACATGCATTGCTGGAGTTGCTCTTTACGGAGATAAAGGCTTCTTTTGAAAAGAGCATGAACACCGTGCAACATAAGTTCAAACCGGCATGGTTTCGTGAGTTGAGAGGATTTATATCAAGGAATGCTTTGGATATAATCCTGAATGAGTCGATAAGAGCTGGTTATATTGGTCCTGATTCGGCGGCATGTGGGTGCGTAATTCGACGGACCCATGGATTACCATGTGCACACGAAATTGCCGAATACATAAGGGAAGGCACTCAAATACCACTGAGTTGTGTCCATCAGTACTGGAGAAAGCTCAATTTAGACTCCACTAAAGTGAATGAAGCCATCGAGTTGACCACAACTTCCGAATTCGAGTTGATCAATAAGAAATTTCAGAGTACTGATGACGCTGGAAAAATACAAATATTGAAAAAACTCAGAGAATTGGGGTGTCCTTCGTCTACTTCTCTTCTTGAGCCAGATGTTAAATTCAATACTCGGGGTCGTTCATCCTCAAAGAAGAAGAAGTTGGATTCGTCTACGCGTCGGGAGCCATCGGCTTTTGAGTATGCACTCTCGATCGAAGATAGCGTTCTACCTGGATCAAATCATCTGGGTGTAACGGAGAAGCAACCTAAAAAACTGAGTGTCCGCCGCTCTCGATCATGCACGTTAGAGCATTTGCTTCCTAAGTCTCTAAGACCTTATATAGAGACTGTTAAGGATGTTGCGGATGGTAATTGTGGATTCAGAGCCATAGCTGGTCTTCTGGGCATGGGTGAGGATAGTTGGAAGCAGGTTAGACTGGATTTGAGCAATGAACTGCAGAGGTATCAGCACTATTATTCATTGGTATATGGAGGAGATGAGAGGGTTGGGGAGCTGTATTATGCATTGGCGTATTATGATAGCAATCCTTCATATGATCGTTGGATGACAATGCCAGACATGGGTCACCTGATTGCTTCATATTATAACGTTGTATTGGTCCACCTTTCCGTGCAGCAATGCCTTACTTTCCTGCCTTTGAAGTCATCCCCGATTCCACCTTGCTCTCACAAAATTATCGCCATTGATTTCGTCAATGGAAACCGTTTCGTACAGGTCTTTATGACCCCCGGGGCTCCCATACCTCCCATTGCTACAAATTGGCATATACACCACCACCCTAATGCAGATGGATGGCAAATACCATATGCTCATAGCATCGATCGATTCAAAGAAATTATTGGAGACAGTGTCGCAACACAGGAGTCGGTTAACATTGACAGTGATTAAATTATTGCACATTTAATGTGATGTAAACTTGTATGTTATTATGTTATTGTGTCATTAATGGAAGCAATATTGTATGCTATTATGTTGTGTGTTTATTAGTGAAGACCCTTGTGAGCAATGTTTTCTATATGGCACAAGAGAATGAATCTGTGTATTGCACGGCACATAAGGGCCGTGCAAAACAATTCTGCACAGCCAACATGTTCCGTGCAAAACAATTCTGCACAGCCAACATGTTCCGTGCAAAACAATTTTGCACAGCCAATGTGTGCCGTGCAAAACAATTCTGCACAGCCAACATGGGCCGTGCAAAATAATTCTGCACAGCCAACATCCGCCGTGCAGAATGAATTTGTCTGGTAAGTATTGGCCGAGCAGAATGTATATACATGATTGTTGTTGGCCGAGCAGATCTATTATATTTTCATCTAAAAAATAAAGACAACAACCATCTCATATAAGAAGATAAAGATAATAGAAGTCCATACACAATGACAAAATTCTTCAATTGACACATTAAAGTTTGTAATACAGTTAATTTTTCGGAATACACATCGATACAAAAAAAAATGTAATTGTATTCCTCCATGAAGTTTCTTATACATTTCATAAAAAAAAACTCAGTGTGAACAATCCAAAGATATGACTATCAACGCTGCTACGAACGCCGGCGGTATGTCACTGGCAAGCCATCCAGAATCTCGAGGGTAGTCTGCAATGCCCGAATATAGAAGTCAGATGGCTCATCCGTTCGTGCAAGCGTGGCACGAATATGGTCCTTCGCTCGATGGATCTATAAAAAACAATACAATTTTGCGTCTTTGTTCAGACGCTGTTGGCCGCTGACGGATGCTTGTAGAAGAACTGGCATGCACACCTCGGCGAGGAGGTCTAGCAACACCAATCTTAGTCCGCACTCTCGATGGTTCACTAGAAGTACTAGCGTCTCCACCTGTCGGACGTGAGGTTCCACCAATACGGCGTGATGGTCTCCTCGGCATTTCTTCAAACCTATTAAAAATAAAAATCAGTAAGAGGATAGATAAAGCATAATAGAAGAAAAGGTAATTCTATATGCACCCTCGCATTATGATGAGCACACCTACATCCCTTTGTGAAAAGTGATTTTTAAAAATAACTCACTTTTCATAAAGGGATGTGGGATGTATATACAATTTCCCCAGAAACATTCAAGTTTGGAAATGCAACTGCACGGCACATGTCTGTGCAAATGAGGTGTGCAAAGAGCTCTGCACGGCGCATGTAGGCCGTGCAAAGGTGCTCTGCACGGCCAAAGTGTGCCGTGCAGAGGGGCTCTGCAAGGCCGATGTGTGCCGTGCAAAGGGGCTCTGCACGGCCGAAGTGTGCCGTGCAGAGGGGTTTTGCACGGCGAGTTTATGCCGTGCAAAAATTGTTTGCACAGCACATGTGTGCCGTGCAGAAGGGTTTTGCACGGTTCTGCGTTGTCGAGCAGCTCGCGAAAACTACAAGTTTTGGGCAAATGGATACGGATTTTGCACTTCGAATGCACATGAATTAGCCCCATGAAGATCTTAATAAATGTATCTACTCTCTAACGAAGAAATTACGACCTAAAATGAATGTCAAAATGATAAAACTATGAACAAGAAGAAAAAGAAAAAGAAGAAGAATACCTCACCTTGTTTGAGCTTCCTGTGAAGAAGAAGAAGAAGAAGAAGAAGCACTGTGCACTGCTGCTGTTTGGAGGGAGAACGACCAAGAAGAGGAGAAGCCTTTGCTCAGTTTTTCAAAATCATTGACGAGGGAAGCCAGAGGAGGAGAACGATGGTGGGCAGTTTGGGTAATAGTGTGGGTGGGCTCAGGAAAAAGATTTAAAAAAATTAAAGGTTGGGGGTGAGTTCAGCAAGTGGGGGTGTACAGCAAAAGATGTGGGTGCCAATAGAATCACCCTACTCTACATGAATGAAAGCCTAGTGGCAATGGAAATGGGATGGAGGGCAGTCTCGTCATTTGAAATGTTCTAAGCTGTCAAAGTGCTGGGCTGGGCCCGGGGTGGCCAATCCTTGATAGTACCCTAACCTTCAATGTGTATACGGGCTGGCTGGGCCTAACATTGTCCAAACTCATCCCTCGATTTGGTGGGCCTACAAAAATAAATTCAGTCTCACCTTTTGGCTCTTTTTTTTTTTTTTTCTTGCTAGGTTGGCCGACTTGCCAGTAATAATACTTCCAACTTAAAGGAAGGCCAAATAATTGATTGTTGAATATATGTGATATACCAAAATGCTAACACCACTTAACTGTAAGTAAGAACGAAAACCATCATTTTACAAGCTTTTTAACCACTGATTTATATAAGAGGGCCTGAGGAAATCACGAGCCTTGGTTTGTGCTGGGTTAATGAGGATTAGATAATGATTCCCAAGGCACAAATTTAAACTCATTCCAACTTTGCCCTCTGATTTGAGTTGCGATTTAGATGAGAGCATCAAAACTCCTGCTTCTTTATGTTTCCTTTTTCTTTAAAGGCACGTTTGTCTAGCCCATTTTTGCAGAAAATGATGCGAAAACCTCATTTTTTTCATATATTTAGTGTAGTGATTTTCTGTTGAACTGTTTTTTCACGTCGTCGGCTTTTTTCATTCCCAAGCATAAAAATAGACTTTCTACGTGGGGTATGGAAAGTCCATTTTCATATAAAATTGACCCCCATTTCCTCCCTCCCCTCCCAACCCCACCCACCCTCCCTCTTTCTTCTTCCTCCCCTCCTAGCCCCTCTCACCCAGCCACCCATCCAATAGTTTTCACTAAAGAAATTCCCAACTGTACTAAATAACATTAGTACCAATTCATCAAGGAAAACTTTTTGCACCAAACATGAATTTCTAACATCCCCATAAAACCATTTTTACGGTATTTAGAAATTATAGAATTTGCTAATATGGCAATTTCATCTTTCCATGAAAGTTGCCTCTACACAAACGTGCCCCTAATTATTTTTCCACTTTACCTTTGAGTCTTTTGCATTTTTATACATGGATATATATATATATATATATATATAAAGAGATTTGCATTTATATGAATTTCACATTCGCTGAAATATAAATACCAACTTTGTATAAAGCATCATTTTCACATGTGAAAATGAGTGCAAATGAACATGAATATAATGAATCATGCATATATGGCTACAAGTGCAAACCAACAACCGTAGGCCCTTTAACATTCATAAATCTCCACATGTAAAATTTTCAAGTGCATAGGATATGAAGAAGATATTTACGTATATGTAAATTTCCACATGTAATTTTTCTTCACAAGAAACACATTATCATTTTTGTTTGGAAATACCATTTTCACATGAGTCAATGTTGAACAGTTCAATTGCATATATAAAAATTCTAGATAGGTTTAAGACCAAAAGTGGTTTAATGGGTTAATACAAAATTTAATAGCTTTGATTAAAAAATAAATTTCTAGCCAATGCGAGTTACAATAATTATAAGGCCATGATAATATTTGATACCACAAATTAAGGCAAATTTTATAGCGATAGCTCTCGAGTCAAGGTGCTATAAAATACTTCCGCACATTTTTTACATAAAAAAAAAAAAGAACTAATTTATACACCATTATCACACATTTAGGTAATGATTTATATACCATTATCACACATTTATAGATTTATACTCAAAGATCGAGGGTTCGAAATTGCATTACTAAATTGGAGCCACAGTGAATTTACCTGGCTCCTTTTGAGTGTATAGGAATTACTCTGGCCTAAAGAGCCGAGACACCCTCAGAAAGAAAAGAAAAGAAAAAAAACAATGAAATGGCATAAATATTATGCACGGGCAAGTGGAAACATTTTGATCCATAAGGACCCCAGTTTGATATTTGGTAAAATATGAGGGACTACTTCGAAGAATTTGCAAAAGCAGAAAATAGTGCCGCCTTCGCCTACACGAGCCAGATATAAATCTGCCGACTCCCAAAACCTAACCCTAATCTAATCACACAGACGCACCTCTTCACTCGACCGTCGTCTTCCGCACTTCCTCCGCAGGACAGATATTGCAGAGTTCTTCAAACCCTAACATAAGCCATGGGTAATTCCCACCTCTCGCATATTCTCCTTTCTTCAGATTTAGGGTTTCTTCGATCCGAAAGGGAGCATTCTTGTTATGATTGTTTGGTTTTTGCAGGGAAAGTCCACGGATCTCTTGCACGTGCGGGTAAGGTGAGGGGGCAAACTCCCAAGGTAGCAAAGCAGGACAAGAAGAAGAAGCCCAGGGGCAGAGCCCACAAGCGCATGCAATACAACAGGCGTTTCGTCACCGCAGGTTAGATTCCTGTGATTTTAGATTTCGTTTGGTGCGATCTGTGTAGGTGTTTGGTTTTAGGGTTTAGTTCATTAATGGCGGCATTTCTTAGAGAAAGATTGGCAAGATTTAGCTTTGTTTCTATTAAATGCACTAAATCTGAACTGTAATGTTTCGTGTTTTTAATGTTTTCAGTTGTTGGATTTGGGAAGAAGCGAGGACCCAACTCGTCGGAGAAGTAGGTGAAAGCCTGAGTGGTTTTTTAGGTGTAGGATTGCTGGTTTTGTTTTGTTTCGTTTCATTGTTGTTTTGCGCATTCAAGCCGATGTGATGTTCATGGTGAGCTGAGTTTGCCATGGAGGATATTATATTGTTGGCAAAGTTTGTTAGACACATGGATACTGCAGATCTTTAGAATTTATCATAGAGTAACTTTGTTTAAAGATCTATTGCCTTGTGATTTATTCTTGGTCTTGAATGTGTCAGATGCTGCTTATTCTTTGTTTACTTTCTTCTCCCTTTCTAATTTTTGTCAAATTGCTCCTTTTTTTTTCGGTGTGTGTGTGGTGGGTGTTGGGTTGGGGATTTCCTTGCATTTTTTAGAATGGGTTGTGTTATATGTTGTGTAGAAGATTGGACCCTATCAGAGTTCTATTGACAAGAGATGCATGTGTGTGTTGATGTTGAAAACAATCTAATGAATGATGAGCACAAATGGACTATCTTAGTCACTCTTGATGGTTCCTAATCCTTTGCCTGACCACCTAAGAGATAACTCCTCTTTTATGTGTCTTCTATTCTGTGGTCATCTACTGATGAGTGGGCCTCCATTGCACAGCTCTCTATCCACCTTTGTGCTCAGGTCCTTGTGGAAGTTATGTATTGTAGTTGGATGCTTCAAAATAGGCAATGTGTCTTATCATGCCATATCCAATACTTAAATCATTTTATGTCGAAAGTTCGTGTTCCTGCATTATCCTCAGCATGTCCTTGCCGTATCCATCCCATATCTTGGCAATCATAGTTCAGTACAAATTTCATGGTTTATGTGGCATTATGGTCTGTATCGATGGTTCTGATAGTGAATGGTAGTTTCTCAAATCAGAGTGGAAATCAATTGCACAATGAATACTTGTGATTATTAATATGCTAGAGTATGATTGGGGCTTTTAGACTATTTATGGTTGGGATGTGCAGCATGTAGATAAGGCTTTTCTTTTCACTCGCATACATAGTTCTACATAACCTAATGAAATTGTTTTTCTTTACCCATCCACGCATGCCTCTCATTTGATAATGATAAGATAGAAAGAAAAATAGCATAGGGATTGGCTGGTATAGGCTGTTGCATGTTATTGAAATTCTGGAATGGACTGTCACCTAGCACCTGCTTGTTTCACAATATTTCAGAATTTGAACTATGCATTGAACAGGGCACCACATGACAGAAGTTATATCTTCTGCATTTAGATTCATTGTAGGTTTTTTCATCTTTGTACTTCTGCATTTGGATTCATTGTAGCAGTGAGTCAGCGACACAAGAAGTCACCATTCGTGAAATATATCTGAGCATTAAATTTCCTTTTTGTTGGAAGATATCGGATACACTTTCCCTATTTTCCTTAAGCAATGTCTTCTTGGATGTTTTGTTACATGTGTATAAATGATGTATTATATATATGGTCATAATCATTATGAAACATCATGATAATGTTGATGTTTTAGAAGTTTTCAAGAGTTATTTCCATCTGATATAAAAATCGAAAAATGATAAAGAGGAACATGGAACAGAAGGCTTTTAACATACAAACAATGAAGTACACTAGCATTCAAATATTGGCCTCCATACTTTGGACAATTAAAATGTGGGGAAATGAAAATGGAGAATGGAGGTTCTTTAACTTAAAATGGAGAGGTTATTCTGACATATGGTAGACCCTAACAATTATATTTGGTAGTTGGACTTAAAAGTTTAAGAATGTTGTTTTCTTTTATTTTTTTTAACCTCCTTAGTAAGCCTTGTGGTGATTGTGTTCTCACAAGTATTTGTTTCTTTTTTATTAAAAAAAAAAAAAACTAGCGGCATTCAATTTTGTTAAATTTCCAGTCCTTTTTCATTTCTTCTTTACTTTCTACTCTATTTCGTTTGTTTCACCTTTTTATTGGGCTTATGTTTCACAATGATTATGTTTTGTTTCCTTGGCACTTTCTTTTTACTTCTTTCTCATTTTTTATGCTCTCTTTTTGTTAATGGTTCATGCAATTGCTTGGCATTCACACAGCGGTTATGTGGTTGGGTTTTGTTGATCCGTTCTATTTGTTGATTGTAGACCGGGATGGCTTATTATTCTTTTAAGAGTAATTCTTATCTCTTAAAAAGGAAGAAAAGAGGGGAAAAAATAATAATTTATCTGTTGAGTGACAGCCCTTCAACCCAATGTTGTCGGATTACAGTCCGACTTTCATCCCTGTGCAATGGGTGATGGGTCTTGCAATCAAGCTTTTTCCTTGCTCAATCAGCAGGTCTTGTAGTCAAGCTCCTGTTTTTTGAGGTTGGTGGGGGTTCGATAGGGGGGTTGAATGCATGGGTTGAGTCCTCCCAAGCTGAAAAATGGAAATTGTAATTGCTTTTTCCTATCTTTTTATATGTTGAGCTACCACCACCCTTCCGCCCGACTTCGGCCCTTGTCACTAGGTGGTTCCCTGCTCAACGGATGGGTCTTTTAGTCAAAGTACCTTCTAGAAGTTTAGAAGTTTTGCATGCTTCTCGCTACCTAAAGTTCCCTTTGTTGGGCACAACAAACGTTCAGTTGAGAGTGAGTCGTCCTCAACATAAACACTATAGTCACAGATTTCTTTTCTTACCTTTCTATCTTCTCTTCTGTTTTTCCACGATTAATTTCAGCACCAATCCTCGTGTGTCCGGTTTTCTCTGGCTGGTATACAGTTTATTTATACTAGATTGAATCTCCTTTGCGATGCAGAGGTTAACTCTCGTGCGACCTAAATAATATATTAAATTAATTCCATCTCATGTAAATCTAATAAAATAATTAAAAAACTCAAATCAACCAAATAATTATGAAAACCAAACATTTCTTCCTTTAATCCACGTCAGCATACATGTTTCATCTTAAAAATAAAAAATTTGTACGCATTTTTGTTCATTTTGAATACTATATCAAAACTTTGAAAATGACTTTAATTTATAGAGATGGAAGCCATCCCTTTGAATTAGGTTACATCCATACAAATAAGCCCAAGAGATACATTTTTATTGAAGGGCAAGGCTCTTCTAAGTTCCAAGTTTAAGATAAGGTAAGTTCAAGTGTGTCGTGGGGCCCACCTGGGGACCCACATAGGGATGGGGATGGGGGGCATTTCAAGAAACCTCGAGGACCCTCTTCTCTATATAAAAAAAAAAAAGCTCCAACCGTGATTTCTATTATCTCCATCTGGACCCTAAAAGCTTAATGGTCAACAGTTCATTTGGATCGTTGTACAGTCGATCCAACGGTCTAAAAAATTTAGATCTGACCGAAAGTTGGTGGACATGTGTACTTTTGGGGGGTTGTGTGCTTGGTCCATTTGGATGGACCAATGGTTGGCTCCAAAAACATGAGCTTATAAAATTTTCTCCTAAGCTTGAGCTTAGGAGAGCCTTGCCCTTTATTGAAAAAGTACATATATAACCCAAGAGATACATTATATTAAAAAGGTACGTTTGTAGCCCAAGAGACACAATTTATTGAAAAGGCAAATATTATATATGTTTTTAAAGGGACACATTTACAAATTGGCCTTAAAAGGTTGATGTGGCTTCTCCTAAGGCCCAAACTGAAATTTTTTTTCCAAACAACATTCAGCTTTAAAGAGAAAGAATAGTTTAAAGGCACTTCTAATCTTTGCTAGTTCTTTTTCTCTTCCTCATAATGAATGACGAGTCACATCCCTTAGTTTTAAGACCACACAAAAGCATGTCTGCCATTAGTGTGAAGGAAGAAGGGGATTTAGACAGGGCACGCATTTCATTTCAGAAACAAAGCCCCTTTACCTTTCATTTTGGATGGCCATTTAAAGTCCACTTGTGTGAAGATGTGGATGTGTGGGGAATACATTGATGGGTGGGCATGTATGATTAATATTTAAATGCAATATGTCAAATCACAACAAATACATAGTAAATTAATTATTTGGTAAATTTACTTCAATGTAGGCATGTATGATTAATGTTTAAATGCAATATATCAAATCACAACAAATACACAGTAAATCAATTGTTTGGTAAATTTACTTTACCGGGAAAGTGAAGTGAATGGTTAACGTAATAGAAAACAAAAGTAAAAGTTTGGTCAAATATAAAGGCGAGATAGTAGCTTTTTTAAAACTTTCTTTTAAAAAAAAGAGCGTTTTTTGTAAGGGTGCTCATAGATTGGGCCGGCCCGTGCTAGGTCAGGCATTGAATTTTGGTTATAATAGATGGACTCAGTGGTTGAGGGCGACTCAAAACCACGACCTCTTACAGAAGGTAATATGACCATACTAATTGAGGTGGCATAAGACATGATAAGAAACTCATTTTTTTTTGTTCAATAAGTCTAACACGGGTTGGACTCGGGCTTCATCATTTCCTTGCGGGCTAGGCTATGGCTCGGCAACTTCATGCCCGACTCAAGCTCGGGCCGGGCTTAGGCTTCTAGTTTAGAAGTCGGGCCGTTTTGGATTTTCCTTAGCTTAGCCCGACCTGGTTCATGAACAACCAAAGGTTTTCTAGTAATTCAGTGGCATCAGAAAATATCCTTTTAAGATTTTGTTTTTTTTGTTCAAAAGAAGAGGTAATTTTCAAATTTTAGTATTTTTTTTTATTTTTGACCCCTCTTTTTCTTGTTTCTTGAGTTAACTGCTCATTTTACTTCACTGGTAAACTAAGTTCACGAAATATGTAGCAGTTAGTGAGTGAGAAGTGAACAAGTAAAGTGATGTCCACTTGTGATTAAATCTTATGTTCAAAAATAAATATCATCTGGGTTTCTGGGATCGAAACCTTAAAGACTGAAAGTGAGTTTTATTATGGAATAGGTAGGGGCGGAATGGTCTCTTTCAAACCAATTACATGATGGACTCAAATTGGCAATATTGATCCAAATGGGCATTTTTACCTCAATTAAGGCCGAGTATGGGTTAACCTCGCTCATTGATCTAGTCCTAGTTAGACCACTTTCCATCTCTATGATAGGAATATCTAAGTTGGCTAAAAGGTTTCTCAAGGTTTGATCTAGCCGAGCCTAACTTGCGCCTGGCCTTTTTTGTCGTCATAAAGTCCACGGAGATTTCCCATTTGAAACCTCTAGAAAGAAAAAAAAGATTTCATATAAATTTTGCCTCTAGAAAGTAAAAAAAGATCTCATATAAATTTTGATTGTTTGTTATGGCCCTAAATAGGTACATGGCTTAATTTGATGCATTTCATCAGTCCTATGGCTTTTAGGTCCACAATATTTGGTATCAATGCCGGCGTTAAAATCTCGAGCTTAAGAGTCATAGAAAGGGATTTTCCCGTGCATGCCCAATGAGAAATGCTGCCAATAAAAAAATTGAAAAATATGAATAGGAAGAAAAAGAAATACTTCACACCTTGATTCTTTCCTTTCATGTTACAGAAAATGATAGCAGGGGGTGCTTGCAGTCAACAACAAAATTTTTGGTACTGTAAGTTTTATTGTTATTTGATCATTAAATTGGTGCTATGAGTGTTATAGTGTAGGAAGAAAATGATTTAGATCATCACACCTTATTTAATGTCCCAACTGGAAGTCTCATACGAGCACTTGAAACCGGACTTGCAGCTTCACCGCTGAAGAATACAGGGGCAAAGTTACAAACTGATTATTTTATTTTCTTTATGTTTTTTAATATATGGGTCGAGTCATGGGTCTGGGGTCAGCTCCACACAATGATGGATGAGCATGTATGATTAATCCAACCGAGGCTAGCTCACTAGACATAGACTACAAGAAGAAATGCTACTATTGATTCTTTTATTTTATGTCAAAGGAAATGGAAAGGGCTGCTTGCAATGAAGTTGAGCCAAATGCAGGTTTACCGCTGCTTGTATAGGTGGTAAGGTTGCACTTGCAGTATTTCCTCCCGTTGAAGAGGAGGGAATCTTGCATTTGCAATTATACTACGGACCCATAAGGCAGTAAAGTATTGTTTGCAAGTGTTCCTCTCGTTTGAGTGGAGGAAAACTTGCATTTGCATAAATGCAATCCAGTTCTTACTTTTTATTCCTTTATTCATTTTTTTGGACATATGAGTCGGGTCACGGGTTGGGGCTATGGTCAACATTGGGGATGGCAGAACCCTTTGCAGGGACTTTATAATGGAGGCTTCTTTGTCCTCAACCATCAAGTTGCATTTAGTTTGATCGTTAAAATATGCATGCCATCTGAGCTGATCTATTTTTTTGGGAAGGCAACTAGGCAAAGTTACATTGATTATCGAGTGGTATGAACACTCATACCTGCAACTAGTCAACGAGGGGATAATGGTGTGGATTTTTTTTTCTATTTGGAAGCTCTGATTGTAACTGTTTTAGTATTGCACCTCTGATTTATAGGCCCAGGGTTGCTAAACTGATTACCAGCTAGAATCTTTCATCTTGGATCATCTTCTTCTTCTTTGCCCTTAAAGTTTCATATGGATATTTAGCTCTCTTGTATTAAAAGGGGGCCTAGTACTTGTCATGTGTGCGCATGGAGATTAGTCATGTTGGATCAAATATCGATCGTAGGGATACTCGCAACAACAAAAAAACAAAACAAAAAGGAGGTATGGTGCTTTGCTTTGGTGGGATTTTGATCCTTGATGGTTGGCTAAAGAGTGCGGTTGTACCCTGTTTTCAGATATCTTTGGTTCACAGGCCTGCTCCCAATTAAAGTTCAGGCTGGACATGGATCGGATATACATGAACCAATTTCAGGGTAAAGAACCTGGACCCAGTCTTTTATTAGGCACTTTTATGGGGCATACATTGAATTGGAGTGGAGAAAACTGTAGACAATTCACACAGAGTAGAACTCACGGGCAGAGTCTTACCTTTTGAAGATCAAAACATTTTCATATCCTAATACAAGGTTTTGAATTGAACCACACTAGTGAGTTCAATTATATCAAAAAAGAAACCACTCTGTGTGTGATATGATATTTATGTTCATGGATTCCAGATTTGTTTGCTAGCCGTGCTACTCACCCCGGGGCGTGGGATCCAACGGCTCCCCATGGGGAGTCGTGCTCCACCCCAGGGTCTGCCCGGGGTGAGTAGGCTTTTTATTTGTTTGCATGATTGCTTCCCTATGATGGTTGTCTGGGTCACATTCTATCTCAGATTTTGAGGGACTCAGTCAAGTCAATACCATTACAATTTGCCTACTAATTGAGTGTTGACTGTTGACTGCTGAGGCTTTGATAGGGAATGACTTGACCCTGCACATGAGAGATTGGCACACGTGTTAGATCTAGGTGCCCATGGCACAATCTGTGTATTCTGATCCAAAAATAAGGCTAATCTTACTCATTGGTATATGGTCCACACATGTACGTAACTCAAAATATAGGTTCTTCAGTCCATATATTTTGAGGAACGATCGTAGTTTAGGTCTGAAAGGGACAGGGACCACTGCTTATTGATACTTGAGGTTGTAGACCTCACTTTGCACTCTTCCAAGCTATTACAACATTACAACCCCTAGGAATAGGTAGTGGCTTAAATTTACTCTGACTGGAGTATTGTTTACTTTTACATTAATCAATATGGGAATAAGAAAATGACCCTACTACGTGAGTTTAACCTTTTTTTTTTTGTGGTAAATACACCCTCACAATCTTTTCATGTCACTCACCGTCAGCATTACAACCAGGGATTGATCCTTGATTGTTTATGTAAAGGTATGATGCCCCACCATTGAGTTACCACTAAGTTCCACTATTTTTACGCATCGACAAATTTGCATTTGCGAGTGAGATTTGGGAGCATTAACTTTCAGTGGAGAACTTGTGATCCGAAAGGCTTATGTCAGAAAGGTGGGCCTTTTGTAAGCTCACTTTCAGCTGGAAAACTCTCACGCCACATTGCATATGATCATTTCGTAAGGTACCTAATTTTATGTGGTCCACATGACAATGGCCTCCACTTGATTCATATTATTTGCATTATAAGATTCCTAAGTATCTATTTTTGTAGAAGACTTAGATCCCAAGTTTAGTTTATGTGAAATTCAATGCAGGTTTCATAATAAGTTTAAAACACAAAAAATAAAGAATACAGTATTGATTTGATAACCTTGATAGATTAGAGAATGTCAGGGATTATTAAATATAGTTAATCGATCATTTTAGTCCTCTCAACTAAGCAAATATTAGGAAGCCAGCAAGGAGATGAGGTGCCAGACATTGCCAGCATTTTAAAGATCCGATACACTTAAGTTAAAATCTTAGATATAGAGATTGAATTCTTACCCGAGTGGTAAGGAGTAACAGTTTTCACTTGGCTATCCAGGGTTCGAATTCTAGGTTCTCTTCCTGTGTGTGGGGGCTTTCTTCTTGCTCCTTTCCCACTTGAGTGAGTTGTCTTTCCATGTGTGCGTGCGCGCGCTCTTATTTGGGTTTTAACCCCTTTAGCTGGGTTTAAAAAAAAAAAGAAAGTCTTAGATATAGGTGTGACTATTGATGTTAAGATTCAATAGCCTTAACAACAAGATCACCACAAATCTTACAATTTCTATTGTATTTTATGCCTTCATTCTTTGTTACACATTTCCCATTTGAAGGACATGCATTTACATCATTAGCACCCGTGGGCGCTTATAAAGACAATGAGCTTGCCATCGATTTCCCATTAAATTAACTTTCTAAACCTTTCAAAAGGTCATGACCCTAAAAAGTAGCATTTCTTTTACCAACTCCCAAAAATACCATTTTTATTTTATTTTACTCTACTCATGTCTTTATGCTCTCATGTGAATAGAAACACTTGATTATCTAGTGCCCATACAATTCTTTCTAGGGACTGAAGACCCTTGTCTTCTTCTTTATATCATCATTCATTTGAATTGAATAATTTAAGATAAAGTTGATATTTGTTAATAAGCATGATTAATATATAATATTAATGTTTTACTGAAGTGACAAAACCTCACTGTCACCCGTTGAACTGCAGCAGTGAAGTGGTAGAAATCCCAAGTGGACCCACCAATGTGCTAGCAGCATGGGAGTAAATTATGTGGA
Organism: Camphora micrantha; assembly: GCA_003546025.1. Classification (NCBI taxonomy): domain Eukaryota; kingdom Viridiplantae; phylum Streptophyta; class Magnoliopsida; order Laurales; family Lauraceae; genus Camphora; species Camphora micrantha. The sequence goes on from QPKB01000002.1 coordinate 76,332,883, forward strand.
GCCCACCTGTAAACAATCCAAACCCATCATGCTTATCTACCCATTTTGTATTGGTAACACCTGTTAGAGATTATCTTGTTAAGAAGTTTGTCAATGAAGTTAGGACTTAGGATGTAAGTAGATTATCTTTATCATACGGATAATAAGATTGAGATTAGTAGTGACAGCATAAATACTTTATAAAATATTTGATTCTTAGTCATCCACCTTTGTATTCTAAATCTTCTTAGACATTAATTGTGAGTGAATTTCTCAGGTGGTGCAAGTCATCATGTAGAGCATGTTTGTTCAACATTAGAATGAACTTTATTTCTGGAGTATCATGAAAAGTGATTTCCAGCCCACCTAAATGTAGATTTTCACCCACTTGAGGAAAATCATGTAGAGCATGTTTGTGTAACATTAGAATGAACTTTATTTATGTAATGTCATGGAAAAGTGATTTCCATCCTTCCTAAAAATAAATTTTCACCCACTTGAGGAAAATCATGTTTGAATGTTTGATCACAATTATGATTTTTTTTGGTTGTGGAGATGGTCTTGACTGGCAACTGGCAACTTCTAACATGGCATATCCTCTCTTGCTCCTAATTTTTTGTCTTTTCTCAGCAACAGTGCCTTCTTGGTGTTAGAAATTTGCAGGGGACATCTCACATCCAGCTGACGTTTATTCACAAAGATAAAGATAAGATGGCGATTGCAGGTCAACATTATTAACCAAAGGAGCTAATAGTCATACCAAATAAAAACCCCTAAATTACTTCAATCCTACATTGCAAACTTGAGGTCTGTAAATATGGGAAACATGGTCAAACCTTGCAGCATAGTTAGTTGTAGAATGCATTAAGCTGACTCCTTTTGAATGGGCTAATACTATCATATAGTGATGAAATAAAGGGAGTGATTAACGGAAGAATTGGATGCATATGTCATATTACTAGGGAGAAAAATCTGTTGGGAAGCTTTGGAAGCATGGATATCTATAGGCTGATGTAAAATCCCACACCAAATTAAATGTGGGACAGTTTCAGCCGTCTAATAAACTCTGGCTGGTCAGAGAGAGATAAAAAAAGGGCATTAGGCGACAGGGATTTGAACATTTGAATTTATGGCCTTAGATCGACACTCTCTTTGTATAGTATAGTAGGTCATTTTTCCAAATTTGAAGATCTAAAATATCCAAGTTGTCCTTTCTTTGAAAGCTCTTATTCATTTAAAGATAAATCATATCCCATGATTAGTAGGATATGTCATTAATAATGGTCAGCTACTATTTAATTGGCCACGATTAATGAAAATCCCATTAATGAGATTTTGAAATAAATTTTAAAACAAACACAAATAAAATTCAAAAGACGCAAATAAATTTCAAAATAACGCAACTTAGTTTAGTTTCAAAAAACGCAAATAAATTCAAAACACGCAAATAAATTTGAAAAGACTCAAATAAATTTCAAAATACACAAATAAAATTAAAAAACACAAATAGATTTCATAAAACGCAAATAAATTTGCCAAACAACTCAAAAAGATTTGTTCAAAAGCTCAATTAAAATTTTCAAAACGGAGAAAATTTTGCCAGAAACTCGGACAAATTTTTCGGAAACTCAAATAAAGATAAATTTGCAAAAAACTTAGGTAAATTTTCCAGAAACTCAAATAAAGATATATTTTGCCAATAACTCAAATAAATTTGCAAAAAAACTCAGATAAATTTATCTGAGTTTTTACAAATTTATCTGAGTTTTTGTCCAGTTTATCAAAATTTCTGGGAAATTTATCTGAGTTCTTGACAAATTTATTTGAGTTTCTTAGAAACTCTGATAAATTAATAAAATTTAGATAAATTTTTCACAAAAAGAAGCAAGCTGCTTTGTGCTAGGCTTTTGCTAACGGGTCAAAATGAAACAACTCAGAAAACGAAACAACAAAATCTCCTTTCAAAACTACTTATTTTCCAAAAGCCCCACTAAAATTTGAGACGGGCTTATACGAAATAGAAAAAGGAAAGAAAAGGCAAAGACAGCAACGAGTTTTTGAGTTATGCAGAACACGTCGCCGGAGAAGGCCCGAACTGGTTGCATTTCCATCGCCGGGCCTTCGCCATCGTGGCTAGTGTAATCGGAGATGGCCGACTTCAATTTGGAGAGCTCTTTGGTGAAGTCCCTCGTTTCTAGAGAAGAAGACAGAAAGGGTTCTCCAGGACAACAGAGAATGAGAGAGAACTTGGCCTAGGAATGAGGGAGAATGGAATATTTGAAATTTTAAAATTCAAAGTTTTATGCTCAAACCGTTGAAAGGGGCATATTAGTCATGAAAATATATGATGTGGCATATTAGGGGCCTTTCACAAAAATATCTCCAGCTGTATGGACTATATACAGTAGAGAAAAAGTTGTTGGACTAGAGGCCCTAAAAGACCGTGATTAAAAACTTGTGGCTAATTTACCCGATTTATTTTCACATTTGTGGAATTGCATAGATGTCACATTTAAGACCATGGAATCAACCTGGTAGTTTTTAAATAAAAAGAGAGAAGACATGTTTCATTGCATTTCCATGGAAATGAAAATCCAAATACATTTCTATTAGAGAAACTCATCATCCATGCAAATAAACTCCGCCCAAACATACCCAACAAGTCAATCAAACTTTCCTCGACATATCATTAATTTTTTGAAAAAATCTTTTCATACTTGAGGGCCATGATTCTATGATCGGTGCCAACTTTTTCTCCTATACTAGACTTTCTAATGTTCACATTATGGGCATGTTCGGCAAATTGACAGGAATTCTCTAGTTAGAGGTTTTTTTTTGATATGTTGGAACCAAGCCATCCTCAAAGAGGACTTTTTAAAAATAGTTCCAAGTTTGGCAGAAGAAAGGAATCATGGAGTTTATACATTGTGTGATCTAACAATTATAAGTTTTTAGTCAATTTCTCATAATCCATGAAATAACAAGGGCCAATCTTTTACCCCATAACCAGTTTTGGCTTTTCAGATATTTTGAACGGTTCATATCATGCAAATGGGCTACATAAATTAAAAAAAAATATTTTAGAGTATAGACGCTTTTGTGAATATCTCAAAACACACGATAGATCTACGGTTGAAATTTGGGCCTTACTTGTATTTGGTATCCTCTAAATTATTTACGGTTCAGATGATGATTTTGAGGCCAAAAAAAACTAGTAAAATGAAAAAATATATTGCCAAATAATCCCTTTCCTTTTTTTTTTTTACAGTAGGTTACATCAGCTTTTCCACGCTGATCTAAACGTGGTTTTCTACTAAGAAAGTTACGAGAAATCCTCACTGATGACGTTTATAAACATGCCATAACAGATCTACTCACAGATATACCTACTTCAAAACATGGAACAAGTCCCACAATCCAATTGAACACAGTTCTTTGAACCCCTTTTTTTCTGGGAACGATCCAGACCGTTGATGGGATGGGATTCCTCCCTGGCTGAAGGATTCCTACAAAATCTTTCACATCCAAAGTACCAAACAATACAGAAGTTCCAATCCATCAAAGTCTTTCTCTTTCTCTCTTAAATGATCTTTCCATAAATGAGACTTTTGACCATTTGGGTCAATTGCTTCAGATCAAGGAACTTGATCACAAAATAGTGGGCCCCACTAAAATGAATCATGAGAAAACTGCTGTAGACTCATGCATCCATGAAACCCGTATATAGTTTCTTTGCCTATCAAAATTCAAAAATATCAATCATTCACAATCTCTTTCTCATTTATTTTTTCCATACAAAGAGAAAAAGTCTTCCTACAGTAATCTCGTTTTGTTTGGATTCACAGGCGGCCAAAAACTGGAAAACTCTCCAAAAGACTCCAAAAGAAGCTGCCCCTTGATTTCTCCACCGCCCCTTTTTCTACGTTAGCATCCTCAGTTCAAAGCAAAAACAGATTTTTGTTTGTTTCGAATTTGGTTTCCATGGTCTGCTGCCCGGCTTTGTGCACCTTGTTCTACGTTTTCATCCTCAGTTCAAAGAAAAACAGATTTTTGTTTGTTTCGAATTTGGATTCCAAGGTCTGCTGCCCGTCTTTGTTGGACTTTCATTTGTCTACGTTTCTATCTTCTAGTATTCATCTGACCTGACATTTTTTTCTTTTCTCTATTCGATTCATCAGTTTCTCTACTTTACAAGTAAAAGTGATTTGATGCTTTTAGAAGCCATTTATAAAGTTCATTCATTTCCTTCGTCTTCCTTCTTTTTTGATATATTGGTGGTCGCCTTCTCTACTGGTTAAATCGCACTTGAGTTGTATCAGAGGCAGTGAACTGAAAGAATTTCTATGTGGGTCTTCTTCTATTTTGAAGATTGTGGAGTTTTTGATGCAGGAATTGAGTAGGGTTCGAGGAAATGATCAAAACCCTGTTTTTTTTTGCTGAGTTCCCATCTGGGTCGTCTTCTATCTCGACTATCTCCGAGTTGTCGATGAGAAAAAGGCTATGAAGTCGCTGAAATTATCGGAAGTCCAATCATTGTAAGTTAAAAATTCGATCTTTCTCATCAGTTTTACTCCAGTATCATAAGAACTGAATTTCGAGTCAGTTGGGGGTCTTCTTCATCGTTGAACTGTGTAAAATTTTTATAGGATTATAGAAAGGTTTACTATTCAGAAGGCTAGAAATCCGACCGTTTTTGCTGTTTCAGTCTAGAAATCAGTACTTGTTGTTTTCTTCTTCCTTGAATACTCTTCAAGGTTCCAAATCAGAGAAAAGAAGGTGAAAGATTCGACAGAATTATTGGAAGTGGAATACCCAGAAAAGTCATAGTGCCACTCCTTTTCACCTTTCCCAACTTGAGATGCAATAAACGATCTTTCCATTAGAAACCCAGATAAGAAATCATTGGAGGGGAGCCGTTTCCCTTTTCCCCAATCCTCTCTCAAGATGCAGCCTAGGGTTTCCTCATTAGAAGAAGGAAAGGATGCAACAATTAAACCGCAGGGCCGTGTTCTCCCACTAAATCTCATCAAGTTCCTGCTGCTGTTTATGGCTCTGGGTCTTGTGTTTTCAGTCATCAGCATGTACACAACCAGATATTTGGGGACTCAGAATACTTTACCCTCTGTCCACTCTGGTTACCTTCCCTGCTTCAAAGAATCGAACAATTTCCAGCGATGGATCAGACCTCCTTCTAATTTGATGCACAGCATGACTGATGAAGAGCTATTTTGGCGGGCATCTTTTGTTCCTCAGTTGAAGAAGTACCCGTTTAAGAGAGTTCCTAAGGTTGCCTTCATGTTCTTGACAAAAGGACCTTTGCCTCTATCTCCGCTTTGGGATAAGTTTCTTGAAGGGCATGAGGGGCTTTACTCGATCTATATCCATTCATTGCCTTCTTACCATGCCGATTCCCCCCCTACATCGGTGTTCTACCGAAGACAGATCCCTAGCAAGGTACCTTCATTCTTGTCTATGTTGTTGCAGTTGATGTTATAAGAATTCTATATGAAAAATGAAATTTTCATATTGTCTTCTTGTTGTGTCTATGATTGACTATTGCATATTGATAATCAAGATGTAGAATACGATTGGATTTTTTAGATTTTTTGTGTTATTTTTCTGTTTGTTGACTTGTTTATGCACATAGTACTCTAACCTATTTTTAATGTTTAGTTGGTAAAACCATTGGATGAAATAGGGTGAGGATTTTAAGCCTGGTAAAGGAAGTGCAATGTGGACTGTACTATTGTAGATGGAAATGATTGATGTTTGGGATGTTGGTATGGATTGGACTGGAATATATGTAGAAGTGACTGTAACTGACTGGCTATGTTTAATTTGATGAAATTAAGGTTTCTATGTCTTTCGTAATTTGGAAGTCGACCCAAACTGTAATGTATCAGCGTCTTTCAAGTACATTTATGTTTGGAAAAATTTAGTATCTTATCATGTAGAAGATGGGAAGAATCCCCAAGAACTGAAGTGTTACAAGGAACTAGAGAAGGGGGTGACTGAAAGAAACACTTTAAAATGAAAGTGGGAGTGACTTGTTAGATTGTAAAGTGATAAAGAACTAAGCGTTATCCCTAATAGGGATGAGTGGAGAAGTAGAACTCGTAAAGCTAACCTAACTAGATGGGGTAAATTTCTAAGCATATGATGATCATCAAAGATTTGCATTCATTTTCTGTTTCATCATCCTAGTCGTGCTCCAAACATTTTTAACCAAGGTAATGCTGTCATGGTGTAATCAAGATTCAAGACAATGATTCAATTGGGTTAGCAAATGTTGAGATGGAAATTTATATGAGGGCTAAGCCTGAGGGTGTAGGCGCTTGAAAGGCTATCGTTAAGTAAGCACGGCAGGGGGGGGGGGGGGGGAGGCTATAATTAATTGATAATTTTTGGTTTTCTTTGCTCTGTCAGTGCCTCATCCCTTGGACTACTTCAGTTAGGATCAGTGTTCAAAAGTTGGAAATTGAGAGCTTGACCGAATCATCACAGTTTTCCCTTGAGCTGATTCATCATTTTAGGAACTCAGATATTCCTCTAAAACTCACACAGTGGGCTAGCATTTATCAACTTAATGATGGTAGGGATGAGTTGGTGATTTATTACCTGTGGAACTTGAGTTCCCTTCCATATTTTGTCGTGTGAAAACAGTGGAGGACAATTAAGTTCTATAAGAAATGAGGAAGCTGGATTACCATTTAATGTGGCAGTCAATTTTAGGGGCCACTGATACAAATCTTATGTGATCTTCGGAATAGACTCCTTAAAATTCAAGCTTCGAGGTCTACATTCAAGTATATGTTCAAAGTAGCTTATGTCCTAATGTTTGATTTGGAGTAGACCCCTCAGGTCACCAATATAAAGAATTAATGATGAATGCATCAATGCATGAGAGAGATCAGGTTGCATCATTCAGCACACATTTGTTGATGGAAAAGCATTAACTTCCCCTACTTATCGTTAAAGAATAGCTTTTCATGTACTTGTGGATGAATTATATGTGGTGTTAAAACCCTTACCACGTGTGATCTATTCTCTAAGGACTATTTAAGTGAACATTTCTGAGCACCTTCCACTGTGTCATTGGCTTTTACGAAATACAATTACTCTCTATGTTGGTCAGGAAGCTGTCTGTTGTTGTGAGACCTAGACGTGTGGTTGTGCTTAAGCTTCAGCTTGGAAAGTAATTCTTTATTTATCCTTTTCTCTCTTGCTGAATGATGTGCTGCCTCAAGTTTTCTCGCACCATATTTTTCATTTTCTAGCTTCTGAGTTGCCCGCTATTTTGAAAAGAATAGTGGTTTCTCTAAAATGGGTTGAGATTTAAAATTCTAGTTCTCAGATTTTCCTTGCCGAAGTAACTATTGCCGAGTTCGCAAATATCTTTGAAGCCTGGTAAAGCAGTAATCTTTGAAAGTCTGCAATTCAATTGTTGGAGTACTAAGCTGTGACTGTGACTTGTTTGCTACACGTTGGATATCTGAAAACCTGGCATGGTGACTGGTGTTGGTCTTACAGTAACATAGATTAAGCATATGTTGTAAGCCACCTGGACATTTTCTTTCATTCGTTTTTTCTTTTTTTTTTTTTAATATAGCATACATAAGTTTATCTTTATTGCATCAGAATGGAGAAACATAATTCGTGTAGCCGACCCCAACATAGTTGGGACAAGGCGTTGATGATTATGATGATGATACATAAGTTTATCTTTATACGAAGGCATCTTTAAAATAAATTTCATGGAGAAAGAGAGTTCCTTTCTCACCTGATTGTGATATCAATGTGAACATTATAGGGTGCATAAGCAACTTTTATACTCACAAGGGAACTTTAATTGCTTTCTTCTATGTTACTCGGACATGGACATGCATTAATCTCAGACACAGATTTGATATGTTGCTGAGGGGACAACCAGAAAGCCAGACTTGGCAACCTGTATAATGAGATCTGGACTTTTTTTATTATTAATATTATGTCACAAATATATGCTTTAAATTTCCATTTTCCTAGCCCTTGTGTAATGTTTAGCATCATCGAGCTTGGGTAGTTTTTGGGTTTTCTACAATCCATGAAGGGCCTTACATATCCCATCTCTCTCTCTCTCTCTCTCTCTCTCTATATATATATATATATATATGGGAGATGCTCCTATGAGAGATATCTCTCACCTTATATGAGAGATATGGGTGGGGGCCCTCACATTTAAGTTGTTGGCATTAGATATGGATGTGAGGCCCCCCACACAATCTCTCATTTAAGGTGAGAGATATTTCCCATAGGAGCACATATATATATATTTTTTTTGGGGGGGGTGGGGGGGTCGAAGGGAGATGTTCAACCTACATGTACAATATGCAGTCTAGATCATGGGGCCCACTTAAATGCATGTCTATCTATGGGACGACCTAATGGGAAGATCATCTTATGGATAAGGGTCATCCAAAACATCAGCCTCATCAGATTATCCTAGCCATTGATTTAACAACCTTAAATTATAGTGGCTTTTGACTGTTGATTTTTTTAGATTCGATCCAATGGTGGGCGGTGGTTCAATGAGTGTAAAATTGGGCGTTGTGCCAGATCATGGAATGAAAAGAGTATGTCAGGGGATGGACTGATCAAAGGTGGACCCAACTAGACCCCATAGAGCTGGTCTGCGCATCCCGTTTGCTTGTAGGAGAACATTCACTTCACAACTAACTGTTGGAACTTGATGCATATATATTTGACTATTTGAGGACAACTGTACCCCAAAAAATTCTAAGTTGTTTTTTTGAAAGCATGGCTGCTATTCTGTTTTATTCCCATGGCTCTAGACGTCAACTTGATAAAAGCAAATTATGCACATACCTTCATTTCATATGTCCATTGTTGAACTTATTTTCTAAAATCTTGAGTATTCCTCATCTGCAGGTGTCAGAGTGGGGGAAGATGAGTATGTGTGATGCAGAGAGACGACTACTTGCGAATGCATTGCTTGATATCTCTAATGAGTGGTTTGTCCTAGTTTCTGAGTCATGCATTCCTCTCTTCAACTTCAGCATCATCTACAAATATTTGTTCAGATCACGGTACAGTTTTGTTGGTGCGTTCGATGATCCTGGTCCCCACGGAAGAGGGCGTTACAATCCAAACATGGTGCCAGAGGTTAACGTTACAAATTGGCGTAAAGGGGCGCAGTGGTTTGAGGTCAATCGGAAGATTGCTGTCAGCATAGTTGAAGATACCAAATACTACCCAAAGTTCAATGATTTTTGCCGACCTGCATGCTATGTGGATGAGCATTATTTCCCAACCATGCTAACCATAGAAGCACCACAACTCATAGCGAATAGAACTATCACTTGGGTAGATTGGTCACGAGGTGGGCCTCACCCAGGGACATTTGGGAAGGCTGATATCACAGAGGCATTTATAAATAGAATTCTTGAGGATAATACTTGTCTTTACAATAACCAGCCCACATCAATCTGCTTCCTTTTTGCTAGAAAGTTTGCTCCGAGTGCTTTGGAGCCTCTTCTGGAAATTGCACCCAAGGTACTTGGGTACGGCTGATGATGACAGTGTTGAACAAAAGATGCCAGGGGGAGGAGGGTCATGAGAGAGCAGATTCAATTTTCCCACACCTCATCAAACATAGAAGAGACATTTTTGAAATATTACGACACAGCCAGTTCCAAAACTCCCCCGTTCAAATAAGATGTTCTCTCAAGTCTCTTGTATAAGATCTTCAAATATGAAGGGTTTCATCAAAGAGCATTTGCTGTCTGTATAGTAAGGTACTGCCTGCATTTGGAAATATCTACTTACCTCTCTCTCTCTCTCAGTTTTTTTTTTTCATGTGATAGTCATTTATTTATAGAAATTATAGTTTGAAATAGTTCTACCTAAGAATTCTCTCACATAGCATTTTGTAAATGCATTAATGCAGGATCCTTTCATATATTGATGCTTGTATATGAATTGCATCTTGCTTCATATGCCAAAATAATTGAGCACCTTTTGTTTTGACTTTAATATGCTTGTGGTGCTCTAAGTGTACCCAAAATCATTGTTTTGGGTGGTCTGAAGAGCGAGGAAATCCTGATTGATTTAGCTCTATGGTTGCACTACTGACAGTGCTAACCACTTCTACTGGGCTCCTGCTGTTCTGAAAAGGAAAAGGAAAAATAGAAAGAGCACAAAATGAAAACGATTGAGACTGCTGAATTGATGTTCCTTCTTACATTTGATTCTCAAGACACCAACAGAAACAAATATCAAAATGGTTTTATGCACATGGTGATATAAAAAGGAGCAATGAGCTTTTGACCATGGGATTCAACTGTACTAAACCGATGTGGGTGCATTAGGACCTATAACTTGTGATGTTTGACCTGTGTTCTTTACATTTTGGATTGTATTAGAGTATTGCGTTGTTACTGGGCCAAATTTCTCTAATTGGCATTAGCTTAAAACTATTTAGAACCCAAAACCCAGAAGCCTGTGGAGAAATGATCCTGTCTAATAAGTGAGCCCTAGCATGTACAGACATCATAAAATCATCTCATCTGCTTTACACATGGGGCCCACCTTTGCTTGATCCAGCTCGTAATCCCTTCTCCAATATAAGCAAGTCGGACAAGTTGGATCCAGTAAAGGTGGGCCCACAAAGGTTTTAATCAAATAAATAGGAACATAATCTACGTTTTTGGGGGTATTGTCTGGTGTTATCTTTTTATTTTTTTTGTTTTATTATTATTATTATTATTCTTTCCCTATTGATTAAATAGCAATAGAAATGGAATAACTAGTACTATGGTAAATAAATAAAGTAGAGTATTATTAAAGGGAAATATTCAAGTGAGAACTAGTTCTTATCTATTATATGAGAACTTTTTTGCGAGTCCCAACTAGCAATTCATCCAAACCTAGCAGCCAATAGGGAACTCCCTGATAGTCACTAATCTCAAGGATTGACACACATCCGAAAGGACTGTACCGTTGGATCAAGGGTTAAATATTTTTTTTTGAATATGAAGCTATTAAACTTGTGGGCTACGGATGAAGAGGTTAGGAGCTTGGGTTTTGGGTCAAACTTGATACTTGGGGTTCTCTCACGTAGATCTTTCCATCCTCCTAGTCCTATCCCTAAATGGCTCCCCACAATTTTTTTTTTTAATATATAATATGTGAGAACTAGTTCTATCTATATATATTTAAGATAAACTTTCAGAAAAATTAAAAAAAGATGTCGCGTTTTCAAAATAAGGGTGAAGTCTGTGAAGGTGATTTGGGTAGTGACATGGGCCTACAATTACGGGCCAGATCACACCAAGGACATTATCAGAGTACTTTCCCAGTGTTTTGCTTCTTCCTATATGGGCGTATCTTCTGACGGTCTAGATTATTCATCTTGCAAGATCAGCACCGTCGATAGCCAATGCAATAACATCTCGCCCATTAAGAAATGCCAACCATATGGCTGATGTGATTTTATAGTTAGAGTTTGGCCCATTGTTGAATATTCTTGGCAAACCGTAAACTTAAGAAGCCCAAAAAACAACAGAATTTTCCAGAGGGGGCAGCTCTGTGCTAATTCCCCACCCACAGGGGGTCCCACAGATGAGTAATCTAGTCCAGCGGTCCAGCCCAGCCCATTTAGTTGTTGTTCCACCTATTTAGGGCCAAACCCCAACTGTGGGCCTAGAGGCCTGCCTTGGCCCAAACTCAGAGGTCAAATATCGTGCATGACTGTTGAATTTGCTGGCTGGATCATCTAATTGAACCTGATACAGTCCTTGATCGAACCCAACTAGTAATTCGGACTCAGTCCTAGGTGCAGTTTCACCCCACGGGCTGGGTTTGGGGTGATTCCCTGTTATCCTATCAAAATGTTCGCATTCCTAGTTACAGATGTTTCAGTACTTGGTTTGGCTGCCTCTTGTCATACATGATTTGTTTCTCCAAGTCTTGTATAAACAAAGTAGGTTAGCTATAGGGGGCATAAGGTTGTTGGCCTAGAATTCTCTATTGGTAATCATCAATCAAGGTTGATGGGTTTATTAAGGGCATCTAACCATTATAATATATTAAGTTGGAAGGTTTTTTTTTATCTAATTTTGACTTTACCTTTTAATTTTGAGAAGAAGTTATTTTCGATTTTTACAACTACTAATAAGTTATTTTCGGTTTCCACAACTACTAACATACCTCCCTCTATTTTCCACTAATATACTTCCCTTACTTATAGACTCCTATCTTCTCCCTTCTCTAACATACATAGAATCTTATATTTTCATGTATACCCTGTCATTAGCATAGGATTTTATGCTAATACCTATTTAAAGAAAAATACAACTGCTCCCTTCTTTATAAAGCATAGAGCATAGGAGGGCAAGTAGGAGACATTAGTCGTTTGACAAATCAATTTAAGAATATTCTCATTCAGATAAGAGAAGAGGAGGAGACCAACAAATAGTACCTCAAATTGATGATATGTTGTTCAACATTTGAAACACATAAAACAAGAATCTAACCACACATATGCATTTTCAATGGTCTCTATCTACATCAGTAGATTGCCTGACTTTATAGATGTTCCGTGGCCATTGTTATGTATGTTAGTCAATCGGCTCTGCTAGAGTTAACTTTAATAAGTGATATGTGGGGTTTTTTTTTTCTTTTCTTTTCTTTTCATTTTTGATAATTGCCATATTCATATCTCAAGCAACATTGTCACATCATGAAAATGAATGTATTTTTATGATTTATTCATTTACCATTCTAATGCATGCTTATGTGCATTAATAAGAAGTATTGATTTATGGCCCATACTGTGATGGGCGATGTAAGATTAACAAATTTTCTAGAACGGTACTAAGCTTTTGGTTGATTTGTTGATCGACGGATGCCCTTTGAACGACTTCAAAAGATGACATTTTATTTGATAAAAAAAATTCAAGAAAACATGGTATTGATCCAGTTTTTCCAAGTTAAATGAGAAGGTGAAGAAATTGGAATAAAGTTTTTATTTTTATTCCAAAAGGACTCAAGTTTCTAGAAAAATAACTAAAAAATCCGAGAAAAATCATAGTGTTGCTTTATGGCACTGCTTCGTCCCAAAAGAACCATAGAGTTAAGATTTGGATTCTACTTAGGTCAAAATATCTTTAAAAGGAGTGCAAGAACAAGTATTTATAGAATTTATGACCGTCATTGGTGCATGGGGCTCATGGATTACGACTGGGGGGGGGGGGGGGGGGGGGGGGGGGCATTGGAAGCTATAACTTTTTATTCTTCCATCAAATTTTTGCATACTATATACCTTTGGAAAGCTCCTTATGTGTAGGTTCTACGAGTATAGGATCCATTGCACTCAACAAGTTGTTTGCATGGAAAAAGTGAGACCCAAAGACAAGTCTATCCTTAGTTTCTGGCCCTTTCTCTTTTTGCTACCTTGAGCTTGTAGAGGTTGTATCTATTGATCCTTATAATGGATTTCTTAATATTATATATTATTAAAATGCTCATTTCAAAAAAGAAATAGAAAAAAAAAAGAGATATAAATTTGGCTTAGTTGAAATTATTCTCATTGGCAACTTTTTTAGTTTAAACGGATAGAATAGCACCATTTGAAAGCAAGTCCCAATCCTTCAATCTGAAAAAAAAAAAAAAAAAAAAAAAAAGCCCGAAGCCTTTTGATAGTATATGATGATCTTTTTTAGTGTTTGCAATCTAAAATCTAAATTCTTAGGGTTCCATATTAAAACAAATTGCAAGTGGTCATACAAATTAACCAACTGGGGTGCGTTTGATAAGTATAAAAAATATCTTTTTAAGAAACAAGTGTCTATAACTATTTTTTTAGTTTATTACTCGAATGCCTCATATATTTAGTATGATTTTTTTTTTTTTTTTTTGTGCAATCGGAGGATTTCAAACCCTTTAGTTGGATTAATCTCTAGTGTAGTAGTGCAGTTTCGAACTTACAACCTTTTGATACAAGCCGTAGTCTTAAGCCAACTGAACGAGTTGATTAGAATTATATATCTTATTAAAGAACGAACTAAGGTTTAGAAACTTTCGACTTGGACTCAACTCAACCAACTTTAATATGTATTTATATATATATTAATAATAATAAAGTTAAATTAATAAATTTATTATATTTAAATCAATCAATTTAAAATTGCTAATTACAAACCTCAAACATTGATTCTAGGATTTATGTGACAAATGCGATCCGATGCTAGTGTTAGGGTACATGAAACAATAGTCCCCCGGACTACCAATTGTTTAAATCCATGTAGCTGACAGTTCGCTCTAATCTAACCATAACCCTAGTTAAGACATTGAAGCAGGAAAAACAAAAATCCATTGAGCTAGAAGATCAACGGCTCAGATCTTCAGCACCAATCTGCTAGTCCCGTTCGGATGAGACTGAGGAGCTACATCAAAATGCCGTAACGTTTTCCGTTTAGGGAAACCTGAGGTGGATAAAAAACAAGAGATCCACACCGTTGCTTGGATTAATCAACGGCATCTAAAAACCGAGATTATAAGAAAATGAGACAGATGAAGCAAACGGAAACGGAGAGTGGAGAACAGAACTGGAGAGTATAAAAACTGGTTTTGAAAGGGCGAGAGGGCATTTCGTTGGATCCAAGCTCTGGTTCTTCCTTCCTCTCTCTCTTTCTCTTTCTCATTCTCATTATCATTCCACTGAAGGAGAAGGAATTCGAGATTGAGAAATCTCAAATTCCACTGTTCTCGAAGATCAAACGCTTTGCATTTAGCAAAATCTTCTGATTCTTCCAAGTTCTGTTTCTTTTTTAAAATTGGAATCGGAAGATCTTTGGAGAGAAGGATACATGATCTTTGATTCTCGAGATCTTTCGTTTTATTGTGAGAACTGTGGATTTCAGCAAGGGCTGATCAAGAAAGGAGGGAAATTGGAAAGTGGAACAAGAAAAATCTGAGCTTAGAGGTTTGCATTCAGCATTAGTGTTTGATTCTCATTGATTTTTAGAGATTATCCTCTAATATGTAACTATAGCTCTTGGATTTTGATTTTCGTTTCTGTGTTTCCTACATATTTTACAGTTTATGGAGAGAAATCTCCTTACAGAGAGAATGAATTCGAATCTGCAAACTCTGAAATCGGAGGAAATATTGTTGTTTTCTTTGAAAGTTGCTTTCTTGCTTTGATCTTCTGAATGCTGCAGTATCATGAGGTCTCTGTTCTTGATTGTGTTTATACAGAGTCGGAGGACTGAAAAGGCGAAGCTTTCTTACAATTTGCGGATTTCTGAGATTTCTTGTGCAATTAGATGAGGAAAGTGGTGAATCCAAGTAAAAAAGGTTTGAAACCATCATGGGAATAAGTACAAAATTACAGAGGATTCTGCATTCCAGGTCCATCTCTGATTTCTCTCTCTCTCTCTCTTGCAGCTCTGGAAGATTGGTAGAAGCATTCTGTTGTGCTCTTTCGTCGAATATTCTTTTTCCATCTAGTTTCAGGTGATTCATATCTGCACAGAGAAATCTGAAAGTTTCAGAGGTTTTTCCTTATTTTTGTATGTACTTGTCGTCTTAGATCGAAATTCCTCTGATACTTTTTCTTAGATCGAAATATCAGAGCATTCTGTTGTGCTCTTAGATCGAAATTCCTCTGATATTTTTTTTCTTTTGTTCTCGTCTGTAGAAGCTACAGAGGTCAGAGATCCAACAAAGTTTTGAGTTTCAGGTAATCTCTCTCTCTCTCTCTCTCTCTCTCTCTAGAGTAGAAGAAATTGCATTTCTCTGTGATAAATTTCTTGTTGGAGCCGACTGAATTCCAATTTTGTTACAGAGATCAAAGCAGTCAAAGAACAGATTCAGCAGTATATTGCTTCTGTGAATCATCTTATCCATCTAGAAAGAAATTCCCATCCTCTGTTTCTGAAATCCAGAAAATCCTTCTTTCAAATGTGGTTTCCTTTTCTTATGGTTGAAAATCTTCCATCTTGATAAGAAATCCCTTTCATTTGTATTTGGATTTTTTCCTTTCTCTTCTTGAGAGACCCTCTTCTTGATTTCATGTTGCTTTTCATGAAAAATAAAAGGATCTATTCTGCTCTGTTCTGTTCTTTCCCCACTTCCAACATGTTCTTCCTCTTATTTTGAATTGAAATGTTAGATCTCCATTGCTCTATAAAATGAATGTGCAATGTCATTGTTGCACTATTCCTATCTTTCTCTATTGATGTTGGGATGTTGTGAATTTTATTTCCCATTTAAAGAAATTCTCAGGTAACTAAGGTTGGGGAAATGACTAACCAGGGTTAAGTGTTGGTTGGTTGGGCAGGCGTCGGTTTCTTTGGTTATTTTAGGAAGAATAAAAAAGGAGGAGAGAGAGATGGAAAGAGGAGAAGTGCGGAATTATCATAATCAGCATCAGCAACAGCAACAGCAACAGCAGAGAGGAGTAGTATGTAGAACAACGACACCTTCAGAGGCAGATTTTCCATTGCAGTGGGGGAGTCGGAGGCGATTGAGGTGCGTCAAAATCCAGGTGAAAGACCAAGCAACAGAAAAGACCACCGTTCGAGTCGATCGACGCGTCGTCAGGGCAGACAAGGAACTCAATCCCAATCTCCTCCATCGACCCTCCCCTCTTCGGGTCCTCAGGTATTTTATTTTACTTCTTTCTGTGCTGATGCTTCATCTTACGCTGTGTGTCTTTTGTTTTGTCCCGAAATGAGAATCTTTTTCCTAGTTCTCATGGTGCCCATGGTCCGCCCCCCAGGGTCACCTCAGGGTTACGGGGTGTGAAGTTCTGAACTTTTGGGTTGGACCGAGTGAGCCCACATGGACTATAGAGTTGTTGGAGCCCGAGAGATTAATGGTTATATTTAGGAACTGGAGCAGATGGGGAACTTTGTTTGTCACTAGTTAAAGGCAAACATATTTACAGATTTTATTCGCTAACCACAGTTGTGTTCTTTGGGATCTAACTGATTTGGGTGAGGCTCCCTGGTTCTTATAAAAGAGGTCTTGGTGGGATTTTCTTCTTTAGATTTTTGGGTCAAAGGGTTTGTATTTATAGGTGGTTGGGCTCATTTAATCATTTCCTTGTAGATCAAAAGGAATTATTTTGAATTGAGCTTATGGTTTTATTTTACTCTGATTATCTTTGATTTGATTGAATAGATAGTATTGTCTATTATATGATTCATTATTATTATTTTTTATTCAATGATAATTTATTTTTATTTTTTATTATTTTTTATTATTATTATACATATCGAATCCAGCAGACAGACTCTGTATTTTATCCCATCCCATCAGGTCTTTTATACAAACTTTACGCTAGCAGCCCCGTTGATTCCTGTCCGTTCAAATTTCTTTTCCCTGGTCATGATAAAGAGGATTAAATTAAGCCACGTGTGGCATGTAAGTGGATCTAGGGGTTGTCTTGGGCTGGACACGCCACCCGGATTTCAACATAAGCTAGCCCACATTGGGTTTGGACATGGGCTACGATTTTAGGCCCTTGGATTGCACTTTGTGCCTTCTTTTATGGCCTGATGATTAACTAGTCTATGATTTTGAGCCTTTGCATGTTTGGAGGACTGACCCGGCCCTCTCTTGCTTTTTTTTTTTATTTTTTTATTTTATGGGTTTTGACAAATTAACAAATGAGCTGGGGCTTTTTGAGAAATTAACAAATGAGCCGGGCCTTTATACTCAACTCAAATCTTCTCAGGAAGCTATGATTTGGATGAATGCAGAAAGTACAAATTAATGAAAACGATAGTCGATGTGGGGCCTGGGTGATGGCGTATGAATTTGTGAACACGTGTTCGTCAATGTAGAATGTCCAAATCAAGCATCCCGTCACAGTTTTCCATAAACCGTCGGTCTTTGATGGAGAGGCCCTTTATTCAATCCTAACCGTCAGATCAAGTCCTCTCACTGGAGGTATCTTTTGAAACATCTATTGTCGTATTGTCGGAACGTAAGTGGGTTGGTTTTGGTTCGGATCCACGGTGGATCCAAAACCGGAACAGTTAAAGGAAAAGGTGGAAATAAATTCGGACCCGGAACTGATTTGTTGGCTCTGAAATCGGAATCAGAATCATATATAAGACGGGTCTGGATCTGGGTTTAGATAGAGAATGATATTAAAAAAATATGGTTTTTATGAGATATTTTAGAAAATTGAGGTAATATGTCGGGTGGGATGCAAATGGGTATCCGATTTTACGATTACCCAGAGGTTCCAACATGTTAAAAATTAGGTCTTGGTACTTATTTAGGCCCAGATAAGTAAATAGGTTCGGGTCCGGTTCCACGTTGGTTTGGACCTGAGACCTGACATGTTATCTCAATTTTTTAAAATATATCCTAAAAATCATGTTATTTTTATATGATTCTTTACCTAGACGTGGATCCGGATTTAGACCCGTCTCATATATGGTTTTGGTTCCAGTTTCGGAGCCAAGAAATAGGTTCCAAAACGTTTCCGGGTCCGGATCCGATTCCACCTTTTCCTTAATGGTTCCGATTTCGGTTCCACCATGGACCTGGACTTGGACCGGAACTGACCCGTTTACAACCCTAATGTCGGGTATCGGGTGCACGGGTCCGAACCAAGGTGGAACCGTACCCGGACTCATTTATTTATCGGGGCTTGAATAAGAATTCAGATGCGATTTTTAATGGGTCAAAACCTCTGGATAATCGAAAAAGCGAAAATCCATTTACATCCCAAATCAAAAGCAATGCAATTACTTCAGTAAATCATTGTCACGTGAATTGCTTCAATCGATGTGCCGACTTTGATGAATGGGAGATACTCGAGCATGCTCCCGTACCTGGGAGGAGAGTTTGATTCAGCCGTTTTTATTTTGTCAATGCTCCACGTTAATCTACATCTGAAGTGGTCTAAATCTTTTTTGGGTGGGCTTAATTGATGATCGTCGTTGATCCTGCTGGGCATGCCAAGCAACAGCCAGGATTATTAAAAGCATGGTTTTGCAAAACAAGTAACTGCCAACAGCTTTTATGGGAAACAGGGATCATGGTCCACCTGGCGCCGTTAATGCCGGTGAGTCTGTATCTTTAGTTTTCAGTTCAGTCGAGGACTCCAGATGCAGTTTTTAGCGAGATTTTTCCTCCACTGAAATCCTGGTTTCATAAAAGATGTCCGCTAAAGTGAGCTGGCAGGCCTTTATGAAGTAGTATATTGGATTGTCTCAACGGCCTTGATCCCAAATGATCTGGCATTTTCCAGCCGTTGGATGATTTTCTTATGGCTTAAGATCAAAGGCTACCGTCCTAGATAATTAAGACTCTCTGGTCGCAGTCGACTACCTGCAGATATTGAAGCTGAAAACCAGATACCTCAGGTTGCTTCTCCCAAGTTCCAACCCCGTTGTCTCCGGCTCACAGTAGTATTTGATCTGCTTCTATATTTGTTTATTCCATTTCCATCATAAACTTTTTACCTAAAAAAAGCCTGATAATCTATAGGGACTTTCCCGCATGACCACCATTAGTAGTGGATTACCCCTCTTGTGATGTAAGTTGAGAAAATTACCCATTTTTTTATGAAACTTAAGAAAATTATCTTGAATTACTGAGAAAATAAAACAGTTGAAATATGAAAAAACAGGACAATTTTATGCGATATTACAAAACTGTACTAGGTATGAAGAACACTAGGTTAGTTTTGTCAACAACTTTCATCAGAATTAGGGTTATGCATTAGTAATGGTGGCCGTACAAAAAAGCCCTAATAAAAAAAGGGGGAAAAGCGAAATACAGTACAACTAAGAACTATATCACACTTGTTTAATCGATCACTAGATTGACAGGAGAAAGGATTCCAATAACTTATTTATATGCTTTCATTTGATTTATTTGTTTAATATTTCTTTTAGACCCTTATTGCTCGCTCTCTTTTTTTTTTAATTTAATTTTAGGAATTCGGAAGCCGCAGGTGGGACCATGAAGGCGCAAAATAATAGGCACCGCACATCTTCCCCTGAGAAAGTGGGTGTTGCGGAGGTGAAAGGCAATGTTGTGAGGGCGGAGATGGGGCAGGACAAGAAGGCAGCTGGTGCTGGATCATCTTCGGGGAGCGAGGCGCCGGTTTGGCCCAAGTTCACCATTGGGCTGACCAACAAGGAGAAGGAAGCAGATTTCTTGGTGATCAAGGGAACGAAGCTCCCTCAGAGGCCCAAGAAAAGAGCCAAGTTCGTACAGAGAACCCTCAATGTAAGTTCCGTCAATTCTCATCGTATCATCTACTGCTGGTGAAGGAAATACCATCTGTTATCTTGGAGATTACAAAATGTGCCATTTCTCACAGGGTAATCTTGATCTGGTGCACCAGAGACTGGCTGGTGCCAATCTTGTATTACATAGGCTTGAACCATTATAAAATTGCATTTCAAACGTCCCGTCATTACACATTTTGTTGGTTCGACTGAGTGAGATTTGATTAGTCGATGTTATCTTTGTTTTTAAGTTATAATTGAAAGGAAAGCAAAGGAAGACGTACTAGCACATGACATGGTTAAGTACCTATCTAATGATCTATTACTTGCTTTACAATCTGTAGTCCCTCCAAACATGTGCATGGTCTGGTTGTCGCTATAAATAGTTTATTAGGTGCAAATATGTTTTTTTTTTTTTTTTCTCTTTTTTAAACTATAACATGTCTTGACTAAGAATTATATTTTATTTGCCGTTGTGCAGCTGATCAGCCCTGGAATGTGGCTGTCTGACCTGACCATTGAACGCTATGAGGTTCGGGAGAAAAAGATCGCCAAGAAGGTAAACAATTTCAAGACCCTGGAACGGCAAAGCTTACTACTATATCTATATCAATGATAAACCCAAGTGAAAGGAGATGAATCAAGTCCCATTCTCGCACAATCTTCTTTTTGAAATCCAAACTCCTCTAAAAAAATATTCCCATTTAAGGTCAATGGCCAATTTCTACTCTAACTGCAGTAGCAGCCCACCACATTGGATTGATCACATGTTAGTTATACGTGCAGCTTTATTTATTTTGATAGTGTTAATCATATGTTTTTTTTTTTTTTTTCGCATTGATCAATCCACCGGATGTGGCTGGAGTGCTCTCTGGCTTGCTAGGGGTTTGGATTTTTTTTTTCTATGAATAAGAGAGTGGTACCAATCCTTGAACCCTTGAACTCTTGCGTGCATTCCTAATTAGGCAAAACCATAGAGGCACAAGGAAGATTGGTTTTTAGGTGGTTTGGAATTTAGGTGGTGGCCCTTGTCAACAATGTAGAGCATGGGTAGATTAGAGTGTGTCAAGGGGTAAAACTAATTTCTCCAATGCCTTGTTTGGATCCCAGAATTCAGTTTCCCCACTACTTGGTGTAATTGGTTATTGGATATCAAAAAACATGAATCGTTGATTACATGCCGATGTAGGGTTGATGTACCACCTGGCAGAAGTACTGTTGAAGAAATATGGATGGCTAGGGTTGATGTAGGGATCCCTAACTGACTGCCCCTTCATTTCTAACACAAGATTCCAATACTTGGATGTAAAGAATTGTCACTTGCCTGTCAGTGTGGGTGGCTGTAATCTATAAATGGTTATGGTCCAACTCCCAAATGAATGTCCATGACCATGTCACGGGCATACTGTCATGCATAATTAAATGGGAAAAGAATCAAAGAACATCATCAGTGACCCTTCTTCCCTTTTTTTTTTTACCAACTTGGGGCTGGGACCCTTTGAACCCATGCTAGTGGAAGAGTCCAAGGGTGACCCATTAAAATCTGAATCCATGCCAGTAGGAGAGTCCACGGGTGAACCATTAAAGTTTGAACCCACGCTAGTAGGAGAGTCCTTGGGTAAGGGAAGGAGACCCCAGAGGGGACTGTTGACCCATTTTGAAGTTGATTAAATAGAAGGCAGTCTGGATCTTGTGAGTCATGGGCGGTGCTACATGGACCCCAGCGGGGTCAATTGACCCCACTAAGATTTGAAAAATATATATATATATAAAAAAAAAAAAAAACTCTTGAATGAATTGAAGTTATGTGAAGCTTTTGACCCCACTATCAATGCCTAAGTTAATGGGTCATTTGTCTATAAAAAATAAAAAAAATAAAAACTACTGGTTCAATTTTTATTTTTTAAAGAAAATTTCCTTTTTTCGACATTTTGTCGGTAAGTCTTCATTTATCCTAACTTAACCTCTAAATACGGTATTCTCCCTATATTAGAAGGAGAAAACCCTAATATTATCAAACGTATACGACAGATGTTGATAAAGGTAAAAATAAAATTATTCGATTTGTGGACAATAAGTCTTTTATTGACCCCATTTACTTGAATTTCTGGAGCCGTCATTGTTGTCGGTCACATATCAGTGAGGTTGTTAAGGTAGGTTCATTTATGAATATATAAACCTTCATAAATGCTGTCACATTTCAAATCCAATCGGAGTTAAAGAGCAATATCAAATATTGGAATGGACTCAAAACTTCAGTGAAATGTGTGAGAGTAGAAAATTTAATTTAAATATGATTTGTTTTGAACCCTTTCTAGATAACAACAGCTGGTAAAATGCCAAACAACTAGAGAAGGATGCAAAGTGGATTGAATGGCATAATGAGGCATCTTTATGCTGTTAGTTTTTCATTTCACTTTTTTTCTTTTGCAGAAACCGAGGGGGCTGAAGGCAATGGGTAACATGGAAAGCGATTCTGAGTAGACAAAAGGAAGATCAAAATTTTCACAGAACTGATGAGAGGGGGCTGTCCTGCTTTTCTAAAATTTGGTTCATTGATTGATTCTTAAGCGAGAACACCCCTTTCCGCTCTCACAAAAAGGAAGAGAGTCGTTGGTTAAATTAGAGCCAACAGCAGGAAAGTTGAGAATGTGAGCCGTTGGTTAAATTATTGTCAAAAGCAATAGAAATAAAATTGAAGGTATACAGACTGATTTCACTCACCTCATGCATGCACTGGCCTCTGTGTTAGCATTAGTTTCAATTTGATGTTGTACTCCCCGCTAGTTTTGAATGTGATTAGACTGAGGCCTCAGAATCATCTCATGTAGTACTAACACTGGCCCCACCCATAATGTACATCTTAATCTACCCATCCTCCTGCTTCCTGGGTTGCCAGTTGCCACTTCCCAAGCGTGGTAATTGCAGTGGGGCCCATTTGTCATGTCTTGTGGGTGGCAAGATTCACTCTTGGTTCTCTCTCTTTAGTTGAAATCTTTTCGTAGTGGCAATTTTTGGGAGGGAGACAGAATTTTCTTTAGTAGAAGAGAGTGGATGTGCAGCTCTGTAGAGGTGGGGATGCCTCTTCCAATTTTCATGCTAATGTCCAAGAGAAATCAGAGTGTTAGAAAGAAAGTAAAAAATAATAATAATAATAATAACATTTAAGGAGATCTTAACCGTTTACCGCGTCCATCCTATGTAAGGAAACTCCTTTTAGGTCTTTTACTTGGACCACAAGTCCTTACCTTTCCCGAATTGTGGTCATTATAGGAATTCTGTTTTCATAGGATATATGCTATTCAAAATAGGTTTTTCAATGAGATAAGGTTTCTCAATGAGATATATTCCATATTTATCTCTACCTTGATGGACGGTTGAGATTAAGTTTAAGGAAACCCTAAATTGGAAATTCGGTCCTCTCTCCACCTATAAATAAAGCCTTTTGTCCATCACAAAGGCTACACACAAAACTCAACACATTAAGGGTTTATAGGCAAGGAGAGAGATACCGGAATCATCCACCCAGTCTCTTCTTCGACGGATCTCAATATCAATCAGCACCAAACAGCAGGATCGGAAACCTCTCTGCATCAGGATGGCTGGAGGTACTCTTCTATTTATTTAAGATTAAATCCTACACGTGATTATCATGATGTTCAAGATCTTAGGGTTCATATTAATAATAGCTTTACATCCTAGCCCTTGGATCATGTAAAGTGATCTTGATGTGGTTGATCTCTTGTAATTAATCTTGGATCTCTGTAAAGATTGCTTGATTTCAATCCAGCGTTGATATTCATGTTTGCAGTCAAAAATATGCTCCATCCAAAGCTTCTGCAGTGCGTAATGCTTACCGGGTTTATTTGCTCCTGAGAAAGTTTTTTGTGTCCTAAAGCCCCAAAAAACAGGACTTCTTAGGCCCGGTTTAGTGGGGTTGGTTTAGTCTTAGGTGTGCCCAAGCTGGGAGGGTGAGTTTATGGTTTTGTAGATGGGTTCTCACTGCCTCTAGTGTAGGTGTTAATCTGGCTGCTTTTGAGCCCGTATATGGTTAAATGCTAACTTCTTATGTTTGGACTAGCCCAACATTTCAATAGAAATGGACCTTGGAAATGAGTTGTAATGTTATACCCAATAAAACTTAACAGGCTGGACCTGGACAATCCCCAGCCCATCCAATCCCAGCATATGCAATACCATATTCCGTCCTGGTCAGTGGCCCAATTGAAATCCCCAACTGCAACATCTTCACTTGATGGCTGCTATTTGTTATTCTTTTTCTCACATAGACCCTAGCTTTTTTATTAAAAAAGCAAGTATCCAATCTATTGCTCACCATATAATAAAACCGTTAAAACAAATGATCAATCTTACGGTGAGCCCACTTTAAATTCGACTCGACTAAAGTAAGAGGTGAAGAAACCATACGGGCGGGTTATGGTCCGGATGGCTCATTTTGCTACCGTTCAATCTCAGGGGTCGGAAGGTTTAATATCCATTTGATTTGGAAGAGTTGAGAGACTAAAATTGGTGATCAATAGAGTGGTTGGTGGGTTTCATCTTTTGCAGGAAGATTATTAACAGAGCCTCTCATAGTTGGTAGGTGTGTAGGAGTGGATAGTGGGTGGGACACACCTTTTTGACGGTCTCCATTCAGTGACATCAATCAATCGATATCACAACATACCAGCATTATTTGGATATTTCTTTAAGCTTCTTTTTTTAAAAGCAATTAAAAGTTAACTTTTCAATGAATGGAAGTCTAAAGTAATGGAAATTTTTATTTTTTTTTATAACAATTTTACTTTTTTCTAGTTGAAAGTTTGATTTCTTCTAGTTGAATTAAAAAATGGTATAATTCAAACAACTCTATTTCAAATTAAATTTATTTGAATTAGCTCTATTTCGATACGATATTTCTTTCTTATGTAAACATGGTCTCTATCTTCTTTTACCTAAGTTTGCCCTCAGAATTTAGGAGCCAAAGTTTGCCATTCCTTTTTTTTGTTAATGATAAGAAAGGATTAGAGAATGGGCCCATGTGATGATTGTAATCATTCGATTAAAGGCTCTATTGTTTTGGACGTGTTAATCATATGGTTACTACCATGATCATATCACACCTGAGTAGGATTCATCAACTAAATCCATCATGAGTTGATGACTCGATGTTTCTAACCAAAAAATTAAAAAAAATCCATCATGAGTCGTTTCAATCCGGCCCCTACCTTTAAGATTTGCATGAATTCGATTAACACTGATGATGATTACTTTCAGATTTTACCACATGTGGTGAGATCAATTTTTATATAGGAAAAAACCCAAAAGTGGAAAAATAAAATCACCCTCACATTAACTCTTTAGACCAATGCTGCTTTCTTATACAAATCATAGAAAAATGGAAAAAAAAAAAAAAACATTAAATAACTTGAAGATGGTTGTCTTGGCTTCAATAAACATTTTTTGTTCTGAAACAATATTATCAAATTACAGGCCAACATGTTTTGGCTCATTATCAAATTGAAGTAGAAGATATGGTTAAAACATGGAGATTTTGATAGTACAAGTGTCTTAAGGCCATTTTTTGCCTCACAACTGTTGATATTTAAAAAATTCCTCTAGAACTCTCGTGCAACAAAATATGAAAAATGACAAATTCGCCTTTTTTTTTTTTTTTTTTCTAATAAAAGGCAATACATTGAGAGGAAACCAAAGAGCTACAAGACATGCATAAACCTGAGACGCACATTAAAAAAATAAATAAAAAAATCATCAAACAGCCAAAAAACAAACAATCTAAGTCCCTGTGCTTGTACAAGTGTTAGAAGAGGTGCTACGATCCTGAAAGCCTCAAGCATCATCCTATCCTATGCAAGTTGCCCCTTATTGTGTACAAACCTCATGTGAAAAAGCCTACCGTATATGCATAGGAGGGGGGTTGTTTTGGGGGAACACAATTTTCTGAGGTGGGGCCAATTTTCGCAAGTTGATCTGCCACTACATTTGTCCATCTTCGACATAAGGTCACCTTCCTTTCATTGATTTCCTTGAGAATTTTATTGTATTTTCTTCCAGCCTAAAATCAAATGTCGAGGGACTATATCTCCATTCTCCAGTCTACATAGCATGCCAAGAATGTGGAAATTTCTTTTAAAAAATTGGCCTTATGTTTTTATATAATATCCTAGTACGTTGGATGCCATACAAAATCCTCCTTTTTAAAACCTTGCTTTAGAAAAAAAGAATGTCAAAAAAAAAAAGAAAAGAAAAGAAAAAAAGAAAAGAAAAAAAGGTGGGGGGGGGGGGGGGGGGGGGGGGGATTTCTTATTGCAAACATTCTTCTTCCTTTCTCCTACATTGCACCATCTTCCCTTTGATATCGCATGGCTGAGATTTCACAAGGTGTAAGATCACATTTCTCTTATACGATTTTCATTTTTCATCCATCAATAAAATAAAAAATAAAAAAAAATTATACCACATAAAACTCATTTTTCAATGTCTTTAAAGGATGAGATAGGGCCCACATACGTACCCCTTCTGATAAATAAGATGGATAATAGAAAAGTATTATTTCAGTAGGCTTGGTTAAGGATTTTCTGAAAAAAAGAAAACAGAAAAAAGGGAGTTTTTGGATTTGGGAGAAAGTTCAATATGTGCAATATCCGTAAAGATATAAGATATCTACGTAAACATATTTCAATTTTTAGATGTGGGATATCAAAGACATGTAAGTATGGGGTATCAGAAGTAGGATGTCGAACAGCATACAGAATATGGGAAAATTACTATTTTCATTCCATCCTTTATTGTTTGAATTACTCTGCAGGAATTTTATGTAATTGCCAATTGTTTTGAGACAAAAGTAATAGACACTTGGTCGAAATCCCTAAAATATCAAACCTAGGAATAGTGAATCACTAATTAATGACATACTTTACATGTGCAGAATCCAACAATAAGCACAAATTCGATTGAATTCATGGAATAAAATACAGGTTAAATTTATGTGTCTGGATCCTCTGATTGTCTCACGCATGGAAAAGGGGAATGGAACTCCGTATTTTGGCCCACCCAGTGAAAATTCTATTTCTAACTCAAAATGGTTGTTTTCTTTTTTACGAAATGTCCCTATAAATTTTACTTCAATAGAAGTTGATTCCACCAAAGAATGAAACTATAATTAATAATTATGGACCACAAAAAAACCCAACAACTCTACGGTAAGAAGAAATCGTTCGGCATAATATTTGAAGACATCCAATACATATAAAAAGGAAGGGTTCATTTTCAGCTGTTCAAATCTTCAATAGGATGGCCTTGATGGGGAGTTCTACTCCCATTATGGAAAGTGTGAGAGTGACGCCAATAGGAACCAGGCTCAATTCTTATACCCAGTGGACCAGCATTTTCATAGCCCTAAACATTTGGTGAACGTGATTACCTTAGTTAAAGGAAGATTCTCATTCCCTTAAAGGTCGGGATACAATTGGGAATATCCAGAAACAGTAGGAGTTGATTTTGAGCTACTCAAATTTTCAATAGAGTGTTGTTATTGGCACACAAAATTTTACTTTTCAAATACAAGGAATTTATCTTTTTTTGTTATTACATTCTTACCCCTTCATAAAGTGACTAAAATATCCATTGTCCCACAAAAACTCAAAACCCATTCTCTTTACACACACAAGCTTTTCTTCTTCTTCACTCACCCATCTCACTCTCCACTTCCTCCATCTTCGTTGGGCAACTCATCTTCACTCACATTCCTCCATTTTCTTCTCCTGGGCAACTCATCTCACTCTCCACTCTCTCCATCCTCCTGGGCAACTTATCTTCACTCACATTCCTCCATTTTCTAGTGCAATGAAGGAAGAAAACAACAATCAAATGGTGCATTTAATTCAAAGCAGCAGTGGAAATGTTCGTTTCTTAGTCGCCTGGAATGAGTTGCAGGTTCCCAAAATGTATGGTCTTTCAGGGCTGAACAGATGACATTTGTTTGGATGTATAAATCCGAATATAATACATCTGTTCAGACCTATAGTTCCAAACATATGTCATCTGTTCGGACCTTTAGGACTGAACAATGATACTTGACCTGAGTGTCCAAACACTATTCTTTTGTTCGGACACTTAGGTCCGAACACCTGCAATATGTTCGGTCACTCAGAGACCAAATAGAGTCGCGATTTCTGGGTTAAAATCCCTTGCGATGATGGATAAAATGCAACTCAAATGCATGAAAAAACACAAACATTGTTTGTAAAAACTTACATTGAATGAGAATCTATCCCCATAACAAGTTTTCATGGAAAAACAGGTAATCTAAGATGGAAAAAACGGTAAAGAAGAGATAGGGAAGAAGAATAAATGGTAATGTTGGAGGGATCCATTTACCTTTGGAAGAGGAGATGGTAGAGAGGACTGGGAACGTTGGAGGAACCGAGTCGCCAGTGAAGTGTGATGTGGAGAAAGGGATGAGTATGTGTGTGGGAAGAAAGAGGGAAATGGAGGGATGGGTAGTTTAGAAAATTTTGGTGTGTATGAAAAGAACTAATATAATTTTTAAATTATAAAAATGTGTGTAGAGAGAATTTGCGTGGAAAAAGTAAAAATCTGTGTGACAATAGCAGCACCCTTTCAATAAGGGCCCCCTTTATAAGAGGGAGTGCGTGGTACACCGAGAGCATATGGACTTAATATTTTCTACGTTAGAAATTTGGTGTACATCAATCATCTTATTTGAGTTAGATTCTCATTCCCCTGTAGCTCAAACTGGGAGCATCTCATAAAAAAGGAGACATTCATTTTGAGCTGATCAAATTTTTCGTAAGTGGGCCCAATTATGGAATGCTGGAGTTCCAAGCCTCATGCAACTTGTGAATGGGACAACCAGAGGATCCAGAATCAATACTTACATCCTGCAACCACGGCATCTTCACTTGATGGTTGCTCTTTGTTTATTATTATTATTATTATTATTATTATTTTCATATAGACCCCTAGTTTTTTAAAGTGAATTCCTGAAACCCCTTTAATCTTTCTAAATTTGACTGCATGCTTCCCTAGGTCATGCCAATGGATCCTAGTTTTTAAAAGAGGAAATCTTTAAATTGTTATATGCTAATGGGCAATTTTATGGTAGGATTAACTTTTATTGGAGGGAGATTTGAGACATCTCATATAGGGCAGGGCATTCATTATAAGCAGCTCCAAATTTTAATAAACGGACCCCATATTGTGGATTCTACTCTTGGACGGGCCTGTTCATTTACTAGAATTTCATGAATTCTTGTATGGGAAATTCTTGAATTCTTAGACAATGTGGAATTCCTAAATCTTCTTTGGACATGAGCATTTTGGAATTCCACTAAAATACAAAGAAGATGGAATTTCAGGAATTCCTAAAGGCTAATTGAGACTTATCATGTGCTAGAATTCATAAATTTTTGTCAAGAAATAAAGAATTTAAAAATATCAAGAGGCATCATGTCTCAAAAACCCCAACCACTATAATTCCAATAAGGAATTTTAAGTAAAGAAACAGGTATTAGGAGCTACGATGGACACGTTTTCTTAGAAAAAAAAAAAAGTATAAAAGGAAAATCTGACAGTTTTGGGTGGAGAAGATTATCCAAGTTTGATATGGAAAAATAAGCAACATTTTTTTAGGTTAAATTGTTTCCTAGGGTCAGTAATTCTTCTTCCAAGTGGAATAAGAAAAAGTCCACGCGAATTTCATGGACATACACAAACGTGCCCTAAATAATTGGTTTAAAAGAATCCAGACTCCTTGATTTTCGTCTTCTCCCTTATTTCCTTACCCGAGATAAGGAAAGCAATTCAGAAGCCTGACTCAAATAAGAGGTTTTCAGCTATGGAGAATTTCTGTATTTTAAGAAACTTCTCAGCCTTCCATTTCTCAGCACCAGAACAAAACGGTGGACATTTATAGAGATTATTCTCTTCCTTTTGTGGCCTGAGAAACCATATAGGGTGGGTCATGGTCCGGAAAGGCTCATGTTAGTAGGATTAAATAACATATCAGGAAGTAAGATCATCTCAACAACAACAAAAAAAAGAGGTAATTAGCGAAAAGTCCCTGGAATTGAATCTATCCAGCCTCC
The DNA here is from genome assembly GCA_003546025.1 of Camphora micrantha. Taxonomy (NCBI): domain Eukaryota; kingdom Viridiplantae; phylum Streptophyta; class Magnoliopsida; order Laurales; family Lauraceae; genus Camphora; species Camphora micrantha. The sequence continues at coordinate 76,363,253 of QPKB01000002.1, forward strand.
AGTCCAAGCAAATTCTTTTTAAGGGTTCTGGTCCAAGCAGCTAGACTGTTTGCAGCCAGAAGTCCCTCCATCCACATGATCACATATTTCAGGACTAATTTGCCCTTTTAACTGTTTCTGGCATAAAATTTTAAATTTTCAAATTTCAAATCTTGTATTCTCCCTCCCCACGGATATTAAGGAGATTAAGTCACGAGCAGATAACCCCCGTCGGAGAGGAAGAAGACTGGACGCAGTGCCCCCCTTTTGCGGTGACGATGAGAACCCTAGAGCCTCTGTTTTCTCAGAGATTACATACAAAGATCGTTTTATCTTCGTCTTCTTCTCTTGATCAAGAGTGCGGCCCACCTTTGGGTTCCAGATCCAATCTGGAAGAGCGTGAGACCAAGTCTCCTTCTCGTGATCAGGATCACGGCGGGCCACGCGGATCGGAAGTTCCTGAAATCGGAACCAGAGAGGAACAAGTCCAATTCTTTGTTGCTGGAGAAGGAAGACGGAATTACTGCGACGCCCTCGCTGCCCAGTCGCCATTGGAAAAGAAGCCATCAAAGTTTTCCAACGATAGTTGCAGAAGGTGGGCCACGCAGATCGTCAACGATCTTGTGGGCAGTACGTCGGCAGGTCGCAAGTCGCCGGAAACGGTCTGACGCAATCGCAGATCTCCAGCCTTTCACTAACGCTGACGGAGAAGAAGGGAGCCGCAGGCTATGAACAAATCAGTTGCAGGATGCTGGTTCTGTTACAGAACCCAACAAAGAAGAAGACAACTGATGTTGGGTTTATTTTCCAGGCCAGGTCAAGTTCGGGTCAGGTCTGACCCGACCCAGTCTGCGCAACAGAAGCCCAACACAGTAGAAATTCAGTAGACGCCAGCAGGGCTGAGTTTTAGTGAAATTTATCTGAGTGTTGGCAAATTTATCTGTCTTTTGAGCAAATTTATCTGAGTTTTTGAAAAATCTATAAATTTATCTAAGTTTTTGTCAAATTCATTTGAGTTTTAGTGAAATTTATCTAAGTTTTGGCAAATTTATCTGTCTTTTGAGCAAATTTATCTGAGTTTTTTTTTAAAATTTATCTGAGTTTTTGAAAAATCTATCTGAGTTTTTTGTTTTATTTTTATCTTTTCAAATTTATTTGCATTTTTTAAAATAAATTTAACTGAGTTTTGACAAAAATACATGAGTTTTTGGCAAATTTTTCAGAAATTTGAAAAATTGATTTATCTTAGTTTTTGGCAATTGTGTTTGGGTTTTTTAATTTTATTTGTGTCTTTTGAAATTAATTTACAGCTTTTTAAATTTATTTACATTTTTTTTTGAAATTTATTTGGATATTTTGAGATTTATTTGAGTCGTTTGAAATTTATTTACACTTTCTGAAATTTATTTTGATCTTTTTGAAACTTATTTGCATCTTTTTAAATTTATCTGCATTCTTTTGAAATTTATTACTTTTTAAAAAAAATTATTATTATTTTTTTAAATTATTGCATTTTTTTAAATTTATTTGCCTTATTTTGAAATTTACTTGTGTGTTTTTATAATTTATTTGAAAATCTCATTAATGGGATTCCATTAATCGTGGGCAATTAAATGGTAGTTGGCCATTATTAATGGGATATCCCACCAATCATGGGATTGATTATCCCACCAATCATGGGATATGATTTAAACAAAGGGCAAATTAGACATTTTAGGTATGAGAAAGTGTGTGAAGGACCTTTGGCTGCATGTCTTTTTTTTGTGGATTGTTTGCAACAAAGTCATACTTTGAGGTACCTCTCGCCGAATTCCCAAAAAAAAAAAAAGTATACATCCCATACATAGAGGAGGAAAAGGAAAAAAATCTGTGTATTTATCAATCTTTGCATTGATATAGATACGTAACATACGTTGAGCGCTGTCATATCGTTTTCAATAAGAAACGTGCCTTTTGTTTCCTCATTTACTGCGGACGCTTCAAGCCACACAGCACTGGCATATCCCTCTCTCTCTCTCTCCCTACTACCATTTATGGCCTTTAAATCAGCTCCATCTCTCTCTTTCTCTCGTGCAAACGGACAATAAAACAATGTCTTTCTGCAAATGGGTCTTCTTAATCTCACTTCTCCTTCTACTCCCCACCTTCACCTACTCTTCTCAAAATCCCTGGAAGCATATTTCCCCAGATTTTCTCAATCGTGCTATGAAACCAGACCTTGTGGATTGGATGGTTGATGTCAGGAGGAGAATACATGAGAACCCAGAAACTGCTTTTGAAGAATTCGAGACTAGTAGGCTTATTAGAGAAGAACTAGATAAGTTGAACATCTCCTACATACACCCAGTTGCCATCACAGGCATTGTGGGCTATGTTGGGACTGGTGGTCCGCCTTTCGTTGCTGTAAGAGCTGATATAGATGCTCTTCCTATGGAGGTATTGACTATTAAAATTGAATATTGCGTTCTTTTGATCTTTTTTACTTTATTGTGTGGTGTTTAAAATTTAGATTTGCAGTAGGAATTACTCTTTTCTGAATTGTACAGATGGGAATTTTTTTTTTTTTTGTTTCTTAGGAGAAAGTGGAGTGGGAACACAAAAGTAAAGTGCCCGGAAAGATGCATGCTTGTGGGCATGATGCCCACGCCGCGATTCTGCTTGGTGCTGCGAAGATTCTTCAAGAATATCGGGACAATTTGCAGGTTTTGGGTTCATCTAAATCTTCATTTCTATGCGATTTTATCAGGAGAATCTAAGATCATGAATATTGTCTGCCTAACTTTACTGGATGAGGAAGGAATTACGAATTTATTTTGCTTTTACCATTTCATGGAACCCCAAGAAGTAAAATTGGTGGTTGATATTCTTTTGGTTTTCATATGATCATAAAATCTATCTTTTGCTAATGTTGTATGATAAACTTCATTTAGCCTTAATCACATTTATATAGTATGACCCATTTTATTGAAATGGACATGATATATATAATACAAGGATATATGAGAGGAAATCTTAGTTTCTTCTTGTTGGAATTGCAATAGGGAACTGTGGTTCTCCTCTTTCAACCAGCCGAAGAAAGAGGTAGGGGAGCACAAATGATGGTAGAATCAGGAGTGTTGGAGAATGTAGAAGCTATTTTTGGGCTACATGTCAACCCCATGTTGCCTTTAGGTGCGGTGGCTTCTAGGCCTGGTGCAATCATGGCTGGCTGTGGCTTCTTTGAAGCAGTTATAAACGGACGAGGTGGTCATTCTGCCATCCCACACCAAGCTATTGATCCCATTGTAGCTGCAGCAAATGCTGTTTCTAGCCTGCAGCATATTGTATCACGTGAATCTGATGCACTCAAATCACCGGTACTCTCTCTCTCTCTCTCTCTCTCATATTATTTTGAGCCTTCTGTTCTTGTGCTGATTCCCTTCTATGATGGGAATGAATCTGTCAGTCTTATCCTCAGGATCGTCTCTTAATGCCACAGTGCGTTTCAGATGAACTGTTCGTACATATGAACAGAGAACAGAGGCAAGAGATAGCCCATGTGGATTCTGCAAATGAAAGTAGTTTTCTTGGTTTTATTCTTTTAGTTTGAATGAGGTCTTGAAAACCATACATCTTTCTTAGTTTTTTTGGTAATGCTAGAAAAGGCTTGCATCGAACAATGTCTTCACCTTTTCAGTTTAGTAAAGTGGGGATAACAACTGAGACAACCGACAAAGTGGTAAATGGCATTCAATAAATCCACTATCGTAACAACAAGAAATATTCCCTGGAAGCATATGCCCGCAGGTGAAAGGACAGAATACCAATAATAGTACATACCCCAACGAGGAGAAGACAACTAAATAGTAAAGTTCAGAAACACTACTCCCTTCTGAGAAATGTATGTGGTAGGGTCTCATGTACTCCCTACCACAATATGCTATATTAAGTTAAAGAGGTTTTAGTTTGAATGGTTGTAATTTTGATCAAAGATTATGTAGCTACTCATGCAACCACTCATTTATTTTTTCATCAAATCACTTATGTTTCAATAATTTTTTTATATAATTATGTTATTTTTATTTTTATTTTTTTTTTATTTCATCCAACTTATACTATGAAAATAAGTAATTTTTTTTTAATAAGTGTCCAGCTAACTCTATCTGCCCGGTAAGTCAATCTGAGTACCGAAAGAAATGGAAAAAGGGTTATAGATAAATAGAGAATTCTTGATTCCTAGAAAGTGGTTGACTTGTCACCATGCGAGTTCCAACCTTTTTGAGATTGTACGGTAGTAGTTATGAGGCTTTTTAGGCAACTTAAGAGTCACAACTCACAAGTGTAAAAGCGGGCAAGTGCGTGCAGCCAAGTAACTTTTACTTTTCTAATACATTAGTTTTTTTTCTTTTTTTAACATATCTTTTTTAAAAACCAACCACTAACAAATTCAACCTTACGTATGACTAATCATGGGACAGGTTTGATATCACAATCATTAAGTACCTTACGAGTCAGGCTTATATAGGTCAATGAAAATGCCAGTAAAGGCTGGATCTGATTTTCTTTAACCTGAAGGCACCCGACCTCATTTCTATCCCTATGTAGAACTTTGGCAGAGACACCTTTGTTGCACATTAACTTGGTGTAAATGCAACTGGGGATATCAAATTGCTTCAACTACCACCTTGCATGTTTGAAACAAGAGGTTTTTATCGAAAAAACCACTGTATGTGGTCTGTACACCGAACATGGAACATTAGGCAAACATGCACCTAATAGGGAATCCATGCAGAATTCCTAACTTTTTTTTACCATTTTTTGGTGGTCAAATTCGACCTTCAGTTTCAACGCTGGAGGTCAAATTCGACTCTAAGGTAGAAAGTGATTTTAATATATTTTAGTTCCCTGCGTTGAATTCGACATTGTAAGAAACAACCTAAGGTCGCATTCGACCGGAAATGTATATGAGTTTTTTTGACTTTTGGTATTGTGATGCAGGTCGATCAAAGGCCAAGGCCCGCAAGTCCTGATGGCCCGCTTGATAGGGTCCACATGATCTCTAATTAGAGATCCCTATCTTAGTTTAGATATTTCTAATTTAATCAAGTTACTTAGTATATTATTTCCTAAATTCTAATCTTGATTAAGATTAGTAGTTTATTGTTTTAGAAAGTCTTGGTTAGTATGGAACCATCTTCTTACTCTATATATAGAGTAATATGCCATAGTAATGGAGGATATAATTTCTAATAAAATTCAATTATTCTCATATGTGAGTTTTGGGTGCTTTCCCTAAGGATATTAGGGTTTTTGAGTCTTAGGGCTCGATCTCACCGTTGGAGGTGAAGATCTTCACATCAATTGGTATCAGAGCCGACGATCTATCTTGGATAACAGCTCCGATCGCCGACTCGACATCCATCCACCATCTACCGTCATTCACCCAACTCTGCAATCGTCCGAACCCAACCCCTACTTTCTCCACCACTGATCCCTTAACATCCCCTCATTGCAATCCAAAAATTCCCAAAACCCCATCATTCACCCCATCTCTTCGACATCCACTTCATCTAGACCTATAACCCATCCCTCGCCCAGACTCACAGAACCATCTCCATTCAATCCAAGCCCCGATTTGAGATCTCTGTAGACCTACTTAATTTCCATAAAGGTCCCAAATCCCTAGAACCCCGCTAGACACTACCAAACAAATCCTCCGACCAAAACCAACAAGCCACCATCACTGAACCCCATCGAAACCCATCCCAGTCCCAACCTTTTCCCTTCTCTGCATAACAAGTCCCAAACCCAGAAGAAGAAAATAAAAGAAAGTAAAGAAGAAAGAAACAGAAGAAGAAGAGAGAAGAAGTACCGTGCACCAGAGGGCTGCGTCGTCTCCAGCATCATCGCCAGCCATCCACCATCTTCACTGCATCATCTTGCAGCATCTCAGCCACAGCAGCGCGATCGCCAAACCTCATGCCGCCATCATCCAGCGACATCACCACCATCTGCGTCCAAGCCTTCCCTTCTATCTTCTCTTTCTCATCCTTCAAGTCGACAGGTAAGAGGATACTCCTCTTATTTTTCATTCAGGCGCGAAACCCGAAACAAAGCCAAAGAGGCCCTCTTCCACGTGCTGTTTTCTATAGTTGGGCTTCACTTGATTTGGGCCTTCATTTAGAACTAACCTGTAGTCTAGGCGTGGTCTGTTTCTGAACCCGACCCAGTCCACCAGATCGAAACAAGAAAAAAAAATGCATCTGAAATCTCATGGCTACCCGATGACGTCAATACCACGGGTATTTCACCAATTACCAGCGGGATGAGCTATTGACAAAATTGGGATCTGACATGGACACTGTGGTTGAACGACTGAAAATTGTTGAAGCTGCTCTTAATGAACTTCAAGGACATCAGACCACATGAATTACTAAATCTATTCTCACAAAGCAGGATCCGCAAACATTCGGGATTAGACCTCAGGTCAATCCTATAAACCCTGCTCCCCATGCATTTGGAATAATGACCCAGGTAAATCCAGTCATGGCTGGTCCTCAGCATCAGCATCGTGAAACCATGTCTGACATGATACAGCGTCTTTTCATTGAACACGGTGATCATGAACTACGCAGTGCACCAAATACAGATGACATCCCCAAAATAGTGAGACTGTAAATCAGTGATTTTTGAGGAGATCGTCATCCTAAGGCCTTTGTCGATTGGCTCAATTCTCTTGATGACTATTTTGTCTAGTACAACATGAATGATATCCAGAAGATAGCCTTCACAAAAGTTAAGCTCAAAGGACCTGCACGCATTTGGTGGCAAAGTGTTGAAAACAGTGAGCTCGCCTTTGGGCGTCCCATTTTCCAATGGGAAGATATGAAGCGACGACTCAAGCAAAATTTCCTTCCTTCTGACTATATTGATTCTCTGCATAAAGGATATTTTAGTCTGCAACAAGGTGCCTATTTGTTGGACGAGTATACCAATCTGTTTCGAGAAAATATTGTGCGCTACAATCTGCGGGCGAATGATGGACTCATTATCAATAAATATACAGAAGGCTTACATCTTGATATTCGGCAACGGATTTCTATGTTCGATTTCAATGATATCAATGAAGCCTAATGTAAAGCCCGCAAAGCACAGCAAGAAATCCAATTGAGAAGGCGGGAAAGATCCCAAGCCAGGGAGTTTTCCTCTAGAGGGATACAGTCTCCGACTTTCTCTAACGCCTAACAGTCGGTTACTCGACCGAGGCCACCGCAGACATTGCAAAAGCCGCACAGGTTGTTAAACAACGGCCACCTCCTCCCCAAAATCAGCGGCAACAGGCACCACAAAATAATCCTCATGCGTGAGGACGTGCTGACAAAAGGGAAGTAATATGTCATACTTACCAACAGAAAGGGCATTATGCTAAAGAATGTCCTCATCGGAATCTCTATGCAGAGATGAAGCCGACGACAGCGAAGAGTTTGATGAGCACTTGAAATGGAAAAACCGACAAACACTCAAAGCGTCTGCCTTGAAGAATTCCCTGCTGATGGAGTACCACTTGTATATATATCTGGAGCGCCATCTTCTGATCACTGAAGATCAACAGGAGAAGCAAGATTATAATCATGCACCTATTTTTCGCTCTCGAGTTCACTGCATGGGCAAAACTTGCAATATGATTATTGATGGAGGTAGTGCTATGAATGTTATTGCCAAAGAGGTTGTGGAAAAGCTAAAGCTACCTACTACGAAGCATCTAAGGCCATACAAAATTGCATGGGTAAATGATTCAATTATTCCGGTTGACAAGCAGTGCATTGTTCCTTTCAAATTGGGTTCTTATGAAGATACAATTAAGTGTGATGTTATACCAATGAAAGTCACACACATACTTTTTGGTCGCCCATAGCTAACGAAGTTGAAGGTTGTCATAGATAATGACACAAACACTCATACTTTCATGTGGAAAGGTAACAAGACCTGGTTATGGCCACTGCCAGTCCAGCATGTTGCTAAGGCCCATAAAGAGACGGCCACTTCTCAGATGTTAACCAGGAGTAAATCTGAACAGGAAAGCAGAGATCATGATCTGATGTATGCCTTGGTTATCCGCCACGTACCAAATGATTCTCCCCATGAATCCATTCCAGAAGAAGTAAAGTCACTCCTGCAACACTTCAGTTTTAGCGCTAGAGGTCAAATTCGACCCTGAGATAGAAAGTAGCCTTAATATATTTTAGTTCCCTGCATCGAATTCGACCTTGTAAGAAACAACCGAATGTTGCATTCGACCAAAAATGTATATGAGTTTTTCTGACTTTAGGTACTGTGATGTTGGTCGATCAAAGGCCAATGCCCACAAGTCCTAATGGCCCGCTTGATAGGGTCCACATGATCTCTATTAGAGATCCCTATCTTAGTTTAGATATTTCTAATTTAATCAAGTTGCTTAGTATATTATTTCCTAAATCCTAATCTTGATTGAGATCAGTAGTTTATTGTTTTAAAAAGTCTTGATTAGTATGGAACCATATTTTTTCTATATATAGAGTAATATGCCATTGTAATTGAGGATATAATTTCTAATAAGAATTCAGTTATTATCATACGTGAGTTTTGGGTGCTTTCCCTAAGGATATTAGGGATTTTGAGTTTTAGGGCTTGATCCCACCGTTGGAGGTGAAGATCTTCACATCATATTGGGAGGACAGTACATGAGTTTTTCAGCTTGTCATTGAAATTTTCATTTCAATTAAATGGAAATGAAGAAAAAGCATGAAAATCACCTCTTAAATTACAAATCTAGAATTAAACTATTCTTAAATATTCCTGTGATTAGCTACCAACCCCAGAATGATTGGATGTCGGGATGAAGCTAAGATGATGATTCTTGTAGTTAGCTCTTTTATGATATATATTTCTTAATCTTTAGAAATCAATAGCGTCAAAGAATACAAGAGGCCTCAAGGCCTAAAAAGGCCAGACCTTAAATCTGAAACAAGGAAGCCAGTATTAGCCACATGCAGCATGTGGAGACTGCACAGTCGGTTTATACCATAAGAGTCAGAATTGGTTTTCAGAATTCCTTATGAAGTGATATCACCAATAAGCCCAATAGGAGCAAAATCAGTCCTTGAGTTTATGAAATGATTTGAATCCTCAAAACAGTCTCTCAATTGACAACCTTGCATAATAAAAATTGGCTGGGAAGTAGCGCAATCTGCCCACAAGCATCAAAATGAGAGGATAGCACAATTACCTAAAAACCTAGCCCAATGGATTTGTACCGTAAATTTTTTTTTTTCTTATTCAATCTCACCAATAGTCCCCACAGGAGCAGTGCCCGTCTTTGAAATGGTGAAAACGATTTGAATCTGTCAAAATAATCTGTCGACTGACAATCTTGGAAATAAATTTGATTGCGGTATGACAATCTCCACAGACTCTTAGTTTCTTGATGATCTGGATCGTTGTCCCTTGAATGGTATTTATGATCCCAAATGCAACAACAAGCTTCTCACTGTGGACACGAAGAACTGTTTCATTCTCTTCTTGATCAACATCATGAAGAACTGATGCTGTATCAGGTATGTAGCATGCTTCCTGCATCTTTATAAATAAAGTTTCCAGATACTCAAAGATCTCTTTGTGTTGAGGATGTTGTATCAGTTGCATTTACTGCCCTCCCAGTACTTAAAGTTAGAAAAACTCATGTACATTTTCGGTTGAATGCGACCTTCGGGTGTTTCTTACAAGGTTGAATTCGACGTAGGGAACTAAAATGTATTATGGTCACTTTTCATCTCAGGGACGAATTCGACCTCTAGAGCTGAAATTGAATGTCGAATTCAACAAAAAAAAAAAATGGTAAAAAAATTAAGAATTCTATACGGATTTCCTGTTAGGTGCATGTTTGTCTAATGTTCCATGCTCGTTATATTGACCGCATAAAGTGGTTTTTCCGGTAAAAACCTCTTGAAACAAATATTCTCTAATTACAAAAATCTAAATTGGGCTTGGAGCCCCAACAATGAGACTTGCCTTAATCACTTCCATCAAGTACTAAATTCTTTGTGAAGGATTTATTATAAAAAAAAAAAAGAAAAAAGAAAAAAGGACTTATGTTGCTCCTTTTGAGTTTAACGCCTCGTGGGATAGATAAGGAATCAAAAGGAGGGGTTTTAACCAGAAAAAAGAAAAGAGAGAGAGGTGGTGCATGGCCCTTTTTGCCTTGAATAAGCCAAACATCACACATGGAAGGTTATCTGCATATAATTTCAAATTTGAAAATACTCAACCTTGCTTAGCTGACTTAATGAAGTTCAATCTAAATACTTGCTTTTTCAAAACTCTAATGTCTCCACTCATGAAAAGTCAGGTAAGTTCTTCTCTATGGACCCAGTTGTTTACATAAAATACACAGAAATTGAATACATACAAGTTCAAGGTGAAAAAACCTCTAATGGAGGATTATTAATAAGGTGAGGGTAAAGGATATAATGAGTAGATGATGATAGGACCTTGTCTTTCCGTAGGGTGATAGTTAGGAGTTGATTTTTCTTCTTCCTTTGTTTCTAATGCCATTAATTGGGATATCATTTGATGGTCATCTTTGGATATCACTTTTGGTTCTTCATTTTTAACTACTTCCAACAATACAATTATAGGCATTCAATTAAACAAACAGACCCACTTGATTGAGCCTTTGACCCAACTTTACTAAAGATCAGTCCAACCCCCTCATGCCCCTATATATCCTCTTCCGATGTGCGTGGTGTGCCTGTGAATTAACACTCACCATATAATTATTTTCTTATCACTGGTTCTCATCACTGGTTTTAAACACAAGGGCTAAAGAACCTAGCTCAAACTTTGAGACCCTTAAATTAAGGCTAGTCTTCTAGTATTGGGATCATTTCTAATCAAGGCTAGTCTTCTAGTATTGGGATCATTTCTAATCACACACCGCATGATTGAAATACATCCAGGTGTGGGGTCAGTGGCTGGGTTGCTTTTAGCTTGAAATCTCACTTTGGAGATGTCACGACCCGGGCCCGAGATCCAGCAAACCCGAGTCGTAATCGGCATACTTACTTCCGTAAACCCCGAATTAACCGAAGTTAAAACGAGATACACAAGGGATATCATACTCAAAGTACCTGTCAAATACAAAACTTTTACGGAAACAATATATATTTGACAATAACACTTATCATTTACATGTATACAAAAGAAAGTTCTTATATATGTATCGTTCCCAATATACATTTATCAAACGCTGCATATTCAAAAATACAATGCAGACAACCATTAATTACATTTCAAAATGTTAATTACATTCCCAAAATGAATTTATAAACAGTCCTCAAAACTTTTCTCAAAATGTTTATAAAAAGTTCCAATCGCACTCGGATACCAAGTCAAATGGTATCCCGCCGGTTCCACTCTATCAATCCTCCTGAGGAACCAGAGCGGTCTCCTCCGTTGGCGCCGGGGGCGCTGCAACACCGGTAGGGGCAATCGGGCCTATAATGCCATCAATAACACTAATGAACACGACAGTTCAACCATGTATAAACAATTCTTGCAATGATGTATTAACACATTTATATTGCATTAATAACATTTTCAGTGCTAGAAAAATCTAGACGATTCTATATTAACAATAATAGACAATGACAGTCAGTATGCATGTACAAATTGGCAACTACCATAACATTCATTAAATTGTATTTCATTCATTTCATATCCATCTTCCCTCAAATGAAGGATTATTATTTACCATCTCCTCTCAAAGGGAGGATTCATCTTCCCATGGAAGGCATCAATCAATATCCGTCATTCATTATTCGTTGAACTCACTTAGAGTTCTAATACAATCGCTAGGTAATGCCAAACTCAATGATGAATAACATTCAGTAAGAAATCCTTTTATGGATCCAATTCAACTCAATGATCCCTTTCATGACAAAGGAAAGGAATGACAATAATATCAATCTCATTAGATTGAATCACAATGACAGAATGAGAGTAATATTAACCACATATGGTTTTACTCAATCCTATCTCAATCCTATTCAACCATTCGGGTGTAACCATTGGTTTCAAAATACACGTATTATTTACGATGGACATCACATTTGTATTTTTAATATGTGCATTTCTAGTCCCTGTAATTATCACCCATGGAGCTTAGGCTATTATCGATTATGGTTCGTTCAAGGAACCCTTTTGAAATATTACTAATTCTCAATAATCTAGTTTAATCCATGATTAGTCTTAAAAACTAATCGGGGAAGCTTTTATGCTTATGAGTCGTACTCTAAATTCTCGTAAAAATCCAAAACTCAAAAAATTTTCGCTAACTGATATCACTAGGCCAGTATCAGGTTCACTCGAGCGGATTACTGTTCGCTCGAGTGGACCCACACAGAACTATGTTCGCTCGAGCGGACTAAATGTTCGCTCGAGTGAACTCTTCAGAACTCCATTTCGTTCAGACAGAACCCAGGTCACTCGACCGAACCCGGTTCGCTCGAACGAACTGTCCCGAATTTCACTCCGAATTCTGTTCAGTTCTTTCTTTTTCTACCTCTTTTTCTCCAATACACTTCCATAACCTGCACAAAGACAATTGGAACCTCCTGTTCCCTCCTCATATATCATTCATTCACATTCATTCGTAACCACACTTCTAATCATTCCTTAATCACTTCATTAAGCATTCATAATAAATCCAAAACTCAATGAAAAATCCATAAAACACATAGAAACTCAATGAGCTTCTATAACAACTAACACTAATCACAAGAGATGTTTATACTTGCCTCTCTTGGAGCTATTCAACAAAAATCCCTCTTTGCCTTAGCTTAGTTCAACAAAAATGTCTTCTTTTAAAACCCTAATCCATAAAACCACCCAAATACACAACCATAAGCTATCTATACTAGCAATCATGCCTAACCATTCATTATAACTTGGAAATCCTAAAGGAAGGCCATTACTTACTTGTAACTCAAAGGGGAAAGGTTCTTGAGGTTTCTCTCAAGCTCCACACTTCAACAATGGAGATTTTGCTTGGGGAAGAAGATGAAGTTGAAGATGAACTCCCCAAAACTCACTTAAATCACTCTTAGCTTCACTCTTAATGAGAGAAAATGGAAGAGAAAAGAGAAAAATGGAGAGCCTAGGGTTCTTGAGCTTCAAGAGATGAAAATGAATTCATCTCTCTCTTTTCATTCTAATATAACCCGCTTTACACCAAAACCCCCTCTCATTTACTCTATTTACATTTAGAGTCAAATGACTCCTCACTTGGTCCATTTTAGGTCTAATGGGATCGTGTTTATCATGAAAGTTGGCGTATTCTCCGAGATACGCACGTTGGTATCAAGAATTTCCGTATTTGACGAAATACGTGAAAATTCGTATTTACGGAAGAGTCCTTAACCTATCTTGTTTGAGTCTAAACTCATTTTAATCCATTCAATTCCCTTCAAATCCATTTCAGTATGCTTAATGTATTAATTGAGACTGATTTGCCCCTCTTTGGTCATTAACCTTGGTTAATCCAATTATCCATGCTTAATTAGCATTAATCTCAATTAATTAGCCTTAATCATGATTAGTTCGGGTCGGGGTGTAACAGGAGAATTATTAGGTGGTACTTAAATCTTTCCATTTCCTTTTATCAACAGGATACATATCTTCATCACAACCTTAAGAACTTTAGGTTTTATAAAAATCTCCTAGCTTGGAACTGGTGTAACATCAAAAGTCCAAGGATGACAATGAGGCACTAATCTTTGTTTTGGGGGTGGTGGGGGTGGTGGTGTTTGAGAACTGAAAAATTCTCATGCATGATTAGGATAAATATAAAGAGGACAATGAATCATTTCCTTTTACCATTCAATTTCCAAAATCCCAGCTGCCTTTTTATATACTTGGATTTCTCACTCTGTTTCTTATATAGGTTATGAGCAAAATCTTCATTCATGGAAGATAGCCATTGTCCACTTAGCTTGCATTGTATAATTTCCACTCACAGGTTGTAACAGTTGCGAAATTCCAAGGTGGTAATGCATTGAATGTTATACCGGATTCTGTTACGATTGGTGGCTCCTTCCGAGCCTTTTCTAAAGAAGATTTTTTCCGAATCAAGCAAAGAATCAATGAGGTATGACTTTGTTGACTATACTAGTTATAACCCTAGCTATCATAATCAAGCCAAAATATTTTACTAAGATTCCCTTCCAAATGTGTGATCAACAGATCATTGTAAGACAAGCAGCTGTACATAGGTGCAACGCAACTGTTGATTTCCATGTGAAAGGGGTACCGTTCTTGCCTGTCACTGTGAATGACGAGCGGCTCCATGAGTACTTCAACAACGTCGCGGGTGATATGTTGGGAAGGCAGAACGTCAAAGTAATGGAACTGGTGATGGGGTCTGAAGATTTCGCATTTTTCTCCGATGTGATCCCCGGATATTTCTTCTTCCTGGGGATGAATAGCAAGTCACAGGGACCAGTTGAACCTCCCCACTCCCCACACTTCACCATCAATGAAAATGCTCTTCCTTATGGTGCAGCGCTACATGCCTCTTTGGTTACAAGGTATCTTCTTGAATTCCGAGTCCCTTCTCCAGCTCCAGAGGAAATTTGCCATGGCGAATTTTAATGTTCTTTTCTAGAACTTTGTATATAGGGATGCATCCAGATTTCATGAGATGCCAGCCAAAATTTGCACCACATTCTCATGATTGGGTCTAGACGAAGACTCCTTTCAAATTGTAAATTTTGGCTACTTCATCGATCAATTCAAATAATCTTCAAATGACCAGTGTTAACTTGCACTGGACATATGTTGTAATGTTATGGTCTCATTTTCTCCCTCTTCCATCTGATCTGTGACATTTTAGAAGCCATTTTCTAGGAAGATACCACTAAAAGATAATGTGAGAGGAAGGCAAATTATATCATTAAAGAAGGAACCAAAACATGGTTCCAGTTTGGATGTTCAAAAGCTAACTGCATTTAACTCAATTTATGTTATTTTGCTCTTTGTGAATCAAATTACTGTAAACAAGCAATGAGAGCTAGGGGTGGTAAGATAGTCCAAAAACATCACCAACCAGATGGAATCAACTGTTTGGCCCTGTTTGTTTCTTGTAATTGAATTCTTAGAAATTCTAAGATGTATTTCTAAAGGTGGTTAAAAGTGAATAATCAAAGATGAATATACAAAAATGACCACCATTAACTTCCACATAAATGGAAATTGAATCAAAGAAGTATGAGAAATGAATACCCAACAATCGTTATAGTAATTTAAATCCTAAGAAAGTCAAAGTTCCATCTACTTGCTGCTTTATAGCCCCACAGTGGCGTACCTACATTATGCAGACCTGAGGTGACCGCCCTAAGTCTGATCCAAAAAGGGTTAAAAGTTGCCCTTGCCCTATTCTAGTAACCCTTGGCTCCTTCTTCCACTTCAAGCTCAGACGGTTCCTACACAATAATATAGCATAAAAGTCCGTTCTCTCACCATACTTTTACACAATATAAGAAGAAGCAATATATTGATTAGCAAGCGGGATGTGAAATCTTTATATTTAATTTGCCAAAAAAAATAAAAATAAAAAATAATATCTTTATACCATGCAATTAGTGGAGATAATTGGTAGTTGGCGTTGATTTTGATATTTTCAATTTTAAATTGACTATCGTCCGCCCCATCCAAATGAAAATTCTGGGTACATAAATGCCCCACCCAAAAGAAGTCAAATAAGTGGAATCTGTCGGTATGGTTTATAATTGATCAGCTTTACTAGGAACTTACTTGAACTGTCAGGGCTTGCAATAAAGTACTAGGAAATCACACCTAACCCAAAAATGCAAAAAAATTGTTTGATAGTGATGATTATTTGTTAGTTTGATTAATGAATTGTCACGTTTAACATGAGGTGAGGATCTTTAATTTTAATACAGATTTACCTGGTGTAGTTGTCCCATCAGATTGTCCGCTAGGAATATTTCCTCCCTCATATATTATGATTATGACTTAGCATGTGCTGTTCACAAGGCCCTTGGTTAATGAGGGTCAGACAAACAATTAACTAAGAAAATCTTGCTGAGCAAAAATCATCTCTGTGACTTTGCTACAAATGTAGGACTACTTTTGTAAGAAAATATCACTTGTCCCACTTTACATTGGAGATGAAGGTTGCAACAGTTTTTTATTTTTAGAAAGTTACTTGATCCAAGTATCCTAATGATTCTTCACCTCCCCCACTGTTTTTAGTTTGCATTTCCTAGGCCTGTTTGGTTCCCCTCAAACCTGCTTTGTTCCTAAGTAAGAATATGTGAATTTGGAAACTTACCTGAAGTTACATATGGGTTTTATTCTTTATGATACCTAATTAGAGGTATAGGTGGTTAGATAATTTACAAGTAAACTGATTAGTAGGCCAAGATCCGAGGATCCAGATGGGACCAGGGAATTAATTGATCAAGTCATGCCAATATCCTTATGGATCATGCCAAAAACCAGCCCCATCAAATTATCAAAGTCCTTGATTTAATGGTCATATAAGTTTAATGGCCTTCTAAGTTCTAATCATACTTGGTAGGGCGTTGGAACTTGATAATGACTTAGTTCCCTGATGTCCCTTCACATTTGAGGTAATTTGTGTAGATGGGTAAGGTTTTTTGTTTTTTTCCAGAGATTTTTCCTTTAGAAGATGCCAGCACAAGATATTTTGTAATCTTCTTCTCTACTGTGGTGTCTTATTCCTTATCATTTTCCTTTTCTAAGAAGGCCACAAACAGCTCCAACTCTATAGCTCCCTATGGAAGCAGATACACCTACCACCAAGCTATGCATGCATTCCATGCTCTCTATCAACTGCTCACCAATAACCAACTTCTCGTCCATACATCAAAAGGGAATAAAATGAGGGTTCACACTTTCCATTTTTTGCTATCCCAGTGTGGCACATCATTGCTCCTCTACGGACTGAATTGCCCAATTGGGCCTATTGGTTCAAGCCAAGTTGCTTCCATATTTGTTTTTTCCTTTATCCAATTTGGCTTGAAACTTAGGAATTTTTATTCTCTTGCAATGTCCCTAAGCGGGAAAGTTTCATGAGAAAGGGGTGATTAAATGGAACATTCATGGAGAATGGCTCCTTACCTTGGTGGTAAGGAGTCACAGATTTCATTGGGAGGTCTTGGGTTTGAACCCTCCTCCTCCATCTTTACATATGTGAGTTTTTATTACCTCACATGTGTTAGTTGTGTTTATTCTCCTCGCATGTGTGAGTTTCCATCGTCTCACATGTGTGAGTTATATCTACGTCTACTCTCATGTGAGTTTCCAGCTACTCTCATGTGTGAGTTGTGTTATGAGTCTCAAGGTTCCAGCCTTCGCTGGGTTACAACTTATAAAAAAAAAAAGAAAAAAAAAAAGGAATATCGCTGAGATGAGGATTGTCAGAAGATATAACTCAAGATTACACATAGGGGTATTATGGGCCGGGATGAGCAATATCCAGGCCCAACCCTGATTTTAAACCATAGGCCTAAGCAAGGCCCACCTAAAACAGGTTAAGACCAAGCCTGGGTGTGTTATATTTTAGGTGAAAAGGGGCATAATTAAATCGGACCAACTTGTAGTTAATCTGGTTAAGATGCTT
Organism: Camphora micrantha; assembly: GCA_003546025.1. Taxonomy (NCBI): domain Eukaryota; kingdom Viridiplantae; phylum Streptophyta; class Magnoliopsida; order Laurales; family Lauraceae; genus Camphora; species Camphora micrantha. The sequence continues at coordinate 76,380,912 of QPKB01000002.1, forward strand.
GTTTTTGTATGTTTCAATTCCCTTTTCAAGGAAAATATTATTGGTTTTGCTTAAAGAGTGGCTCTTACTCGGGCTAGGACAGGCTTGGGCTTTTCACCACTTAATGCAAATCCGGCCCATATATTAAACGGGCCCTGATTTTATGTACAGGCCATGATTGAGTGCTATAACCTAAGGTTGAAGCCCAGCCCGGTTCATAAACATCCCTAATGACTCCTAACCCTAGAGAGTGGTGGTGCAAGCATACATGAAAGGATATGCACAAAATTGTTTAGTATCGTCGCTTTTGTTTGTGCTCATTTATGCATGTGATGGCTAAATGAAATGTGATTAAGAGCACTTTCACCTCGAGTCAGACATGATTAGGGGTTCTAAATCCAACTGCATTTTTTTTTTTTTTTCACTTTTACAAGCACCAAATTCTTGATCAAAACCGTCATCTTCTTTACTAAGATGAAACCCTAAGATATTCAATTTTGTATCTTAAAATCTCATAGATTTTGAGAAGATTGTGAAAAAATTTCAGTGAGCTCCCAATGCATGACTTGAATCATTCAATATTCTCATATTAATAACATGTGTAGTTTCATTTCTTAATTCCTCATAGATTATGAGAAATTAGTGAAATAACTTCCAAACAATTGAGACCCATTGAGTCAGTGTACTCTTTTACTCATGCAAGAATTATGATATTGACAAGCATAACAATGTGTTTCACATGTCTAAACATTTAGATATGTAAAGCCATTGTCAAATCCCTTCTGTAAAAAGCAAATGACCCTTACTATGTTAGAGGTGCCTTATATTGGTACCAGAAAAGCAAATGACCCCATGGATTAGACACATCAACCTATGAGCAGAGGCCACTTTGGTGCTTATGGAACTCACTTAGATGCATTCCCATCTACTTAGATTATATAGAAAGTTTTTTTATAAATAAGGCTCATGTTAAAAATCAGCCCCATCAAATTATGCAAACCCTGGATGTAACAGCTATAAAAATTTAATAGTCATTTAAAAAAAAAAAAAAAAGATTCAAACCAATAGTAGTCCACCCCTCTGAGACATGGGTCCATAAATAGTGTGTGTGAGCTCAATTCTCCTATGTAGGAAAAAAAAAAAAGGCAAGTTAAAGTTTGATTAACAAAGAAGTGGGCATAGTGTCAAATCAAAGGTGAGGGCACATACTTCAAGCAAAAAAAAAAAAAGGTGAGGGCATTGGGACTTGAAAATGGCTTTAGTAACCTGATATACCATGACCCTTTGAGGTAGTGTGGTTGGGGGAGATTTTTATTCCAAGAGATCTTTGGTTTAAAAGGTGCCAGCACATTGTATTTGGTTTAGAAGGAGCTCCTTGTGTAAGCAGATGTACCTACCAGTACCACCAAACTATGCATGTGGCAATTCTCCAGCATCCCTTGCTCTCTTGTTATCATATGCCCACCACGGTCATATCCAAACATATAAAAGAAAGGAAATGAGGATGCACTTGTTCCTTTTGTTGCCATCCCAAAGTGGCCATCGATATAGTTGATTGGGAACCCGAGCTTCTAAATCTCTCAACTCCTTGATTGACGACTGGGCCAATTTGGCAGGCTGGTAGACTTCTCATCCGTTTGTTCCTTCAAAGAGTGAATCGCCCAATTGGGCCCTTTTGAATTCTTGATTCTCTTGCTAAGTTTCTAATGGAAAAGTTTCATTATATGATGTGCTTACACTCTTTTTTTATGTCATTTTTTTACTTTTCTATTTTTTTTAAACTTTGGTAGGCCCAAAATCATGATCCAAGTCATCCATTTCTTAAAGGCTTAATATCTTCATAGATTTTGAAACCTATCAATCTGATTTTTTGCACTCCTATGGACCCCCGATTCATGATCCAAACCATGCCCCCAATTCATGATCCAAACCATGCTTATATTAATGGTAATAATTAAGGCATTTCATTTTATATCTTAATTATTCATGAGTTTTAAGAAATTAGTATTTCAAAAATTCCAAACACTTCTACACTCCTTAATGTGTGAACATTTTCCAATCTCAATACCTACTAATGCATGTTAGAGGTTTCTTATTTCAAGGATAACTCATATTGTAAGTTTTATCTAGGGTTGCAAATGGATATCCAAATGTCTGACTGCATTTGAAAAAGATTCACGTATTAACCTATTTTCAAATCCCAAAAGAAATTCAAAACCATCCATGCAGGATCTACATGAATATTATTTAAAATATAAAAATCTCACTGCCTTCTTGGTTATTATTGAGGATCTGAATTTTAATGAACACTCGCAAATTAAAAAAAAAAAAAAATTCCATCCGTTTTAATCAAAATATACTATAATGCAACTCTTATTTAGGATCTAGACTTAGAATTGTATCCCACCTTTTCAATTGATGTCAAATCTAAGAACATACGGTCCAAATGGTCTAAATCTAAATCCACAATAAATAATGAGTCTGAGTCTGCTGATTAAAATACAGTTAGCATGGCAGAATTCTTTGTTTAAAGGATAAAATTTGAAGTATTTAGAAAACAGTGAAGTTGCGAAAATCGATTTCAAAACTTTTGGAATCTTCAAATTCCAAATTGCTTACTATAACAGCATTTAAGTACTTCAAATTCGAAATTGTTTACTATAAAAGCAGTTAAGTACCTTTTTTTTTTTCCTTTCTAATTGTAATCGTAATTGAAATTATAATTCCAACCCAACACTTGAGAGTCTCTTAACACACATTATGGAGATGTTTGAAATCCAACAATTCTCCCAACACGTTCACCAAATATGCATTGGTATCATCGCATTGAATTTCCTTCAAAAACCTTTGTGTCTTTTCGGAGTCTGCTAGTTTGCAAAAAAAAAAAAAAACGCAAGAATTGGAACTCATCCAAATCATGCCCTTGCACTCGTATAATTAATACCAATAATTAATACCAAAATAGGGAACCACTGATTTCTCTCAAGGATTTCAATTTCACCGACATGAAGGGGAACGGAAATCATAAATTTTCAGATCTCGATCTCATCGGGGAAAGGATACGGAATCTAAGACATAATATCACAAGGAAACCTCCATATGGCAGAAAATTGGAATCGGAAGAGAGAAACACATTTTTACTTTCTACTGTATATATTCAATGCCATCACAGTTCCAGTAAAATCACCAAAATGCCACTGGATTCTTCTAGATCTCGTCTTCTATTGCCTGAAAGCATGAATGGAACAAAATAATTGAACAGCACACACAGATTCCCCAAATTCATGGCAAAGGTGCTAAGAGAAACAATCAAACACAATATAAGAGAGAACAAAAAAGACATGAGAAGTGAAGAAAAGAAATCAACAGAATAAACCTCTACATAGAAATATCAATATGTCTCAAATCAATCCAAAACAAATACGACACATCGTTTCCTACTCCCAGTTCCAACCATAAACCCTAGCATTCAGATCTCTCAAGACCTGAAGATTTTCTCAAAACATCTTGTGAAGAGAAGTCACAAGAGAAAAGAAAACCTTTAGATCCATTGAGGAAAGACGATCTAAACACTACAGCAAAGGCTAAAACAAAACAAATCCCTAACACAAACTGATGTATATGGAAAAGACATTCCACTCTCTCTAACAATACCTAAGTATCAAATCCTAACAAAATATAGAGATATACTACCGAAATCAAAGAGATCGGCATGGATGGATCTTCAATGCATGAGAGATCCAAACAGCGCAGCAAAGGAAACGAAGAACACGGCAGCGAGAGGCGGAGAGACGCCGACTGCGCCGGAAGCAGGAGCCGGAGCTGGTGCGTCGGCAGCGAAGGAGCCTCCGATGAGGGAGAATGCGATCATGACCGCCATTAGAGAGATGGCAAAGGCTCTGGTGCTGAAATCTGCCATTGCGTTTTGAGAGCTCCGGGTTTTTCTCTTTGGATTGCAGAGGAGGCAAGAAGGAAAGAGAGAGATTGAGGTTTTCAGAAAGAGAGGAAGAAGGGGAATATAAAGAAGAATAGAAGATCGGGTAGAACGGGCAGCTACCCGCATCGACAGGCTGGCAATTAGCGGCTGAACAGTTGGCGTTTGCGGGCAGGATTCTATTCGTTTCGGGAAAGTGCAAGAGGACCCTTAAATTTAGAGGGAATTACGATAATGGCATTACGTTACCCCACTTCACTTGAGTTGGGGCCAGATTACAAGTTAAGAAATTGGGACACTTGATATATGATGGACTCATCTATCAAAAAATTTTCTTTGATTTAGATGAGTAATTTAGTCATTATTTCCTACCTAAATGGACCCCACCAACACGATGGATGAAACTTTTTTTTTTTTTTTTCTATCGACTTGGTATTTGAAATCCTGCTTTTTGACATGCAACCATGTCTTTAATAACCTGAGCTAAATAGTTATTCATGTTAAATATTGTATTAAAAAGGATTCTTTTACATTCCTATTCCCGTGTTAATAAAATAAAATAAAGGTTTTAAAATTGTGAAAAACATTGCAAGCATAGCAAAGTATGTATGTTACTTTAAGTTTGTAATTTATCTAATCAAGGGAACTGATGATATCTTATTATAAGCAGATTTATTTGAATTTGTAATTTGAACTTATATAAATTATCTAACAAAAGGGATTAGGTGATATTAAATAGGATTAGATTGATCTAGATTTTTAACTTATTGTGGTCACAAGATTACATAAGCAAATCTATCAAAACTCTTTGTTCTCTCTCCATTATCTTCTCTTTATAAGCATATGAGATTTTACACATTTGTCAAATTTGGATTGGGTGAAATAGTATATGCTTGTTTCTACGGGAGATCCGGACTCTTTATTATTTATCACAAGATAAGCAAATCCATAAAAACTCTTAATTCTCTCCTTTATGTTCTCATTTTTATTTGTCACAAAGCAGTTTGTTTATTTTGGCAAATAACGAATAACTGCCATAATTATGATGAAAATTTGAAAAAAAAATGCATTTTGAAAACAGTAGAAAGTATAGACATTGATGAACTTGTGATCCACATGATTAATGATGATCAAGGATTAGATGAAAAATTATATATACATAAATTCAAAACCTTTGGTGGCTGGTCGATGTCCAAGTCCTTTCTAAGTTAAATTCAAAACCTTTGGTGGTTGGTCAGTGTCCAAGTCCCTTCCAATTTAAATTTTGCTAGGGAAGATAGTTTTGATGGATTTGGAGGCTAGACTAGATAGCGACCTGTCCCCACCATTTTTATTCAAATTTTGAATGGAGAAAGCTCACTGGTCACTACTCTGCTATTATGGTTTTATTCGCTGTAGGTCCTCTCTGTGATGTGACAACTTCTACTGGAATGTGATGTTGAGGGCCTACTGCCCTTGATACTCATGTGGGCTTAAAAAAAAAAAAGAAGGGACTCTTATGAATCCAATCAAATGATATTTTGCGTGATTAAATTAACAATTAGTGTGAAATTGGGACCAATACCAATACAAAAATGATAGTTAACGTTGGTGGTGGTCAGGAAGAGAAGAGGGGAACAAATTAAGAGCAATTTAGAGAAGTCTTCTTTCTTTCTTTCTTTCTTTCTGTTTTTTTTCTAAAGTGCTGAGGTATTTACATAGGGCGAGTCATGTTCCAATGTCTCACCTCTCTGTTTCTCAAAGTAGACTTCAAACTTTCATCTTGTTGGGTCACCTCTGTAGAAAGTTGTCCTGACACATAATATTATTTTTGGAGTTTGCTCAATGGCCACTGGCATCCAAATGCACAATTGGCTCATCATCTTTGTTCAATTGATAAGCCACCCACCTCTTGGGTGGCCACTTATGGTGATTGGATTGGATAATCATCATTGTTCAATTGATAAGCCACCCACCTCTTGGGTGGCCACTTCTGGTAATTGGATGCTGATGTGGCCACATGCCTTAATTCTTGTTATGCACTTCCCCTGTTTTTTTTTGTTTTTTTATTGGTAGGTTGCCTCAGCCCATCAATAGCCAAAAGGAGATAAGTTTTCTGCCGAGTTGAATCAAATGAGGAGAAAATTTCTTCAAAAAAAAAAAAAGAAATTCCATTTTGCACATTTGGTGCTACACAAATGTGCTTAAGATTGAAAATGGGTTCAATCACTAAAACAAAGGACACTTGCACCATACAGCAAGTGGACACAATCCTGTCCCGTAATAGAAAAAGGGGTCAAATAATAGACCCATAACCGTCCTTAGGGAGACCCAACACTGCCTTTTCCTAGCCATCTAAATTCAGTTCATATCCCTACATCTGTGCCTTGTGATAGAAGCCAATAATGCACCAGAGTGAAAGTGCAACATGCTCAAAACAAACCTTTTATAGTCAGTGAACCCATACATATACATCAGAAATCTATGAAAGCAATGGCATCCCTATGAAAAGCAATCACTTTTATGTGAGTGGAAGCACAACCAACAAAAAGGGAAAAACAGTTTTTTTATGAATCAATTCAAACAAGTGGGCGAGCCCACCTTCGCCTTTTGGGTGACTCTAAAGCAAAAGACGTACACTCTACTGCAAGAAAGTTGTATGCGTTTTAGGTTGTGTTCAATAATAAATCAATTCCAGAATTTTCATATGCATGCACCTTAACACGCTTGGTGGCGATGGCATAAAATGCATCTATAAAATCAATTGCTACTAACTGACCCACCCCATGAAACTACTTGCTATCCAATTCCAATCACCATCGGATTCAGATGTCCCACACCAGGTCACTGCCATTATCTACTTGCCAACAACCTATCTTAATTTTGCTATGAATTACCATAACAGAAAGTGCGTATACCATATACATGCTATTGAAGATGGAACCAGCAACAAGCAGCATATAAATTACATACAAGACAGGTTCTTTATAAGACATGTTTTGAGGGCGTTCTTCAAGCAGGATCATGTACAAATAGGGATTTTTTTCACACACCAGATTATATTTTCACAAGCCATATTTACATTCACCAAGCAAACCATGGAAGAATACCAGCTGCAGCAACATGCTAAACGGCAAGATTGTCATGTGGTATTATCAAGCGCTGTAACCCCGATGAAGGGAACTGTACGGACCTGAAGGAATACTGATACATGCTTGTGCAGAGACCTCATTCATTGTCTCTTGTGTGATGCCGGCATTGCAGATGTTCGCAATAGAGCGCATGTGTTTCATTCCATACTGGGATAAAGATCCACAATGCATTTCGAAAGTCCGCACCTGCAACCAAAGGAAACCCAATTGAGAGGTTAGGACCCCATAGATGCTTGTATGATATGAATCTGACCCATATTTAATCAGGCTATAGTAGAAACATTCTTGCCAAAAATTAAACACCATTTCATCATTTCCTCATACCGATTCCCCACATTGCAGTCGCTAGAGTAGTAGGGTAATATCCATAAAAAATACCAGACCCATTTGTTCCAGCCAGATTTTCTAACCAAGTGCTTGCCTGACAGTAACCCTATGCCTATCAATGGGGTGGAAGGAACTCCATCAAATGAGCCAACAGAAAAAGGCTGCAAGATACTGACCCCACACGGTGTGTGCTTGGAGTGCAGGACACCAAGAACAGTGCCATCAAAGGAGGAACTCTCTCCAGGACAGCCATACAAATAGATTAAAGCCATCAAAGGGGCATCATGAAAGGGGAATCACAAAGGGCCATTAATGGATGGTAGGTGGCTATGTTATCTTGAAATCAAAATTAAATTGGCTATGTTATCTTGAAATCAAAATTAAATTATTGAATATGTTGATTGCTCCATTGTTTGAGTATGATTTGAATATTATTTTATATCGGTATTGTGTTTACCTATTATTTTTACTTGATATAACTCTACAATGCCAGAGTGTCTCCAACATTTGTGAAAAAACAATAAGAAATTGAAGGGTTTGGAGTTCAGAATTCAGACTAGTGAATGGCAGGCAAAGTGGAGCAAACTCATGGAGGATTGAGTGATTAGTGAGTGTCACTTCAATTAAACAAACATTTTTATAAAATAATAATTAGAAATACATTGTTGAATCAAGTTTAGTGTTGGACAACAAAGGACAAGGAAAAAAAAAGAAAAAAAGACAAAATATGTGGCTGAGATGTAGATGCTAAATTGGTTGTGTTAACAAGTAATTTAGAATTAGGACTGAGTATATAAGAGAAAATATACTATCTACAATATAAGAGAAAATTAAGGATGGTATGAGCTAAAATTGGAATAACCCTAACATGAAGGCAGTAAGTGTTGAAATGTCAGGTCATAGGATGTAAGGGAAACCAACAAGGACTTATTGGGAAGGAATTAGAAGTGACACATTTGGTTGTGGGGTGCCGGATAACTTTGTCCTTTGAAGGGATAAGTGGAGAAGTAGAACTAAAAAAGTTGACAGAAAATGGATGGGATAAGGCTTTGAAGTTTGAAATGATGATGGTGATAATTTTTTAATTTATTTTTTTTATAGTATAGTTTTTTAATTTAAGTTATACAATTATAAGCTAAAATTATGTTGCATCAAACACCTTACATCAGTGCCACATTTTGATTAATGTATCCATATTCATACATCCTAAATGGGTGGGAATCATAACACAAATTGAAAAGGCCATATAGGATCTGATGGATTAAATATGATCTTGTGGATTTGTATATTGATTCGCATCACAGTGAATCATTCCGACAGTACTCTTAAACCGAGTTTGGCCTTTCCTTGAAGAGTTCAAAACCAGTTTCCCTAAAATAGTGAACACAAAGCGTACAATTTAGATGTTCATGTTGTCATGTGATTAGGTCTGCCAACTCGTTGTCCTTGGCAGATGGTCTAGCTAAACAACAGGTTGATAAAGCGACTCCTTGGGTGGCCCTGATTGTGTAATGGGTATTTGCGGGGTAAAATGCTCTTATAACCCCTTTTTTGTTCTTGTAGCTCTGTAATGGTGTTCCTTCTATCTTAATAAACTCATTATTATTACCGATCAAAAACCACAAAGGGCATTTCTGCTATATTGCACGATTGTGAATATAAAATGAAGAGGTAAAAATCAAATAAAATATGCAGTCTCATGTATGAAAGAACATTAGCACTTACCATTGTCTTAAGGCAGTCCCAGTTATCTACTAAAGGATGGCCTGTTGGCCGAACAGTCTTCAGTATCTCTGAGCCCTTTTCAGATCCAAAAAGAAGCTTCCCAATAAGTTCCATACTGTTGTCAATGTGAAGTCGATGAGTCATGACATCAAGCAGCTGCTTTTGAGCATTGAGTTTCTTCGTGGAGCCTTCAGGGGAATTCCGATACTGACAAGAAACAAAGAAACATGATGTTGAAGAAAAACAAGAACCAAATGTAACAGAAACTAAAGCTGGTTTTTCCAAGCACAAAAAAATAAAAAATAATAAAATAGCAGAATTAAGAAAATCTATATTATTTCAGTGCATGGTGATAAGAGGTAGTATTATTAGTTTTTCCCCGTTCCAATCCAAGTGTGCATTAGGAGAGGGTGTGTTTTAGATTGATCACTGGGGAGCCAGATGGGCCCCACAGCCCAGACCTTCCATGATAGTTTCTGTATATATGTGTGGGAGTGTCTGTCAGTATCTTTCAAAGGTAAGAGGAATCAAAGAAAATTAACTCAACAACCTTATTCCAAAAGTAAAGAAGATCTGCATCGCGTTGATTTACAGCCCTTGAGAATGATGGCAATCTGTTGTCATCAATGAAACTGGAATTATCATTTGCAGGATTTGATCCCATATAAAGAAAGAGGCTCTCCTTGTTAAGTCCAAGATTCCCATATTGCATTACATGGGAACCATAACTGTAAGTATTATGGCTGGCAGTCCTGGTTTTGACCTGTGAAAACCCAGAGAATATCCTTCAAAATCCTGAAGAAAATAAAAAAATATCTCACAAAATTCAATAGAAGTATACAAATTTAGGCTTCTACCAGATGATACTGCTGCTTCAGAGTTTCAGTTCGCAAATTGTGTATGTCACTGTCCACAAAAAGAAGAAAAAATCATCCAAACCAAGAATAAAATTAATAGGAAACTACAATGGTACAAAACTTTGGTTATCCCACCATACACATGGCGCACATATGCAAGAGCTAAGCCATTCAACCTGTAGGTCCTACCATGGATGCACCATATAAATAGTTTATCCTTAAATTTTCTAAAATCAGTTGAAAATTATACAGGGACCAAAGGAGAGGAAGGTTAACAATCCCCTTAAATTTATACTGGATAGCTGGGTTTGTCACAAGTACTTAAAGGAAGGAAAAGAAAAGGGATAAATTTTTAGTTCCATAGCACCTTGGATTATGTCATCTACATATCATTAAATTCTATGCATACACTAGGACTACCATAAGTTTGGATTCATCTTTTGTAACCAAACTTTGCACAGTATGACTGACAAGGCTATTATATGATAGGACGAGATCCCGCACAAGAGGATCATCACTTCATCTCTCAACATTCTCCCTTCTCTTCTGTTTCAGTTTGATACTGCTGTAAATGCTAGGGTTTACTTACACCCTCACATCTCACATGACTGTCATGCCAGATGAGAATGAAAACATATATACAAAGCACAGGAACCTAATTAAAACATGTCTGCCTTGCATCTTGAGGTTTGATATAAGTTCCAAAAGTACTTCTAGAAATCGAGCATACAATTTAGTGATCATTACATTTTCAGAATATTCCATTCTAGTTTAGATTTTGCAGGACCTAAGAATAGAAATGTCAGAAAGCTTCAGGACGCTTTGATCTTATGAAGTTACAAGCTAGTGATTAAGGATAAACAATTAAATGTATTAAATAATTATAACCAAGACCACCATTATATTCCCATAATGGAATTCTGAATGTGTTTGCCACCACCAAGCCCATTTTACTTCCATAGAACTTGAGTCATCAATTTATAAAATTCCTTTAAGAAAAACTGACAAGTTCCTCAAATGGCTCCTTCTTTAGTTACAGAATTATTAGCCAACATCCATATCGAAGTCTAGCAATGATACACAAGCATACGTAACTTGCAATAAAGACGAGGACTTGGTTGGTCAATAAGTCAACCAGAAAACCAAGCAAGGTCAATGAAGTTCATCAGTTGATGTTACACCCCGGCCCAAATTAAACTTATTTAGTACTAATTAATTATGTTTTAGTTAATTTAAGTATACTTAGTTATTAATTATGATAATTAATGTTAATTAGTTCCATAGAGGTGAGTTAGTTGAGTTTTGAGTCTTGAATAGGTCGGTTGAAACCAATTTGACTCGGTTGGGTAGAGTAGAGGGCTTTCACATAATTATCGGTTTTCTCATTTTACATCATTTACATGTCATCTTGGTGACATCACGTGTATCTCATTGAGCACGTCGATTTTCATATTAAGCTTTACTTCATTTGATCAACGGTTGATGAAGTGGGCCATCATTTGACTTAAAATGGAAATGCACAAATTTAGTGGACCTTTGTGCAAAATTTCACATCCTTATCATGTTAAAACAACTCAACCCTTTTTCTTCTCATTCGATTGGTGTATGCTGAGTTTGGAGAGAGAGCTCTTCTTTTTCCATTTTCCTTGCAATTTCTCTTCCTTCTCCAATCATTTTAAGTGCTCAAGTGAAGACAAGTTGGAGTTCTTCAGCATCTTCTCCATCTACTTCTTCTTCTTCTACTCTGTGTTTAAGAACTTGGTTTTTCCCCGAAGTCGGATTCCTTGTTATAGGTAAGCATCAAACACATCTTTCGTTGTGTTTTGAGTTGAAATAGAGTCAAGGGACTCTATTATAGTCATATTTGCATATTCATTAGCATTTTCATTGGATTTGTGGTTTAGGGTTTGATTTTTGGGGCTTTTGGTTCATTAAGCAAAAGATTAGAGACAAAGGCTTGGAAAGCTTGAATTTGAGGCAAGTATAAGCTTTAAATTGGATTACATATGTACACGCTTCGATTGATTTAAGGATTCTATTCTTGTTCTTATGCTAGCCTCTTATTTTTGAATGAATATGAATGGGTTTGAATTATTTTGATAAGAATGATTGAGAGGTAATTATGTTGAATGGATTGGTTGTGTGGAGGAGAGCATGTAGGCTCTAATTTCTGTAGGTTTGTGGTAAAACGGGAAGGTATTAGAAGTGTGGAAGAAAGGAAATTGAAAAGGGTTTGGTAATTAGGCAAATCCCTATTCTGCACACAGATGTCGGTCAAGGGTCGGTTAACCGACACAGGTTCGGTTCCGAATCCAGAATGAAGCAAAAATGTAGAAAATTGAGTTCAGTTGACCAAACTTACGGATTCAGTTAACCGACACTCCACCGAACCTTAACCAAATCTCTTCGATCAGAATAACAGGATGGCTTTTTCTACACCTTGTTCGACTTCGGTCAACTGTTGGTTAACCAAACTTAGCTAACCGACAACTAACCGAGGATTGACCAACACTGCCCAGAAAATGCTGAATGTGTAGGAAACTTTTGAAAGACCTTGGAGGGCTATCATTTGGTACTGTAATCATTTGTATGTCCAACGGAGATCTTTAAGAGCATGGGATGTCTCGTGAGGCTAAGATAAACTCGTGTTTACTATTCCATAGTCTTTCCATATGCCATGGGTGTCCTTTTAGTAAATCTATTGTATTTATTTATACAATGTGACACCGATTGAGAATAGGATACATAGATTGGCTAAACCTACATCGGATTGGATAATGTCAGACAATGGATAGTTAGAATAGCATGGCTAGTAATTTCCTTGATTCCTTAAATTCAATTGCATTTCATATTGAGATTGAATATTATCATTGACTTTGAAGTGTTTTATCAATGCATTATATATTAGTATCTTTCTAATTCGATTATTATTCGGAGTTGATTCCTTTGGAACGAATATGGATGTGAACAATTAATATTTGATTTGATTTGAGATTCTGAGATTATAAGATTTTGTATGGACACTTTATTTACATCCATGTATTTATTTGATTCGATTGAGTCGGCACTACTTAGCTTCGACCTTGTGATACCTGACGGGGTTAAACTTGGTTTATTATTCGAGACTACTGCAGTAAGTCATCTGGAGTGCTCCAAACCCGGGTAGCCACCTAGCCCTTGGCCGGGCCGCTGGTGACATCCCGACTAGATTCGCTCTCTTTGAGAGAATGAGCTCAATGTAGTAGCCAAATTCGTATGTTTATTCCCCATTTGATTTGTACAAAGCATGAATTATTCGTTTTGACACAATTGCCTAGTTATTACTGAATATTGACATCTTTCAATCAATTATCATTTAATTTGATTTGATATATTATGTAATTGCTTATTAATGCTTATTCTTGCCAATTCGTCATATTTAAGGTACTATTCTTGGTGTCACAGACGTAGGTGCAGCTCCCGATCCCGAGGAGGCCCGGGAGGGAGAGGAAGATGTAAAGAAATAGTAGGTTAGCAGGTCAGCTAGACCTAATGGGTCAGCCCTTAACCCATGTATTGGGTCAGCCCACAAATCTAAAGATTATATGAGTTGTCAAATAGATACTAGATAGATACTAGCTTCCTTATCTATACCTGTAATCATGTAATTAGATCCACTAATCTCTCCATACTGTGTTATATATGGATCGTCAGTCAATACAAACTTTAGCAATTCTCTTGCAACTTCTCTCTCTCGTTTGCATGTCCCTGTGTTCTCTTGTATGCTTTTGGTTTGGTTCGATAACATCTCACATGGTATCAGAGCCTAATCGTCTGTCCATTCAAGCATAAGAGAAGCCCTGCGACAATTCCATTCATCTGTGAGAAGCACTTCGTCTGTGAAAAGCACTGTGTCTGCTGTGATCAAGGGTGGCCCACCTGTTGATCAACCTTTGCTCAGCAAAACCTTCATATCCTGGTCGCCAATCACTCCCTGGAATTCTACACATTTTTCCCAGATTTTCTGCTCATCTGAGGTAGGCCATTTGATCTGATCTGCACCTGTCATCTTTGTGCAAATAGTTTTCATCACGACCGTTCAGTTTTGTGGTTTCTCAAGCTTTCATCAAAATTCCACCTAGAGGAGTTTCGGATTTTTGAGACAGAGATCACTGTGTGATCTGATCATCCAGCTGATCATCCAGTGGGGCCCACAGATCAGATCTGTGCTCCAAATCAGGGTCGCCTGGACCATTTTTTTTGAAATTTTCTTGCGGTTTTGGATCTGGTTGTTTCCTGTGCCTGAGATTCTTCATCTGATCCTTCAGTGGGACCCCTAGCACTCATTCTTGGCATTTGTTAGCTCTAGTTCGCTATTGTGACTGGTTTTTCAAATCAGTTTTCGCTTCTGGGGCTGGATTTCTCATATATTCAGTCTTGCGCAATCTGTTTTGTTACAATGTCTTCTGATCGCACTGTAATGGGAATTACTGTCAAACTTGATGGCACAAATTATCCCTATTGGTCTCATCTCATGCAAAATTTCCTTAAAGGTCAAAAACTATGGAAATATGTTGCTCAACAGCTTCCTACACCAGATAGTAAGGATGCTACGTTTGAGGAATGGGAAGCTTCAGTCGGGAAAATAAATTCTTGGATTGCCAATTCAGTCACTCCATCTATTGGAAATCAATTGGCTAAATTCAATTATCCTAAGGCTGCTTGGGATTATTTAGCACGTTTATATACTCAGTCTAATGCTGCTCGCCGGTATCAGTTAGAATGGGAAATCAAAAATGCAGATCAAGGGAATGACTCCATTCATGATTTCTTCATCAAAATGACTGCCTTATGGGATCAATTATCTCTAATGGAACCCACTTTTAAAACAACTGATGATGCTCACACCTTTGAAGTCTATAGGCAGCAGACTCGCCTGGTTCAGTTTCTTATGGCCCTCCGCCCTGATTTTGAACATGTTCGTGGTCAGTTATTACATCGGTCACCCTTGCCTTTCGTTGATACGGCACTCTCAGAACTTCTCGCAGAAGAGCAAACTCAGTTTTCTCTTACAAGGAAGAAACATGTGGAGCCCACACATGTACTATCAACAAATGTTAGTACCCCACAGCATGATCGCTCTTTTCCATCTGGTACCAATGATTTTTGCAATTACTGTAAAAAGAAAGGACACTGGAAACGGGACTGCCCAACCAGACCTCAGAGGCCAACCAATAAGACCAAAAACTCTGGTCAACAGCACAATCGTGGTCCCATGCAATCTTATCCACAGCGACCCTATGCGGCCAATGTTACTGAAGATGATAGTTTTGTGCCTCCACAAATGGATCTTGCATCTCAGATTCAGGCTATGGTTGATGAGCGCATGCAACAGTTATTTCTGGCTTCTTCCACTGGTTCTGCTTCTCAAATGGCCACTGCCCCCTCAGCCTCTGGTTCTGCCATGACCATTTCCGGTCCGTCAGGTACTCTTGATACTACATGGATTTTTGATTCTGGTGCATCCTATCATATGACAAATGATGTTTCCAAACTTCATAATTGTTATACCCCTGCTAGCTCTCTCACCATCCATACAGCTGATGCCACTCCTCTACCAGTCTCTCTTATTGGCTCCATTTCAAATAAGTTGATCTCTCTCCCTAATGTTTTGGGTGTTCCTCACCTGTCTATCAACTTAATCTCTGTTAGTCAATTGACTTCTTCTGGATTTCTTGTCTCATTTTCTTCTACTGGCTGTTCTGTGCAGGATCCGCGCACCGGGAGACAGATTGGGACCGGCCTTAGGTCAGGAGGACTTTACTATCTCCGCTCGCTGCATGTTCCAACATCCTGCATATCCCCTGCCGCACTCGTTTCATCTACATCACCCTTTGCCCTTTGGCACTCTCGTCTAGGCCATTTATCTTTAAATAAAATGAAGATTTTATTTACTAGTGGTGTATTTGGAAACATTTCTGTATCAGACATTTCTACTTGTTTTGGTTGCCAATTTGGAAAACAACATGCATTTCCTTATAATAAAAGCACTTCTGTTACTAATGCTCCTTTTGATTTGGTGCATTCTGATGTCTGGGGACCCGCCTCTCAGCCAACTAAAGGTGGTTCCGTTTATTATGTGTTGTTTATTGATGATTTCACTAGATATACATGGTTGTATTTAATGAAACATCGTTCTGAGTTATACACTATCTATACTGCTTTCTCCACCATGATTTCCACTCAATTTAACAAGCGGATTAAAATATTCAGGTCCGACTCCGGGGGAGAATACATGTCCCATAAATTTCGTTCTTACCTGACCAGTCAAGGGACTCTAGCTCAATTATCCTGTCCTGCCACACCACAGCAGAATGGTGTAGCAGAACGGAAACACAGACATATCCTAGAAACTGCTAGATCCTTGATTTATTCCTCACATGTTCCTCTGCAATTCTGGGGGGAAGCAGTCCTGACTGCAATTTATCTGATTAACAGAACACCATCCTCTGTTTTATCTGGCACATCTCCCTATGAGAAATTGTTCTCTTGTAAACCTGACTTGTCCTATGTCAAAGTTTTTGGCTGCACCTGTTTTGTTCTGTTGCATGATAATGAGCGAACCAAACTTTCCCCAAAATCCATTGTCTGTGTCTTTTTAGGGTATGGCATCGAACAAAAAGGCTATCGATGCTATGATCCTAAAACCAATAGGTTACGGGTCTCTCGTAATGTCACCTTCTTGGAACATATACCTTTCTATACATTACCTACACAATCTTCTTCTCTTGAGCAACCTACGGTCTACCCTCTTGATCCCTTTCCAGACCTGTTTCCCTCCGATACCCCTTCTCCTCCACCCCTGCAGGTATATCATCGTCGGCCCAAACTTCCGACTGTTTCTTCGGAATCTGCAGCCCCACCTTCTACTTCTGACCATGGGCCTCTCTCCTCTGCTCCAGATGTGCAGGATCCTCCTCAAACTCGAAGGTACCCCTTGCGCACTAGAATTCCTCCATCCCGTTTTGGCTTTGTTTGTACTGATCATTTTTCTCCATCATATAAGTCATTCCTTGCAGCAATTCATACTTTGGCAGAACCACAATCCTATAAGGAGGCCATTACTCATCCGCACTGGAGATCTGCCATTGCCGAAGAACTTGCAGCTCTACAGAAAACTCACACATGGGACCTTGTTCCTCTTCCCTCTGGGAAACGGGCTATCGGCTGCAAATGGATATTTAAGATCAAGACCAAATCTGATGGTTCTGTTGATCGTTATAAGGCTCGCTTGGTTGCAAAAGGCTACACACAAGAATATGGGGTAGATTATGAGGAGACTTTTGCTCCGGTTGCTAAAATGACAACTGTCCGTACTTTTATCTCTGTTGCCGCTGTTAGACATTGGCCCCTCTATCAGCTTGATGTCAAGAATGCATTTTTGAATGGATTCCTTCACGAAGAAATCTATATGCATCCTCCTCCAGGCGTTGTGCGACCTCCTCATTATGTGTGTCGTCTCAAACGCGCTTTATATGGACTCAAACAAGCCCCTCGTGCTTGGTTTGAACGGTTTAGCACCAGTATTATCAGTTTTGGTTTCTCTCAGAGTGCTCATGACTCTGCTCTCTTTACTCGCTACTCGCGATCGGGATGTGTTTTCCTGTTACTCTATGTCGATGATATGATTATTACTGGCAATGATGCCCCTGGTATTCTCTCCTTGAAGAGTTTTCTTCATCGACAGTTTGAGATGAAAGATTTGGGCCATCTGCGGTACTTTCTGGGCATTGAAGTTGCCTACTCTACCCAAGGATATCTTTTGTCCCAAACGAAATACTGCAATGAAGTCCTTCAACGAGCTGGACTCACAGACCTTAAGCCTGTCTCTACTCCAATTGAACATAATCTGAAGCTTCGCACTACTGATGGAGATCTACTTTCTGATCCCACTCGTTATCGTGAGGTGGTCGGCAGCTTGGTTTATCTTACCATCACCAGACCAGACATTGCATATGCGGTACATGTGGTAAGCCAATTTGTTGCACAACCCACTCATATTCACTGGGTTGCTGTACTACGCATCCTGCGATACTTACAAGGCAGTTCCAACCGCGCCCTCCTTCTTTCCTCCAGTCAGAATCTTACTTTGTATGGCTATTCAGATTCTGACTGGGCAGGAGATGTCAATGATCGGCGCTCTACAACAGGATTCTCTATTTTTCTTGGCTCCTCTCTCATCTCTTGGAAGAGCAAGAAACAGGAGGTTGTCTCCCGATCATCCACTGAAGCTGAATATCGTGCTGTATCTCACACTACTACTGAAATTATTTGGCTTCGCTGGTTGCTTCGAGATTTAGGAGTTCTAGTTCCTAAATCTACCCCTCTCTTTACCGACAGTGAAAGTGCACGGAAACTGGCAACAAATGATGTCTTCCATGAACGATCTAAACATCTTGAGGTTGACTGTCATTTCATACGTCAACATGTTCGGAGTGGTACTATAAAGCTCTTCCAGATTTCATCAGCTGCTCAAGTCGCAGATTTTTTCACCAAAAGCCACTCCACATCTCGTTTTTCGGAGCTAGTTTCCAAGCTCTCGATGGTCACATTCTCCCATCCTCAGCTTGAGAGGGGGTGTAAAGAAATAGTAGGTTAGCAGGTCAGCTAGACCTAATGGGTCAGCCCTTAACCCATGTATTGGGTCAGCCCACAAATCTAAAGATTATATGAGTTGTCAAATAGATACTAGATAGATACTAGCTTCCTTATCTATACCTGTAATCATGTAATTAGATCCACTAATCTCTCCATACTGTGTTATATATGGATCGTCAGTCAATACAAACTTTAGCAATTCTCTTGCAACTTCTCTCTCTCGTTTGCATGTCCCTGTGTTCTCTTGTATGCTTTTGGTTTGGTTCGATAACATCTCACAGAAGAGACCAAAGAGGTTCCTCCAGGATTAGAATAGTGGCCAGGCAATGGGCCTATGTAGTCTGGTCCACCGGAGTGCGATGTGGATACATTCTTTTGAGAGCTGAACTGTAGAGTGTGACTGACTTCTTTTTGTGGAGGTCACACTAGATAGATACAAAGAACATTTGGAAATATCTTTTGGATAGGTTTGTAGGGTGATTTTTGTAAACCCCTACCTTAGTTTGAATGTGTAAATATGTTTTGTATAAACTTGACACTTAACTTTAAATAGGACAGTTCAATGAAATGGTACCTAGTGGCTTATTAATTGAGATGCTTCCACTATTAAATCTGATTGACAGGTTAGTGAGCTAGACTCACAAGTGGAAAAGTGAATTTTTTCCTTCGTAATGTTGTACTTGATTCTAGACAGATATAATATTACGGGAATACGGGTGTCACACCTCGGGGATTATCCTAGGCCGGGGTGATTCGGGACCGGGATGTGACAATTGACGTAGTCATGATTAACAAAATCAGACTATCTAACGAAAGCTAAACAAATAGGTCTCGATTGATTCGAAAAACCCAAAAACAAAATAAAAAAAGATCAAACTCCACCTAGATTAACAATCAAAGATGCAAACAAAATAGAAGATCGCTGCCCCAAGTCGCTAATCCACAACTTGCATATTCTTCAATGCTTGGGAGAGACACCCTCATACCTATTGGAGAGATTTACTCTACTTTGCCCTCTTTGGAAACTACTCTCCTTGTATTGCTCTATATTTTAAGTTCCCTCTCATGGATGTTTATTTGGAAACTTTCAAATTTGAGATTGCTCGTCTTTGAAGTCATTGGACGTCCCACTCCAAGATGGTTATGGGTCCCACTTTTTTTAGCATATTTTAAGTGGCTATGGGACCCACTTGATGAGTATGGAAAGAGGTGCATGTGTCCTTTATGTCCAATATAGGCTCAGTTAGGACTTAATTCAGTTTGCTTCGGGCCCACATTAAATTAAACAGTTTGGTTTTCTAATTTGAAACCCAATTTTAGGCCCATTCAAGTTTTTATTAGGGCCCTTAGGCATAATTGGGCCCCGTTTAAGATGGATCAAAAGCCCATTTGACCGATCAAAATAATCCAAGGCTTGATCAAACATAGGATCCATGTAATCTGGACCTTTTCCTCTTGTGCAACTCTTGTGCAATCAGAAAAGCAGTCACTAAACACAAATTAATTTTTACAAATTTATATTCAAAATATATATACATCATAATATTAAAATTTAGGAAATATGTAAAATCTTAAAGTTGGAGATAAGTCAGCAGGACCACTCTTGATTAGTGAAAGTGGTCTTATGGGGACATGAACCTCTGACAGTTAGAATAATAAGAAAAGCTACACTCAGTCCCCCAATGATTGGAATGCATCCAGTTTGGTCCACAAGCCAGGCCATGATTTGCTTGAAAATGGACGGGCCACTCCTGATGAGAACCATATATTAAAACTTGGAATTTTGCTAAATTTTGTGCTCAGGAGAAAATTACAGACCTGTCTTCCATCCAAGAAACACTATACAAATCCCCCAGACAGGTGCCATACTCCAGGGGAGAACTGGGAAACTCTCCAGGACAATATGTTCCCCAGCTGCTCTCTACAGCATTTGATGCTGTGGTTGCATATATATTTATATCTTCAGGGAGAAGACCCTCAAAAATACTCCCAGATTCACAAGCTTCAAGATAAAATACCTAGGGCATCACAAATAAACAGAAGTCAAAATAAAAATTAGTAGCAGCAACACAGTAAAGACCACACAAACAAATTACATGACGAAGCTATATAATTACCAGGCTTTTATAAGACCCAGAAGCATGCTTTTTCTTCAACACCTCCACTAGATCATTAGCATAGAGGTAAGGATAGGTGGGCATCCCTGAAAACAAACAAAACACATGGACAGTGAATATGTTGGTTTCAACATTTCAATATTTATCTTTACTGCCAAAAATTGTATTATTGCCAACAGAAACGAAAACCACGTTTAGAAACTTGAAATCCAACTCACATTCAAATTCACAATCTGGGTCAGATTTGAATACTAAAGCCACTTTGAAGAACCAGGCATGAAATTCAAGTTTTGTATTCATGACTTTAGTCTCAACAGAGTCATATTTACTTTTGGAGATGTTTGATATTTCTTTTGTATTATAAATGTTCATGCAAATTCCGATGGATAGACTTTGTCAGCGAGGCATACTTATCAGATGCCTCCACTAGCTACTGTCAACTCTTTTACCAGTAAATGAAATTTCCTTCCGAGAATAAAAAAAGTAGTTTATATATCAAAATAGAGATTTTAAGATACTGACCAAGAATGCCAGGACCACCATGATCCGTATAGAACACGAAAATATGGTCATTAGGACTACTATCCACAACCTTTCCACTACCACCAGTAAGAGCAGTTTTATTTCCAAGGAGAACAGCGAAAAAATTGCCAACGTTGACATCCTGCCCTATGTAATCCTGCAACAACACAGCTCTAGGTTTCATGAAAACAAGGGTAAACAACAGATCCTAATAAACAGGTGAATTTGATAGAAAATCAAACCTTGGGGACTCCTGCATAAACATCCTCACCCTGTGGGTGGTTGATGATGATTCCAGGCCTAGGGTTGTCCGGATTGTAGGCAATATCATCATACATGAAAACAATAATATTTTCATCTTTTAATCCACCTTTCTTCATAACTTGATATGCATGGCAAACATCAGCCTGAAAATTGCACATTCTAGCATCAACAAAAATTGGGCGCAGAATAAGAGGCTAAAGAAAAGGCAATGTGATTTGTGTTGTGGGATGTTTAACTCCTCTGTTACGGTGTTCAAACAATTGAAATACATGATATGAAGGTGGTGGATCTGCATCCAGATTGAACAAAACATTGAGAAATTTCTCGTCGTACAGATCCACCAACTTCAAATGCAAAAATATCTAATATATCATTTTGTTGTTAAAGCTATTAGAAACTCAATTTTCCTTTCTACCACGAAATCCTATCATTGCACGAATGTGCCCTTAGAGCAAATATTGAAAACACTATGGTGAAGATGATTTGTTTTGAAATTGTCTACGTTTTGCAAAGTTTTGATCTGAGATCTTTTTGACATTTAGAAGAAAAATGTTTTCACAAGAGCATTTTACTTGAGTGGCCCAGTTAAGGCCAGACACGTGTGCAAAGTATGAGGATGTCACTATAATTTTCTGTACCTTAAAGATGGCTGTTAGTATGGGGAAAAAAAACACCCTAAAATCTCCCTTCTCCTTGAGCTACATCAGCTCATTGCTCCATGACAGCTGAATGTTGATTGAGAGCCTTTATTACAATGGAGAGAGCGAGAGAAACAAACTGCATATCAATTCAAAACCTATGCACACTTGTATTATAATTCAATCTCTTTATACTCAAACCTATCCTAATAACATTAGTCTCAACTGACGTCAGACCATTATCCACCATTGGATCTAGCGTCGGGCCACTATCTATCATTATCAAATGCTAGTCCAATTGGTGGTGGTTACTGGTCAGGCCATTGTCCACCATTAGATCTACTGCCAGACAATTATCCTCCATTAAATCTATAATCATAACCTATGATGCCCGGATACTTATACAAGCCCAACGTATCCGTATTGGAGATACTTCTAGAGAACAAGTTTAACAAATCCTACTTATAAAGTCCTTTACTTTATATAGTTATTTCAATATTTTTACTTCTCACCAAAAAAATGATAAAAAGGATATAAAGTAATGATAATTTCATTAATTCAAAAGTGATGTAAAGAAAAAATTAGGACACTTGTATCCATATCCGTATCCCAGATTTTCAAATATAAAGAGTTGTATCCTCAATCCCTTTATCTGTGTCCATATCCATATCCATATCCATATCCATATTTGCGCATCATAGGTCATAACGTGTTAGCCAATTGATAGTGGCCAAGCCATATATCCACCATTAAACCTACAATCAGGCCATTATCCACCTTCAGTTCTATTCCTGAAATCGATGCACAGATTTGTTTTCATATTGGTCATGCCATTGTCCGTCATTAGATCACCTGTGGATTTATCCATCATTTTAATATGGATTTTAAAATACATGGTATAGAGTTGTATTAATTTTATTAATTATTTTATATGAGGATTTAGCTCAGGATAGATTGAAATGGAAAAACAGAATTGATATAGCCAACACCGACATAGTTAAGAGAAAGGCTTTGATGATGATGATGTATATTATTGAGAATCAATCTCATGCTCGATGTCTTGGATTTCATTCATCTCACGCTTGGGTATCTTTGGCTCATGCCTTTGTGTATTAATTATAATTCATTATCTAATTTGCATGACATTCAATCCGTGCATCTCATGGGCTTTATGCTAGTACTCAATATACATATAAACTATAAATTGCATATGATCATAGCAACTAGAATATTCAAGCCCTCAGAAACAAAATCCACAGACCCAAACCCAGATACAAATTAAAAACAGTCCAAAAAACTGGAGCCATACCTAATTTCGTTTTCAATAGTCTCTTTTACACGTTAGAGTACTTAAAAGGAGCCGTTTTCATCCCTAGATTTTAGTCTCTTTCAAACTAGAGAAACAAGCAAGTACCAATCAATTTCTTCAACCAACCTAGCTACTTTACCATACCATCAATAGAAGTTTGAACTATAGATAATCAGTGGGAAGGGTCCTTCCGGTAGGTATTCACTTGGGCTTTAACTGCCATTGAACACTTGAGATCCAAAGCTACTACCAGTCTACCACCTTGTAAACGGAAAACTACTACTAACAACAACAATCGTTCATGAACTCTAACCCCTGAACCCTAAAAAAAACCAAACAATTGATATCACAAACTCATATCGAACCAAACAGAACCGAAAAGTCACACATGCGTAGAGCTCAGCAGAAGTACCTGATGCCTGTAGTTTCCATAACCAGAAGATCCGGCGATCAGAACCGCCCATCTCGTACCGACGGAATCGTCACCGTCGCTGCTGCTTCTGCTGCTGCGAATAAAATCTGCACCGTCCGATGGCAAACTGATCAGGAAATCATCGAGATTCCGACAGTACACTGACAGAATCGGCAAGAGAAGGACGAGAAGGACGTTGATGACCGGACGATTCATTGGCTCGTAACGGTATCGGAAATTCGCCCTCTAACGTGACTTGGGCCTAAAGCCAGACTCCGATCTGAACACCCAATCTATCGACTATTGTGTTGGCTTTGGAAGCATTGAATTTCAATGTGTGGGTGGGATTGGTTGATTTTAAGGGGAATTGATTGGTCTTGATTGATTGGTGACATGGTGCTATCAAGACCGTCGCCATGATGGGGCCCAGCTGGTTTGGATTGGTTACTTAATGGCTTTTTGGCTGCTTCTGCATTATTACTTCCGTCCACGCAAGTTATGGCGTTGACGGGAGCTGCCGGCATGCAACACGGGAGTCGAAATTTCGGTACTCCCGCTTTAATTATGCACCGTGCACGTTGCACCTAAAAGCAAGGCTTTATAATAAGTGGGTCCCAGCTTTGATGATGGGAATATATCAGAGACTACATAATCTCGCTCGTTTATTCGTTGTGGTGCGCAAATTGGACGATTTCGATGCTTCCGTTACTGAACTAAAGCGTCGAGATCGTGAGAATTCCTTGGTTGAATGAGATGGCCCTATAATCACAGTGGCCCCCACCTTAAAGACCGACCTTGTAATAAAGGTGAGTTTGAAATTTACTATTAAAGTAAAGATAATGTAAAAGATTTGTTTTTCTTCGTAGCCACAATAAAAATACATGTATTTAAAATTTATTATTTTTTTAAAAAAAGGTCAAAAAGTAACTAAAGATAATAAAAAAAAGTCCTATATCCAGCAAGTGAAGGTAAAATTTAATTATAATTCATTTGCATTCTATTCTTTATTGATTTGATATTTTTCTATATATTTACTTTCTAAAATAATTCCCACTTGAAACCTTGAGCCAGAAATTCACCCCAAACGTACCTAGTGTGCGCTTGTATAAACTTAATGAAATATCTCAAAATTATAAATACCACATAAAGCAGCACAAAACCTGACCTAATATTTATTCACGAGTCACTCTCATAAAACCATCTAGTGCCAAATTGAGCATGGGGCAAGCTAAGTGTGGCTCAAGGCAAGCTCGAGTTCACTCTGATTCATATTATACTCAAACCTCTTGCTATCTCTTCCAAATTAATAGGGTTATAGATGAAAGGATCTTATCATAGATCAAACCGTAGATCTTAACTCTTGATTTCTTCTGTCGGGCTAAGGGTCCATTTTTTTTTATTTAGTATAACTATGATTATTTATTTATTTATTTATTTATTTATTTTATTTTTTTGTGGCTGCAGTTTAAGAACAATGAGCAAAGTTAAATGACTGATATAAGATTGAGCATTGTGGCTATAACAAAGGGTAATGGGTAAAAAAGGGTCGGTCTGATGAGAGATATGCTCCAGGCTCCAGGAGTGAATACCTCTGGTTAGATAGACCACACGACTACCTAGTTTGCAAATTATAAGAAAAGAAGCTCCCATGATTAAGACAATACGAGAAGAAAGGAACTGAAACTTTTTAAATAAGAATAAGAGAGCTTGCCTATGACTTTCTTGTTCTAATACAGACATTTTTCAATAAAATCTTTCATTTTTATCTACCAGGGAAGGTCACCTGAAAGAAACTTTTGCTCGAGGAAGAAGACATTTCTGTTTTTCTAGAGCAAGACTTGTACTTAAAACACTCTGGGCATTACAGGTGGCTGTTAGGGGTGACAAACAAATTGGGTTGTCAGGTTGTCAATGGGTTGAAATCCAATCCGTATTTAGTCTATTTTTAACACAGTTAGATGATGGGAAACTCCATCCCATATGGTTAACCCAACCTCACCTATATAACTCGCGAAAAATGAAAAGAAGGTAGAAGAGAGAACAAAATGAGGAAGGTGGTTTTTCTTAATGGATATTAAAAGAAGACAAGTACTTTATATATATATATATATATGCTACAATTTAAAATATTTATTAAATTTAAGTAATTCACTTGTAAAATAAATTCAAAAAAAATTACCAGTTCCATTAAAAAAAAAAAACAAAAGAACGGAAGGTAAAAAGTAACAATTTAGGAGACATAAGAAAAAGAAGAGGTCTTCTAAGTGAATTACCCAAACATAGCCAAAAGGGCAAGGCTCTCTCCTCTTAATATTATTTTTTTCATTTTGTCAGGATTTTGAACAATCCTTGTGATATCTCTTGAATATTTTATTTAAATAAATTTTTTATTAAAACACAAACTTGCTTGATATCTGGTATTAAGTGATAGAAAGCCAAGAAGGGCTCCTTTAGCTAGCTGTAAGGAGTGCTAGTTATTACTTAGTAAACCGTGGTTCAAACTTTGGATATGTTATCTTTTTGTTTTTCTGTTTGTGCGGACTTTTTTTTTATTTGTGCAGCTTCGTATACAGTAAAAGAAAAAAAAAAGGGATAGAAAGCCAAAAGTGCAAAACCACGATCTGATTAAGTAGTGCTTAAAGTTTAATAATCGGTTTGACGAAACAAATGATTGAAAGCCCAACCCAATCGACTAAACATGCGGGTTTGGGCCTGATGAGGTGGACCAGGCTCACAGGAGAGGCACTCACTGCCGATGTTGAGTTTGGACCAGCCTGTGCGTTCTAAAGTCTACGAACACCCATAAACGAGCCCTCATGCTGATGTTATGAAAGCATCATTAATTTACTTATCACTTGTCTTTTACACGGGATATACACACATATGATTTGCATGTGAATTTTCATTACGTAAAATGTATACATGTGGAAAACAATATCACGTTTCATCGGATGTATCATATTTAACATGAATAAATATTAGATGGTTTGGGTTACATATATAAATATTCACATAATAAAAATCTATAAATGTTTAAGATATGAAATTAAATATTTTGAAGTTTAGTGGGTAAAAAGAAATAATTATTCATATTTAAATTTTGGAGCATACAAGAGTCAATACATAAGTAAATAAAAGGTGGTGAAGAAAGAGTCAATAAATAAATAAAAGGTGGTGAAGGAATTTGATATTGTTACTTATTCTATTCAAAGAGGTGTGTGACCGTTGACATCCTTTGCATGTGAAATTTTTCATACAAGACACATAAAAGTACGTGACACTTGCAAGAGCTTAAGCAAATCAAAGCATGTATAAATGGTGGGCTATTCACATGCATCCTTTTCTCGTAATAAGGTGATGGATATTTACATAATTGAAAATATCTATTTGTTAAATGAAGAAAAGCTATATATTGTAGCCACGTTGCAAAAGAGGAATATGAAATATTCAAGTGCAAAAAGGAAAAGTCATGTAATTATAAGTTTCTCTCACCTTACGGTGAGGGATGAATGCACAATATGGCATAAATGATAACAAATAAGTGCACACAAATAACACCTACATATCATGTGTCGGCATCTGTTGAAGGAGCCCACATGTGATCACACGTATACCAGATACACCTTTCCCGTTGGGAAGCTTATCATTATCATCCATTCCTTAGTTTGACAATCACATTGATTGATTAGTCCCTTTTAATTCTCTCATTTCCCTAAATTTTTTTTTTTTTACTTTTTTAATAACTCAGGTTTCAACCATTTGGATTATAATAATTTCTACGGGCCCAAAAAGGAAAGCCGTGTAAAATTCTCCTTTAACCTCAGTGTGATAGTATAATTTTGAATCCACAATCTCTGGATGCAACCCGTGATACAATTCCTACTAACCTGGCCATTGGAGTTCATTGGAGTTAAAACTACTCATGCATCTCTTATTTCCTTTATAGATTCGATCCAAGCCGTCCATCATCTCAACCCCACAACGAGGTTGTCTTTCCTTGCTCAAGTCTGGATATTAACTCGACCCTCTTCAGTTCATTGCCAGCGCCTTGAATGGAGGAGAAGGGTGAGAGCGTTCTGGAAGCCATATACGAGGAAGAAACCCTAGAAGACGAACATCTCCAAGATGTCGAAATGCTGGATGCAGAAACCTTAGACGGAGATCTCTCCCAACACCTTCTGGTCGACGAATCCGCAAAGGACGGAGACATTGGAGGCACTGCAATGCAAGAATCTCGCAGCAGGAACTCGAGGCGGAGAAAATCGAAGAAGAGGAGGAATAAGAAGACTGGAGCGGCTTCGAACATCACGGACATCAACAGGTAAGACTCTGCCGATGAACATCTCTTCTGTTTTGTGATTTATTAGCTGCAATTTTGTTCGTGGAATCGAATTCGTTTGCCTAAACTAAACCATTCGGAATCTGTATATTTGTTTTCTAGAACCCTAAAGATTTTGCGGACGAATGGAAGTTTTGTTGAAATTCCATGTGTGCGTTTGGATGTCTCATATTGCAAGCCTTTTAGATATGTTTGGAATAAGGGGCTGTTTATAATTGGATATTGGATGTGCACGCGCCCAGCAACAGAAAGTAGAAAATTATCTTAAACAGTGATGTGGGTTTTACTTTGAAATCATAAACAATGCAGTGTGATCTAGTTGGCATTCATGAAGTCTCCGCTTTTCTTTGTAAATTGTATGATTCAGATTTCAGTATAGAAATGAAGAAGAAGGGGTTTATTTTATTGTATAAAAATCGAGTTCATTTAGCGGGAAGTTGGATGTCTTCCAACTTATGATCAAATAGATACTTGTTGACATGAATAGGCATTCATTATAGTGGTTGTTTTAGTTAGAAGATGTGCAAGAGGAGAGTATCTGCAACTAAAAAAGTTGGTTAAAAGGTGGGAAATGTTGCCTTCTAATCCTTTTGATCAAGATTTAGTGTTTCTAGTTAGGTTCCCCAAATGACTTTATACAGCATTGTGAAATTTACTCAGAAACTCTAGAAAATGTTACACATCAAATTTCTGATACTTTGCGTGTTTAATGTTTAACCAAAATTCATAGTTAGAGTACAAAGAGGCCCTTTTGTATTAAATTTCTTTAGTTAACCATTGCTACAAAAACCTTAAGGCATCAGTAGAGGTAGCGGAAATACTTTTCAATATTCTCTCTTGGGCGGACCCCACTCCTCAATACTCACCCTTAAGTGGAACCGGCCGGCGCGCTTTTGACGATACGCTTTTTTTTTTTTTTTTTTTTTACGTCGAGTCGTTCATGTTGGGATTCGAACTCACGACCGGTTAGCTCTAATACCATATTAAATTTCTTTAGCTAACCATTGCTACCAAAACCTCAAAGCGTTAGTGAAGGCAGCGAAAATACTTTTCAATATTCCCCCTCCGGTGTAGTTCACTCCTCAATATTTTGTATCTACTTTTTTCATCATTTTCTAAGATTTTTTAATTATTTCTTCATATTGTTTGTGAGATTTATTAGTGGCCATGATGAATAATTACTTCTTTCCTTTGGCAAGAGATTTAAAAGGGATTTAGGTTTTATGAACCAAATTTTGAAAAAAGCATCCGATTATTCTGCATTTCTATGTTTTAGAGATAGTTAATGTCAAATGTTTTATTCTTTTATTTCTTTTTTTTTTTATCTATCAATGTGCCAATCTAAAATAGTAAGATAGTGACTTTTTTAATGGTATATTTATTTACTCTTTTCATCAGCTGAAGGAGCGTATACATTTGGTCTGACAAATTGGGTTCTGCTTTTTTATTTTCTAATATCCATGATGAGATTGATTCATTTTTTATTCCGCCTTGCAACATGGTTTCAAATTCCGGTGGAGCTTTGCTTTATAATCAATTTCAAGAAAAGAAAGGAATTTTCTTCTCTCCCTTTTAACCCGTGCTTCCTGTCATGTTTGGTACTTCGAGGGAGCTGAATTTTGCATGAATGCAATCATTTCAGGTTTGTTGTGGACACATGTAGACACTTGAAGGAGAGAAAGTCATACCTGGTTTGGAACGCTGTTGGTGTTCTTGGTGCTTATACTGTGAGCAATCTCGTCAAAGAGGTAGGATTTCTGTACTTTCTTTTTTGTGTCCTCTAATATGGTTGGGAACAGGTCAGCTAAGTCTTAAACTCTATTAACTGATACAAATCTTTGGGAGACTCAATAGTATAGGTACTACATATCATTTAAAGAGATGGAAAGAATTCTGAAGAGATGTGCTGAATGCAGTGACCTCCTTGGTCGACTGTTCTTCTCATTATAAAGGGGATGAAATCCCTGATTACATGTAAGTATCACTTATCAGATCCTAAAAAACTGTTTTACAAACTAAGAAGCTTTGACTAAGTAATATATGAAGTCTGAGCCCAGAATGGGCCTGGGCTTGCTTGGGCTTGGATTGACACCCCCCCTCAAATTGATGCTGGGGAGTCGTAAAGCAGCAATTTGGAAACAAGAAATTGATGTTGAGGCCGAGGAAGTCCCTTTGTGAAAATATCTGCAAACTGAAACTCTGTAGGGACATGAGGTAGACTAATGACATCCCGCTTAAATTCATCCTGAATAAAGTGGCAGTCAACTTCAATATGCTTGGTGCGTTCATGGAATACTGGATTTTCAGTGATTCGGATAGCCCCAGTATTGTCGGTATGCAATGGAGTAGGAGAGGTTTGAGTGAACCCAAGTTCGGAAAGAAGGCCCCGTAGCCATAAGACTTCAGAACAAGCAGAAGACATCGCCCTATATTCAGCTTCCGTGGAAGATCTGGATACACGTGCTTGTTTCTTGCATTTCCAAGAAATGAGTGAATTGCCAAGGTACATGCACCAACCGGTAGTAGAGCGACGCGTGTCTTGACAGCCTGCCCAGTCAGCATCCGCATAAGCAGTTAGATGAAGAGGATTATCCTTTGGATAAAATAAACCACGAGAGACAGTGCTTAGTAGATAACGGATAATGCGCTTCACAGCTGTCAAATGAAGGTGTCGAGGAGCGGTCATGAACTGGCTCACAAGATTAACAGCATATGAAATGTCAGGTCTAGTGATGGTGAGATAGACAAGACTGCCCACCAGGCGCCGGTATGTATGAGGATCAGGAAGAAGGTCTCCATCAACTTTACTCAGCTTGAGATTTACTTCGACGGGTGTATCAACAGGCGAAGAATCATGGAGGTCAGCCAACTCGATAAGGTCTGAAGTGTATTTGTGTTGATTAACAAAAAGACCTTTGGGAGATTGATGCACCTCTAAGCCCAAGAAATAATGCAAAGGACCCAAGTCTTTCATATGAAAGTAAGTTTGGAGGGAAGCTTGGAGAGATTTGATCATACCATCATCCGTGCCAGTGATAATAATATCGTCAACATACACCAGAAGTACAGTAACCCCTGTAGATGTTTGGCATAGAAAGAGAGATAGATCATAAGGGCTCTGAGTAAACCCACTTTCGCATAATCGACCCCTGAAGGTTTCGAACCATGCCCGAGGAGCTTGTTTTAGACCATAAAGTGATTTTCGCAATCGACAGACAGACCTCTTGGAGAGAGAGGGGACGCCTTGTGGTATACGCATATAGACTTCTTCATGCAAATCCCCATGGAGAAATGCATTTTTGACATCCATTTGGTATAATGGCCAAAACTGAGATGCAGCAATTGCGAGAAGTAACCGAACAGAGGTCATCTTAGCCACAGGTGCAAATGTATCCTCGTAGTCAATGCCATACTCCTGTCTGTTTCCGAGTGCCACAAGTCTAGCTTTGTGTCTATCCAATGACCCATCAGATTTAAGTTTGATCGAGTAGATCCATTTGCAACCAATGGGCTTAACCGCCGTAGGACACTCCACAATATCCCATGTGTGATTCAGAGCCAATGCATCTAATTCCTCCTTCATGGCCTGGCTCCAGCAATCTTGTTGGACAGCCTGCAAATAAGAACTTGGGATAAAGATAGAAGAGAGAGTGGTCATCAAAGAAGTATGGGTAAAGCCATACCGCTCAGGCGGTCTAGAATTTCTGGAGGAGCGACGTAAAGCAGGAGTAGGCGTGGAACCAGTTGCCGGTGGAGGATCAGGGGGAGGGCCATCTGCAATGGGAGGTTTATCCTGTCGGTGGTATTCAAAAGCAGGATTAAACATAGTAACAGAGGGTTGATCCGAAAAACCTGGTAAGAGAGCTGGTGAAGAGGGGTGAGAACAATCTATGTGAGTTTGGAAGAAATATTGATTTTCAAAGAAAATAACATTTCAAGAAACCCTGATACGACGACCAATGGGATCATAACAAACAAAACCTTTTTGATTAGTGGCATAACCCAAAAAAGCACACCTGCGAGATTGTGCTGTTAGTTTCGTTCTCTCTGTGGGAGGTAGATGAATGAAACAAACACAACCAAATGTATGTAGGTGATCAAACACAGGATGTTGACCAAACAATTTAAAATGAGGCGTTAAATGAGCAATGGTATGTGATGGAAGGCGGTTAATGAGATAGACAGCCGTGGTGAGAGCTTCAGTCCAAAAACGAGGGGGAACGGATGATTCAATTAAAAGAGTTCGAGTTACATCAAGAAGATGCCTGTTTTTCCGTTCTGCAACTCCATTTTGTTGTGGAGTATACGGACATGTACGTTGAGAAATGATTCCTTTATTGTTTAAAAAGGATTGAAAATCCTTGGAAACATACTCCCCCCCTGAGTCTGAGCACAAAGTTTTAATGTATTTAGAGAATTGGTTTTCAACATAGTTAACAAAAAAATTAAATGCATTAAGAACATCAGACTTCGAATGTAATAAATAAATCCAAGTAAATCTGCTATAGTCATCAATGAATGTGACAAAGTACTTGAAATGACTATGGGAAATGGTCGGAGCAATGCCCCAAACATCACTGTGAATCAAGTCAAAACATGCAGTGCTCCTTGTGGTGGAGTGTGGAAAAGGTAAAGTTTTACTCTTTCCTAATTTACAAGTATCACAATCAAAAGAAGCAGAGTCAATAGGTTTAGTTAATAATCCAGATTGAAATAAAGTAGACAAAGTAGAGGCATTGGGATGACCAAGTCTATTATGCCACAATCGAGAATTATGCTGAATAAAAAAACAAAATAACTGATGTAAAGTTTTATTCTCAATAACGGAAGACATTGGTAAGGGAAAAAGTCTGCCACGCTTAGGCCCCCTCGCGATCACTTCCCCCGACTCCTGGTCCTGCACAACACAGCCAGAAGAAGAAAAGGAGACATTGCAATTATTTTCTACAAGTTAACCCACAGAAACCAAATTGGTAGCAAGATGAGGAGAAACTAAAACATTGGTTAAGGGTAAGGGGCCAGGGGTATCACCAACAGAGGTGATAGGGAGATGATCTCCGTTGGCAGCTTGAACAGTGAGATGACCAGTGTAAGGAACGACATTCTGTAATGTTATGGGTGAAGAGGTCATATGGTTACTTGCACCAGAATCTAAGTACCATGTATTGGAAAGAGAGGAATCAGTACCTGTGATGTTCATGGATGCCAAGGCATTGATGATCATTTGGTTAACCATCTCAGGGGTGAGAGGAGCTGGAGACGCAGATTGTGATGAGGAACCAGGCTGTGAGGATGAATTATACTGCAGAGAACCACTGAAGTCAGATGATGTATATGGTGGAGTGGTTATTGTGTAAGTAGTGGGAGCTGACGACACGGTGGAAGTACCAGGGCCGGACTGCACATAATTGCGAGAAGTAGAATTACGATTCTTCTTCCGGCATTCTTCAATAACATGACCAGTTGCCTTACAATGTCGGCAGATTTTTGCCTTGCATTGATTTGCATAGTGACCATATTTCCTGCAGTTATGGCACTGAACTTTACTAATATCCCGGGGAGATGGTCTGGTGATAGCAACATAGGCAAGCGGAGCCTCAGTAGAACCCTGTTGTTCCAGAGTAGTGTTCGTGACCAGACGCTGTTCTTCCCGCAGAAGCTCCTGAAGACAGTCATCCAAGCTGGGAAGAGAAGCCCTGCTCATTAAGTTAGAGCGAACTGTCTCAAACTCCCGACGAAGTTTCATCAGAAACTGATCCCGATGGCTACTTTGTTGTAAGGGAAGGAGTTCAGGTAGGAGTGCATCAGACACCTTGGCAAACTTAATCTCATCATATTCTGACCACAGTCGTCGAAAACCATTGTAATACTCCTGAATAGACTGGGTGCCTTGAGTGAATTGAGAAATGTCAAGTTCCAATTGAAATTGACGGGCAGCATTGCCTTGTTGATAGATCTTCTTAAGATAATCCCACATTTCCTTGGCAGTTTTGCAAGGTCGGAGGTTGAGAATAAAATGGGGCTCAACCGAGCCTAACAACCAGGATTTGATTTTAGCATCCTTAGTTTTTCAAGTTAAAATCTTTTTGTCATCTTCTGCCGGTATAAGTTCAGATCCATCAATATATGACCAGAGTTCTTTGCCTTCCAAGTAAATTTGAAATTAGAAGGCCCAGGAGGTATAATTGGTTCCATCAAATCTAATCATTTTAATGTCAGATTTTTCCATGATGAGCAGCCGGACCAGAAAAAAAATGCTCACAGTTGCTGTATTGAGAAGAAAATGCAAGTTTCTCCAGGCAGCAGAAACACGACCACAGGGCAGATATCACACAGCACAGTACTGTAGCATAAAAATTAGCCGAAACAAAAAAACCGCACAACAGACGTCCTGTCGTTCAGTGGGTAGATTCCCACGTGATCCCCAGCAAATGATCAATGGCCAGATCAAAGGGTGGGGATGGAAGGATGCACTATTTTCGCACCTAATGGAAGTGGTCCCAGACAGAACCAACAGGAATCCAAAATTCTGGACGGCTGAGATGAAAACAAGTTGATAAAACTGAATTTCCACAAAAAATAGTAGAAGGCCTACCTCTGATGAGCCATAAATCTTGAAAAAATGTCCAGAAATAAGAAGAGACCCAGGCGACCAAGATGAGCTGCTTCTGCTGATATGAGGTTGATGATCGCAGGTGGGCCACGGCTGATCGGAGATGATCAGGGATGATCACAGACGATCAGGTGGCAGAAAATGTCTTCCAGTGAAGAATATGTGTTTGATAATGAAGAAGATGCACAAATAGAGAAGGTGCAATCGAAACAGTGCACAGATCTGCACTAAAGCTGACTGACGACCATTCTGTCAGTATGATTCCATAAACGAAAGCCCCACCAGATCATCATAGGACAGATTAGGGTTAGGGGATGAAGGCACAGCATATTTTCGCAAGTGAGGGAAGAAGATTCAGCCAAAAATAACCAAGATCCTTGATTTTAGACAGCCGAGATGAAATTAGATTGAGAAATCTGACGTGCCAGAAATTGCGATGGAAAACCTATTTCGAATGGGAAATAAATTCCTGAAAAATCACCATAAATACAGGCAATTCCAGTCGACCAACATGGTCTGTTTCCGCTGAGTTGATGAAGAAGATCTCAGGTGGGCCACACCGGATGGGAGATGATCTGGGATGATCTAGGATGATCGGAGATGCACTGAGTGCTTCCAGACGTGGAAGATGCCTTGAATGATCTAGATATCAAGGCTCTGATACCATATCATTTAAAGAGATGGAAAGAATTCTGAAGAGATGTGCTGAATGCAATGACCTCCTTGGTCGACTGTTCTTCTCATTATAAAGGGGATGAAATCCCTGATTACATGTAAGTATCACTTATCAGATCCTAAAAAACTGTTTTACAAACTAAGAAGCTTTGACTAAGTAATATATGAAGTCTGGGCCCAGAATGGGCCTAGGCTTGCTTGGGCTTGGATTGACACTACAAAGAAGAAAAACAGCAGCATGCAAGTAAGACATGTACTTTAGATTTCATGCATATGAACTTCTTTCTTTTATTATGAATGAATATCTGAATAGTTCACCATTATCTTAGCCTCACCCTATCTATATAGGGCCGGGTTGAAGGGTTCTACATATTCTATAGAGAAAAATATGTCATCTTATATTTTAAATTACGCGGGTGTTCGCCTGCTGATGTCTCGTGGACCCCCAGTCTCCCTTTTGGGGCCCACATGGGGCCATGCCAATCATTTGTATATGTGTGTGAATAAATGTGCCGGAGACTTAATTGTGTTTGTGAGGAAAGGAATGGTGTCCTAGACATGAAAAGACATTCCCAAAGGAAAGGCTGAAATTTATTGCATGCATCACTCGACAAGCACTATCTGATAAGCTTTCCACAGATTATCTATGTGGTTATACTTGTACAGTACAGTTTAAAGTGAATAGGTATCATGAATCATGATTAACCAACTTTGATTTCAAGAGCTTATACTTAGATTCTAGCTTTCGGAGTAGTGTAAAATGGCATAAAGAGCGGGGTTGGGCTATCAGGCATGAGAAAGGTAATGTACGGCTTGGCTGGCCTGTCTTTTCAGTTACGGAATCGCCAATGTCTGCTAACTATCAGGGTCAGAGTTGGACTCATCGCGAAATTAATTCTTAGAGAGAGTGTGTTAGCCTGGACTACCACCAAAACTGCTCGCTAGCTGTACAACAAATGAAAGGGATGTAGCGAAACTTGGTAGCGCGTTTGTTTGGGGTACATAATGTCATGGGTTCAAATCGTGTCATCCCTACCTATCACTTCTCCTATGGACAGTAATGAGGGGTCAATTGAGATCGATTAAAATTGGACACCAATCTATCATTTTATGATACTATACGTACAATATGTATTTGGGGTACAAAAAGAATCATTTTCTTGACATCCGTATCTCTCATCATAATAAAGCGCTCTTAGTTCAGTTCGGTCAAACGTGGGTCTCCAAAACCCGATGTCGTAGGTTCAAATCCTAGATATATGGGATGCCATCTTGTTGATTTGAATGATTTATCTTGGTTGGTGCTATTTCAATGAATCTTGTTATCTCATTTGCATATTCTGGCTTTCCTTTTTTTGTTTGGAAAATAATTGAGCTTTCATTAACAACAAAAAGGGCAAAGATCCCTAAAAAACAAAGAATACAACACATAAACTAAATCCTTAATCCAAGAATAAATATGTTCGTAAAGAAGTCAAATATATTGATTCTTTTCAGCGTACTCTCAGTCAAGGAAAAAAAAATTTGTTGCCATGAAGGAAAGTGGTTCGTTGTAAACATGCTAATAGCTGTGTTTATTTTGGTCTACCTTTGTCTCTTTCGGTGTCATTTTTATCCTAAGAAGGAAATAAATTTAATTAGTCATAAGGTTTTCCTTTGCACACATCCATGGTGCTCTCTAATTGAATGTATGGATCCCTTTGGAAAGAAATCCCGAGTTAAAGACCTTAAATGCATTCAGCTCTTAATTCTCACATAGATAAATACGTTTCTGAATACAAAAACCATACACATCTTGAAAACTCAAGTAAAGGACAAATATTAGATTTTTTTTTTTTTTTTGAAATCAAATTGGTTCTATTTCTTTGTTGAAGAATCAAACATGATCAATGTACCCAAGAGATTTGTTTGCAAAATCAGCGACCTGACATAATTATCTAAGTTTTTAAAGCTACTGTTTCTTTGATGACATAATACAGTTTAAGTGCTAATTTTGTCTCTATTGGGAGTTCAGCCACTCCTTTTGAAGTGGGACTCTATTGTGTTCTTGCATCTTAGTGTTTCTTTTTTCGTAACATCTTTATAACTACAAAAATCAACTGCAAGCTTTTCATGTTATAATTAGTGTTGCTTGTTATGATCAATCATGGTCATTTTCTTGAATTATGAAGTTATTCATACATACTAAGGGCTTGTTTGGTATCTCTACTCTCTTTTTTATAGATCCATCTAAAATAGATCCATTAAAAAAAGAGCCATAAAAAAAAGAGGCTAGAATATAAAAAAGCGCGTTCGGTAACGCACGAAATTATTTTAAATACATCGCCTCTATATTTTAAGACCCAAAAGCTCTATTTCTCATCTGCCTACTTTTGGAGAATTTGGATTTTAGAGGATTTGACTCTAAATGTTTAAAGCGGAAAGAGTCTAAAATCTTGTGCCAAACGCTCTAATTGTTCAAACCTCTGAACGATTTAGACATATAGAGAAATAGAGGCATGAAATAGAGATGCCAAACATGAGCTAAATCCAAATGTGATCAATGTGAGGCTTGTAAATTTAATTAATAATCAAGAGAAATCTTTGGTACTTTCTATGGTGATATTTTCTGCGATTTTATTTCCAAGGACTGTAACTTTTTTAAAAAAAAGAAATTGTTTAGAAGAAAAGAAAGAATTTTCACTGATACATTCATCCCATTGAACAGGTTTGTGCTTGAGATGCAGTCAACGAGTGTCAACTATGGTACGAAGAAGTTTATGATCATTAGCTTCGATTGAGTTGCTTAGATATCGTACAGTGTCTATGTTAATTTTGAGGATATGTTGCAAGTTTCAAATAATTATTCAGTAAAGATACATGATGACTGAAGCATTCCATACAAGAAAATGTCCATTATGTGGATGAATAGAGTGTGAAACAGGTCTTTTTAAAACCTCTCCAACATAAGTTGGTAGGTGATGTGAATAGTAAGTGGAGTGTAAAAGTGATCCAACCTACTATACGTTACATGTTAATGCACCATAATCAGATTGACACGATCTGAATGAGGCATACTCCCAGCCCACCTCATTTTAGAGGCCCAATGTAGAGACTCATATATCGAATGGAACAACTTGAATGCCAGTC
The DNA here is from genome assembly GCA_003546025.1 of Camphora micrantha. Lineage (NCBI taxonomy): Eukaryota > Viridiplantae > Streptophyta > Magnoliopsida > Laurales > Lauraceae > Camphora > Camphora micrantha. The sequence goes on from QPKB01000002.1 coordinate 76,419,520, forward strand.
CAGGCCATAAAAATCAACCAAAGCCTACAGCTCAAGCTGATTGGATGGCCAAACAAACTGACTCTCCCCTGATTATTTCTCACCTTTCCATCCAATGGCCTTCACATATATTCAGTGAACTAATTTTGAATGGTCACTTGCAATGTGGGCGTGCGGCCCATAGTCTGGAAATTCTTGATTGTCTGCATAACCTCAGGTGTGTGATGGGAAATCAGCAAAAAGTTTTTGCTTAATGAAGAGCATGGTAGTGGTTAGACCTTCAATGGCATTTTGAAACCACGCTAATAACACAATAAACCTCTTGTTTCATCCTTTCTCCTGATTCATGCATGCATAGGGAAGAGGGAATTCCTTTCTCACGAGGTCTTAAGGTAGATACCTGTATAATTACATGCAATGATTAAGCAACATGTTCACTTCTTTTTCGACACACACGCAAATGTAACATCTATATCCACTATATTACAATTTCACTTGTTATAAACTTGAAGCGTTGTTATTCTATTGAATTTCGATGAGTTGAGAAATATCACTAAGAAGCAGCATCAAAGAGTACAGGAACTATAAAATGGCACAAGCTAAAGAACAGCAGATAGCGGCACAGGAAAAATAAATTGTGGTATGTGTGTGTATGTATATATATATATATATATATATATATAATGTCAACAACTTAAATGTGAGGGCCCCTACTTTTATCTCTCATAGTAAGGTGAGAGATGCTCTCATAGGAGCGTCTCCCTATATATGTTTATATATATTTTTTGGTTGATTGGTGAAAACTATATAAAGCAAATACTTCCCTGCTGATATAAATAAAAAAACTGCTGCAAAAGTGATATTTAAAAGATGCCTTGAGATTAATGGCGTTTCTTGTTTTTATGGACTCATGTTACAAATGGAATTTTAGAGCTATTGCAAACTTACTGATATTGTGATGGTTACCATTTCTTTGGAAGTTGTGCACTTGGGACTTCTTATTGAGATTGCAACTGTGCAGGTGGATGCCATTCAGGATTGTGGGGGTCAGTTGACTGCTGATGGCAAGCGCTTCCGCTCTAGTGGTGGCATATTATGGAACATTTTGGAACATTTTGAAAACACGTGAACCAAAGGCTTACAAAGAAATAATGGCAAAGGGAAAGGAATTTGAGGTGCAAAAACTATCAAGCTCAATTGCTTCTAAATAGATGTGTTGAGTGCACGTGTGTTGTTACACCCCGACCCGAATTAATCGTGATTAAGGCTAATTAATTGAGATTAATGCTAATTAAGCATGGATAATTGGGTTAATCAAGATTAATGACCCAAGAGAGATAAATTGGTCTCAAATGACACATTAAGCCTAATGAAATGGATTTGAAGGGAATTGAATTGATTAAAATGAGTTTAGACTCAAACAAGATAGGTTAAGGACTTTTCCGTAAATACGGATTTTCACGTATTTCGTCGAATACGGAAATTCTTGATACCAACGTGTGTATCTCGCTGAGTACGTTAACTTTCATAATAAGCACGATTCCATCTGACCTCAAATGGGCCAAGTGAGGAGTCATTTGACTCTAAATGTAAATAATGCAATTGAGAAGGGGCTTAAGTGTTAAGAGGTCTTATATTAGAATGAAATGGAGGAAGTGAGTTCATTTCTCATTCTTCATCTCAAGAAACCCTAGGCTCTCCCTTTTTCCTCTTTCTCTTCCATTTCTTTTCATCAAGAGTGAGAGTTAGGAGTGATTGGAGTGGATTTTGGAGTGAAGGGCTTCATCTTCATCTTCTTCCTCAAGTGTTTCCACCATTATTGAAGTGTGAAGCTTGAGAGAGATTGCAAGAACCCATTTCCTTTGAGCTACAAGTAAGTATTGGATCTCCCTTGTGATTTCCAAGTTTCATTGATGGCATTGTAGTGATTTCTAGCACAAATGACTCATGGCAGTTCATTTGTTTGTTTTTATTGATTAGGGGTTTGAAATTGGGGATTTTAATCTAAAGCCAAGCTAAGAAAAGAGGGTTTTGAGTTCATTAGCTCAAGAGAGGCAAGTGTAAACTTTTCTTGTAATTGTGTTAATCATTATAAAAGTGTATGGTGTTTTCATGGATTGGATATGCACTTACATTGAGTTTTGGATTTGTTATGGATGTTTAATGATGTGGTTAATGGAAAATTAGAAGTGTGGATTTGTGAATAAATGGTGTATGAGGAGGGAACAGGAGGTTCCAATTAGCTTATGCAGGTTGTGGAAGTGTAATGGAGAAGAGAAGTAGAAGAAGAGAGGATGATTCAGAATTCCGAAATGGAATTCTGAAGCGTTCGCTCGAGCGAACGAGGTTCTGTTTGGGACGGAATGAGTTCTGAAGAGTCCGCTCGAGCGAACATTTAGTCCTCTCGAGCGAACATTGTTCTGTGTGGGTCCGCTCGAGCGAACAGTGGGTCCGCTCGAGCGACCAACGTTCTGCCTGGGTCCGCTCGAACGAACAGTGGGTCCGCTCGAGCGAACCTGATACTGGCCCAGTGATATCAGTTAGCGAAAATTTAGGCTAATCGATCGGACTCGGTGAATTTTGAGTTTTGGATTTTTATGAGAATTTAGAGTACGACTCGTAAGCATAAACGCTTCCCCGATTAGTTTTTGAGACTAATCATGGGTTAAACTAGATTACTGAGAGTTAGTAATATTTCAAAAGGGTTCCTTGAACGAACCATAATTGATAATAGCTTAAGCTCCATGGGTGATAATTACGAGGACTAGAAATGCACATATTAAATGTATAAATGTAATGTCCATCAAGAATAACACGTGCATTTGGAAACCAATGGTTACACCCGAATGGCTGTTTAGGATTGAGATAGGATTGAAATGGGATTGAGTAAAACCATGTGTGGTTAATAATACTCTCATTGTGTCATTGTAGTTCAATCTAATGAGATTGACATTATTGTTATTCCTTTCCTTGTCATGAAAGGAATGATTGAGTAGAATTGGATCCATAAAAGGATTTCTTACTGAATGTTATTGATCATTAAGTCTGGCACTACCTAGCAATTGTATTAGAACTCTAAATGAGTTCATCGAATAATGAACGACTAATCCTGCTGCAGCAGATGGATATTGGGGTGTTCCGGAACTCCGTGGTGATGCTGGTTGTCCATGGCCCGGACACTAGTAAGTCCCACCAAATTCCGATCGTATCTTCGGATATTGATTGATGCCTTCCATGGGAAGATGAATCCTCCCTTTGAGGGGAGATGGTTATTAATAATCCTTCCTTTGAGGGAAGATGGATATGAAATGAATGAAATACAATTTAATGAATGCTATGGTAGTTGCCAATTCGTACATGCATACTGACTGACATTGTCTCTTATTGTTATTGTAGAATTGTATAGATTTCTCTAGCATTGAAACTGTTATTAATGCAATATGAATGTGTTAATACATTATTGCAAGAATTGTTTATACATTGTTGAACCGTTACGTTCATTAGTGTTATTGATGGCATTACAGGCCCGTTTGCCCCTGCCGGTGTTGCAGCGCCCCCGGCGCCAGCGGAGGAGACCGCTCGGTTCCTCCAGGAGGACTGATAGAGTGGAACCGGCAGGTAACCATCTGATTTGGTATCCGAGTGCGAATTGGGAGTTGAACCATTTTGTGAAACGTTTTGAGTAACTGTTCATGGATTCATTTTGGGATGTAATTAATATTTTGGAAATGTAATTAATGGTCATCTGCATAATGTTTTGAATATGCAACGTTTGACAAATGTATATTGATAACGATACATGTATAAGAACTTTCTTCTGTATACATGTATATGAGAAGTGTAATTGTCAAATATATATTGTTTCCGCAAATATTTTGTATTTGACAGGTACTTTGAGTATGATATCCCTTGTGGATCTCGTTTTAACTTCGGTTAATTCGGGGTTTACGGGAGTAAGTATGCCGATCACGACTCGGGGTTTGCCGGTTCTCGGGCCCAGGTCGTGACATGTGTGCATCCGTGGATACAAACATACAATACCATCAGGATTTACTAATGGATTTCAATGAACCCATTTGGATGCATGCACATACCAGGGTTTGGCGCATGCAGATAGTAAGTTAGTTCTGCTTTTGGGTTGATGTGGTGGAGAATGGAAATTTGCATTAAGTTGGATTCCAATCCTCTAAGCTCCACTTGTTCCTCGTGTGGGGGATAAGCACATGAAATACTAAAAAAAGCACAACCAAATGGACCTTAAATAGCTGATATAATTGTGTGATACTTTCAGTTAAGCATGCTTTTTCTTAAACCTACAATTATTTGGAATTTTTTTCTTTTTTCTTTTTTTATTTTCCATGCAGATGCAATTCAGGCTACAAAACAATAATAAACCAACCTGGCAAGGGAACAGCAAAGCCACTTTTCAAAAAGCTGCACATGTATCTGATATGACTGCTAGCCAAGTTGCGGTGGAAGCACATGATGAACCTACCAAAAGTGATTCTCATCAAGGACGAGTTTCTGTTTTGAGCAGGATACGAGTACCTGTTACTTATGGTGACCTGTTTGGAGAGAATGCAGAAGATGGATTGACATGAATCATGATTCCCATTGCAAGAAAATTTAACATTGCATTTGGCTATCCAGAATTGAGTTCTAGTTCAGATCTGCTACCCTCTTATTTTTGATTGGCGGACATGAGCGCTGTCTTTTTTTTGGTGCATTAGTATTTTTAGGCCATGGGTAATAGGAACTTATTGCTGACATTAGGTAGTGGTATAGGGATAATGGTGAGGATAGAAATAGGAAATTATTGCCTTTTATTATTTCTTTCTTGAGTTTGATAGTGCTAATTGGCTTAAAATTGTTGGTAAGAATTTGATGGCATCAAACTCATTGTATATTTCAAAGTTTTCCTACAATTTTACTCTAATATGCTGTTTGGATGTGCCCGGAATTGTCATCCATTCGAATATTTTGCCAAGAAGGTTGTGTTAAGTTTACAAACACTTGTACTGTTGGGTTCTGTTTGGATGTAACCCAAAATTGTCATCAAATGGAATATTGAACAAGTATGGTCGGTTTTCTATACTGTATTCTCGATGGCAACACACTGCTTGACCAAACCATATCATTGATTGATGCATATATATTAGTATAAACTGTTTTAGAATAAGATAAAAGAGTCTTGGAGGGAAATGCCTGTCTCCGATAACCCCTATGTTACCTCTACGATGATAAAAGAAAGAGTTTTTTTTTTACAAAAAAGGCCCTTACGTTTTCACACAACCTCAAAAAAGCTCCAACATTTTATCTTTTTAGTAAAGCCACGCTTGAGTAGGAGTAAACTTTAGAATAGCAGTTAATGACTCTCTGCACTTTTTACTTTAACCAATTTACCCCACATCTCCTACTCATCTCAGTCAAATCTGCATGTCAATTCAGCCCATAAGACCCACCTTCCAGCTTCACTAGCACCCGTCAAACACTCATCAACTCCATCTTCTTCCTTCACTCACCACTTCACCTACAAAACAAACGCCCCCACAAGTTTTCCTTCTCCCGAACCGAAGCCTCTGCAACACTCATCTCCCATCTCATCCTTTTATCACCCTAACCAAATAAGTCCCTGCTCAGTCCATCTCTTACATCTCTCTTCTCAACTTCTCATCCCTAGTCCTTAGGACATCCAGTCATCCCCATCAAAACCCACCTTAACTTCACATCTCTCATCAACCATCTGCAAAATCAAAACCAAACATAAAAAAACCCACTGCCTCGGCAACCCACAATCCTTCCCCCCTTTGTTCGTCCATCCAAACGCCTACAACCCACTTTTCTCTACTACCGTCTCCTTTTTCTATGCCTCTCACCCATCTTCTCGTGATCACAGCAGCCCACATCACCTTCTTACAAGGTGGGGGGCATTGGGGAAGGAGACGGTATGAGACACTGGCTGTACCGGGTTGACTCATATCGTCCATTACTCTCCTCTTCACCTTGAGTTTTTCTCAGGGGCAGGTTTTAGTAAAACGATAAAATATAGGGGCCTTTTTGAGATTACGTAAAAACATTGGGGCCTTTTTGTAAAAACCTTTAAAAGAAATTCAGATGGACAAATCGCATGGCTGAATTAACCATCCGGATTTGATTACGGATCTCCAAATGCCTCACTATAACAATGGCCCTTTTTTTCTTTATAAAATGCCCGGGCGGCCGGCCCCATTGAAAATCCAAACAACTTAAAATGAATGTATTGTGGTATAGATAGTGTGGCAAGATTTAGTTTAATTGGATATTGGATCTACGCTCCAATTGCGTTATGAGTCATTTTATTGAAGGAAAAATTTCAAATAAGTCCTTACGTTTTTGTCTTATTTAAAAAAGAATATAAATTCTAAAACTTTTCAAATTAGTTCATAAGTTTTTCATGAAGTTTTCAATTAAGGACATTAATCAATTTAAAGTTATTTTCTGGCAACTTTTTTCTTCAATTTTCTTAAACTGTCCAAATTATTCTTGAATGAAATAAAATCCTCCTTTACTTCTTTTATATTTTCTTTATTTTTTTTTTACTAACAGTTGTAAAGTGATAGAGAAAAACTAGGTACTTCGGCTAAATATAGTGGCTGTCAGAATTATGTCATGGCTTTAAATGAAGGTATTCTGGGTATTTTTAAAAAAATTGAGAGAAAATGCCATAAAAAATATCTTTAAATGACCAAATGTCTTTAATTTAAAACTTCAAGAAAAATTTGGGAACTAATTTGAAAAATTGTAAAACTCATATTTTTTTTTTGAAATAAGGCAAAAACGTATGGCGTTATTTGAAAATCTTCCATATGCTTTATAAAAAGAGGGGATCGGGCTTTCTCTCTAGTGCGGTTGCCACTGGCTTCTACAGCGTTCTTCTCCTTAGCTTTTTCTCTTCCTCCTCTTCTTACCTCTGATTCCGTCCTTGTTCTTTCTTTCCCTCTCTCCTTTGTTTCTTACGTGTCTCTCTCTCTCTCTCCGTCTCCAGAAAGCCACAGTAGGTGATCGAGATGACCACACTCTCGAGAAAGCTGAGGAAATCTTCCAGAGACGATGATGATCATCAAGGATCTCTCCCCACTCGCGATGATTCACATCCCATCGATACTCAAGGTTATCTCTCCCTCCCTCTCTCTCTCTCTCTCTACAATTAGGGTTTCAACTCTTCTTCTTCGTTTTCATTTGATCGTCTTTATCTATAAAATTTTCTAGGGTTTCCTCAGCAGAGAAAGGATTCTCCTAATTACGGACATCCGATCCCTCCCTTTCTCTCTCTACAATTAGGGTTTCAACTCTTCTTCTTCGTTTTCATTTGATCATCTTTATCTATAAAAATTTTTAGGGTTTTATTAGCAGAGAAAGGATTCTCCTAATTGCGGACATCCGATCTCGGCTTCCGATTTGCAGCCATTTGTTTACTAACATCTTTCTTTTTCTAAATTTTGAAGAGCAAGAGGAGTTAGTCCGATCTTTCGAAAAGAAACACGAACAACAGAGTTTTCTATGGAGGGTGAGTTTAATTGGGGACCAAATCGTTCTTTCAGTTTTCTCATACTCCTTATCTTTATGGATGATTTTTATACTTGTCTCTTCTTTTTTCTTCTTTTCTTTGTAGAGTGTTTTCTCAACCATCCTTCTTTCTTTCACGGCGTTTCTTATATTCTCCTCATTTCATCAGACTATGTGGCCGTGGCAACTGGTATTCGTCTAACGCGCTTTCTCTCTTACATATAATGGAATATGCAATTTGTACCTTTCATTGTTTGGGACATGCATTTGAACGGTCTTTAACCTCGGCATGGTTGGTTATTTTAAGGTTTTGTTTCATTTTCGTAGCACTGCCATTTTGTTGTGTAAACTTCCCACAATGCAAATATAAACTGTGGACAGTTTTTTTTTTTATCCTATGAATGGTTTGGACATCGAGGTTGAAAACATCAGCCAAGCTCATTTTAACATGTTAGATGCATAGTGTTTGGGGGTTTCAGCTGACAAAAAAATTGTTGCTTATATCAGCCATATTTTTGGCCAGTACAGCCAATAATTTCATTTTTTTTTGTTGGCAATTTTCTTCCAAAATGTTTTTGTCCTCAAATCTATGTGATTTTCTTGTTTCAGATCTCTTTTTTTTTTATTTGGGCTTCTTGACTAGGCATCTATGTGATGTAAAAACTCTTGTTGTCTATCTCTTCTAGCTATGTTATGTACTCAAAATGCTAGGCATTCCTGTATCTCCAAATTATGATGCTACTACTGTTGTTGGATCCTTAATAGATATTTGACTCATTCTTGTATAAATTTTGGCCAATAGATGAATGATATGATTGAAGCTCAGCATATAAAGCAGTTTAGTTCTGTCCTGCAGTGCTCAACCTGCATGACATTTAGATGTTCGTTGCATACCTAATAACACTAGGGGATTCAAATAATAATTAACAATTTCTAACATTCTAGATTTGTTGGTGTTAAAGAAGTGCTCTGATAACCGATATGCATAATTTTCTTTGAACTTTGTAGCAGTTATTTTAGTCACATTTTGCCGTATCAATGCCCTGAGTCTCTAAACACAACCACCGCCAACTAAAATACCCAAAATAAACTAAAAAAAATCCCACAGAAAAAAAATAAAAAAGAAGTCCTTGAAACTCGTAAGTCTAAATTGGGAGATTTGTGGCAGCTATTCTATCTATTGTTTGTAATTTTGTTAATCCTTTCATTGTATATATTGATCAGCAAAATTAGATAGCGTAAAGGATTTACTGAGTTTTAAGATACGTTCTTTTGTTTCTCATATGACATGTCTTTTAATATCTTCTAGGTATATCTTTATTATTTTCAAAGGTTTAAAACTTAATGTCTTGATTTCACTTATGATCAGCGGTATCATGCTTACTTCATGGACGAGGTTGAATCATTGCACCTGGTTTCAGCAGGTTTGTATGTTCTCTTTATTTTTGTGTTGTGATTTCTACAATGATCAAATTTACATGTAGCAGCCCCAATCTAGGTTACAGCTCTGATGGCTCTTCCTTTTTCATGTTTTTTGGTACATTTGATCTTAGAAAATTAAATCAACTTGATGCTACAAATTCTGCTGATGGTATTATCTATGTGATGAGACTTTCATTTATATATAAAGTATCTTTATTTGTCTAATTTTTTTGTTATCCTTGCACATGGTTATTTTCGCATTAGAGTGACAACAATATCATGCTTGAAAAAAATGGAAGAAATGATCATGTACTTAACTTCTACCATAGAACCACGTCAACCACTATGCATTTTAAGAAGCTTCCTCGACGACTAAGGGTGTGATGTTACAGTGATGGGGTTGGGTTGTGTAGAGTAAAAGATGGGTGTGGGTTAAAGTATGAATATGATGCAGGTGGAGGGCTGTTTGGTTGGTTGGATTTATGGAGTTGTAGGTGGGTTTGTTTTGGTGAATGAGAGAGAGTTTTGTTGAGGCTGGTGGTTAGATCTGTTAGGATAGTTGCACCGTTGCAGGCGATGGGTGCTCCATTTGGGACGATGTGGCCTGGTTTGGCATGATGTGGCTGAATGGGTAGATGGGCTAGATATTGTTGGATGGGTTGTTTTAGGGTGATGAGAGAAACGGTGAGAGAATGAGGGCTTGTTTGGTGGTGAGATTAGATGGAAAATAAGGTGGGTCTGAGATGGAAGAGAGGATGAAGAGATGAGAGAATCTGGCCGCATCCGGAGATGAAGATGGAGATCTGTTCTATGCGATGAGCATATGAGCGGAAGTTGTTGCAAGAGAGATGGAAGAGATGTACACTAAAAAAAAAGGTCCATCTGTTTCTGCTATATTACCATTTGCGTCCTGCAAAAGCAATGAAGTACGTCCCCACAGCAAAGTGAGGCAACAGTTGCTAATCCACAAAGAAGTTATTCCACTTATGCTTTTCCTTAAGGCGCTTTAAAGCTACAATAACCAATCAAACTTTTTTGAGCTGTTGGGCTTTTTTACAATCAAAAGCCCAAAAAGCCCTTTAAATGAGTCCAACTAAACACACCCTAATTGCCAATCCATCCACTTTCAGGAATCTTTAAAAAACCTATCATGGATGAAGTGAATATATAGTTTGCAACATACAACCATTGTGTGTGTTCATTGTTTCACTAAGAATTTATCACGTAGTTTGTACTTGTTCTCATCTCTATTTTCATTCAGTTTCCATAAGAAACTGCTATTGTTTTGAACCTGAATTGAAATTTTATGCATTTATTTTTTGTAGAGTCCATAGCTGTTATAGCTTTAATGATGGCTGTCAGAGGGTTGTTACATCTGAATCCCAAGATCAGTCAGCAGTTAATGTGGTATTCATGCTATATAAGTGTTTTACTGGCAATTTTCTGGTTCTTGCACATGCTGAGGTAAATTCATGTCTTTCTCTTAATTCCTAATGATGTTGTCTAGCTTGTTTAGGCGAAGCAGCTCAGTCATTTTTGGTTTGTGACCCACGTATAAGTTGAATTGGTCACTGTCAAATAAGAATGGCAATGAGTTGGTTTAAATGGGGACCCGCCCCGCTTCTATTAGGGGGGGGGGTTTGGTAGAGGTTTTCTTGTTGCAGGGCGGGTCTGGGTTTTGTTGATATCCCGCCCCGCCCATAAATATATAATATATATATTTATTTCTTATTAAAATTATTAATAAAAATCATGTGGTTAAAGTGGTATTTGACATTAACTTAACGCATGTGGGAAAAAAAGGTTGTGTGTTTGACCTTAACCACATCCATTCAAATGCATTTATATATTTTAAAAATCTTAACCTTTAAATTTGACTTGACCCATTCAAATCCATTCAACCCAAACGGTGTGGGTTTGGAATCATATGCCAATGACCAGTCACGCCTCCCGCCCCTGTTGCCATCCCAACTGTCAAATGTCACACCCACCACCTGAAGTTGTTGGCCTTGGGGCCCACCGTTCTCTGCAGACAGTGAAGCTATGCGTTCAAGGTCTTAAAAATCAGAGTTGGAGCTGGGGAAAGGAGGAACTTAGTCACCCTTAAGTCAATATGAGTCATATCCAAGAGGCCAATGACTTTGAAAAACTATGACAAATAGTACAAAATTTGAAAATAGTAATCTGAGTCTAAAGTTTTAGGAATTGTTGTGTTCCTACTTATTACTAATGAATTTAAGTGGTTACAGGTGCTAGTGTTTATATTTCACTCAGTAGGACAAATAGTACTTTTGATATGCTCATGTATTCTGAAAAATATGGGTTTTGTATCTTCTATAATTAAATGCAAAATGTTCAAAGAAGCTTTCTGCTTTCCACAACTTCTCCCAACAGTAAGATTGGGAAATAAGCTAATTTGGATCTCAAAAATCATAGGACTACTAATTAGGAGACTCGGGCTGATTTGACAAGGCACCTGATGATTCAGAGTCAATTTTGCTCTGCTGATTTTTAAAACTATGCAAACATTCAAAAAAGGAAAAAGAAAAAAAGAACTATGCATGCAACAATGCAAACATTCAAAAAAGGAAGAAAAAGAAAAAAAGAACTATGTATGCAACAATGCAAACATTCAAAAAAGGAAGTAAAAGAAAAAAGAACTATGTATGCAACAACTGTCTGATCTAGTAAGATCTATTGGTTGTTTTGTTCACACAACTTCCTTGGATGTGGTTATTTTACTGTTAAAAAAATAAAAAAATACACGTTGTTAGATGTGGTTAAGTTGTTGGCA